>CM061070.1:134642650-135842650 GCA_030762895.1 Sophora flavescens | reverse complement strand
ATTCTAAAATTTCTTCTAGTTCATTTTTTATTATACATTTTTTATTTTCTTCATATTCTAATAGGTTTTCTAGTTGTTCCAGAACAATTTTTATTCTAATAATATCGTCATTTTTATCTATCTCTTTTCCTTTATTAATATTATTTAAGGTTTCTTTAATATTTTCAATTTCATTTTTTCCTTTTTGTATTTTATTGCAAGTGTAATTTGCAATTTTATCTGTATTTTCGATTAATTGAATAATATTTTTATTTAATTCTTTCAATATTCTTTCTAATTCTTTAAATCCTGATTCTATTTCTTCAGATAATCCCATTATCCTATACAACTTTCTAATTCTTGTTTTAATTTTCTTATTCTTTTTCTGACCAATTCTTGGTGGAGAATAATATATTCATTTTGTTCTAATGTTTCTAATATGTTTAAGTATTTTCTTAACTCATAAATGTCTTGTTTTAATGTTAAAATTCTATTCATGATTAAACTAATATTTTGTAATAATACTATATGATGTCATCGTAGGTGTTTAAAATTCTGTGTTGATTTAGCATTAGCGATTAAATTATCAGGCCCTCTTATGTACTTTAATTTGGACGGAATATGTCTTTGTTATGTTAAACTTTTACATTATAATATAAAGAGAAATAAACATAAAGGATCTGACACATTGTTTTACACATTTTAGGATTTAATTGGTATGTATTGTCAGTATAAAAACTTTTTACGCTGTCAATCAATCATAGATTATCATATCATAAAAGATGTTTGAATACTATCATAAATATTTTAAAAGTGACATATAAAATAATTTCTGATTGATTGACAATATAAAATTTTTACGCAGACATTATATCAAAATTAATCTATTTTTTATATTGTCATGTGAATATTTTAAAATTTAATTTTAATACACAGTCAATATAAAATTTAGGATTAATTAATCATAAATCATATATATATATATATATATATATATATATATATATATATATATATGACAGAATACAAAATCTATATAATATATCAATTAAGTCTAACTTTATATGAGAAACTTCATTATCATACTCCTATACGATTAAGAATTAATGAAGGACTCATTGGTTTTTCAAGCAATTAATATTCATTGGATGGGTTTTTCAAAATATTCATATAATTCGGAAGGAAATAATATTGTTTCATGGCCTTTTTTTGACTGCCAATTTAAATTAAGAGCTTATATACAAAGAATTTATCAAAATATGACAGCCATTTGTTTGAAAATTGAATTAGATAATTGGACCGAGGGTCATCTCACCGCAAGTTTTAGTAAAGGTATCTGAGCAGTTCGATAGAAGAAGAGAGAACTAGCAAGAGTCCAGGGTTTTAAATTGCGGCTGCGATCGCGGTTGCGGTCACTGCGATTGCGGTCATTGCGGCCGCTGCGATGCGTAATGCGGCCGCTGCGGCGTGAAACGATTTGAAAAATTCACAAATTGAAAATAAATCAATTTTTTTTTGTAATTCTTTATATATCTTTTATTAATGATGTTGCACAAATTTCTATTCATTTTTAATACATTGTATTATGTTGATGAATAATTTAAACTTAATTTAGTGAAAATAAATTATAAATAAAACTTTTAAGCATATATAAGTACAAAATTACAAAGAAGTAAGAAGGTCAGAAACTTAATAGTGCATAAATATATATGAATCACAAATAAAAAGATATTAGTGTCACGTATAGGAATACATACACCCAGCTGCAATTGTGATTCTAAAATAACGTCAAATAATTTAGTTATTAACGATTTAACATTTAATTTGAGTAAATACTAGCTAAACATATATTTGCGTAAAAAAAAATGCTAAACATATATTAAAAAAATCTATTTTTTTCCTTTCCTAAATTTTCTCAAAATTTCCCTCTAATAATTCCTAAATCTAACCATATTCCCACCCAAAATTTCCCCTCACTAATCAAAAATCAACAATTTCCCATCCACTCAGGCTGGCACTCACGTGATCACGTGATTCACGTCTCATACTCTGTGTCTCACACTCTCACTCAGTCACTCTCACACTCTCACTCACATCACACTCACTATTTCAGATTTTCAGTCTTTCACTCTAGTCTTTTCCCCTCCTTCCTGACCCCCTCTGTTTTCTCGGTTTCTCCCACCCACACCGCCACACGCAACGCGCAAGAGGCAGCAACAAGCAAGAGCACAGAGTCACAGAGATCAGAGAGTCACAGACGGCAAGACTCAAGAGTGCAAGGCTGCAAGACCGCAAGACAGCAGGACGCAGAGATCGCGATCTGCTTCTGCATCACCGCACGGCCCGCACCGGAGTCGCGTCTGCATGGTCACGGAGTCGCCGCTCTCCGCCGGTCAGCCCCACATCCTTGACGGCTTGACCCTGCCCCTTCCGCTCCCTTTCTCTTCAAAACCACTAACCCAGTAACCCCTACCCTAACCGGCTAACCCGACCCCCAAATCTCCACCACCGGGCGAGATCGCGAAAGGTGACCACCAGTCCACCACCCCCAAAATCGCCACTCTTCCTCCCTCCCCCACCACCTACTCGCCACACACAACCCCCGTTGAACTTCGAGTGAGCGACTGAGCAGTGACTGTCTGATTGACTCTGTTCGGTTCCATAGCAGAGCAGAGGAGGAAGATAAGATCTTACCCTGGGGTGACTAGGCAAGTTGGCTCTGTTTGCTTTTGCTCTGTTTTTCCTTCTGGCTCTGTTTGCTTTTGGCTCTGTTTGGAACCCCGTTGCGGCCGTTACGGCGTTACGTTGCGGCCGTTACGGCGTTACGTTGCGGCCGTTACGGGTGATTTGGATTCCCACCGCAATTGCGGCTCGATGCCGTTGCGGTGCGGTCCGCAATATTGCAGCCGCATTAGCGGTTGCGGACCGCATTTTGAAACCCCGAGCAAGACTTTGAGAAGGGAATTATGAAAGTAATACTTCATTCAACTGAATCACGATGATTTACACATAGGGTTCCTTTGATTTGTTTTTCAGTAAGTATAGGACAGAACAAAAAGAACGGCACAGAACAACTAGTTGAGTCACAACACAACTTTTTGTGATGAATGATATTTGTTAGTTGATGCACAGTACTAGCGATTTTGTACATTACATTATTTGATATGTTTACATACTGGACAGAACAACATAAAATTTACTAAAATACCCTTTGTACTATATAATGTTTGATTTATATTATCAAAAGACACCAAACAAGATTTTAATATCATGTTAATAAATTTTTATCTATATTTTATAAGAAAAATTCAATTTAAAATCATGTTAATAAATTTTTATCTATATTTTATAATTACCATATTATAAATTAAAATAATTTATAATAAGTTATTGATGGATAACCATGCTTTGCCTTGTAAGGTTGGAAGAAGACTACCCAAATGGAGGTGCTGGTAGAAGGAAACCTGGTAAGGGTAGAAGGAGTGTGAAGGAAACCAAATAATCTCTATAGCTGGCAACCACGTTCAACTCGTATGAAGCAGTCATGTGAGATGTGGGCTAAGAGAGAAGTGGGAATGGAAAGAGTGAGTGGGTCGCGGGAGGGTTATTTTTGACATTTTGTTGACATTGTACCAGGGACAAAAAATTGTCCCTTGGTTAAGTGAGTAACAAATATTACTAGTTTTGTTCTGTCCTTTGTCAGTTTTTTGTACTGTCCCACCTTCATTTTTAAATCAAATATAGAACAAATCATTTTGTACCGTTGTCCCTTGATTTATAGCAAATCAAATGGACCATAGTCTTTTATATAGACTTATAAAATGAAAGGAGATAAAACTATAACTGACTTGTAACAAGAGATATCAAGCAGTTGGTAACTATTCTATCTACTGATACTAACATAACAGATATAACAAACTGAGCATAACAAATTTAATGAACTGTTAGCCTTCACATATAGATTTTTCTTTTTCTTTTTCTATTCTATAAGAAGATTCGTGTTTGAGAATTAGAAAAAGAAAAAAAATTCAAAAGAAAATAAAAGGGTTATGAGAGAAATTATCTAGCAAATAAGTATTATTCCCCTTATTCCAAATTACTCCAAAATGAGACCTTCTTTTAGAGTTTGAACAATAAAACTCAATACTTCATTTCCCTGTATTCTTATTCATCAAACGTGGCCAGAGAAACAAGCCTGTCTATCTCACATCCACAAATAATATTGGGAACATGCAATTCGCAAATGAAAATGCGATAGAACATGGAATGTTACACTATATATACATATAAGATAATTGTTCTTGTGGTTCTGCTGGGCTATGGCATTTTTTATGGTTCAAATGGTTATGTAGCGGGTCTGCTGGGTTAAGTTTATTTTCTCTGGACCATGCTGATCAATTTGCTTTGGAAATTATGACCTTGTTTTCATAAGTTAAAGAGGGAATGATGCCATTGCAGGGGAAAACAGAGGATAAGGGAAGGAGTTAGAGTTTATTCATATCATCAGATATCCATCGTTTTACTGATATAGCAGGAGCTTGATGGCTCAAAACATGATTCTGGTGTAAGTGTTGTAAAACTTTATGGGAGATATACTTAAAGATGAAAACCATCATCCAAACAAGATAAGTCATGTTCAATCATCAAGAATAGAAAATGAAAGACAATAGCGGAAGCGTACCCGAATTCATGGAAAATATGATGGAGAAACTTCTAGTTCTTGGACTTCCAAGTCAACATGCACAATTCTTCTTAAACCATAAAGAGTCTCCCCTTTCTAACGATGGATGTTAGAAAAGAAAATTGGTTGTATATGACTTGGGGACCATAACCTTTTATAATGAGTCCATGCCCTTTCATGAAGAGTGATGTCCCTTCGAATTCAAACTCTTTCATGAAGAGTCATGACTATCCACACATTTCTTATCTCTAATTCACTACAAAAAAACAATTGTTTAGCGACTGTAATTTTCGGTCGCTAAACCATGTAAATCGGTCGCTATTTGTTTTAGCGACCGAATCAGAGACCGATTTATGGTGGTAGCTGAATACCTGGTCGCTAAGGTTTTAGCGACCGAAATAATATTTCGGTAGCTAATTAGCGACCGTAAATTCGGTCGCTAAATAATAATAATCGGTCGCTATTAGGTTGGTCGCATTTTTGGGGTAACCATTTCTAGCGACCGATAATCGGTTGCTAATTCGGTCGCTAATTTTGGTTATTGTTAACCTATATTAGCGACGGATTTTCGGTCGTTATACCTCATCTGTAAAGGGCAAATACTGTTTAGCGACTGAATTATTGGTTTCCAATTCGGTCGCTAAACTGGTTATTAATTTTTTTTTTAAATTAAAATTTTTAAAATAAAATTTTTATTTCTGGTTTTCTTTAAACGTTAGCAAACTTACTAATAAAACACACCAAATTACTTATGAAATATACAATCATAAGAAAGAATAAATATATATAAAAAGAATAATCTAAAATGTCGTACAAGAATCGTTTAAAGTCAAAAATATGGAGAAAAAAAATCAGTCATGATGAGGGGGAGATGGAGGAATCCAATCATCCTCAACGTCTGTACCACCGCCGTCTGCTAGCTGATCGTCCTCTGGAGTAGCAGCATCAGTAGCTGGCGGCGGAACCGGGAGGAGCGCAGCAGCGGCACAACCGCCGTCGAGCATCATCCCGAGCAATCGGAGTCTGGATCCTCATCTCGCACCAACACCGGCGGCGATTATGCAGCCCCAGCTCGATGCTCGCCTGCATCAGCTGCTGGTGTGCCCGAGTCAACTGTCCAATCTGGTTCGCCATCTGCTGCTCTCTCTTGCTCTTCTCCCGAAGCTCCGCGTTCAGCTGCGTGATGGTGTCCTGCATTTGGTGGAACTGCTCCTGAGGGACGGTATCGACGCAACAAGGAGCAGGCGTGCCGGACGATGAAGCGATGAACTCGGCTCCCAGGTGTCCGAGGCCATACACGTGCCCCTTCTTGTTCCTGCCCCCGACGACCTCCAAATAAATGGCATTATCGTCGACGGAGACAGGAGAGCAGCCATCACCAGTCAAAGCCTCATCTTGTGACTGTGAGGCACGTGATATGTCATCGTCCTTCTTCTCGTTGAAGCCCACCTACAAAGTATAGTTGAAGAGATTTAGTTAAAATTATATCCAATATTAACAAATCATTTATAATAAATTACAAGTAAACACTAAATTATTTTTTTGCTTACAGCATAGTTACGGGTCTTGTCGTTGACCCATGTCCCCGACTTCAACTTCTTCGTCCTCTCCACCAACTCCATAACAGTCGGGGCCCGCTGTTTCTGTGCTTTCTACACAGAATAATATAATATTAAATTCATAAGAATAATTAAAAATGAAAACTAATTAATTAAATAGTATATTAAGTCAAAAGTTTAATGTATTATCAGCTCGTCGTAGTGGGCGGCGACTGATTTAGACCCACCGGTCCAAGCACATGCGCCACCATCAGAAGCTCGATTACGCCAAGCTGTGGCCTGGATCTCCTGGAACTTCTCGAGCCCAAGATCTTGGTCCAGCTGCCTCTTGATCTCAGGATCCACCCACCTCCCCTTATTCTGACCCTTCCTCAGCTTGTTCATCAGATTCTTCATGACCAGTGAGCCTTTATGCTCAAATATGTCCCTGACGAGAGCCTCTAAAGCTAAGTCTCACCTATACTCTTTCTGCAACCTACAGTTGTTAGGAAATTCGTGTGTACATATATATAATGTAAATTTAATTTAAAAAACTTAATGAATTGTTACCTTAAACTCTAAAAACAACTGATCCCTATGGCCCAGTGGGATGGCCTTCCATGTAGGTCATGGACCATCAAACTTGCGTCGCAGGATCTTCGATATCGAATCAGAAGGGCCCTTCGCGGGCAGAAAGCTGCAGCAAAATTAGATCATTAATAAATGTTATAATTAAATTAAAAAAACAAGTAAATAGAAATTAACGATACTTTATATATATTAAAAAATTAAATTAGCATACTCGTTATCCTCCCTAGGGATAAGAAGAATCCTCCTGTCGGATGGACCACGACTCTCCTGTCCCGATGATGATGATGGTCCTATCGTAGTAGGTGTGGATGATGAGGGTGCAGCCTGTGTCCCGACCACATGAGGATGGGTGGGGGGTGCAACTCCATCACCCTGAGGTGTCCCGTCAACAGAGGTGCTGGTAGGGTGGTCTCGATCTGAAGGCTGTGGGTCGGCCAACGAAGGGACTCTCGCAGCACGACCTCCACGACGACCCCTACCTCTGGAGGAATTAGGCATCTGTGAAAAAAATGAAAATATGATTACACAACAGTGTAAATAATACAAAAATAAATTACCTAATAAGTAGAATGACATTCACACAATGAATTATGACATAAATAAATTACCTAAGTAGAATCTCCGTCACTAAATTCACCCTCACTCTCATCAGTATCACTTGATCGGAATGTACCTTCACTAGATGCGTCCAACTCGGATTGATCCATTAACTCTCTTTCAACTTCTTCCCCATTTCCGGAAATTTCCGCCAGAGAATTAACAATAATGTCCGGCGTAATTTGCAACGGTACGTGGGGTCTTGAACACTCATCATCTTTGTACGGAGCATATTTTTCAGGCTGGTTGATTATATTATCAGTAATTATACTGCGAGCCTTTACCTTAATAACACCCAACCAGCCATGATGTCCTTCGGGATATGGCGAGTAATAAACCTCGCTCACTGTTGTGAAAAAAATGAATGGGTCGTACGCCTTATTATACCTTCGAGACAGCCTAACTTGAACAATACCATAATTTTTATCTATTTTTGTCCCTACGTCAAGAGTAGGATCAAACCAATCACACTTGAAGATAACTAATTTCATCACGGGGAAACCGGTATAATCGAGTTCAAGGATGTCAGTTAGAACCCCATAGAAATCATCCTCTACATTGCCATCAGTGGCTCGCACACAAACACCATAGTTACACGTCTGCATTCCTTCATTCCATGTTTTTGTGTTAAATTTATATCCATTTACAATATAAGTATTCCATGATGTAACCCATCTGTTAGGCCCCATGCCAAATTTGTCAACAATGGATTTTGAACATTGTTTTCTGGATCTAGTACCTAAACAATCAAATATTATATTATTCTTATACATGCTATATATTTAAGGAGATAAAATGTATGCTTCAAAAAATGAAGATGCTTAACCTACATATTTACTGAACCACGTAGCAAAGTGAGAAGTAATTTCTCGATCAACCTGATCGTTTGAAATGTCAGGTTGGAGTTCCCTTAGAAAATTGTCGTACATCCTACATATGGGAGATTAATAGCAGGACGATTAATAATCATAAATGTCAATTGAACTTATTAAAGACGTTGTAGAAACTTACTCTAAATATGGCGCCACCTCTTCACAATTTTGAAGGATATACAGATGAGCAGCATTAATGTCACGCTGCTCCAAGAAATATCCTTTTGATTTGCCATTAAATCTGCCCGGATAGTTGAATATTGATATAGGAGGACTAGTTGAACATCCTTCGCCCGAATCAACGTTTCTAGGCATCCTTGTCCTTCTCGTGTTAACTTCGTCCGGATAGTAAGAAGAGGCAAAAGTGGAAGTCTCCTCTACTAAGTATGCTTCACAAATGGAACCCTCCACTCGTGCCTTGTTCTTGACTTTGTGTTTAAGGGAGTGCAGGAACCTATTACAGAGGGATACATACAAATAATTACTAGTTTTAGGGAAAGCTAAACTACGCTCTCGTGTTCGTGAATTTCATATGTATTAAGTAAAATAGTTGATGTTGTTTACCTCTCAAATGGATAGATCCAGCGGTATTGGACTGGGCCACCAACTCTTGCTTCGTAAGGTAGATGAACTGGCAGGTGTTCCATGGAATCAAAGAAACTCGGCGGGAAGATTTGCTCCAGCTTACATAACAAAACGGGTATCTTGACTACCATATCCTTTAATTGATTCACATTTAGTGTTGTCGATGTAAGCTCCCTGAAAAAGTGCCTAAGCTCAACAAGTGGGTTCCAAATTTGCTTCGGTAATGCGTCGAACGCAATTGGAAGCAACCGTTGCATGAACACGTGGCAATCATGACTCTTCATTCCATGTAACTTGCCTTCGGTTTGATAAGTCTGTCACGACCACCGTCTTGTAACTCAAGCTCCTTCCGATTACAAATGTCAGCCAGGTCCAATCGGGCTTTATTTGTATCCTTTGTCCTCCCCTTGATGTCCATCACATTGTCAAACACATTCAAAAACACATTCCTCTCAGTATGCATGACATCAATGTTGTGACGGAGTAGCTGCGTCCTCCAATACGGCAACCTCCAAAATATACTTTGTTTTGTCCAATTATGGTTGACGCCATAATCAGGAATATGTTCTCCTTGGGTTTCATGGACGAGCGGTAAGTACTGTACTCTGCGCCATACATTAGGACCAGTCAAACGTGGTGGAGGCGGTGTTCTCTCCGCACAACGCTTCTTGAATGCATTCTTGTTCCGCCTATAAGGATGATCTTCCGGAAGGAATTGACGATGACAATCAAAATACGAGATCTTTCGACTGTGTTTAAGTGTGAATGCCTTCGATCACTCCATACATATTGGGCATCCAAGCTTCCCCGCGGTCATCCAACCCGACATCATCCCATAAGCAGGAAAGTCGTTGATCGTCCACATTAAAGCTGCTTTCATGATGAAATTCTGCCTCAAAGATACGTCATATGTCAACACACCATCATTCCACAGCATTGTCAACTCATCTATCAGCGGCACATCAATCTTACCTTTTGGATTAGACGGACCCGGAATTATGACTGTTAGGAACATAAACTCCCGCTTCATGCACATCCCGGGGAAGATTGTATGCAGTCGGGATAACCGGTCAACAAGAGTATGCTTTTCCGGATCGCCCAAAAGGATTAAATCCATCAGCAGATAACCCCAATCGGACATTGTGAAGGTCCTGCGAAAATGCCATATGAACCCTATCAAAATGCTTCCAAGCTTCTCCATCAGATGGATGACACAAGATATCTTGCTCCCTCTCATGCTCACTATGCCACCTCATGTGAGCTGCAGTGGCCATCGAAGAGTACAATCTTGTAAGTCTTGGCACGAGCGGAAAGTACCACATCTTTTTTAGCGACCTCTTCTTCTCAATGCCCATCCTAGTGGTTGTCTTATACCGATCTGCACCACAAAATCGACAACATGTTATGCTTTCCGCTGAATCATCCTTATAGTACAACATACATCCATTTGGGCAACAATCAATTTTCAAACACCCCAGACCCAAATTTTCCACGGACTTCTTAGCATGATAAAAACTTGTAGGCATCCGATTGCCTTCTGGCAACGCCTTGGACACTGACCTGGTGAGGCGATTAAAACAGCCTTCTTGCATATTGTAGTCAGATTTGATACTCAACCATTCCATGCACATCGACAACTCCGTGTACTCCCGACATCCTTCCCACAATGGAGATCGTGCAGCACTCAGCATATCATAGAATCTTTGAGCTTCGGGATTCGGATTCTCCTCTATGTATTGGGAACCCATTCCACCATCTTCTCCCCCATCTTCTTCTAGTACAACACCAACCGATGGTCCAGCATGATCCATTATCATCTGCTCGTATGGATTCAATTCTTCCCTCCCGTCACCACTTCCAGAGTACGAACCTTCAGCCACAATCGGGTTTAAGTCAGGCAACGTCTCACCATGGTTACTCCACCAATAGTAATCAGGCATGAAGCCCTTCTCATAAAGATCGGCTACAACTCCATCCACGCTTTTGAAAGATTGACACTTGCATCTTTTGCAAGGATACCTCAATTGATCACCGCCCAGTCGTATAAATCTCTCCTGGCTAACAACAAACTCTATAAACTCACCCACTCCAACTCTATACTCTTCCCAAAGACGTTTATTCCGATCCAACCTATGATACATCCATTTCCGATTCTCCGGAATATCCATTGCTGGCAATTAAATAGCCTGACCAATCCTACAATAACACTTATATATTACAGTGCATTCCAATAACTCCATCAATCTCGTTCTTATTACAAGGTATGAACCTACCCATTCGAGAAGAAACCTTTGCAACACTCGGCTACTAATAGTTATTCCTATATTCAAATACCTTATACTTGACAAAATTTCAGCAGCATTTCCCATCGGTCTCCAAGTTACACGACTCGAACACGGTCATAATCACAGCGATCAAGTATGCACCAGGAGAACAAAAGGAAATGCATCAGACCGAGATTTCAACAAGTATATAAGGCATTTGAACATTGAAATGACTATTGTACGAGTGTGAAAAAGGTTTTTTCCCAAACTGTCCCACTTGGACAATTCAAGATTCAATACAATGAGCATGCATACCTTGATACGTTACGTATGCTCATTAATATTGAATCTCAAATAGGAAACTAAGGCTTTCGTAAATTAATTATTAACTCTAACATAAAATAAAACCATTAACCTATAAATATTGCAACATTGTTGAGCTTATATAAATTGCAGCGTAAATTAATACAAACTTCGATTAAATATTGTAGCAAACATCCTATTGAGCTTCGCTCTCCACTAACAAGTAGCAGTTAATTGTCAAACACATGCATAATTTCTAAATTATCAGCACACAACCAGCATCCCGCCTTTCGGACAGGATCACATCCTATTGAGCTCCGCTCTCCACTAACAAACAACACATATTGACAAACACATGCATAAACATTAAATTATCAGCATACAATCAGACAAGATCACATCCTATTGAGCTCCGCTCTCCACTAACAAACAACACATATTGGTAAACACATGCATAAAAGATAAATTATCAGCACATAACCAGACATCCTGCCTTTCGGACAGGATCACATCCTACTGAGCTCAGCTCTCCACTAAGAAACAATACGATAATTCACTTAACACATTACAAATACCATTTAATTCAAGGAATAAGAGAGAGTATTTTACTTACCTCAACTCCAAGCACACAAAGATAAGGGGACTCTGGTTCAACAAGTGGTGGTGACAAAGTTAAAAAACTGCAATCCAACACCCTGTTTAGACATAAGTGGTTAAATTCAACCCATAAGTTACAATTTTTGTTTAATAAGTTCATACAAAGGCAGAATTACAAAAAAAAAAATTAAGTTAATTTTGCCATCTCTATACAAAATTCAACCCTCATCACGAAATGAGAAGATCAAGCATCCTATAAAAAATGAATGCACTACCACAAAAACACACATCCCTAAACTCACACACATACACTAAACACACACACATACACTAAACACACATCTCTGCACACACACACACACACACACACACACACACACACAAACATCCCAAACAGACACACACACAGAGCACCCCAAATGCACAATACACATCAAACACACACACATCAAACACGATGAGACACACCTACCCTATGCTTACAATCCAATTGAACACACAAACTTTAGTACACAAAACACACAACAAACACACACTCATAACAGACACACACACACAACACAACAAACACACACACAACACCAATGTACACACAACACACAACAGAAACAACAATGTAGAGAAAGACAATGAGAGAAGCAATTACCTCGGCCAAGGTGTGAGAGGAGGCGTTGTGGTGGTGGTGGTGTGAGCAATGTGACCAGAATGAGACCTGAAATGAGGGGGGAAATGATAGACAGTGACATAGTGAGACAATGAGAGAGAGGGCGAGGGAAAATGTTGACAATGAAGAGAGACAGTGAGACAGAGAGAGATATATGAAAGAGAAAGAGAGACAGAGAGATGGAGTAGAGGAGAGCTTACCTGAGCAGAGGGGAGATGACGGTGGTGACCGGAGGTGTCTTTGGGTGTTGAGGTGGCCGGAGCGCGCGCCGTAGAAGAGAGAAACAGTGGGTGGGAGAGAGAAACGCGACGGAAAAAATGAGGAAGAAGGAGGTTCTGTCGAATTTAGGGATTTCAGTTTTAGCGACCGAATTAATTCGGTCGCTAATTCGGTCGCTAATATGGTTAGTTTTAATTTGAATTTGTAATTGTAGCGACCGAATTAAATTTCGGTCGCTAACACGCGCAATTTTATTTTTTTAACGCGCTTTTAGCGACCGAATTAATATCGGTCGCAAATATAAATAAAGTTTAAAGTGTGAATTCATAAATTTAGTGACGGATTTCTAAATCGGTCGCTAATATAAACACAGTTTGACCGTTGCATTTAATTCGGTCGCCATTTCGGTCGCTAACAATTCATAAATTTCTGACTTTTACTTTCCTTTGTTTAGCGACCGATATCTCTACTACGCTCTATTTCGGTCGCTATTTCGGTCGCAGAATCGACTCTAACCAGTGTTTCATGTAGATCCTACAATCGGTCGCTATTTTGGTCGCAAAAATGAACCTAAAATTTCGGTCACTATTTTCGGTTGCTAAATGACCTTTTTTTTGTAGTGATTTTGCACATCATAAAAATAGAAATAAGACCTTATGGTATCTACACAATAATTTTCATAACAATTATGTCCTTAGCCATAAACCTTACTTGAATTAGATCACTTTAATTTGACTAATTAAAAATAATGGCCCTAACGCATTTAAACATTACAAGTGTGACCCAAAAATTTCTAACAATCTCCCGCTGGTCACATATGTATGCTTATAAATGTGTTATACTTTATGAGCTCCAAATTTGCCATTATAAACCTTGGACATATCCCTATCCCGTCCATTAGTTATATCAATATATAGAACCAAAGCGGCTTTCGTTATATCAATCATAACTAAATCCATCAATGATCACTAATATTAACACAACCAAATGACATAGATTAATCATGAAATGTGCAGCATGAAAATCACATGAGGTGATCTGTACATGTCGATTTTCAACTGGTCCTACTTTACTCTTTAATGAGATCAATACTCAGAGTGAAAACCAAACCAAAAAACTGTATTCTGTAGAAAATAATCATAAAGTATATCGTCCTTAGAAAAGCATTCAAATACAAACTCCCCTTTGAACAAATGTATCGTCTAGTGATACAACACCCATTCGAGCAATATGCTCGTGAAAGACCTTGGGTGGTAAACCTTAGTAAGTGGATCCACAACTATGGAGTTTGTCCTAACATGCTTTATAGACATCTCACTCTCGAACTCTTTCCACATCAATAAGGAACTTAATGTCACTGTTAACTTATGGTCACAAAATAACTGTAGTGGTCTTTCAATAAATCTAAAATCCATAACCCAGTGACAAAATTCCGCAACCTTATCACATAATTTGAATGCCTTATAACCATAGATAAACATAACTCGATGTAGATTTCCAAATCAGTATTGACATCCAACAAAATCAGAATCAGAATACTCAATGATCTCTAACTGATCTGATTTTTCTTATGTGAGCATATAGTTCTTTGTTCTCTATTGAATAAATTATAACCTGTTTGGCTGCTTTCTAACAATTTATTCCTAGATTGCTTAAGTATCTGCCTAACACTTAACAATGTACGCTATGTCCGGATGAATACGGACTTGGGCATACATTATGCTTCCTACAACTGATGCATAGGAATCTCCTGCATCTCCCGAATCTTAAGATTTATTTTGGGCACTGATTGAGACTAAATTTGTCTCCCTTAGCGATCGAGGCATCACTTGATTGACAGTCTTGCATGCTAAACCATTTGAGCAATTTATTGATATAGCTCTTTTGTGACAATCCTAGAGTACTCCAAGATTAGGCTCAGTGTATCTGGATCCCTAATACAAAGGAGACGTCACCATATTTCATCTCAAAATTATCAATAGAAATCTATTGGTTTCGTGCAACATGCCTATATCATTAGTCCCAAGTAGTATGTCATCAACATACAATAACAGGAAAATATTCTTACTCCCACTGAATTTGTGTTGCACACAAATACTAACAACATTCATCTCAAAACTGAATGAGAGAATTACCTGATAGAACTTGTGGCATCACTAACGAGATGGTTATTTTAGCCGACAGATGGATTATGTCAATTTTCAAACCGTGTTCTTTGTGTCTCCTAACACAAAGTTTTACGGCTGCACCATATAGATTGTTTCGTCAATGTTGTCATTTGAGAAACATCATCTTGACATCCATTTGATGAAGCTCCAAATCCTAAAGTGCAACAAGGGTCCCGATTGTCCTAAAAGAGTCCTTCAATGAAACCGGAGAGAAAGTCTCTTTATAGTCAATCCCTTTATTTTGAGTATAGTCCTTGGCTACAAGACGAGCCTTATACCTCTCCACATTACCTTTGTAATCCCTTTGGTCTTAAATATACATTTGCAACCAATGAGTTTCACACCTTTTGGTAATAGGAGAAGTTCTCAAACCTTATTGTCTTGTATGAACTCATACTCCTCATTTATTGCTTCAATCCACTTTTCTAAGTTGGAATCTTGCATGACTTGACGAAAATTGATTGGATCATTTTCCATCATACCATCATTTTCCTCATGTTCCTGAAGAAATACTATGTAGTCAACTAGAATAGCATTTCTTCTTTCTCTAGTGGGTCGTTGCAAAGACACTTATTCTTGAAGCACTAGTTCTTGAGGATCTTGAATTTGTTCTTCTGGAACAACTAACTCATCTTGAATGGGAGTTTGAACAACAATGTCATTTAGAGGTTCCGGACTTGCTTCATCAAAAGCAACTTTATGAATCTATTATGGATTTGAAACCAATTCTTCCTCCAAGACAAAGTCTCTAACCTTATTCCCCCCCCCCCCCCAGCCCCCCCAAACTCAATATCCTCAAAGAACGTGGCAGTTTCTGTCTCAAAAATTGTCTTTAATTTGGGATCATAAAACTTATAGCCCCTGGATCGTTCAGAATAGTCAATAAAGTAGTTGCTCCCTGTTCGGAATTCCAATTACCTTTCATTTGGCCTATAAGGCCATGCCTCAGCTGGAAATCCCATACATGAGTTAGACTAGGAACCTAATTTCTTTGTTTGGTCTATCTGTCCTTGAGGCATTCAACAGAGACATCAAAGTCTTTAAAGTAAGTGGAATCTAGGATTCCATCTGACACATGCTACT
This sequence comes from Sophora flavescens, assembly GCA_030762895.1. NCBI lineage: Eukaryota > Viridiplantae > Streptophyta > Magnoliopsida > Fabales > Fabaceae > Sophora > Sophora flavescens. The sequence continues at coordinate 135,826,509 of CM061070.1, read as the reverse complement.
CCACTCTATTTCTAGAGATGTAACCAAGGCACTTGATGTTCTTGAATTTGCACTATTAACTTTACGTTTAGTACCATGTGATTCCACATTCAACGGTTCTTATAATATCATGCAAATATAGATTGTCATGCACTGTAATAGTACTAGTTCCAACAACATTTGAATTAATAGATAAACTGAAGTGATTGTTTCCAGACGAACAATGATAACCAAATTTGTCCAATCCAAGAAACAAAAACCAAATTTCGTCTAAACGACGGTACCTAAAAAATATCCATTAAATCCAAATAATAATCAATACTTAAAAACAACCTAAAATGCCATATTTGCCTATACTAACATGCCATATTATTCATAAATGCATCTTTCAACATCATTTGGCCGTCGATAACTTGGGCAACTCTGTAATGAAACACTGATGTTAGTAGTAGAACCAAAATCTAACCATCAAGTGTTTCTAGGTACTGAAGCTAAATTTACCTTATAACAGACCAAAGTAAGGAATATACCTTTCTTTGCACGCCATGCGTGATACGTGGTACATCCCTTCTTGTCATGTCCACTCATGCCACATAAGAAGCAACTTTCTTCACTTTCATTTTGCTTCTTTTGTGTTGGAACCTTAGCAACTTCAATATCAGCAGCTTTATTTTTGCACTTGTCATTAGAGGTACTTACCAAGTGAGTACTTTCTATTCTTTCTTTCTTCATCCTCTCTTCCTCTTGCACACAATATGAAATGAGCTCGTTAAGAGACAATTTCTCCTTCCGGCGATTGTAACTGATCTTTAATTGACCGAGTGTGCAGGAAGAGAAAACAAAACCAAATGCACGAGTAAATCCTCGGGATAACCTCGAGCTTTAGCTCCTTAAGCTTGGAAGCAATATTAAACATTTCCATAATGTACTCTCTTATGTTTCCTTTGCCGTTATACTTCATAGAAATCAAGCTTTGAAGGAGTGTGCTTGTTTCTGCCTTATTGCTTTTGGTAAAGCATTTCTTAATTTCAGTAAGGAATTCTTTGGCACTTGTTATTCCATTGGATATAACACCCCTAAATGCCTCTGGAATGCCGCGCTTAATGATCATTAGACTCATGCGATTGGAGCGGTCCCACTTCTCATAAATTTTCCTCTTTTCGGAGGTACCAAGTCTATAGGAGAAGGGAGTTGCTCCATCTTTAGTGCAAGGTCAAGATCCATGCAGCCAAGAACAATCAAAATGTTCTCTTTCCAATCCATAAAGTTTGTACCATTAAGATCGAGAACCGAATTTAGGTTAGCGAGATATAGTAGCAATAGTAGTCAAGAGAGAACAACTAAATAACATAAATATACTCACATCATAACCAAAATTCAATCATCAATAAATTCAAATAATGGCATACCCCATCTCAAGATACCTAGTGCAACATTAATATCAAGTCTTTGGACAGTAATATTAACTGCTAGTGGTACTCTTGTTGTAATGATCAAACATTGACAATAATGTATGTCAAATAATAAACCCTTCTTTGGACTGATTTATCATTCACATCTACAACCTTATAATCATCACATGTTTATCATCACAGGTGTGCATGTAATCCGGCCAAATATTAACCTTCCTTTGGGCCGATTAATACTCGCATGGATATACATACACACTAACATTCAACATTTCTCATGAGCAATCTACACAAGAGAGGTCACTTTGGTGACTTCTTGCTTCAATTGATTCACTTAAAATGTCAAACAATTTCATAATCCAAAATATAACCAATTATTTGAATTTTGGTTGAAAACTTAATCCAAAATTTAATTTCATCTATTTTTGCTAAGGCTGTGTTTGTAACTCTACGCATCACTGTGATGCTGACAAAAATTGTTCTCCCCTGATTATAGTTTTAATAAAACCTTTTGGAGAACAAACACAACTCTTGTGGTAGTCTGGTGGTAAGGTTGCTTCCTTCTCACCGCACAGTTTTAGGTTCGAATCCCACCGGAGCCCTGCTTTTGTTACATTTTCTGATTTTCCAGAAAAACGAAGTCAACAAAACATAACTCTGAATGCAATGATGGGAATCAAACACAGTACCCTCTTGAAGGGACGCCACAGACCCAATAGTGTTCATGATTTGCGAAAGTTAATATTTAAAATTTGATGCCAGGCAAGCAGCCATTACCCCCACCGAATTTACCATATTTAACACCGAATTAACACTGAATTTCATAAGCATTTAAAATATCAATTGCAACTAAAACTCAAAACCAAATCCATGACAATAACATGATATTTTAAACCAACATTTATGATTTGATATCATAAATCAAAAAATCAATCCATGAATTCGTAATAATTTAGTATGGATATGACATGAATTCAATATTCAATAAAATTGTATCCATATTTGTTCTTAAATTTGACATTTTTACAATTTAAATCATCAAATGAAGAACAATCAATCATTCATAACACAAAAAATCTCAATGATTAAACATAGACTTGTGGCTCTAATACCACTTGTTGTAAAACTTTATGGGAGATATACTTAAAGATGAAAACCATCATCCAAACAAGACAAGTCATGTTCAATCATCAAGAATAGAAAATGAAAGACAATAGCGGAAGCGTACCCGAATTCAGGGAAAATATGATGGAGAAACTTCTAGTTCTTGGTCTTCCAAGTCAACATGCACAATTCTTCTTAAACCATAAAGAGTCTCTCCTTTCTAACGATGGGTGTTAGAAAAGAAAATTGGTTGCATATGACTTGGGGACCATAACTTTTTATAATGAGTCTATACCCTTTCATGAAGAGTGATGTCCCTTCGAATTCAAACTCTTTCATGAAGTGTCATGACTATCCACACATTTCTTATCTCTAATTTTGCCCATCATAAAAATAGAAATAAGACATTATGGTATCTACACAATAATTTTCATAACAATTATGTCCTTAGCCATAAACCTTACTTGAATTATATCACTTTAATTTGACTAATTAAAAATAATGACTCTAACACATTTAAACATTACAAGTGTGACCCAAAAATTTCTAAAAATAAGTAGAATAGGGACCGTTAAGTGGTTTATTCTTTTGGTTATAATATTATATTATATGACTGTTTTTTAGAGGTGCCACAATTGGTTATAACTTTGGAGGTGTAACTGGCAGTTTGTATTGGGTTAGAATATTGTCCCCTATACTCAAAGTAATACGATTGTTTGCTTATAGAAAAAATGTCATCGTTCTTGTGTAACATGACATGTTTGAATCTATATTGCATGTTTAATTGGTGGAGCGTCAAAACTGACATAGGCGTGATTCTTTGGAAGCTGTCCAGTTGTAACTTTAACGGTAGAATAAAAAAAATTTACAATAGTTTCACCACATACTTGATTTTAGGAGTGTGAACGCGAAACCAAATATATGTTAAGAAGAGAAATATATTGTACACCCTGGGTTGTATATGAATTAACTATAGATTGAGAGTATATATGATTTTATAATTTTCAATGTTAGTCCTGGCAGCTTTCACTAAATTTTCTACTCTGCTTTATAAATAAAAGATAAATGGTCTTGTGACTTATATTCAGTAAGGGGAAAGGTAAAACTGAATCAGCCGCGCAAGGACACAAACATATTGTAAAACCAGAAATGTTATTCTAACATAACGACAAATGTTATTAAAATCGAATCGGTGATCGACTCGATCATGACACTGGATTAATGAATCACTGATTTAATCAGGTGTCACTAGTTAATTTGGTTTAAATCGGTATACATTTAACAAATTTAAAATATTCATATATATATGACAATATAATATATTAAATTTATAAGATTTATAATTATATTATATATATATATATTATTTTCTGCATGTATAAACCACAAAGTTGCGGCGGTCCAGTGGCACGGCGTTCCTTGTGTGTTGCCTCCATCAGTGTTCACTAGTTAACTTGATTTGAATCAGTTTACATTAAAAAAAAATTTATAAAAATTCATCAACCGGTCCGGACCCGGACTGGTTTCTGATTGGACCGGTCATAGGTCCGGTTTCCGATCGGAGAGGCCGGTCCGGTTTTAATAACACTGCTAACAACCATTTGGGATAACTATACGGTGACAACCGTATGTATGAACACTAATTCTTTTTTTTTTTTAATATTTAGCTTTTTTGAATACTAACATTTTTTATCACAAACATATTAATATATGGTTACTCACGTGCAAGTATTTGGTTAATTCAGTTCATTATATGATTAATAGGTTATATACTCTAAAGCTTATAATAGTTTTCCACAACCATGTAAGGTAAAAATATTTGCACGTGATTAACCATATATTGAACTACATTAACCAGATATTTGCACGTGATTAACCAAATATTTACATGTTTGTGAAAAATGTTGTAAGATTTAGGATGACTCATTAATCATATAACGAACTGCATTAACCAAATATTTGTACGTAATTAACCATACATTTACTTGGTTGTGAAAAATGATTGTAAGCTTCAGGATAACTCATTAATCATATAATGAACTGAATTAACCAAATTTTTACACGTGATTAATCAAATATTTGTACATAATTAACTATTTTTTAAAATAAAAATATGTTTCTTTCTTTCTTTTTTTATAAAAAAAAAGGTATGTTTAAAAAAAGTAAAAATTACGAAAATGCCATTATTCAGTAGAGTTATCTTAGAATTATCCCATATGAGTTGCTCTTGTAAAACTGACTACATGGAAATTCAAAAATATATACAATCCTTATTACTTACTGTATGAGTTTCGACTTTTGAGTTTGACCCAGATATAACATGAATAATACAACTAAAGGTTGGATTAAGATATACCACTCATATCTTATATCACACATTATATCATTCATATGTGACAAATTTTAGACCAATCAAATTGCTATATGGGTTTATTGGTTAAAATTTTAAATTTTCTAGTTGTATTTATATTGTAGTCAAATATATGAATACAATATATTATAGTATAGTATATGTATTCTTTGTATTCGCAAATTTAATCCATATTAAAATAATGTTTTTTGATTAAAAACTAATTATATTAAAAAATAATATTTTAATATAAATTAAAATAATGTTCGTTGTCAATAATATTTTGCAGTATAATCAGTTTTTTTTAATCAAAAAACATTATTTTTATATGGGTTAAATTTGCGAATACAAAGAGTACATATACTATACTACAATATACTATATTCATATAGTTTGACTACAGTATAATACAACTAGAAAGTTTGAAATTTGGATCAACCAATATGACAATTTGATTGACCCAAAATTTACAATACGAGTGATATAATAGGTGGCGTAAAATATGGGTGATGTACCATAACCACACCCCACAACTCAAATGGGAGTCATAAGATGGTTAAAGAGTTCAAACAGCACAAAGTAACAAAAATAATAACATTAACACACTATCATTTGTTTATATATATAAAAAAAACAACTCAATTGTTTCCAAACACTACTTTTCGTGCGTGTATGGATGCATAGGTGTTTGGCGACCAAGTAAACTCGTATTTGATTCGTTCCAATTCAAATCCAATTTCAAACCTTTTCAAACTCGTTACACACTAACACACGCTTAAGAGAAGAGCTTTTCAAACCATGAGAAGTTGATTAAGAAGTCAACCCAAACCACTAGGCTCCGTTCTAGCTTCGGACATAACACTTTGGATGTTGGAGCACTACTAAGAAATCAAAGCTCCAGTATGTCTGTGAGTTACTGCATTCCATATGTGTTCCACCATATTTCTACCAAATTTTGTGCTTTCTTTAAATAATTTTTATTACTTGATATACTAATATTTATGAAATTTTGTAGAAACCTTGAAGTTAGGACATTAATGAATTTTATATTTAACATAATTTATTTATTTTTGTTTTATACGTTTCTATACTGATATATTCTACCTCCCATGTATCTTAGTTTTTTTCTTAAAGAAAAGTTACTCTATACCCATACCTAGATTGGTGCAAGTATATCCTCACATATATCCATGCAAGTTCAAGAGTAGTGAATTCGCATGGTTTGAAAAATGAAAGAAATTGTATATAGATTAGAATGAATCAAATACTTGACTTGGACGCCAAATATTTCAGTAAGAAACAAGAATATACATCGATAATTTCCATGGAGTCAAATTTACAAATATAATATTTATATGTTTACCTGATTTTGTTTTTGAATTTTTTTTAATTAACCATTTCTCTTCCGTATCGGACAAGTTACGCGACCAGTTATACCCGGGGAAAAAGAAGAGGATAAAGAAATGAATGTAAGCACTGATGAATATTCACATTACATAATCATATTATACGGTCAATCTTGTTAATTTTCAATATTAATGTAACATGTCGTCTTACACAAGAACAACGACCATATGGTGTATAACCTTCCGTGCATGTTTCAGCGCAATGCGTTCTTCCATTTCTGAACTACATGTTCAAGTCAAAAACTTATCAACGTGAGTACGGAGTACGTGACAGTGAGATGGATAAGGAATAGAAATTAATGTAAGGCTCAGTTTGTCTCTACAATTAAAACGCAAACATTTAATAGATAATATTTTCAAAAATTCATTTTTTGGTCTGGGTTTGTTTTGACTGCTACGTTTAAATTGAGGGTTTACCATGAAATTATGAAAATATGACATCGTTGAAATTATAAACCATGCCCATTAATCTGCAAATTGCAACTATTGAATTTGAGATGTAAAGATTTTAATGGCCAATTAAGAGAACTAAATATAGCTAATGACAACACTGTATTATTATATCCAAGGCACCATTGCTACATTTGATTTGCATGTGAAACATGCAACCACACATATAGACACTGCATTAAAAATCAAGAATTAATGGAAATAATGGTTAGAGTATTGAAAGTTGAAACTTTTACAACGAGAATTTAATTTATAAATTATCAAAAACTACGGGTCATGCATGCACGCTCTGGTAGTCCATTAATTGCAAGGTAGCTATCTTTAGGGATGAGTGTGATCTCCCGTTGAAGGTGGCGCAGGGCTGTTTGGAAGTGACTCCAAATGAAGCTCATATTCCCTCGACAACTGATGGTGATGCAATAATAATGGCCTACATGCTGCTCCAGATTGAGGTGAAGCCACATAAATGGTGAGGATTATCAGCAGAAGCTGGACAACTGTGAAGAGTATCTTCCTGTAAGAGAAGGCCATAAGTAAATTAATGAAACAAAAAGGAAATGCTCTTTTTTGTACTTTGAATTCAGTATGTATCGATTTGTTGTGCTTTTAAAGCAGGTGTTTAGTTTTTAGGTTGAACTAGAATTGATATTGCTGATGATATGATCAGTTTGTGATGTTTTTTGGTGGAAGAAAAGGAGGACATGCACAACATTTAAATAGACGTCACTGATGTTGTTTGCAACATTTAGTTTTAAATATATTTCTTAGGGAATATTGATCATAGTTTGAAACTTTAGATTGACCGAGAAAGCTAGGTTTGAAGTTGGAAATTAAATTGTAGCCGAAAACCTCCATACACGCGCAACAAGCAATGTTTGAAAAACGAAGACGACTAAAGACTTATTTTAGAGAAGTACATTAGGTTAAATAGTAAATAAATTTTACACAGCTTCTTACATAGTCATATGCTTTTAAAAGTGGCATGACAATATTATTAAAAATATGAAACAAGTTAAAATAGTGCAGTATAAATATAAGTAATTAAACTCATGATAGTATTGTTATTTTCAACGGCCATTGTACATTTTGCAGCCAGGATCAAATTAATGATCTCCATTAGCATAATTTTATTGGAACTAGCTTAATTCATTATTATTTTTTTTAAGACAAAGATAAGGTAGGATACGTATCTGTTTTGGAGAGATTTTCGAATTTCGATCAATTTATTACAAAATTTTCTAAATTTAAGTGAGCGTGTAATGTTTAAGATTATCAGAAAGGAGTGTAAATCAACATGTGATTGATCCAAGTGATAAGAGATTTGGGCATATTAAGCAAGTTGTCAGGGGTTCGAATTATGACTCTTGTGTATGGAGAAAACCCGGTTGGGAGGGGAGAACCCATCTTATGTGCCCAACAGAGATTAATCACTACTAACGGTGGTGGATACTTCATACTTATGTCATGGTTAAAAAAAAGAAAAGAAAAGAAAGGAGAGTAAAAAGAAGATTAATAAGTCAACTATCTCTGTTAGGCTGCTATACTATGGTATGCCACAGAAGGTGCATGTAAAAAGTTAGTGCATGACCGAATTGAAGATCATGTGGAGGAGATAGTGTGCTTGTCACCTACAACGTGCACTCTGTTGAGGAACGTATCACGTTTATTTAAATACTTCTTGTTCTGGCTTTAGGGACAAAACTCCACGGGAGTATACGAAGTTGAACCCTCATCTTTGACCTACGCAATAGCTTTTTGACCAAGACCTCTTCTTTTTTAATGCTACCCTTTTGAACATTATACAATCCAAACTTTTTTCCAAAAATAATATAAAAGTTCCCTTTTCTTTCTTTCTTTTAGCTTAACTCTTACTTGCTTTTAAATTTAAATTTGACCGTTAAACCAATCTTGTTGTTGACTATGGTTACGTATAAGGACATAGTCAAAAATATAGTTTGAGGCTCAGACCAAACCAAACATATATGAAGAAATCTTAATTGAATATTAAGAAAACTAAACTAAATAAAAAATTTTAAAAATATATAAAAGACAATAACAAAGTTGGGAGATCATGGGATACCCATGTTCCCTTCTTCGGGTGCGAGTTATTACATACATACAATTCAGTTATTGAAAATCAATGAAGACTTACAGATTTTTTAGGTTCTTGTGTCATTGATACGAAGTATCCACCATCATAAATAATAACTAATTTTTGCAGAGACCTGCAGACGACATTTAAGGGTTGACTCCTCTCAATCGATTTTCTCCAGAGCAGAGAAGTAAACATGAACATGAGAGGATTGTTAGCTAGCCCTGACAAGGAAATCAGCAGTCTTTCCTCAAAGTATGCTTAAAGGAAACAGGCCAGTCCCTAATCAAAATGTTGTGAATAGGATAGCAGCATATGGATGGACACTGACTAACAAGGCTGACAACATTCTTGAGAGTCTAAAAACAAAACACTTTCCTTTGTTCCCAAGTGATCTCCAAGCCGTGCAGTGTACGGCTTGAAAGTTATTAGTACCCAAAATGACCAGAGAAGCCCAAAATCCAGGTTCCGTGGACATATCCAAGAGAACACCATATCCAAAGAGTAATGCTCGTTTGTGTCCGTTATTTATTTATTTAAAGAATTCAGTTTTTTCCTTCTTTTTTTTGTGTATCTACTTTTTTTGGTATATAAAGAATACAATTATGGTAAGAGCTGCTGCGCTATACTTCCCACTAAAATCATAGACTACAAAGTGATAGCGAGAAATAAACAATAGGCAAATGCAAAAGGTTTACTTACACGTCTGCGTTACATTATATAATTTATTACGGGAAACATACAAAGATATCCATTACAAATATTCTATACTTCAGGGTTAACACAGTCTATATATATAATAGCTGATACAATGTCACTTACATCCAAATTCATATTGTATCACCTACTAAAAATGAACTATAACCTGATCAAAGACTAGAGATGTACTGCTTGCTACATACAGAAACATACAAATAAGTCACCTGCAAGGAACCAGGTGGTACATCGAATGATGCAACTCAAGAGATTCCTAAACTATACAAATAAGATGCACTATAGTTCACAGACAAATTGAGCTCAATACAGCACTACTAATATCTATAGGATATTTAAAAGGTGACCTTGTGACAAGAGATCTCCATGTCTTCATTTTTGGGTTATAGATTTGAATGAACAGTGTCCCTGCCCTCTTATGATGTCTGGACCTTCGTGTTTCTGTCAAATGAGCACAATAATGTGTCAGCACATACAGCTCCCCGTCTACTACTACAAAGCCAAATGACGAACTGTCACGAACTTTTCTTGGCACACGAGACTCATATGGCCAACGATTTGAAGACATGTCAAATCTGCAAGGTGAATTCATCATTAAAAATTCAATAACAGATTTGCAATTTAAAAAGCTTTGCAATGTAATTTAAAAGTAAACTAACAGAGCCATCAAGAATGCTGCATAATCTCCACTAAGTACGTGGATGGGAAGAAGTTCATGCAATCTGACAAAAAGTTTTATAATGAAGGAAACAAATTCAAATCAAAGAAATCAATTAGGATGTGTGGCTTGCATTAATATATAACACATAGTAACGAACAAAGCAATGTAAAAATGTTAGCGTGAATTACACTTACAGTACCCTAGATGATCGATAAGCAAGCTAATTAATCAATATAATTATTTAATTATCTCAAAGTATTTTATAGCAAACCTTCATCATCCATTTTGTTATACAGAACTGAATAAATAGAGCTCAAATAGCCAGGCAGAAGGCAAGAGCATTCCCAAGGATCAATAAAGCAAAGCTTTTGATTATGCTTGTTTCATGTATCTATTCTTCAATCATCGAAGAGGGAAAAAATCATTTTTTCAAAAAAAAAAAAAAAGGATTTGAAGTTTGATGAATCATAAAACATTTATTTACACTAGCCAAGTTACTGTGTGTGATTACAATAATTTGGCATAAATTGTTAGAGTGTAATTCAAATGGTAGTTAGAGTTAGAGTTAGTTACATGGAAGTTAGAGTTATTAGTGAGTTAGTTGGAGTAACTAACTATGTGAAGCTATGCCATGTAAGTGTATAAATAGATATGATTAGTGAATGTACGTGTGCAAGTGAAGTGAATAGTGTTAATAAAGAATCTCATTCCTCTTTCTCTATTCCCTCTCAATTTCTCTATTGTGTTAGTGTGAGTGTGTGAAGTATTGTGAGCTTCTTGCCCCAACAAATGGTATCTAGAGCTACAAGATTAGGGACTTGTGATGGGTCCATAGCTGTGCAAATTGAAGAGATGGTGAGTGGGGATTTTTCAATCCCATTACCGGTTCTTGATGGCAAGAACTTTGAGCATTGGGTTGTGAAAATGGAAGCAATCTTTGGTTTCCATGAAGTGTTGGAAACAGTGAAGGATGGGATCCAAGAAGAGGAGGATAGTGCCTCCTACAAGGAATCCAAGAACAGAGATTACAAGGCTCTCATCATCCTTCATCAATGTGTGAATGATGTGAATCTTGGGAAGATTGCTTCAGCCAAAAATGCAAGAGAAGCATGGAAAATCTTGCAACAAGCCTATGGAGATGCTGAAAATGTGAAGAAAGGTGTTGCAAGCAAGAAGGAGATCAAAAGTGTAAAAAAGAATAAAGAAGAGGACACAGGGAGAAAAGCGAAGCAGAGAACAAACAAGACAGAGTGCAGCAATGATGATCTTGAGGCAAACAAGAGTTGTCAAAAAGCTGCAAGAGGATGCACAAAGAAGGGTTCAACCGTAGATGGCAAGAAGGTGCATGAGCCAGAAACAGAGTTCAAGAAATGTGTTCAAGAAATCAACAAAGACAAGACAATGGAGCTTGTGGCAGAAGATCAGAAGGAAAAAGGTGTCGTTGTGGAGCATGCACAAAGAGTGGATCTGCTGATGGAACGAAACAATCTTCGGATTGGAAACCTAAATGTTGTGTTTACTGGGTCATTCCATCAAACACCTTGTGAGCAACCTCTCTTCCAATCCAAAGGTTCTACTGAAGATGTGCCAAGAAAGGAGGTGACAGTAACACAAATGGGAGAGGAAGAAAAGAAACCGACCGAAGAGAAAAAAACGGAGGAATCAAAAGATGCCAAGTCCAAAGCAGAGGATGCCAAACAGCTCGCTGCAGATCTCGCGGTGGTGCTGCCACTGATGGTGGTGACGAAGAGAGTTGGTGTGAGACAGGGTATGAGTTGAGGTCGCGGAGGCGACGACGGAGAGGTTCAGCAGAGAGGATTGAACCGTCGGACCGGGACCACTTACGCGGCGGCGACAAAAGCGATTGGTGCGTCGGAGAAGAAGCAGTCGTGGGTGGTTCCGGCGCGGCAAACGCGCCGCCTGCCGGTGAAGACGGAGTTGTGGGTTTCGAGCAGGCCAGCGAACCGCCGGATCGAGATGCTCGAGCGACGATGGAAGGGGCACTCGCGGACCGAGATGGAGGTGACGGTTCAGTTCTACAACTAACGGTGGAGGTTCGAGACGGAGAAGGAAGTTCGGACGGAGAGATTCGAACCGAGTCCGGTCACGGTGTCGACGAGCCACCGGACCAAGTCGATCACGGCGGTTCATCGGATGTTCGGTGGTGAGAAGCAGCTGTGTCGTGACTGCCATATGAAGCTACTATGTGGAATGAGGGAGAAGATGATGGATGCAAGGTGGCAGACGCGGAGAACCATCCAGAAGGAGAAGATGCTGCAGGGGGTAAAACTGGAATTTCGAAATTTTGGTCAACTTTGTAACCTAATGGGCCAAGCCCAAGTCATGGAGGAGGAGCAGAAATTAATTTCTGCCTTGGGAGTTCAATCTTTGGTATATTGGGCCAACACCAACAGTATGAAAAAATATGGGCCAACTTCACAGATTTGTGAAAGTTTTGTTTTAATGGGCCAAGTCCAATTCTTGTTGAATTTTCCATGGGATCCAGGAGGATATATGTGTGTGTTAGTGATAATAAAAATGTACATTATAAAAAAAAATGCAAGTTTAGTGTAATAATAAAAATAGTGTAAGTGGAATATTTGAATTACCAGGGAGTGTTAGAGTGTAATTCAAATGGTAGTTAGAGTTAGAGTTAGTTACATGGAAGTTAGAGTTGTTAGTGAGTTAGTTGGAGTAACTAACTATGTGAAGCTATGCCATGTAAGTGTATAAATAGATATGATTAGTGAATGTAAGTGTGCAAGTGAAGTGAATAGTGTTAATAAAGAATCTCATTCCTCTTTCTCTATTCCCTCTCAATTTCTCTATTGTGTTAGTGTGAGTGTGTGAAGTATTGTGAGCTTCTTGCCCCAACATAAATTTCTATATGCCAGCACCAGGATTCCATAATACAGAATTTCATGTATTTCTTATTCAAGCCACTACTAACTTCAAAGCAACAATCGATTCCAATTTCAGAAACATCAAAATATTCTATTCTCCACCTATACCCACAAAACCACAATTAGTTACAGAGCCAAGATACTAAGTCGTAATATGATGAGAGGACTCTAACCCTTTTCTTGGTAATACATCAAGATTTAAAACAAAGACCTCATAACACAAATCAACCCTAACCCCCACCTGCTGCCAACCACCAACCTAAGTCCTGATATAATACACAAAAGACAAGGGGGATGTAGTGTGATAACAACAGGGAAGATCACAGATATAAAGAACAAGTTCAACAATCACGGTAATTAGCCAGGGAAAATAACTGTTTGACAACCGAACCTATTATCCATCATATTGTTAATTATGATAAGTTGTGAGCAAAGATTTATACAAAAAAAAAAAAAAAAAGAGGTGTGCCAGTTACACTCCTATAAATATGCACCACTTTTACACCTGCACAATTGATAGAATTAGAGTTTAACTGGATCCTTAGTGGAATCGCTGAAACTATATCTAGATTCAGTCATGTTTGTTTTATAGTTTGCACCCCCCAAATGATTTGGTGGATGCAGTATAAGTTTCACCTTACCTCATATATGTTTGGTAAAATCACATACGGGTTATTTATAATTGGGTTTTGATCTCCAAACCATGGCTTGAGGAGAAGCAATAACTTTTTGCTTTAACCTTCAGCCATACTCGATTTTGCAAAGTGAAACCCAAACATGCTATTAGGGCTCAGATTTGTGCACAGAACAAGTTTCTAAAAATAAAATTAAGGTATTTATGTCAGAATATTAGCATTTACATTAGAATATATAGTTAACTATATTTATGTTGAATGTTGATTAGATTAGAATAATCAATTACTAATTATTAGGGTAGAGATTAGCTTTAGCCAGTTTAGGTTACTCTTTAATTGATTGTAAATCAATCAATAAATACCAGAACATATGTGTACCATAACAAATTTCTGGAAATCGCTCTCTTTCAACATGGCGATAAGCACCCAAGCACTTGGGGAACCCTTCCTTAAAAGCTAGTCGTTAAGGAGGGAGAACCAAGCCACTTAAATACTCCATTGAACATCCCATACTACTCAATGCAGGACTTAGGCACCCCATAATACCCAGTCCATATCATAGCACCGCCCCTGAGAGCCGACATCCCGACGGCTGCACTTTACGTAGTTTTAGTCGGCCTTTCCGATCAACCCCTCCGTAGGTAGCCCTTTCCGAGACACCGGCAACCAGCTCTGATACCAATTTGTTAAGAGTATATACGCTTGGTCCTGCTAAGCTTAGGCTAATTGTAACTCAACTGACCTGCTGAGTCAGCAGTCAGTTGAGAGTTAGTTATAGAGCAGTTAAGCTCACAGCTGTATCAGGCTACAGCTATATATACCATGTACTGTGTACACTCAATTCATAATGAAAAATCCTAATTCAGTTATTCAGTTTTACCTTTCTCTCTTCTCTCAACTCTAATATGGTATCATGAGCTCCTTTTCTGGGGCCTCACTCTGAATCCGAATCCATGGCAGAAACCGGCAATCCCTTCAACACTGCGGCCACCGGAGCCTACAGTCCGACCACTGGAGTTGCTCCCTCCTCCTCCTTCAATCCACCTCTTTCTGTAAAACTCGATGATCAGAACTTCCTCTTATGGAAGCAACAGGTGGAAGCTGTAATCATTGCACATAAACTCCATCGCTATGTAGTAAGCCCTAGTATTCCACCGATGTACAACAATGAGCAAGATCGAGCCCTAGACATTCAATCCAAAGCTTATCAGCTATGGCTGGTACAAGATCAGATGTTGTTTACTTGGCTCCTAAGCTCGATTTCGCCTTTTGTACTTCCGCGCTTCGTCGGTTGCAAGCAATCGTGGCAGATATGGGACAAGGTGCACAAATTCTTCCACTCGCACCTGCGCGCCAAGATTCGTCAATTTCGATCGGAGTTGAAGAACACGAGAAAAGGATCGCGTTCGATTACCGAATACCTCATGCGTATTCGAGCCCTAGTTGATTCATTGCAAGCGATCGGTGATCTTGTTTCAGAGCAAGATCACATCGACACAATCCTTGAAGGCTTTCCTGAAGAATTCAATTCGTTTATCATGATGATCTATGCTCGTGTAGATCCTGTATCAGTGGATGACATTGAAGCACTGTTAATTGTTCAAAATGCTCAATTCGAGAGGTACAAGCAAGATCTCTCTTCGTCATCTTCGGTTTCTCTCAATCTAGCTCAAGCTGATTCGATTAACACGTCTACTCATTCTCAACCTGGTTCTGAGGTGAATTCGAGTCGCGGTGGCTACTCTAACCGGGGCAGAGGACGTGGTGGTCGTGGCCGTGGCGGCCGCGGTCGCGGAGGCCGAAGCAATGGTGGTGGTGATAGACCAACATGTCAGCTTTGCGATAAATATGGCCACAATGCCCATAACTGCTGGCACAGATTCGAGCATGATTTTGTTCCCAGTCAGCCTCCTCCACCTCCCTCAACAGCTCAGGTTGCTTACAATTTTCCTCCTCAAGGAGCCTTTAGGCCTCAGACTCAGTTCCCTATGTCTCTGCCTCCTAGACCACCTCCGGTTCACCATGATCAACCATCAGCGTTTATGGCTGCTCAGTCCTATCAGTGTCCTCAGACTCAGTATAGCTCCCCTACTCGAGAATTCTCGGTCAATCAAATGTGGTATCCAGACTCGGGAACGTCTCATCACATCACTGCAAATCCTCAGAACATGACTCATGGCACTATCTTGGGAGGCCAAGACCAAGTTCTCATGGGCAACGGGCAAGGTCTTCCTATTCACTTCATTGGCTGCTCTAAAATCACCTCTTCTAGTCACCCACACACCACCTTGTCTTTAAATAATTTAATCGTAGTTCCTAGCATAACCAAAAATCTGGTCTCAGTGTCCAAATTTGCTAAGGACAACAATGTCTTTTTTGAATTCCATCCTTACACTTGTTTTGTCAAATCACAGGGATCTAACAAAGTCATTCTTGAAGGCTCTCTAGGCAGTGATGGGCTGTATTGTTTCAAGCACATCAATATACTCAAGGAGCCTTCCTCCTTTGTCTCAACTACTAGTTCTTACTGCAGCTCAAATAATATCAATGTTTCTACTCTTTCAGCTAAGATGTACACAAATATTGTTTCCAATTCCTATGTGACATGGCACAATAGGTTAGGCCATGCTCACCCTACTGTTGTAAAAACTGTTATGCAATTGTGTAATGTTCCATGTTCAAACAAAATAAATACTGAACTTTGTTCTGCTTGTTGTTTGGATAAGTCTCAGAGACCTTTTGCCCCTCCCTCTCCCACTGTACATGCCACAGCTTTTGAGTTGATTCACTCACACCTATGGGGTCCAGCACCCATAACATCCTCAAATGGCCACTCCTACTATATAGCCTTTGTTGATGCTCACACTAGATATACTTGGATTTACTTCCTAAAGAAGAAATCAGACTCCCTCACTGCTTTCAAACAATTCCATGCCTTGGTTAAAACTCAGCATTCGGCAAACATTAAGGCTCTCCAATCTGATTGGGGAGGTGAATTTAGGACATTCACCAATCACCTTGCTGAGCTGGGCATTGTCCATAGACTCACTTGCCCACACACTTCCCACCAAAATGGGACTGTTCAAAGAAAGCATAGACAAATTGTTGAGATGGGATTGGCTTTACTCTCTCATGCCTCCCTACCTATGTCCTATTGGGACCACAGCTTCACCATGGCTGTTCATTTAATCAACAGGTTACCTACTGCAGCCATTTCAAACTTTTCCTCTCCTTATCATGCTCTGCACAACACTATCCCTGACTATTCTATTCTTAGAACCTTTGGTTGTGCATGGTTCCCTTTCCTTAGACCTTACAACAAGCACAAGTTGCAGTACAAGTCCAGTGAGTGTGTTTATTTGGGAATCTCCCCTCAGCATAAAGGCCATAAATGCCTTGATCCCTCTGGTCGCATCTATGTGTCCAAAGATGTGCTTTTCAATGAAAACCGCTTTCCTTATCCAGTTTTGTTTCACAGTTCCCATTCCTCCTCCCAATATCCTAACACCACTTTCTCATCCACCATTCCTATCCTTCAGTCACCTCCTTTAAATCTTGTCCCTCTTAATCAATTTCCTCCCCAAGCTTCTAATTTCAGTGTTCATTCAGAGTCATCCAGCCAGCATAATTCACCTTCAAACTCTCCCTCCACAAATCACCCATCTGTTCTGTCACCTATCCAGTCTGTTCAGTCACCATCTTTGGGTCACTCTCAGTCTCAATCTCAGTCGGTTAACTCTGCAGCCTCTCATTCTCCCATCTTAGAAGATGCTGCACCTAACTCACCTGGACACTCTCAGTCTGATCACTCAGGTTCATCCAGTCCTGTTCCTGAGCCCCCCTCTCATCCCATGCTCACTAGGTCCAAGACAGGGTGTCTCCCTCCTAGACTCTATCTCACTCATATGGAACCCCACTCTGTCAAGCAGGCCTTGTCCAGCCCCGAATGGCTATCTGCCATGAGAGATGAACATGCAGCCCTTTTGAGAAATCAAACTTGGTCATTGGTACCTCTCCCTCCCAACAGGAAAGCAATTGGGTGTAAATGGGTCTTCAGGGTCAAAGAGAACCCTGATGGCACCATTAACAAATATAAGGCAAGACTTGTTGCCAAAGGGTTCCAACGGCATCATGGCTTTGATTTTCATGAAACTTTCTCACCTGTCATCAAGTCAGTCACTATCCGGATCATTCTCACCATGGCCTTAACTTCCAAGTGGGTTATTCAGCAGATAGATGTTAACAACGCCTTCCTCAATGGATTGTTGACTGAGGAAGTGTATATGACAGAACCTCCTGGCTTTGAATCCGAGGACAAATCTCTGGTGTGCAGGCTTCACAAAGCCCTCTATGGCCTTAAACAGGCCCCAAGGGCATGGTATGAGAGGCTCACCGACACCTTGCTGCACTTTGGCTTTATGATTAGCAAATGTGACCCATCTCTCTTTGTCTACAACAAAGGAGCAACTTGTCTGTATGTGTTAGTATATGTGGATGATATCATCCTTACTGGGCCCTCACCTTCTCTTATTACTGAGTTAATCAAGAAGCTGAATGCCACTTTTGCTCTAAAAGAACTGGGCAACCTGGACTACTTCCTAGGAGTTGAGGTGAAGAACCTTCCTAACGACAGCCTCCTTCTCACCCAATCCAAGTATATCAGGGACCTTCTGTCCAAAGCAAACATGCTGGAATCAAAAGGAATCTCCTCACCCATGATCAGCAATTGCAAGATGAGTAAATTTGGGACTGACACTATGGCCGATCCTACCCTTTACAGGTCCATTGTGGGGGCACTACACTATGCAACTCTCACCAGACCAGAAATTGCCTTTAGTGTCAATAAGGTCTGCCAGTTCATGTCACACTGGCAGGCAGTAAAGAGGATATTGAGATATCTGAAGGGCTCTCTAAACTATGGGCTTCTTCCAAAACCTGCAGTCCAAGCTACACCCTTCTCTATCACAGCCTACTGTGACACTGATTGGGCCAGTGACCGGGATGATAGGAGATCTACTTCTGGTTCATGCATCTACCTAGGTCCTAATCTAATTTCTTGGTGCTCCCGCAAGCAACAACTGGTTGCTAGGTCAAGTACTGAGGCAGAATACCGCAGCATGGCCAACACCACAGCTGAGATCTTGTGGATTATGTCCTTACTCACTGAATTGAGAGTCCTTTTTCTCACTCCCCGGCTTCTGTGTGGCAACCTAAGTACTGTCTCCATTGCCCATAATCCTATATTGCATGCCAGGACCAAGCATATTGAATTAGACATCCACTTTGTGCGTGAAAAGGTGTTATCTAAAGCTCTGTCAGTCATTCATGTGCCTGCATCAGATTAGTTGGCTGACTCTTTTACCAAGCCACTTCCTTCCTCCAGATCCACTAACATCAGAACCAATCTCAATGTAGTTGCTGCTCCTCAACCATCTTGAGATTGCAGGGGGAATGTTAGAGTATATACGCTTGGTCCTGCTAAGCTTAGGCTAATTGTAACTCAACCGACTCCGAGTCGCGATCAGTTGAGAGTTAGTTACTGAGAAGCGATTAAGCTCACAATGGTATCAAAGCTCTGACTATATATACCATGTACTGTGTACACTCAATTCATAATGAAAAATCCTAATTCAGTTATTCAGTTTTACCTTTCTCTCTTCTCTCAGCTCTAATACAATTGATGAGCACCCAAGCACTTGGGGAACCCTCCCTTAAAATCTAGCTATTAAGGGGCAAGAACCAAGCCACTTAAGTACTCCACTGAACATCCCATACTACTCGAAGTAGGACTTAGGCACCCCATAATACCTAGTCCCTATCACATGGCAACAGAGTAGTATCCTCCATGACCAAACCCTTTTGTTATTTCATTGTAAAGTGCTTGGAACTCCTTTGTTATGTCTATGTGTCTTCTCTGTTTTTTTTTCTAGTGGTTGTGTTAATTTTTTCCAGCCATCAGTTATGGTCAGTTATGTGTCAATAATTTATTCTCTTTTTCCTTCCTCCGTAATGTCCTTGCTCCAAACAGCACTCCCTTGTGAATCTTCTGGACTCTATTCTCAAAGCTGTTTCTTCTCTCCACGCTGTTGATGGTGTTTCTGCATTCGCCACTGTCTGTGATTGAGAAAACCCCAATTTCTCCCACAGCGCCTTCCCCTGTTGTGTTATTTTCTCCACAGCTAATCCAGTGCAGTTTTTTACTTCACACACGGTGTTCTTTGTCTCATTTGTCTCATCACAGAAAAGTTTTTTTTTCCTCAGACCACGGCTGCCCAGTTAGATCTGTAGCTTCCTAGCAGTTATTGGTGCTTATCACAAATGCATTAGCTTGCGATAGGATGCCTACCATCGTCCAAGCCTCCATGCACTGAGAAATGGAAGCTGTCCTGTCTCACCTTGCCAGCACGAGGGCATGTGTCCATCCTTTTCTGGCAGCATCTTCAACAGAGATGGTCAGTTGGTCAGTGGCTCCTTGTCTGGTCTAATCCACCCCTTGTGCCTCAGTTCCACAAGTTCAAGGGGTTGTTAGGTTGTTATCGACCATAGCTTATCCTCTATATAAAGCTGCTTCTGTTTCGACGTGCGTTCCCTAAGTTTCAGTGCTTTTTGGCCACTGGAACACTGAAGCTTTCAAGCCCTAAGAAAGAGTCCCATTCAAGCTCCTGTTCCTAGAAAATTTTGGTAGTACTCGATTGATTGCCTTTCCTTCTTCTTCCCACTAAACGAATCCCCGTGCTTGAGTATGACAAGAACTAAGCTCGATTGATTATTTTAATCTAATCAACATAAATACCAAAATTATTCTAATCTAATCAACATAAATACCAGAACGTGTGTGTAGCGTAACACTCGATTTCTCTCAATCACTCTCTTTGGACAAACATAATGACAGATCAAACTTAACAAAAAGGAAGAAGCTTCAATCCCAGGTAATAAGCGCAAAATTATCCAATAACATAGTGAAGTATACTTGCATAATAAACTCACTTTTGAAGTAAAACTTAAAATGCTATCAAGAATTACTTTATTGGCGTATTGCACACAACCAAGATGGCCCATGACTAGGCCGATCATTGAACTTTTGCTTTGCATACAGTGCAATTCAATAACAGTTTCAAAAGAAAAGGCCTTAATAGTTAAGGCATGTGTTCCAATTCCAATGAACAAAACTACAATACAGACTAGCAGAACATGTCCCCGTTTGTATTTGATTTGTACATGGCACCAAGATTCAATTCAACAATACCGAATAGTGATTACCCAATCATTTAAAACCATTCATTGGTATTTCATTCATACCTTAACAAAATAGGTCTACAAGCTAATTAGTTAGTCACTCCATATTAATTGAAAAACTCAAATATGAATGAATTAGACAAAAACTTTCAAGCTATCGTCATGATGAAGCATATGAAAGGTGGTTAAACTAGTCATTTGGTCCTATACTTTAACTCTAACAATCGATATTATAACACCAATAAACACCAATGACCAAATTAAAAATAAAAAATAATTGTACATACAGAAACCGATTTCAAACATTTTCAAGCACCGGGATCTTGAAATCAAACCTGAAAATGTCATTCCCAGCAAGCATGAAAACTCCAGGCCAAGCATGACCCTCATCCTCAACCACAACAATCTTACCAATCCTCTCTCTTTCTCCATCACCCCACATATCCCCAACCTCCCTCCACACCCCACCGCCACCACCACCTTTCAATTCCATCACCACCGCATCCCTACAATACTCATCCACCGGAAAAACTCCGGAGATCGTCCTGGAAGCACCGTACCCACCCATCACCCAAAACTCCTTCTCCATTCCACCCCCAACCACAAACCCAACACAACCAGCCCGAAACCCCGGCAACGAATCCATCGCCTCCCACCTGTCCCTCTCAACATCGTACCTCTCCACAGACCGTATGCGGGTCCCAGCAGCGCCAAACACCGTATGTCGGGACCCACCACCCGCAACGAGGATATACCCAGAGGAGCCAGAACCAGAAGAGTCCGCGATTGCAGCGCACGCGAAGCTTCCGCGTGGAGATAACATAGGAGAGAGTGTCTCCCATGTGAAATCGTGAACGTTGAATCGGAAAACGGAGGCGGTCGATTCAGGACGGTCGATCGGGAAAGAGCGCGTGTCGAAGAGCGAACCGCCGAGGACGTAGAGATGTGGGCCCAACGGAACGGCGCCGAAGTTGCAGAGACCGTAGACGCTTGGGTTGCAAGGCGTGGGAGGGAGTGGGGACCACGCGAGGTTGGAAGGGTCAAAGAGGAATGGGTTTGAGATTGAAGGGTCTTGAGGGAAGATGCAGAGGAGGTGGTTACGACGTCGTAGAGAGGAAATGAAGGATTTGGAGGATAGTACCTGTTTCCATGATTTGCAAGTCGGTTTCAGTCGACCGTGGTGAGAGTATGGAACCATCGAGAGGATCAACCGTGCGATGTCGTTTGGGAGACCCGGGATTAGGGTTGGGGGTTCGTTCATCGCCGAATCGGAATCGGAATTCATCACTCTCTCTATCTCACTCTCTTCTCCGTCAACGCCTCATCATACATACATACATACAGTATATATATTAATATTAATATTCGATCATCGTTAATTTCTTAAGCAAAAAGTTTAACCAAATTCCAGAAGTTATTACAAGTGGAGCGTTTGAAATTTTCCTTGTCTAAATAAATTGGCTAACGACTCCTATGCCTATCCATGTTTTTTTTTTTTTTTTTGTTGATAAATATGCCTTATCCATGTTACTCATTCTTTGTTTAGATTATTATATATGTACAGATAGTATAAAAACAATCATCTAATCACATCTCGTCGTATAAATATTTATGGAGATGTTGATGTTTTAAGAACTAATATCACATAGTGTCAAAATGATAAAATACGATTGAATTTTTGGGTAAAACTTTTTTACACTTACTTATTAAACTTATTATTTTTTGCTCAAAATGCAGGGACTGCTGGACTCATGTTCCGGAAGAAAAACCGAGTCTGGCCCATGCCGCAAATTGAAAAGATGAAGAAAAAACCATTGGGCGGCCCATGGCACAGACTGAGAATGATCAGATTAACAGTAAACTTATATTTAAAATTAAGAGAGAGCTATATTTCTTTTTTAGTTGGCAATATATATATATATATATCTTTCTGTGCTTAGTTGGTAATATATTTTATACTTTAGTAATAGTTAAAACATGTCTTGCTATGATAAACAAGTTTTTTTTTATAGAAGATAAACAAGTTTTTTTTTATAGAAATGGTTTATGATAAGTTCAATGTTATTCCTGAGATTTTTAGTGTTCTGGACGAACTAGGAAAATTGTGTCCTCATAATCATTTGAAAATTGTCATTCTTGCATTTTTTTGTTGCAAAATCACTAATAATCCCTTCGTAATCAATGTTCTTTAAAAAGTCATTTTCGATAATAAAAAAAATTAAAGCAATATTATGCAATCAAAGCAAGAGAATTAGGGAAAAGAAAATCTCTATAATAAATAAACTAGGAGTGTATCAAATTTTAAATTATAGTAAATTAAAAATATATTCTAATATATACAAATACATTTGCCATATTATTTTTTATCACCTAATTTTTTTGGAATAATTATTTTTATTGATAAAAAGTAAGTATATAAATTTTTTATTTAATATCTATATACTATATAATAATATTTTACCTACTATATGGTGCCCCAAAAAAAAAGGGGGTCTGGGCCACCCCTCGATAAGTTAGAAAAGTAACTTGATTATAAATGTTATAATGTCATGGGATTATTTTTTTAAAAAAAATATCATGTAACTGATAACAAGAGTTTAAATTTATTTATTATGGCAATGCTAAAACACACTCTACACTTAAAGCTATCAAAACACACTCAACTTGTTAGTGGGTTTTACAAGTTAGCTCACTTAAAATTAAAAAAATAAATAAATAAATAAATAAATAAATAAATAAATAAATATTGAATCGACTAAATAGTAAGATGGAGAACTCCCACACCCAGCAACTCAGGTTCTGTTTTGTAATAAAATTATAAAATCAACAAGATTATGTAACACTCCCCTTAGGAATTACTTCCTAATAATATGTGGAAATAAATTAAAAGAAAGTTTACTGGTTGTTTTTGGAAAAACTTCTATTATCTTCATAGGTCTGAAAATATGGGGGTAAAATTTTTCTTTTCTATGATTCACCTCAGAAAATGATTTACGCATCACTTAAAATGAAATCACATTGTATTTTACTAACACACAAAGACTAAGTTTATTTATAAATCATAGCAGCTAAGCATATACATTTCATGAAATAATCTTTGGTCTTGAAGTTACAAAATTACACAAGGTTTTTCAGAACTGCTTATATCGACTTCTCTAAAACGCACACAACCCAAAAGAAACATCCTAAGCTGGTCGTTCTAATAGACACCTGTTGGAAAGAACTCAATAGTCCTTACCATTGGAATAATCACCCACCTCTTCAAAGATCGGGATTAATATCCCCGAGTGAGGTTAGGAGCTTCTTGGCACCGCCTGTCCTAGTTTACCAAGGTACAACAGCAAAGAACCAGGAAAACCTGATATATTGTAAGAGTGGGATACCAATATATGGATAAATTATGACGAGCACATGACCACATAGAGCAACAGATACAGTTAAATATTCATACTCAATATATAAATTCTCACAAATAATCATATGAGTCAACAATTGTCGTCTTTTTTTTTAAAAACATGGCACTTCTATATTTCAACATTTTGTCCTAGTCTCGGAGACCCCAACTCCATGCAGTTTTTGTAAAACAGTGAGTTGATCAGGCTCAATTGCCACTCAGGCACAAATAGCCAACACATGTACATGGCTCAACTTAATTCCCACGGCAACTGTCCAACTCAAGGCACGGTAATCAACGCACGTGGGTTCTAGAACACACCATCCTACACAAGGCACAGTGAACGGGGCTCGTGGAAATCATGGTCCATCTAGGCACCAATGATACACCGTCGCATGAGATATATTTCCCTTCAAGGCATTCACACAAAACTTTTGGACACGTCTGCCAAATGCATGAAAAAAATCATTTTATTTTCACAGCTTTTTCTTGGGTTTCATTCTTTCCTTCGTCGAGGCTCAAGGCTCACGACCATCCATAAAATTTCAACGTTTTAAAACTTTCATTATCAACACAGGACGTTTAAGTCCGAGTGTCCAATCACAACAGTCATAGACCTGTGCACTAGTCTTAGACTTTATGGTCGTAGAAAACAACTTTCACCTTTTTACTACTTTTACCATACTTTATCACAACGTATGTAGGACACACAGTCCACAACAACGAAAATAGGACACACAGTCCAGAACAACGCATATAGGACACACAGTCCACAACTTTATATATAGGACTGTCTTTCTGACAACATTTTCTTCTGAGGTTCATTTTTTTAAAACTTTAAACCTTAGAAACTCCATTTCTTTTTTTTCTTTTCTTTTTTCTAAAAATCTCTTTCGTTTTGGAAATGTCTGTTTCTTTTCAAAAATATAGTAAACATTTTTGAAGAAAAACTCCTCCTAAGAACATTGAAAACTAAAATCCCATTTTCTATGGTACTTTACTACAGGTATTCTCAAAATTATGTTTTTCTTCAAAATAAGATCTTTCAGCTTAAATGATTTTCCTTTATAGAATTGTTTTGAATTCTAAAAATTTTCTCTTTTATTAAAACGTTACTAAAAGGAAATATTTTCCAAAACTTCAAAATAAAATTGTTTTTCTTCATGGTTTTTTACCATGAAATCTTTTCAAAGTTTGATTTTTCTTAGTGTAAAATCATCTATTTCAATTGAATTTCCTTCATAAAAATTGTTTTTATATTCTAAAACTTTCATTAAACATTAAAATTATTTTTTTTCCCTTTTTTGTCAAAACCTTGTTAAAATAAATTCTTACTTGTGATTTTCTTTGTAAATATTTTATTAAAACTTTTATCCTTATTATTTGAGCTCTAACCAATGGTTAGGCTTCCACGCAACAATCACAACACATCAACAACTTCAACATATATGAGCAACACTTTTTTTTTTTCATAAATCAACACCACTTATAAAACAACTTCAACATATATAAGTGACATTCGTATTTTTCATAAATTATGGACACATTATGAACTCAAAATCCTACCAAAACAGCCATATATCAACATCATTCAAAAACATCAAAACAAACACACATGACATATAGTCATCATAACATAGTTATCCATCAGTCTTTCTCCCCTTACCTGATTCGACGGATAGAAAAAGCCTTTGTTTCTGTATTGCCCAGAGCGAGCTTCCTTTGCTGCGAGTCTAAGAATTAAGCGAATGTCTTAAATTAAAACAACAAAGTCATCTTATCTTTCTAAGTATAGGTTTGGGCCATGACTGGAAAAATGATGCTAGAGATGTCTGATAAATTCTTGGATTACATTTTGTCCAAGACTTACTTATATATATATATATATATATATATATATATATATATGTATGTATGTATGTATGTATGTATGTATGTATGTATGTATGTATACACACACACACTTTAATCCCATATTTTATATCTTTATATTAATCATTGGTTTATAGTACATTTCATGCCAAAAATCTTTACTTGATCATGTTAAAATACATTATTTTTAAAATCATATTTTCCATTCAAAAATTTGAGTGAGCTCTTTTATAAAATCATTTTCATGACAACAGTGAGTTTAAATTGTGAATGATCATTCAAATGACCTTCAAAATTCTTGAAAATTTGATTGAAGGTACCCAACTCACACCTAAACATATTGTCGTTGGTCCCATGTCAAAATTTGAAGGCATTAATTTATTAAAAATCTCACACTGCCTCTGTTTTTACAGGATTTTCCAGAAATCCGAGCTCATCAACATGTAAATTTATGAAATTGTTTCTCTTTATATACATATTTAAAAATATCAAATATTCAACCAAACTTTAGATATACTTCAGTACTAACCCAGAAAATTTTATAAGAGTTTTTACCCTTCAAAATCATATTTAAAATCACCATGGAACCAACTATGTACATATTTTCACAGACAAAATTTGGTTCTACTTTAACAGGTGTTTTGACCTAGTAAATCCTATTCAAATACTTATATATTATATATCAAATCAAAGCCCCAGAAGTATTATTTCCAAATATGTATTTAGTTTTCAGAAATATGTTTTCTATAAAAACTCGTGGGCTCACGAATAAGTGTATGTCATGCTACCAGATTTATATTTTACATATGTTCATCCACACCAAGTTATTATCTTCACTCTACCATCATTCACAAATCATAAAACCAACATGCAAGGGTCCTAAACCCTCAAAAAATACATGCAAACAAATATCAACCAAAATTAGTAACCATTATTATCAAATAATGATTCAAGCAAAAAGTCTAGAGAGGATCTCCCCACTACCTCTTGAATATCATAAACCATCGTGATTCCAAACTTGTAAAGGCTGTAAGCTTTATCCTTTGAGCTCCAAAACGAGTCCTCTATGATGGATATAAAAGTTAGAGATGGATTCATCCACATGCATGAATGAAAACTCAAGGGAATGGGCTTGCATGTGGTTGGAATGTAGAGAAAGGAACACTAGAAATTAAATCCTTACCATTGCTCTAAAGATTTGAAGTTCTTGAGTTGTAGATGATCAAAAGTTCCTTCCTTGCTCAACCATGGTAGATTCGGCCAAGAGAGGAAATGAGGGATGGGTATGTTTGTTGCTAATTTCAAGTGGAGATTGTGGTTTATCTAGAAGTGTAGTTTCATTTTCATGTAAGGTTTGATGATGAAAAAGTGGTGGTGGATGATGGTAGAAAGGATGATGATCTTTAAAGAGTTGGAGAGAAAAAAAAAAGAGAGAGTGAGTGATGAGGGAGAGACGGTGTGAGGTGAGGAGGGGGAGAGGAAAAGAAGATGGAAAATGTAGAAGTGGTATTTATGGAGAATGAGTAGGTGAGTGAGTTTGAGAGAGAATCAGAAAAGTGAAGAATAGAGTGGGATCGAGGTGAGTATTTATAGAGAAAGGGGAGGGGAAGCTGTTGTGTGAAAGAGGAATAGATAGGATTTTTTAAAAACAATTGAAAATAAAAAGCTTAATTTAATATATAAAATAAGGTTTCTTGTAAGACTTGAATAATGATTTTATGTAATTAATGTAAACACTATTCATGTCAAATCTATCAAGTTTTTCACATCAAATCAAGTCTCTTCAGGTCTCCGTCAAATCCATTTTAAATAGATTTTGTTCTTTTCCGGTTTCATCGATTTTCCTGACTATGAACCGATTGTATTTTCCTTCGTAAATTTTTCTACCCGAAAAATTTATATTGAAACATTTATTGAAGAAAATTTCTAAAATCATGGAAATGGTTATAATTGAGTTAGGAAAAATTAAAATTTTATTTTACGAGTCAAAATTCATTTTCCAGGTCAGTAAAGTTTTCTTGACAGTGAGAACGCCAACCGTTTTCGTTTGAAATTTCCACCGGAAATTTAATAGTAGTTTCCCACTATAAAATAAATTATGAAAGTAACTTGGGTTTATTAAAATAATTTCTCAACTTAAGATTTAAATATACTAATCATGCACATACATACATAAGCATAGATTATAGAAAGACAGAAAAATCAGGGTGTTACAGATTACACCTCGCATCGTTCGAATGCCACATTACACCATCACCAAGGTCTGGAAATGTTCCCTCCTCTTCCTCCTTAGTTCTCACATGGCTTGGATCTGACTATTCCCTCCCTTCCATCTCCATCGTGGATCCCTTTTCGTCGATGGTAAAATCACTTTCACAAAGAAAAGAGGACGTGGACTGGGTAGCTTTATAATGGGCGGAGGACATAGCACGATAGAAGACGGAGGAAGGAAAGAGTCACATTTCCGTTTTGGGGCTTTATAGACGAGAGAGGGAGAGAGACAGACCACAGCAAGGACAGACCATAATGGACGGTGTGCTATCGACGGTGGTGGTGAAGTCGCAAAGGGGTGCAATGGTAGAGAAGGACGATACGTAGGGTGGACTGTGGAGCAAGATGTTTTCTGGTGTTTCTGAAGAAAATAAGAAATGATATCAGACCATAATTCATATTGTAATAGGATCAATGTTTTAAAAATCGGACCGGACGTCGAATCGGCGAGGTCTCCGAGTCATGGATCACTTGGTTCAACCATTGGTTGAACCGGATGACTAATACATAAATAAATAAATAATATAATATAATAAATATATACATAAAGGCTTCCTTATCACAATTTCCCTTCCTTAATTTGGAGGACTAAGTTTTTTCCCCCTTCTAAAATGGCTTAAAAGATAAATCTCTACCCCCAAAAATCATTAAGCTACTATAAAAGAAAGCCCAATAAAGACCAATGCAAAGGTTCATACCATTGAAGAAAATTTAAAGTAAAGTTTTGGACCGGCCCAATAAACTTCAAACAAAAAGCCTAAGTCAAATGTCATCATATAACTAAACCTAATTTACTTTCCCCATCACATGTCTATGCGTTGTCAACAATCACATTCTCCCTGCAAAGGCGTCACAACCCTCCTTCTCACCCTTTCTTCTGCTGCCTTAAATGCGTTCCTCGACCGTCACGCTTGTTTTTCAACATATAATCTGCGGTCGATGGCTTGACTGGGACTGTGGAGCGGGGCGCGACGTGCGATTCTTGGGTTCTCAGGATTGTAATCTGAGAGGAGAAACAGAAAGAAAGGGGGACTTTTCTGACCGATCGGTTTTTAAGAACCGGCCATGGATCGTCGGTTTCTCCAGTTCAGGCCGGTTCAATCCGGTTTCGACGGTTTTTTGGCGGTTTGTTGGGACTGGCGGTTCTTAGAGGCCAACCGAACCGTAGAGATGACCAGTTCCCAGTTCAACTAGTTGAACCGGTCGGTCCAGTTTGGATTTTAAAACATTGAATAGGATATAATTTATTTAAAAATATAAAATTTGAACCTGGGTCAACCCGGCTTAACCCGGGTTGAATCCACCCAATGCGGGGTTAGGTGAGCCAAGTCAACATGACCCGAAATCAAAATGAGTCGGGTTTTTTTCCAACCCAAACCGGTGAGCCGTGGATTGAGCCAGGTTAACTCAATTATTCTAACCCATATTGACAATTTTGTCAACACTCGAGGTCTTTCACCGTGTTGTTCGGAGACATGGGCAAAGAAGTAAAGTGGTTTTTGTTGTGGGTGTAAAATTGTGTGGGTACATTGGGGGGGGGGATCATTCGAATAATAAATTCAACTTAAAAATTAAAAAGGAAAAAAATGCATCTTTATATATTCTATAAAAGTTAAATTTTGGTAAAAGGTCACATGACAAATGAGCATAATAGTATAAGCATTATCTGCGAAAGGTTTCGAGCAGGTTCAAGCAAAGGGAATACCACTTTCACACAGCTTCTCCATTATATTTGCTAAGCAATATCTACACTTTCTGCCTCACAATATACGAAAAGGTGAGCTTCAATATCAATTTATTCTTGAATCAGTTTCTCCCTCGAGGGTTGATTGTAAGAGATCCACATGCAACTTTCTTAATTTATTCTATGGGAACAAAGTCAAATTTTTTAATTATATATATTTATTTATATATCTTTTCTTCTCTCTAATGGTAGCAGTTTGGACTTTGGATTGAAACAAGAAAAAAGAAGGTTAATGGAAGGAAACTATTTGACTAGAAACACACATATAGAGGATAGGTTTAGCTTTGAGGAGCATACATGGGGAATTTCATGGCCAGCTAGAAACTATGGTTGTAGTTTTTGCAAGAGAGAGTTCATATATGCTCAAGCATTGGGTGGCCATATGAATGTTCACAGGAGGGATAAGGCAAGATTAAGATCATCCTTATCTTCATGGGTTTCTGATCAGTGTCCTAAACCTAACCCTAGTATTAAGCCTAGTAACCCAACTCATCTTTCACCCTCTTCCTCACAATTACACCTATCTCTATCTGATGAGTTTTTGGATTGTGCCTCACATTATGGCCCTTGTTTGACTTTGTCTCCTTCACTCTCACCAGCTTCTACCAGTGGAGAGAAGAAACCAAGACTTGCATCTTCCCAGATTCCTCTTTTGAGTCCTCAAATCAGGGAAACTAAAATGAGTAATAGCAAAAGGAGTTCTTTAGGAGTTGTGGAACTAAAGGGTTGTGCATTAATGGAGGAGGAACACAAGGTTTTCAAGAATAATGAGAACATCACGTTGGAGTTGGGAATAGATTGCTTAAACACTCAAAAGAAAAGTTAGATTTGGAGCTTGGACCGGGGCATTTCTAGCTATATACTCCCTTCGGTCCATAGTATAAGAAACAAATAAGTCTTTTTTTTGTCCAGAATATAAGAAACATGTATCAATTTTCACACATATTAAATGTTAATTTTCAATATTGCCCTTATTAATTAGTTTCATTAATTATAGGCCATCAGAATATTAATTAAAATTAGAAGGAGTGTTTTTGAAAATTTATACGAGTATTAATTACAATTAACACATTCTAATACATCTCCTTAGTCCGTGTGTTTTAGGGTTTTGTTTCTTATATTGGGACAGGTGGGAGTATATAGCTTGGTGCAAATCATCAAAAAAATGAGTGGGGACTGCAAGTTTGAACCTTTCACATTTGTTTTTGCACCGGAAATTTGGTAATTCATTTAAGCTGCTTTATATTATATATTCTACATTAATTTCAAGGACTACTTTATGTACTGAGCTCTTCTAATTTGGTTTGCTTAAGGTAGGAATCAATGTTATAAAAACCGGATTGGGCGTCGAACTGACGAGGCCTCCAAGTCATGGATCACTTGGTTCAACCGGTTCAACCATTGGTTGAACCGGATGACTAATACATAAATAAATAAATAATATAATATAATAAATATATACATAAAGGCTTCCTTATCACAATTTCCCTTCCTTAATTTGGAGGATTAAGTTTTTTTATTCCTTCTAAAATGGCTTAAAAGATAAATCTTTACCCAAAAAAATCATTAAGCTGCTATAAAAGAAAGCCCAATAAAGACCAATGCAAAGGTTCATACCATTGAAGAAACTTTAAAGCAAAAGTTTTGGACCGGCCCAATAAACTTCAAACAAAAAGCCTAAGTCAAATGTCATCATATAACTAAACCTAATTTACTTTCCTCATCACATGTCTATGCACCGTCAACAATCACTTTCTCCCTGCAAAGGCGTCGCAGCCCTCATTCTCACCCTTTCTTCTGCTGCCTTACATGCATTCCTCGACCGTCACGCTTGTTTTTCAAAATATGATCTGTGGCCGATGGCTTGACTGGGACTATGGAGCAGCACGCGACGTCTGTTGGTGAAAGGAGCGGCGCTCGGCGTGCGGTTCTTGGGTTCTCAGGACTGTAATCTGAGAGGAGAAACAGAAAGAAGGGGGGACTTTTCTGACCGGTCGGTTTTTAAGAACCGGCCATGGATCGCCGGTTCCTTCGGTTCAGGCTGGTTCAATCCGGTTTCGACGGTTTTTTGGCGGTTTGTTGGGTCTGGCGTTTCTTAAAGGACAACCGAACCGTAGAGATGAACGGTTCCCGGTTCAATCGGTTGAACCGGTCGGTCCGATTCGATTTTTAAAGCATTGGTAGGAATAGTTCTTTTTTCTTTTTTGGGATTTCTAGCCATATATTGGATGGTTTATCCAAGGTGCCTAGAAAATCAACAAATTGGTGTAATAACCGATAACCAATTGATAGAAACTTGAGGTCACAAATCACAAAGAGAAGGGAGATGAAACTTGGGAGATTCTCATCATTATTTTTGTATAGTTCTCGTCTCAATTAACAGTCATATTTTGAAGGTGAATTCTATGTAACCTTCCATAAATTTTGGGTAAATTTTATACTATCTAGGTGGCCCAATTAGATAATGTCAACTCATTATAATATGACACTTCATTCATCACTTTAACAGCTTATTATTATTTATTTTAAAAATTCTTTAATTATCTTATTTAATTTTAAACCCAAAAGGATGTCCCTTCCATCACTTTCATTCACCATCATGACCATGACCATACATCTTCAGCACCACCACTCAACCATCATCACCTTTGCAACTAAGGACAACCAACTCCAATCAGATTTAAGCCAAGCACTGCTGCCCCAGTCAAGAATCCGGTCACTCACCTCCGTCGTGCGTTCTGCGGTACTCTTTTTGGTCTGTGAGCATCACCGCGGCGGAGGAGATGGTGCGTTGCGGTGCGATGCGCGACGGAGGTGAGTTGGGAATTATCAAAGTCATAAATGAAGTGTCATGTTGTAATTGAGTTGGGAATTATCTAATTGGGGTGCCTATAATTGAGTTGGGATTATCTAATTGGGCCACCTAGGCATCGTAAAATTTACCAAAAGTTTATGTAAGGTTCCAGGGAATTCAACTATTTTGAAAATGTTTAATATGATTTCATACAACCTGTAATTATTTTTCTCAGAACATATTTGGAAAAGCTAGATTTTTTCTATTTCAGTTATTTTATTCAAAAAAACTGTTTTCAAAATAATCTAACATGTTTGACACATTGCTTAAATTTATAAAAAAAACCTTTTTTTATAGAAGAAAAATTGTTTTATGTCATCTAGTTTGTTTTAATTTAAGATTGATTTGATTTGATTTGATTATTTTTCATTCTCAAAACTCTCTTCCCTATTTACCCCTACCAAACTAACTTCTAAACAATATTATTAAATTATACAAATAACTTCATATCCTTTTTTCATAATTAACGATGCAAAAGTGATTATTTTTACACCACCCAAACAAAATAGATTATCGTAAAATCGTTTTTAAGCAAATAGACCCAGACAAAAAAACTGACTAATATCATCACCACAATAATCGATTATACAACATTGATTATCAGCATAATTTTTTTTCCAACTTTCTCAAACACACACTCAATCTCTCAAGATAGATGAAACCTGTGATCATTCAGATATATATTTCTTATAGGAAAATGCTAACGAGTGCCCTAAGGACACTCGTTAAGAAACCAAGAAAAGAAAGTTTACATAGGGAACTGGTGTATTTAACATTTGAAAAAGTTAAATGCTTGATTTCCCAATGAAAACCTGTTTTTTTAGTTCCATAAAAAATGTCCTAAGAACACTTGTTAGCATGACCCTTTCTTATAATATCCTCATGTTCATGGGTATATGCACCCGTAGACTTTATGTTTCTCAAGGGCACTACAAGAATTATGGTGATTAGCGATGGATTATTTGCGACGGCTCGATGCCGTCGGTAAAATTGTCATTTGCAACCGCCTTTGCCATCGCTAACAGAAACAAATGAATTTTCAAGATTTGTGACAGCCTTGGGTGACGTCGCTATGGTTGTGTGCATTTTCGTGAAATTTTGGCGGGAGTTTTGGTGGACAAAAATGGAAGTTTGCGACGGCCAAGTCGTCGCTAATGTAGATGACATTTTGCGACGGCCTCTGATCGTTAGTAATTGCTACTTTTGCGATGGCCGAGACGTCGCTAATAGTTATTTAGTTTTTTTGTGATGGCCAAGTCGTTGCTAACATTTTTTTTTTTTTTTGCGAAGGTCAAGCCGTCGCTAATATAGGTGACATTTGCGACGACCGAGCCGTCGCTAACAGTTATTTATTTTTTGCGACGGTCGAGCCTTCGCTAACATGTTTTTAATTTTTGTGACGGCTCCGGCCACCGGAGGGCCGTCACAAACGTTTTATATAAACCCCAACTCACCCACTTCCTCCTTCACACTCTTCCTATCCTCTACGTATATGGCTCCCCCAACTTGCCCATTGTCCGCCTGCCACTGCCCCTCGCACTGTCGCCGACTATCGTTCGCCGGTCATTCGTCCGCCACCCCCTCCTCTTCAACTTCTCCTTATTCCCTCTTCCAAGTCAGGCCGCCTCCTTTTCTCTTCTCCTTCTCCTTTCCTCTTCCAAATGGAGTATGAAGCGGAGTTCTCATTTTTTCCAAATGGAGTTTATCTGTGATCTGCACCAAGGAATGTGAGTGGTGCAGAGCAGTATCTTTGTTTTGTTAACGGTACTTCCCGTTTTTTTTCATGGGTGTATCTATGGATGTGGAGCAATTCATGGTATAGAAAATTATTGAATGGATCGGATTTCTGATATGTATTGGCAAAGCTAGACATTTTGTACACTGTACACATAATTCTCATTTTATTTTCACTGCACTTTTTTCTTTGTCAATTTGCTAGATTCTCTTCTTGTAACATGAACAATACTTACTATTCAAGATAGAATTGATGTTGTTCTATTGCTGAAAGTAAACATGCTTGCAAATTAAGCTTTTCAATATCAGTTTTTTCAGAAAAAAGATTACAAGTAATACAAACTTCTTGGTTAACCCAATTTCCAATAGTAGCATATGCAATAATCAAGCCAATCTTGCACGCTAGTAATGTGCAATAATTAAATTACTTATTTTAAAAAATTAATTAATTAAATTATTTATTTTATAAAAAAATATGTATTGCATTTATTTAATTATTTGTGATGGCCAAACTGTCGCTACTTTCTGGTGATCTGCGACGGCTAGCCGATCGCTAATGTCTGCTGATTTGTGACGACCTGGCTGTCGCAAATTTTTGACGGTCAATTATAAAAAACCGTCATAAACGATTTGCGATAATCCTATATGCGACGGATTTGTGACCGTCGCAAATCCGTCGGAAACACATGATTTGCGACGGATTTGTGCGATTTGCGACGGCATTTGGCCCTCGCTTAAACCAAGTTTTCTTGTGTCATGTTCTTTCTTGGAAACACTCAATCATGTTCAAACAACGATCAAATGAGATCAGTTTATATTATAAAATTGATTAGAAACGGTGTTCGAACATCTTTTTATCACAAAATATCTCAATATTAAGATGGATTATATCTAAACTGCATATATAAATAAATAATCATATACATAAATAAATTAACTGATCAAGCATTCTTCGTTTAATAACTGAAAGTACAGTTATAAGTAGCATCTTGAATTAGACTACTATATCCTAGTTATATATATATATATATATATATATATATATATATATATATATATATATATATATATATATATTTTGCAGTTAATCAACCGACAAATGTATAGGAGCTGCTTTATTTATGGAACAGTAATCTAAAATACTGTCTAAAAGTTTTGTAATTCATCATAGAATAATCATTTCGATTTTCTCTCTAAATTTTATTTCTAAAAAAATTAATATTAACCAACTCTATGTTGGTGTACATGCATCTACATATCAGAACTGCTATCTGGCAGCACGAACAACACAGGTACGAGAGTGATGAATAAAGCTCACAACTAATCACAATAAGGTAAAACTGTAATAAAGGATAAAGGTGAAAAATAAACACTCATAACTTAAATCACTGAATCTTTCCTACTATATATATTCTACGTGTACTGACCGAAGATATAAGGCCGAGGATTGTCAATTTGACCGAGCTCATTCTTGTAAATGGGTCGTGACCCGAACTTCCACAAAACCGAAGACCCATTAATACACTTGACATCCGAGGATAACTACTCGGGCCTATTCCCTAGCAGGCCACGGATGAAGATACCTCGGCCCCGAGCTATCCAGCCACAACTGACTGGGCCGAATATCTCGCTGGTCCAAATATCTCTCCGTGTAACTCGGAGAGATATCCTTATCATTGTCTAACGGCAATAACAATCCGATCCTAACAAATATGATCTCAATAACAGTCCTACCCAAACTGTTATACTAAAACATCTCTATAAATAGGGGTCCAACCCCCTCACTTAGAACTACGTTTGCTTTGATTCCCATTTGGATACGTAGGAGCAGAATCATGATTCTGTCAAGCTAATTCCAAAACACTTCCACAAAACCCTCTCCGGCCGAGTATCTCCCACTTGAGATATTTGGACGGAACATTTGGCGCCGTCTGTGGGAATCGAAGCAAAATTTTCCCATACCACAAATAATGGTGAGAACAAGGAGCGGAAACTGCAGGAGAGAGGAGCCAGAGAATGTCAACAACGGGGATAATGGGGAACGATCCATAAACCCGGCGATGACGACCGACAATCCCATTATCCAAGAACTCCTCGCACAAGTGGCAATGCTGAGAAGGGAGAATGAGGAGTTTTGGCGCGAAGTAATGGCCGTCATGAACGAGAGCAAAGCAGAGAAAGGTCCGCCTCTTCTCCTCATGAGAGAGAGCGCCGGACAGACGAGAATGAAGGATCCAGAAACACGCGCAGAGAGGGAGGACAGCCACCCCGGGTTGCTCATCATGTTGACCGAGCAGACGAGGGGGAATTTCCTAGGCAGGCCCCTGAACTGTCACTTCAGGCAAACAGGCCTAATGAAAGGGCCGGCGTGCGGAGGCCGAGACATCCCTTCACCGATGCCATCATGGAGGTTCCTCTACCAGCCAACTACAAACCCATAAACATTGACAGGTATGATGGCACCTCGGACCCGGAGTGTCACTTGGATTGTTTTACTACTCAGATGTACCTTTTTACCGACGATGATGCTGTCATGTGTAAAGTCTTTCCAACCACTCTGAAAGATGCTGCGTTGAGCTGGTATACTCAGCTACCGCCAGCGTCAGTTGACTCCTTTGACACATTCATGACTAAGTTCAATGCTCAGTTTGCTACGAGGCGAGCTCATCAAAAAACCTCGGCCTCGTTGGTAAACTTTAAGCAAGAAAAGAGCGAGTCTCTGCATGATTTTATGGCCAGGTTCAGCAAAGAGACTATCCTCATCCGGAATCTCAGTGCCGATGTCACACTGCATACTATTCTGCCCGGGTTACGGCCTAGCCCTTTTGCCAGACACCTAGCCCGGAAGCCTCCAACCAGTATGAATGAGTTAAGGAGAAAGGCTGCCGGATTCATCATTATTGAGGAAATTGAAGAGTCTAAGAAAAGAGAAAGAACCGATGATTCTGATAGACGAGAAGGGAGAGAAAAGATGAGGGCTGGAGGTGACAGGCAGGAATTCAAAAACACATCCGAGCATCTACATAGGGGACCGAAGTATGAGCACTATACCCCCCCTCAACACCAACCGAGCTCGGGTATTTGAGGAAGCCTACAACGCAGAACTTTTGCAGCTCCCCAACCGTGGCCACACGCCCCAGAATGCTGATCGACAGAAGCATTGTCGGTACCATCGTAACTACGGGCATACCACCGAGGAGTGCTGGGTCCTGCGTGACAAGATTGAAGAGTTAGTGCAAGCTGGTCATCTGAATAATTTCGTTCGGAGAAATCACAACAATGGTGAAGGGCGTGGCAGAGATAGAAGAAGAGGAGGTGGCCAAAGCCCGGTAAGGGGCGGCGGTCGACAAAATAATGAAAGAGCGGAGAATAGGGAAGGTCAGAATGAAAGGCGAGAGGAGGATAATACTGTCTGAGGTGTGATAAACACTATTTCAGGGGGATTTGCGGGAGGAGGCACGACGAGTTCAGCTCGGGGAAAACACCTGCGGGCTATTCGGGCTGTCAACTCGGTAGCTGGCAAACCCCCGAGGATTTCCCCACCGATTATCTTTTCCGATGAAGACTTCTTGGGTGTGGATCCTAATCAGGACGACCCTATGGTAATCACAGTGCAATTGGCCAATTTCTCGGTCAAAAGAACTCTCGTCGACCAGGGGAGCTCGGCTGATATTCTATATTATTCAACATTTCAGAAGCTCGGGATCCCAGAAAAATCTATTCAGCCATACGACAGTAAGCTCGTCGGCTTTGCTGGGGAACAGGTGGATACCCGAGGATACATTAACCTCCTAACTACTTTTGGAGATGGCAAAACGTCCAAAACTATTCTGGTCAGGTACGTGTTGGTTAATGCAGTAACATCGTACAATGTCTTAATCGGAAGACCATCTTTGAACGAGTTGGGAGCCGTGGTCTCTACTCCCCACCTCACAATGAAATTCCCTTCTGACTCGGGAGACATAGTTGCTATCCGGGCTGATCAGAAAATGGTCAGACAGTGCTATGCTGATAGTTTGCGTGTAAGCAAGCTCAAACCTACACCTGCAGAAACACTAGACAGAGGAAAAGACAAGTCGGTAAATTCAGTTAGTTCTATTGTACTAGACCCGAGGATTGACATGCAAGAACAACACCCACAACCCATTGAGGAGTTGGAGAAGTTCCAGCTTGGATCACGGCCCGATCAGCGCACTAAGCTACAGTTGATGTATGTAGTCAGGCGATGTACTCTTTTTCCTACCTCGGTATCTAATCCCAATAAAAAAAGGGGGGGGGGGGGGGTTGACCGAGAAGGTTTTAACGAGGCACACCGCAGACTTTTTTATCCAATAAAGAATTTATTATGAACATTGGTCCATTTTCTTAATTTGCCGATGTATTTACTATTATTTTGCGAACATTTAAATTGTAAAGGCCGAGTTCGAGCCGTTAAATTGTTAAGAGGCCAAGTTTGAGCCTCAAGGCCGAGTACGAGCCATTAAATTTTTAAGGCCAAGTTTGAGCCTGAAGGCCGAGTACGAGCCACTAAATTTTTAAAGGCCAAGTTTGAGCCTCAAGGCCGAGTACGAGCCATTAAATTGTTTAAGGCCAAGTTTGAGCCTCAAGGCCGAGTACGAGCCACTAAATTTTTAAAGGCCAAGTTTGAGCCTGAAGGCCGAGTACGAGCCGTTAAATTGTTAAAGGCCAAGTTTGAGCCTCAAGGCTGAGTACGAGCCATTAATTGTTTAAGGCCAAGTTTGGGCCTGAAGGCCGAGTTTCAGCCTTTGAAATTACTTAAGTGAAATAGAACACGGGCAGTAAGAAGAACAAAATTTTAATCTAAAGGCCGAGTTCGAGCCATTAAAATTCTTTAATGAAACCGAGTACAATACTGAAAGTAAAAACAAGGTACGAGTCGAGTACTAGAAAGTACTACGACTTAAATACAGAGCTGAAATTGAAAATAAGGCCCGCCCGACTGGCCAGTTATTCCCCCAATTAGAGTAGGGGCGAAACCGGTTGGCCAGTAGCCCCCCTAATCGGACGCCATGACTTTCCCTCGAGGAGGAAAGTAATCACTTCCCCCTGAGAAAGCTGGACGATAAGGTGCTCGACCTGCTCCGGGAGTAGACGGCCTCTACCCATTTCTCCACTCCCGAAAACTGCTATTCTCCCAGTTAACATCCTTTTTGAAGGATTAAATCATAAAAAGAATTCTGGATCCCATCTCCCACTTACATCCTTTTTGACATCTTGAAAGAATGAAAAAGGATGTTAACTGGGAGAGAGGAGCGTAAACCCCTAACACTAATAGAATTACTCGGGTCGAAGGAAGACGAATTTGGCTGGTGGAAAAGAATGAAGAATGAATAGGTGAAGCAGGGAAACGGCCCTATTTATAAGGGGGAGAGGCGTTGGAAAGGAAAAAATTTGTGCTGGAAAAAGGTTTGTTGAAAAAACAAATCTCGAAACTCAGCAAAAAACAGTAATTGCATGACCCACTGCGGTTTCCAAAGCACATAATGTGTGACCACATATGCAAAGCGTGAATCATGTATTTCACGTGTGACAACAACTATCCGTTTTTGATACGAATGGCAGAATATCTCGGCCTTAGCCGAGGTCTTGTTTAAACAAGCCGAATACAACATCGGAATATAAAAATATTTCGAAGGATATCTACAAGAGGAACGAGAAATCATCAAAATGGTGGGAGAATTCTCATTAAATCAACTGGGGTTACAAGGGCAAAAACCCATTACAAGGGATGAAGAAAACAAAAAACAGAGAATGCAGTTACTCGTCCCTATGACTCTCTTCGGCCTCAATGTGGTCCTCGGGAGAAACTCCCGCCCCTTCAACCTCCTCTTCCTCCTCCTCGGGAATGATGGGAACAAGTTCCCCATTTTGCACCTCCTTATTCACATCGACCCCCGAGATATCAACCCCCGGAGCGAGAATTTCAACATGAGCAATGGCCTTTTCAAAACCTTTCCGATGCTCGACAAGAATGCAGTCAGTGACCTCTTTTAGATCTTCCTGAATCTGCATCCTGGCCTTGGACTCGGCCTCCAGGGCAGCCTTAAGTTCCTCGATTTCAGCTTGAGCCTTCTTGAGCTCTTCTTCAGCGTGAGCTCTGCCCTCTTCAGCCCGAGCTCTATTCTCCTCAGCAGATTTTGCTTGGGAGTTAAGCTCGGAGTTCTGGCCATTCAGCTCGGAAATGGTAGTGCTCAGGAGATTGTTGGCTTTGGCCAACTCATCACGCTCCGCGGAGGTCCGGGCAAAATCCCCCTTCAGCTTCTCAATAGAAGAAAGTTCAGCTTCCAGATGCCGGGATTTCCTCTCGGTCTCCACCAAATCCCGGCTGCAAAAGCGGGCTAGAGCGGCAGCTCGGATGCAGTAGGCCGAGAGGGCCTCCATGCTGGACTGAGCCCCTTGTTGCCTGATTAATCGGAGATCAGCGGGCTTTAG
The DNA here is from genome assembly GCA_030762895.1 of Sophora flavescens. NCBI lineage: Eukaryota > Viridiplantae > Streptophyta > Magnoliopsida > Fabales > Fabaceae > Sophora > Sophora flavescens. Next base: position 135,785,248 of record CM061070.1, on the reverse strand, counting down.
GAAGTTCGAGTCAAATGAAGGAAATGGGTTGAAGTCTTCGCCCCAGAGGGATGAGATCCCTGCTTTTAGAGAAGTGTTGTACCACTTCACCTCGGTAGAAGGAGGAAGTTGTTCTTCTCGCCCCACAGTTCCCGTCTCGTGGGTGGCAGGGTGTGGGGGACTTGAGAGAAGAGGGGAAGAATCTACGGCTTCAACAGCTACCTCTACCCTCTTTCTTTTGTGAGGGGCGGATGATGAAGCCCCCTTGGCAGAAGCCTTAGCAGTGGCCGGAGGAAGTCTTTTCTTCTTCTCCTTCTCGGTCGCCGAGGGACCCTGACCCTCTTTCGCAGCAGATTTTAAAAGCTTGGAGAAGTCGAATTTCCCCATAATGACTGCCAAAAAGAAAAATTGTTAGTACAGGAACACATACATAAAATAGTTGAAAACTAAAAAGCCGAACACTTACTTTTAAGGTCGGTTCTCGGAGTTGATGAGAAGGGGAGTTTCAGAAGACGTCCACAATGGAGAGGCCGAGGAAGTTTTTCTAATATGTCTATATCCCGTCTATCCTCGGCAGGAAGGGATTGGTATTCAAAACCGACAAATTTGGTGGGAGATGATTGCCAGTATAAAGGAAACTTGGCGCATCTATTTTCATCAAAAGAATGGGAGGAGTGAGAGCCCGAGGGGCGAACTCGGAAGAAGACGACTTTGAAGTCCTTATACGATGATGTGTATAGACTAAGCAGTCCTCTCCGGTTCAGCCCATTAAGGGAAATCCATCCCGTCTTCTTACCAAACCTTGTTTGGTAAAAGTATAAAAATTTTGGAGTAGTGGGCTTCATCCCGATATATTTACACAGGATTTGAAAGGCTTTCATAAAAGCCCAAATGTTGGGATGGAGCTGAGTATGTGCGACGTTCATGGTTCTCAGAACGTCACACTCAAACTCGGTGAAAGGAAGAGACACGCGCAGCTTATCAAATAGTGTTTTATACATGTATGTGAAAGGGGGCTCCGGAGGATGAGCCCTGAGAAAGACATACTCGGTACCCGAGCATGGGGAACAAATAAACTCGGATTCGTCTCCGGACGCCGAGATATTAATCTGGGACCGAAGACGAGAAATTGACTCTGAAGTCTGAAAGTCGGAAAAATAAGTCCCAACTTCGCCTTTAACCCAGGTATACCCAGGAAGGGTAATATCGGGAACAGGGTCTTTTGGAACCCTTGGGCGTCGTTTGCGAGCAACGGGTTTGGAAACTTGGGGGGAGGGAGAACCAGACCCAGAAGAATCAGACTCAGTGGAAGACGACCGGGAGGAGGACGGTTCCGCCTGTCCAATGCTCAGTTCCTGGGAAGGAACCGAAAAAGTGGAAGGAGAGCCCCCAATGGGGGAAACCTCGCGCTCAACCAGAGGCGAGGTGTTCGACTCAGAAGACTCGGGCGAACTCATATCTGGAAACAGAAAATAAACTTAGAAGCACGAAAGGGGAAGAAGACTGGGCGTACCTGAAGAGTGACAGACATGAGAGTGATGGCAGAAACTTGGAAGACATAGATGAAGGGCGAAGGAGGATAGGCAAGGTGGAGGTGAGTTGGGGTTAGAGGAGATATTTATAGCTGCTGCCGTTGATGATACGATCAACAGCCCACGTCTCATGAAAGCCCAAAGGCACGAATTTTAATTTTCCCCTCATTAAATGGGTGCGGAACTCTAGGGTTACTCACCTGTAGCGTGCCGCAGAAGGATTAAGAGAAATGATTGCCTTCTCTGACAGGAGGAAAGGTTCGGTTGAAATGACAGCTGGGAATACGGAAGTCTACATGGCCGAAGAATAAGCTCGGTTTATTACTTGTCAGCTCTTTCGCTTAGTTAAGCTCGGAGCTCGGGGGGCTTATGTACTGGCCGAAGATATAAGGCCGAGGATTGTCAATTTGACCGAGCTCATTCTTGTAAATGGGCCGTGACCCGAACTCCCACAAAACCGAAGACCCATTAATAACCTCGACACCCGAGGATAACTACTCGGGCCTATTCCCTAGCAGGCCACGGATGAAGATACCTCGGCCCCGAGCTATCCAGCCACAACTGACTGGGCCGAATATCTCGTTGGTCCAAATATCTCTCCGTGTAACTCGGAGAGATATCCTTATCATTGTCTAACGGCAATAACAATCCGATCCTAACAAATAGGATCTCAATAACAGTCATACCCAAACTGTTATACTAAAACATCTCTATAAATAGGGGTCTAACCCCCTCACTTAGAACTATGTTTGCTTTGATTCCCATTTGGATACGTAGGAGCAGAATCCTGATTCTGTCAAGCTAATTCCAAAACACTTCCACAAAACCCTCTCCGACCGAGTATCTCCCACTTGAGATATTTGGACGGAACACTACGTAATTTGTTCTAACCAGCAAATTTTTTTTTTGTCTAAACCCAATGTATTCCAACGTTGTCAATGAAGGACTAATCACTATTTTCGGGGCATGGCTTCTGTCGGCCAAATTAAGTGCATTATTCTCAACATATATGTATATAACAAATTGTACTGACCGAGGAGTAAAACCTGGTCACCGAGCTTAGATATCCGATCCAATAAAGGTGGGAAGGATAAGATATCGATATTATCTTTAATATTCCTGATATTATCTCAAATAACCTATCCGGTTAGAAGAGATAAATCCCTCAAATTAAGGAGATCATATCAATCTTTAATAATCCTCATATTATCTCAAATAACCTTATCCGATTAGAAGAGATAAATCCCTCAAATTAAGGAAATCATATCTCAAAGAAGATTTAAGAGATAAAAGGAGATAAATCCAAATCTCTTAAAGATATGGGGATCCTATTATAAAAATAGGAGAACCCAAGAGAGAGACTCACTTTTCACTAACCTAGGTGAATCTCCCTTAAGCGTATTAGAGGAACCAGCTTGACCAAGAGACTATTGAAGAGTCCTTGCTCGCTGGTATTCGTCAGATACAAGATTAAGGGATTGAGATCACCGTATGGCCAAGGGTTGAACCTAGAACTATGTCTGGCTTTGATTCCTATTGGGATATGTAGGACCGGAATACAATATTCTGTCGAGCCATAATCTAAAACAACCTCATTGTTCAATCTTGGTTTGACGTTCTACGGCGAGATTCCGACAAGTCGGATCTCGGCCGGAACATTTGGCACCCACCGTGGGGCCAGGTAAAACATTTCCCTGGCCACGCTCTAAAAGACCATCAGCCGCCGTGTTGTTTCCCTAAGTCTTTTCATATTTTTCCTTCAATCTGGACCTTCTTCTTGGCGAGGCAGCGCTTGAGTTGGTTGGAGTTCTATTCCGAAGATGTGAAGCTCCCTGAATTACAGCTAATCGTCAAGTTGCACAAGACCAGATTACGCTTCGGACCCGCACTGGGAGGATTATCAGCGTTGACTTGCACACAACCATCACTGCATGATGTAAAGAAGGTCGACTGTGATGATATTCCACCGAGACTCCGTGGCTCGGTTTGAGGAAAAAAGGTTCCAGACACTAACCGCTTGAAAAAAGTGTTCTCAGATATCAAAATGGCTAGCTAAAGTTGTGATACACAAGTGAAGTCCTTCACTTCAAAAACTAAAGGCCTAAAAAGGTCGACCGAGCTAAAATCGACCGAGTTGAGGTCGAAATGTCGAACCTAAAAAGGCAAAAACTAAAGACCTAAAAAGGTTGACCGAGCTAAAATCGATCGAGTTGAGGTCAAAATGTCGAACCTAAAAAGGCAAAAACTAAAAACCTAAAAAGGTTGACCAAGCTAAAATCGACCGAGTTTAGGTCGAAATGCCGAACCTAAAAAGGCAAAAACTAAAGACCTAAAAAGGTTGACCGAGCTAAAATCGACCGATTTGAGGTCGAAATTCCGAACAAGGTTGACCGAGCTAAAATCGACCGAGTTGAGGTCGAAATGCCGAACCTAAAAAGGCAAAAAACTAAAGGCCCACTACAAAAAAAAGGTTATTTAGCGACCGAAAATAGCGACCGAATTTGTTGGTTGCTGTTTGCGACCGAAATGGCGACCGATTGTAGGATCTAAATCAAACACTGATGAGAGTTGATATTGCGACCGAAATAGAGTGTAGCAGAATTATCGGTCTCTATTTCGGTTGCAAAATAAACGAAAATAAAAGCCAAAAAATTATGACTTTTTAGCGACCGAAATGGTGACCGAGTTAAATGCAACGATTAAATTTATTTATCGTTGCGACCGATATTAAATCGGTCGCTAAATTTATGAATTCAAATTTCAAATTAACCCATTTAGCGACCGATTTAGCGATCAAATAATTCGGTTGCTAAAACTGAAATCCCTAAATCGCGAGCCCTTCCCCTTTCTTCCCCATTTCTCTCATTTCTTCTTTGTTCTTCTCTCTTGTGCCTCCCTGGTCCTCCCTGCCGCCACGCAACACAAAGCTCCAACCACCAAAACAACACCGCCATCACCAACATCGCCACCACCCACATTCTCTCTGTAACCCTGTTCTCTATCTCTTTCTCCCTTCCTCTTTTTCTTTTCACTGATTTCCCCCTTTGTCTCTCCAGTGCACCACCGCCAACACCGCCACCACTGCGCTGTAACATCCTAAAATTCTAACAAAATTAATTTAAAAATAAAAATAAAAATAAATAAATAATAATAATAATAATATTTGGTTATTAAAAAGTATAGTGCAAATAAAATATAAATAAGAGATTTAGTGTAAAGAAGTGATAGTATAAGGATTTAATGAAATTTACTAACTATTGTAAAGAATGCAAAATTATATATATATATATGTGTGTGTGTGTGTGTGTGTATGTAAATAAATATATATGACAAAAAAAAAAGAGAGAATGATGCTTTGGGGGTTAAAAGCCCAAGTAGCCCATGCCATCTAAAAAAAAAAAATCATATACGCAAGTTACAGTGCTTAATGCACTATATATATACCTAATGAAAAGAAAAAAGAAGGTAACGCGTCAGTGCTACGCAAACATAAGAAATTCTTATGCTGCGCCTCACAGTGAGTGAGGGAGAGGACATTCTTTCGTTTCGCGGTACACTCATAGCAGTACACAGATCCAAGAATGCCACCAAACAGGAGAGAAATTTTTAGGGAAGCGCAAATCCTTATCATACGTAATTTTTAGAGCACATTGGAGGTCTGCAAAAGGTGAGTAAAAATAATTTTCTTACAGGTACAGATAATTTGATGCTTCTACATATAACTTTGTTTTTTGGAAAATAGTAAAATATTTTAGGGTTCTTAGTTCTTGATTTGAGACACTTAAATTATTTTGAGATGTTGTTAGATGAATCGAATTATTAAATATATTTTCCTGGAATCTATAAATAAAAAGCTTTATATTAATTTTGTGGAATTGTTGTACATTCTTTATTTTGATTGTTTGATGGCAAAACAATTGTCAAAGTCAAATTCATTATTTGTAGTGTGATTAATTCTTTCCCTATTACGTGAAACTCTATTCCACTGATGAAGGCCAATTAAAATTAGAAATTGGAATGTAAGTTCATGTTTTGTGAACCCGTTCCCGTAACAAGTCATTTGAAGCATGTTTTGTTCAATGGTTTTTGAATTAAAATTTGTTTAATTACAGTATGAATTATTGTTGATTAACAATCTTTAATATGTATAATATGACGTTATAGTGTTGGTTAGACATGACATCGTAACATTGTTATTGACAAATAAAGTTGGAAAACCTTGAGAGTCATCTGGGATGACACATTGCATCATTCATGAGTTGGTCATCACCTTCCGGGAAGAGATAACGGTGTACATTCTATTCCGGGAATAGGATGAGAGATATCACCATCTGGGATGGGATATCAAATTATTAAAATATTCACATCTGGAATGGAATATTATATACCTCCATTTGGGACGGGGAAGGCAGTGGGACGCCATTGCATGGATATGAGCTCATAGACCTTAGTGGATATGGGATTCACACCGGTTCTGGGAACCAAAGAGTCAAGTTAAGTGATTCTGGGAATCACCGAGTCATGTTAGTGGAGTTGCATTGTGTAGAGTTTGCATGGTGAATGTGATTAAATGCAATGAGATGTGACCGTTGCTGAGTTTATGGGTTTGTGCTCTAAATGCTAGACATTAATTTTATTTATATATATCATTATTTTGGAGGTTTATTATATTCAATATTTTAAAAAATTAGCGGGTACCATGAATGTTTTTCCGGTTACCACACCGACTGAAAACAATACTATTTGCGAACCTTTTTATCAAACGATTATTTTTATTCACTGGGATTATATCTCATTAAAAGTGTTGTTTTCAGAGCACGAGGTCGACATCACTGGAACTGGAGAAGACTGAAGACTTAGCGATTTCCCTCATTTATTATATAGCTTTGTTAGTATTTTAGTTTTTTACGTTGGGTTATTTTAGTGGACGCCCCGGGTTTTGAGGCAATTCATTTCATTTACATAAGGAGTTATTACAATTATTTTAATTCAATAATCATTAAGGTATTTTCAGACAATTGTATTTATGAAAATTTTATTTAGACATTTTTTTTATGTGAATCTATTTCGGGTGACTATTGTAACGAAGGGCGTTACATTTATGGTATCAGAGCAGTTCGATTCTAAATCGGACTGTGGTAGTGGGGCTTTTTCTAAAATAAAACCTGGGCGCATAGGATGCTTGTTAGAGTTATAAATGCTGCATGCTATTCCTTGGGATATTGGACCTGATCAACCCAGTATTTCATTGGTAGTGAGCAAATTTATGGCTTTTAATAGGCGAGGGACGAATGTTGCACTTGCACCGACTTTAGATCGTATGGCCAGAGCTATGCAAGGGCAGACGGAGACTGTAACACCCCGATTTTCGCTGCTTTGTAATATCGGTAATAAATATATAAATATATATATATTTTTTATCCGAGACTTAGAAAATGATTTTGGATAAACCAAGGTCATTTCCTTGTTATACTTATTTTCATAAGGTTACGGGAAAGTTTTTGGTTGAAAATTCAGACGGAAGCCGGTCTGCCGTTTTACGTGTTTTTTTGTGAGTAAAAGTTTACTGCTCAGAAAACCAAATTTTAATTCGTGAACGAAATACTTAAGTTTAGTATTTTATTTTCTACGATTCTGTATTTTTAGAATTATTTTCAGAAAAAATAAAATAAGTTACGTATTATGGGCGGAAAGCGTAATCGGGTAGACGACGGAAGGGAATTTAGAGTTTCTAAGAGTGGATAGAGGGTTTATCTTAGGATTTTGAGATGATTCAAGGGGATGAATCATATTTTTAAGTCTAGAAGGTTTTTCAGGGTTAAATAGAAAATTTCGAAATTTACGGTTAAGTCCCTGAACTTTCTGTAAATTACCATTTTGTCCCTAAATTAGTTTTTTTTTCGTTTTTTCAAGTGGATTGGGCTAGAATCCTTGTTTCTAATCCAAGATGGTCGTGGCTTATAGGCCCAAATCTTTTTAGTTCATAGTTGAGTCCATAAAGCCATTCAAGTTTTCTTATCTTATGTTTAAAGGCCTAAATCTTCAAAGTGGGTCCCACAACCAATAAGAAAATGAAATCAAGCCCAAATGTTTCAAGCCCATATGAAAGCCCATGTGAATTGTGGCTGCCCATTTTAGTTGGAATTGTCAAGTTGATTCTAGAATTTTCTATAGGTTTCTACTTATCCTAGATTTGTCTACAAGTTTCTTGATTCTTCTAATACATTGAATTATCTTACTTTCTTAACTTGTCTTGCACTCATAAAAATCAGCCAAGTAAGTCAAAGATAAGATGGCATTTAATGTGATTAAACTCATCATCATGACATTCTATTGTCTATTTGCAAACTAGTCCTTCAACTATTGGAATCTTTGCAATTTGGTCCTTGGAACTTAATTGCACTTTGATCCTTTTAACATGACAACTCATCTTCATCTAGATCCTTCTTGAGATGTCACCACTTACACTATAAATACCCTTCTCTCACTTTTCATTTAGTTCTTTGGTTGGTTGTCTTCTAAAACTCTAAAGTTCTAAGTTCTTAGTTCTAAGTTTCAAAGCAAGTTCTTGGATTTTCTTCATCATTGATTCTCAAGAGGTGGTTGTGTTAACTCGTGGCGGGATAACGAGAATCGTCGTGTACGTATTTCCAGTTCTAGCTCAGGTGGGGAAAAGAATCAACCTATCGTCGGAATCGATAAGTAGTAGATTATATGATAATTGTGTAGGGCGACCTAAACCCTACTAGTAGTTGAGTAATCGACAAGACCAAAATCATATTGGAAACCTTTTCTGTAAAACCAATGGTGATTTGGGGATTGTAGGTTTATCGACATTAGGATGATTTTATCTTATCTGAGGTTGATTGAATTTATTATTATTATTTCATTACATATGTGATATTTTGTGGTATTTGAATTATTTTCTGATATTGTGTTATGCATGATCTGCCTGGTTTTTAATATTGTGCTTAGCTGATTTTTAAGTAAGGATATGTGTTGTTCGGGAGATAATTGTTTGGGTGAGAGAATAAAGGTGATTTAGAGGTGCCTAGCCTAATCAAGTGGTTTTATCTAAGAGGAAAAAGGTGTTGAGACTTTGATGGAACGTTGAGGCACTAGGTTGTTATTGATGTAATTTAGGGAGATTCATTTATCGAGGCATTGTTAGTCACAGCCGTGTGAGTGGAACACACGAGGTCAGGATATCCTATTTTTGGGATATCGGATATTACGGGTGAGTGCCCTACGGATGTGGATGCCGAGGTAGACTACCGTAATACTCTTTAGTTCTTGACGAGTTCGAATGTTATTGGCACTGGACCGTTATGGAAGGATGTTCCTTGACGAGTTCGAATGTTCTTGGCACTGGACCGTTATGGAAGGGTGTTCCTTGACGAGTTCGAATGTTCTTGGCACTGGACCGTTATGGAAGGATGTTCCTTGACGAGTTCGAATGTTCTTGGCACTGGACCGTTATGGAAGGATGTTCCTTTACGAGTTCGAATGTTCTTGGCACTGGACCATTATGGAAGGATGTTCCTTGACGAGTTTGTATATTAATGGCACTGGACCGTTATGGAAGGATGTTCCTTGACGAGTTCGAATGTTCTTGGCACTGGACCGTTATGGAAGGATGTTCCTTTACGAGTTCGAATGTTCTTGGCACTGGACCGTTATGGAAGGATGTTCCTTGACGAGTTCGTATATTAATGGCACTGGACCGCTATGGAAGGATGTTCCTTGACGAGTTCGAATGTTCTTGGCACTGGACCGTTATGGAAGGATGTTCCTTGACGAGTTCGTATGTTATTGGCACTGGACCATTTTAGACTAATAAGTGTTTAGTCTTTGATGCGTTCGAAAGTTATTGGTACTGGATTGTTCTGGACTACTGACTAATGTGACAGGAGTGAAGATGGCCACATCAGTATAAAGTTTTAGTTGCTTGGGTTGAGGGTAGAGGATGATATAGTGAATTAAGGATGATTGTTGATTTTGAGTGATGTGTGTCTGTGACAATTACTGTATAATTTGCTATTACTCTTTTCCGCTTTTTGATGATAGAACTGTTTCTTATTCCCTATATCTTTGTGTGTTATATTTTATTTCTGATGTGATCGTACGAGAAGACCCGATGGAGGAACCGATTCTTTGAGGAGTTAGATGGAACTCCGTATGAACCGGATGCTGGAGGTCGAGCTGTGATTCATGGCGATTAGAATATAGACATTATGGCCAGTGTGTCTAAGTAGTATTTATAATTCCGCTAAGTATGTTGTAGTGAAGTTTATGCCTGTGAGGGATCCTAATGAGAGGATACCCTCAGCAGTGTTTTGGTAATGTAATAAATAAACATGTGTGTAATTATATAGTACAACTTTGGTGTGTTTTATATTTGTAGAAGTTATATGATTATTAATTAAGTTTTAATTTTTTTTACGTATTTTCAAACGTTAAGCGCGCGATTAAGTAAATAAATAATTAAGGATTTAATGTAATAATACAATGGGGCACAGCGGGGTGTCTCAGAGACTCTCCGTCAACTGAAAGGGAATGGAGGCCAGTCACTGATGGAGTTGTGACAACTTAGGATCCTTAGCACGTGGGGCTTTTCGAATTCAAAAAGGAACGAACCGCCATCATCCCGAGGCAGCTTGATCTGAGGAAGACTGAATTTCTCCTTCTCGTATAGGATAAAAGGTTACTATATTGTTTGATTCAGGAGCAACACATTTTTTTTGGTATATCTTTCATGTGTGAAATTTGAAGTTACCTATCTTTAATTTGTCATTTGATTCATGTGTTGCTACTTCTTTGGGAGATAATCTTGTTACTTCCGGTGCTTATTTAAATCATTTTCTTGTGCATCGAGACGTGCCTTATGTCATCGTTCTTGTTATCAATGTGTGGGTTGGATGCAATTATTGGTAAGGACTGTTTGTCGTCTAGACTTATTGTCATAAAGTACTCTGATAGGACTATTGTTTTCTTTTGTTGCTTCTTCACAACCAGTGTTGAGTGATCCTTCGGTGTCGAACCAAATTGTATTTCTTGTTTCTTGTAATAAGTGCTTAGTTGAGGGAGCTCAGGGATATATACTTCTCTTTTATGCTAAGATATAGGCTGAACGTGATGTAGCGGTGCTGCCTATTGTGTGTGAGTTCCCAGATGTGTTTCCTAAGGATGTCTCTAATTTACCTCCAGATAGAGAGATTGAATTTACCATAGATCTAGTACCGGGGAGTGGACCTGTACCAGTAGCACCCTATAGGATGACACCTCTAGAGTTGAGCGAGCTCAAGAAACAGATAGAGAGTATGTTGCAAAAAGGGTGTATTAGGCCTAGCGTGTCACCTTGGGGAGCACCAGTGCTTCTAGTGAAGAAGAAAGATGGGAGTATGAGGTTGTGTGTTGATCATAGACAACTGAATAAGGTAACCATCAAGAATAAATACCCTTTGCCTAGGATAGATGACCTCCTAGACCAGTGGAGGGGAGCGTCAGTGTTTTCCAAAATAGATCTAAGATCGGGATACCATCAAATTAGAGTAAAGAATGAGGACATTCCTAAGACAGCCTTTAGGACAAGGTATGGGCACTATGAGTATGTAGTGATGCCCTTTGGTGTGACCAATGCCCCAGCCGTTTTTATGGACTACATGAATCGGATCTTTAGGCCATTCTTGGATAGCTTTGTGGTGGTGTTCATAGATGATATTTTGATATACTCTAGGACACCAGAGGATCACGAGGAGCATTTGAGGTCAGTGTTGCAGATTCTGAGGGAAGAACAACTGTATGCAAAGCCAGAAAAGTGTGAATTTTGGCTTGATGAGGTGAAGTTTTTAGGACATACCATATCTAGGAGTGGTGTAGCAGTTGACTCTAGTAAGGTTGATACAGTGCTTGGATGGGAGCAACCTAAGTCAGTGACGGAAGTGAGGAGTTTCCTAGGACTGGCAGGTTACTATAGGAAATTCATATAAGGGTTCTCTAGGCTAGCTTTACCTCTTACCAAGTTGACTAGGAAAGAAAAATCTTTCGAGTGGGATAAGGAATGCGAAGAGAATTTTGAGGAGCTTAAGAGGAGATTGGTGTCATCACCGGTCTTAACCATTCCAGATCCCTCAGTGAGTTTTGTGGTATATTGTGACACTTCTAAGAATGGTTTAGGTTGTGTGTTGATGCAAGAAGGCAAGGTAGTGGCTTATGCATCTAGACAGCTTAGGACACATGAGGTGAATTACCCTACTCATGACCTTGAGTTAGCGGCAGTATTTTTTGCTCTTAAGATTTGGAGGCACTATTTGTACGGTGCAAAGTTTGAGGTTTTTAGTGATCATAAGAGCCTTAAGTATTTGTTTGACCAAAAGGAATTGAACATGAGGCAAAGGAGGTGGATGGAATTTCTTAAGGACTATGATTTTGAGTTGAAGTACCATCCAGGGAAAGCCAATGTGGTGGCTGATGCACTCAGTAGGAAAACCTTACATGTGTCTAGTTTAATGGTCCAAGAGATGAATATGTTAGAGGAGTTCAGAGACATGAATCTAGATGTATCTTTTAGTGCTCTAAGCTTGAAGTTGAATAGGTTGGAAATTAATAGTGACCTTAGAGATGAGGTTAGGCGGGAACAACTTGTAGACCAGGAGTTGCAGTCTCGGTTGGGACAAGAGGGTTATGAGTTGTCTGTTGATGAGCTAGTGAAGTTTAAGAATAGGATCGTTGTTCCTAAGGAGGGGAGCCTTAGAGAGAATATATTAGAGGAAGCTCATAAGGGAAAGCTTACCATACGTCCTGGGATAACCAAGATGTACCAAGATCTAAAGAAGATGTATTGGTGGCCAGGAATGAAACCGGATGTGGCTAGCTTTGTAGCCAAGTGTCTAGTATGTCAAAAGGTTAAGATAGAACATCAGAGACCTTCGGGTTTGTTGCAGCCATTAGAAATTCCTCAATGGAAATGGGAGAGGATTTCTATGGATTTTGTGATGGGGTTACCTAGGACTCGTTTGGGATTAGATGCCATATGGGTAATTGTGGATAGGTTGACCAAGTCTGCTCACTTCTTGCCAATTAAAGCAACCTATAGTTTGAATAAGCTAGCAGACTTATACATTAAGGAGATAGTGAAGCTTCATGGCATACCTACCTCTATAGTGTCAGATAGGGACCCACGGTTTGCCTCTAGATTTTGGAGAGCTTTCCAACAGGCTTTTGATTCTAAGTTGAGTTTTAGCACAGCCTATCATCCCCAAACGGATGGTCAGTCGGAGAGGACCATTCAGACCCTTGGGGACATGCTTAGAGAATGTGTTTTAGATGAAGGTGGGGGTTGGGATAAATTTTTACCTCTTATAGAGTTTGCTTATAACAACGGCTATCACGCTAGCATCGGCATGGCACCCGATGAAGCTCTTTATGGGAGGAAGTGTAGGTCCCCTTTATGTTGGTGTGAGGTGGGTGAGAAGACCCTGCTAGGACCAGAGTTAGTCCAGGAGACCACCGAGAGGATTAAAGTCATTAGGGAAAGGATGCGCACTGCACAGAATAGGCAAAAGAGTTATGCCCACAAGAGAAGAAAGCCTCTAGAATTCCAGGAAATTGAACATGTATTTTTGAGAGTCACTCCTAAGACGGGGGTAGGGAGGTCGATGAAAGTCCGCAAACTAAATCCTCGTTTCATGGGACCTTTCCAAATCCTTAAAAGAGTCGGGCCTGTTGCTTATCAATTGGCCCTTCCGCCACAGTTGGCAAACCTTCATGATGTTTTCCATGTGTCGCAACTCAGAAAATATGTGCCTGATGAATCTCGTGTGGTAGCTCCTGAGTCTGTACAATTGAAGGATAATTTGATCTATAAGCCAATGCCTAGGCAAATCATGGACAAGAGCACTAAGACTCTAAGGAACAAGACGATTTCATCGGTGAAAGTGTTATGGGAAGGATTGACTCCTGAGGAAGCCACTTGGGGGATGGAGGAGGACATCGTCCATCAATACCCAGATTTTATTATCTAAGGTGTGGTAACCTTTTAGTTTTGAATATGACATATGTTACAATAGGTGCGTGTGTATGAGACGAATTTCGGGGACGAAATTCTTTAAGGAGGGGAGAAAATGTAACATCCTAAAATTCTAACAAAATTAATTTAAAAATAAAAATAAATAAATAATAAGAATAATATTTGGTTATTAAAAAGTATAGTGCAAATAAAATATAAATAAGAGATTTAGTGTAAAGGAGTGATAGTATAAGGATTTAATGAAATTTACTAACTATTGTAAAGAATGCAAAATTATATATATATATGTGTGTGTGTGTGTGTGTGTGTGTGTGTGTAAATAAATATATCTGACCAAAAAAAGAGAGAGAGAGAAGGATGCTTGGGCGTTAAAAGCCCAAGTAGCCCATGCCATCTAAAAAAAAAAAAAATCCTATACGCAAGTTACAGTGCTTAATGCACTATATATATACCTACTGAAAAGAAAAAAGAAGGTAACGCGTCAGGGCTGCGTAAACATAAGAAATTCTTATGCTGCGCCGCACAGTGAGTGAGGGAGAGGACATTCTTTCGTTTCGCAGTACACTCACAGCAGTACACAGATCCAAGAATGCCACCAAACAGGAGAGGAATTTTTAGGGAAGCGCAAATCCTTATCATACGTAATTTTTAGAGCACATTGGAGGTCTGCAAAAGGTGAGTAAAATAATTTTCTTACAGGTACAGATAATTTGATGCTTCTACATATAACTTTGTCTTTTGGAAAATAGTAAAATATTTTAGGGTTCTTGGTTCTTGATTTGAGACACTTAAATTATTTTGAGATGTTGTTAGATGAATCGAATTATTGAATATATTTTCCTGGAATCTATAAATAAATAGCTTTATATTAATTTTGTGGAATTGTTGTACATTCTTTATTTTGATTGTTTGATGGCAAAACAATTGTCAAAGTCAAATTCATTATTTGTAGTGTGATTAATTCTTTCCCTATTACGTGAAACTCTATTCCACTGATGAAGGCCAATTAAAATTAGAAATTGGAATGTAAGTTCATGTTTTGTGAACCCGTTCCCGTAACAAGTCATTTGAAGCATGTTTTGTTCAATGGTTTTTGAATTAAAATTTGTTTAATTACAGTATGAATTATTGTTGATTAACAATCTTTAATATGTATAATATGACGTTATAGTGTTGGTTAGACATGACATCGTAACATTGTTATTGACAGATAAAGTTGGAAAACCTTGAGAGTCATCTGGGATGACACATTGCATCATTCATGAGTTGGTCATCACCTTCCGGGAAGAGATAACGGTGTACATTCTATTCCGGGAATAGGATGAGAGATATCACCATCTGGGATGGGATATCAAATTATTAAAATATTCACATCTGGGATGGAATATTATATACCTCCATCTGGGATGGGGAAGGTAGTGGGACGCCATTGCATGGATATGAGCTCATAGACCTTAGTGGTTCTGGGATTCACACCGGTTCTGGGAACCAAAGAGTCAAGTTAAGTGATTCTGGGAATCACCGAGTCATGTTAGTGGAGTTGCATTGTGTAGAGTTTGCATGGTGAATGTGATTAAATGCAATGAGATGTGACCGTTGCTGAGTTTATGGGTTTGTGCTTTAAATGCTAGACATTAATTTTATTTATATATATCATTATTTTGGAGGTTTATTATATTCAATATTTTAAAAAATTAGCGGGTACCATGAATGTTTTTCCGGTTACCGCACCGGCTGAAAACAATACTATTTGCGAACCCTTTTATCAAACGATTATTTTTATTCACTGGGATTATATCTCATTAAAAGTGTTGTTTTCAGAGCACGAGGTCGACATCACTGGAACTGGAGAAGACTGAAGACTTAGCGATTTCCCTCATTTATTATCTAGCTTTGTTAGTATTTTATTTTTTTACGTTGGGTTATTTTAGTGGACGCCCCGTGTTTTGAGGCAATTCATTTCATTTACATATGGAGTTATTACCATTATTTTAATTTAATAATCATTAAGGTATTTTCAGACAATTGTATTTATGAAAATTTTATTTAGACATTTTTTTATGTGAATCTATTTCGGGTGACTATTGTAACGAATGGCGTTACATGCGCGGCCTCCGGTGACACCGCCACCACCACCGGTCCAAGTCAGTAGTGGTGCCGCGCGAATCACGCCTCCACCACGGTAAGCACCGCGAGCTGCCGTTTTCATGGTGGTTTCCACCATGTGGGTTCCTTCCAAGCTTCTTCTTCTTCCCTTGTGTTGATGTGTCTTCTTTCTCTCTTTGTTTTACAGAAAACCGCCCCTGCCGCCACTGTCACAGCCGTGCGCCGCCGCCATTAGCACCATCACAAGCTCATCTTCTTCATTGGGTGAGTGGTTTCCTCACTTCTTTGGTTCATTTTCAAGAAACCCCAAGTTTTCCTCAAACTCAAACCCTAACTTTAATTTTAGAGTTTGAATTTTGAAATTAATTGGTATTTTATGAAATTGGGATTATGATTAAGTGTTCCCCTAAATCAATTTTATCAGTCCCTTGTTTAATTGATTTTTCTCAATTTTCACCTTGAGCCTATAGACCCCCAAATCTGTTTTGACTTAAACCAATGAGATTTTTTAAGAAATTAAATATGCTATTGAGCTATACTTATAGTGTAATTGTTGAGAAATTAATTTGGCGATTTGTCTAGCTGTTTCTATGTTTGGATCGACTCTATCGGTTGTCATTAGTGCTCGTGTTTGATTGACTTTATTATTATTGGATTGCTATGTTGTGCTGGTGGTGATAAATTACTTTGTGATATTTGAATATTTATGATTTTGTGTTATGCATGATCTGCCTGGATTATTTCTATGCTTAGTTGACTTTAAGTGAGGATATGTGTTGTTTGGAGATAATTGTTTGGGTGAGAATGAATTGACTTCGAGTTGCCCAGCCTAAACTAATTATTTAAAGATGAGTGGTGACATAGAACATGTGTTGAGGTTTTGGTGAAAGGTTAAGGCACTAGGTGGTTATTAATGTGGGTTGGTGAGGTTCGTGTATTGGTATTGTTGTTCGCGATCGTGTGTTGGGAACATGCGAGGTTGGAGTATCCGATCATGGACAAACTTAATGATGAGGGATTGGACGAGAATCCCTATGAGCTGGATGCCGGAGCTCGAGTCTTAACCTATGGTGATTAGGGTCAAGGTAGTATGTGGCCAGTGCGTCTTGTGATCGAGACGTTTTAGATGTTTTCAGTTGTTTAGTATTTTTGTCTAAGTCTATGCCTGTGAGGGCTCCTACCGAGAGGATACCCTCAACAGTGTTTTGGTAATGTAATAAATAAACATGGGGTATTTATATATTATAACCTTGCGAATATTTCATGTTATTAATGAAAACTGTGTCATGACAAACCAATTTGGGATTACTGTATCTATTTATTTCCTAAGTCTTTCACGACTGGAGTTTGTGTATTTATTTTTCCGCTCCTGGCAGTTGATGTAAGACCAGAGACCAATTATGGTTGGATAAAGTTTTGAAGTTATAAACTGTCTATCAGGTGTTTTTCCGACGTCATACAAATCTCCGATATTTTAAAGGGGACATTTCGAAAATGAATTATGAAAATCTCTAACTCTAAACGTGCGATTAAGGAATTAATTAATAAGGTTTTAATCTAATAAAACACCGGGGCACAACAGGGTGTCTCATTGATGACCATCCTTACTAGGTTATCTAGGCATTTCCAGTAGGAAAAGTCCTCTCTATGACCATCCTTCAAAACGACGTAAAAGCATCTGCTTTCCTGAAAACTACTATGTTTGCTAATCTGTAAAGTTGCATTTCTTTGTTCTATTTTAACATGCTAGTATGCTACATGGATCTTTCCATCTTTTCTTATTATCACTTGATGAAGTTTAGACATATGACTTGTTTTCCTTATCGTTTTATCAGAAAATGGATCCGACTAAATGTTTTGAGACAGCCATCCATATAGACCAGTGCATAAGATCTCATCAACTTAAGAATAACGATCGGATTCACGTAATGATGATTAAGGCATAAACTAATCATTACTAAATTGTTCTTGTGTATTTGCAGGATTTGATTTCAATCCCGTGATCATTCTACCGTCGTTGGGGACAAGAAATACCGCGTGTTGTGACTATTGAAGACAAAATCGGAAATCTGTTCGATGGGAATATAGTAATCCATGAGGATCGCCCATATTTTGTAACAGATACAAATGGTATCAGGGAGTTGTATTTGGTGTCCACTGGTGCATTGGCAAAGTTTAAGTATCTTGGGGGTTCTCGCTTCTACATGTTCATCCTTTTGGAAGATTGATGAGTTTTGATATTTTGATTAGTACTTATTGACTGTGGTGTGTTTTTATGTTTTGATCGTTAATTAGTATATTATTAAACTTTTTTTTATAAACAATTATTAAACTTGCGTTAATTAATCTATATGTTTTCTTGATCATATTGACTGTGGTGTTTTGGATCGTTAGTACATCATATTTACGTTTTCTATTTATTCAAAAAAAATATTGGTGTATTTTGTTTATATCAGAAATTAAAAATCAATGGGGTAATAGTTGAAAAACAAAATTTGGTCGGTAGGATAAAGTTACAGGAAAATTTGTATAAAATTTTTTTTCAAAATCTGCGATCGAAATAGCGAACGAATATCGGTCACCAAATTCGGTTATCTGTGCATGCGACCAACTATACAGCGATCGAAATATATAATTTTGTGACCAAAATATCGGTCGCAAATTTGCGACCAAAATACAAATTCGGTCGCTAAACATTTAGCCACCAGGGTTTCTGCTACCCCCTTAATTCGGTCGCTACACAGTATAGCAACCGAATTATCATGTTTAGCGACCGAAAGCTTCAGTCGCTAAATACGTTTTTTTTTTTACCTAAAAAGGTTGATCGAGCTAAAATCGACCGAGTTGAGGTCGAAATGTCGAGCCTAAAGAGGCAAAAACTAAGGACCTAAAAAGGTTGACCGAGCTAAAATCGACCGGGTTGAGGTCGAAATGACGAACCTAAAGAGGTAAACAATGACAAAAGGCAACGTCTCTTTTCATCTCGGGAACCGAGAAACTTTGGTCACAGTGCAAAAATAAGATGACTACCTCCGTCTCGGCTAGGCTCGACCCCCTTGATAGAAGCTTCCACTCATTCAAAAAAGCTCCAAGCTTGGGGGCTTGTATATGGGCCGAGGTGTAAAGCTCGCCAACTCGAAGCGTGAAGCTTGGTCGCACGAGGTGTTCACCGAAGTAAATGATATATATATATATATATATACCGAAGTGTGAAGCTCGCCCACTCACCTCGTCGACTTGAAAGGCTAAAAGAGGAGACTAAGTTTCTAAGCTCGGTCACCGAGGTTGAACGATTGACCGATGTACAAGATCGGTCATTAAGACTATGGTTAAAAGGGGAATAGAACCTACGCCATAAACCTTAGATTCTCCAAATAAGGTTTTTAAAGGCCAAGCTCGGCTACTGTCATAAAAACTTTTACGCTTCTACTAGCTCAAAGCTTGGGGGGCTTGTGTACTGGCCGATGAGTAAAACCCGGCCACCAAGCTTAGATACTCAATCTAATAAAGGTGGGAAGGATAGGATATCGATATTATCTTTAATAATCCTGATATTATCCCAAATAACCTTATCCGGTTAGAAGAGATAAATCCCTCAAATTAAGGAAATCATATCTATCTTTAATTATTATCTCAAATAACCTTATCCGGTATCCGGTTAGAAGAGATAAATCCCTCAAATTAAGGAGATCAAATCTATTTTTAATAATCCTGATATTATCTCAAATAACATTATCCGGTTAGAAGAGATAAATCCCTCAAATTAAGGAAATCATATCTCAAAGAATATTTGAGAGATAAAAGGAGATAAATCCAGATCAAGATATGAGGATCCTATTGTAAAAAGAGGAGAACCCAAGAGAGACTCACTTTTCACTAACCTAGGTGAATCTCCCTTAAGCGTATTAGAGGAACCAGCTTGATCAAGAGACTATTGAAGAGTCCTTGCTCGCCTGTATTCGTCAGATACATGATTAAGGGATTGAAATCACCGTATGGCCAAGGGTGAACTACATTTGGCTCGGAATACAATATTCTGTCAAGGTATAATCTAAAATAATCCCCTTGATTTGACGTTCTATGATGAGATTCCGGCAAGTCGGATCTCAACTGGAACAACAACTATTGTTATTAACATCTTCTCACGCACGCTGCACGGCGCTTTTAAACCTTCTTTTCATGAGAAAAAAAGTGCAGAACAAAGGTGTGTTTCTATCTTCTCCTTCTCTTTTCCCCTCACAAAAGGGTAGTGTGTGAGGAAATGATATAAGAATGACATTATATAAATATGTTAGAAAAAAGTTATATGTATCTGGCATATTAAAATCAGAATAAGCATGGCACTCTTGATTTTGATAACGCCGTGCTTTATGGTATATATGTGATGATTCAGAAGACCAAAACCAAAAAATATACAAACAAGAAACAAACGTGTATATTGAGATGACTAAGCATAATAATATAGGAGTATAATGAAAAGGAAGACTCAGAAAATCTGAAAATGTCAGGTGACTCAGGAGGGACATTCAGATTGTTGTGAATTTGATTTGATGTCCTTTTCAGATAAACCGTCAAACAGAACAAAGAGGATAGGGAAAGCAAATGAGAAAGAGAGGTCAGAGGATTTTGCATTGCTGCATTCATAGTGTAGTGTATAATATATATATATATATATATATATATATATATTTTATAGACAATGGTTAATAATTAGAGTGTTGTATGCGGGGATTTCAATTCATGACCTTTTTAATTATCATTCTAAATCCCATATCCTTTCCTCAATATAATTACCGGATTCTCTTGTTAATCTTCGGTATTGCATATCAAATTTGTTATACGGTATATTATATACCATATTCATTTTAAAGAAAGACTTATAATAATAATATAAAAAATATCAACTGTATATCAAATAATCCTATATATATTACCTATCTGATAACTATGGTAGTGTAACTTAACAACTCAATTCGTTTTCCTTGTCTAATTTATTCAAATTAAAGTGGTAGTTTTGGTGTCTGTAATTGGGGCTTTGTGTTTCCCCACTTAAGAATTTAAGATATCCTGCATGTTCCCTATGTGGTACCTGGCTTACATACCATGATGACCTTTCCCTAAAAATAAACGCTTAGTTTTTGTCAGTACCATCCAAAACAGGAAATGCTTCTGTCTCTTTTGATTGGTCTGTGAAAATCAGTACCCAAAGGTTAATTGAGAAGTTTGAAATATGATACCAGTGTAAGAAGGAAGGGGGTTTTAGGTTTGAAGAATGGAAGTGTACGTAGTGCAATGATGTCACTTATAGTGAATGAAGAATAATGAAGGTGGGGGAAGATGAATGGGACGTGTGGGTGTACAACACAAGCTGCTAAAAGTGCAGTTCTGGTGAAAGAAGGAATGGGTTAAAGTAAGGTAGTCGGCGGACGTCACTATCCTCTACCAGTCACACATGTTTAGCGATGTAAATGGGATACGATGGACACAGGTAATAGCCTACACTGTTTATTTCGTTGGATAAATTTGGTACCTGTTTCTGCCGTATATACGTGTGGATATCTATCTTATAAATTTTAAATAAATTTATTAATATTTACACGGATTCATGGATATTCAAACATCTAACAAATTTGTTTATTTACATATGAAATTCAGACTAATTCTGACAATCAAACTTAATTTGAGTTTTTTGCTGCTACAACAAATTCTTATATACTTGAAATGTATTATAGTAAATAATATGATATGTAAATTGTATAATCATACATGTCAATGAAAGTGCGAAGGGCTTGAAAATGATAGGGTTTTGGTGCTACGATTGTCAAATTTCAAAAATAAAATAAGGATACTTAAAAAATTATAGTATTTGGTTTTTATATATAAATGGATATTTTATTAATTTTATCTTGACGATTATTTGTGAGTATGGATAATACATTATTCGTTCCCGCCTCATTAATAAGTGCCTGTTTGGTTGAGATACTTCTTAACGCATACTCTAAATGCTTCCAAAAGTGAAACAAACATGCTCTAAGTGATAAAGAAAATACCCGTGGATACCCATTAAATTAAGAACCCATTTTCTATCCATTGCGAATGTTATCCATGGATAAGGATAAAATTTTCATCCATACTCATGCTTAATTATTTACTTCACCTTCGCCCAAGGTAGTCCTCAAGCAGCACACACTACACCCCAATCTCTCCCCAAACGGAAACAACAAAATGCTCATCTATAATTAAACCTATTTTTAAAGTGACTAAATAAAAACGAATCCATCTTTTAGGCAAAACAAATTGTAAATAATACAAAAAATCCCAAAATGTGTTGTTTTCATGTGCATAGATTAGAAGTCAATTACCAATACCATTCTGGGTGCATGTAAAACAAAACAGAGGAGATTAACATACTAATACTTTCTTTCTAACATACTCCTTTTATTGATTAAAATTCAAATAGGTTTCATGATTTTGAAAAATGGATTCCAATAATTCATGAAGGTCATATTTAAATTTTGTAGGACTAACATGAATTTTAACCAATAAAAAATGTTTATTGAAAAGAGAGTGTTAAAAAAATATACTGCTAACATTTCTTAACAAAATAAATGCGCAACAGCTATCCAGAGTTCCAGACAAGTATCATTCTGGTTGCTAAAAAACGTTTTTATTCTTCCATGCCTTAGATGCAAATCCTTTTACTATTCAATATTCAGTGTTAGTTGAGTAGTTGACTATTATATTTTTGGTTTATTTTGTTGTTTTACTTTTGGGCCTTGGCTCCATATGCTTCCTGAATTGTAACTTGGACCTCATAGCCTTGTCTGTTTCTTCCCTAAAAATTGTATATATATTTTAGTTTACACTGGTACAAGCAAAATCACTTTTATAAACTGTTGAATCTCTTTTTATTAAATAACTGTTTTACAGAATCAAGATTTAGTTTGAAAGTTTCAATCATGTAGTTAAAATTTATTAAATTTCACGTTCACCTGACCAAAGCGTAACCGCAGTTATCAAATAGTTGCGGGAGTGAGGTGGCTAACAGCAGCTTCTATAGTATCCGTTCACTAACCAAAGTGTAACCGAGGTGGCTAAACCCCATGTAAATGGGCCTCCTGGGCTTATGGGCTTGGGACCGAAGTCACATTTTCACATAAGGATACCGTTTCATTATCATCAATGAGAGTGTATAAGTGTATTTACTATTTACTCTCACACAGAAAGAGCTTATGTTTTTTTTTTTGGCTAGGGATAGAACGCAGGGTATGATCTCGTAGTAAGACTAATTCCTCGAGGATGTAGAATACTAGTTAAAAAGTAACTTCTCTAGTCACGGATATAACTCTATTCTCATCACTGAGAATTGAATCCTGAACAAATTGATAAAGGACCCGAACTACTAACCACTCGGACTACACCTTATGAGAGAAAGAGCTTATATTTACTTTTGAAATACATAAAAATATTTATTTATATTCACTTCAATGATTAATTTTTATTTGTCAAATATCAGCTACGAACTAATAAAAAACTATTATATCCTATATAAGTAAGAATGATAGAAGAGGCTCCAAAATAAATTATTATTTTGTAAACAAATTATTATCAAATACTAGAAACGGTTCCAAAATAAACAATTGTGGGACCTCTTTTATGACATTCTCCATTTTAATTTGTATTTGTAGAGTTTTTTTCTTCTCCCTCTACATCAAATTGTGAACCATGTTAGTTTACACTGAATAAAATAAATAAATGAATGCACATGTTTGATTGATACATATGGGGTCAGAGAAGCCGGTGTTATGAATTTTAATTAATCAAGAAATATTATATTGAATCATCTCTTATTATTAATTATTTAAAACCTCTTATTATTAATTATTGAATATTTAAATTAATTGACCAATTAAATTTCATAAAATGTGATCATAACACACTTTATAATTCCCTATCGGCCTGTTGTTTTGACCGTGACAATCTTTTCTAGTTTTTCTTTCTTTTCCATTTAATTCTGCCTGTGACAATTTGTACCCTACTCATTGGATACCCATAAAAACTACCCACAATGGGTAGGGTAGTTACCCGCACAATGGATAAAGGTCCGGATATGGGTAATTATCCGCAAATTTGAATGGATAGGGGTGCGGATACAAGTACTATGATACACACCCCGCCCCATACCTGTACATATGTATATGTACATATATTTATTTATTTATTTATTTATTTATATTACTAATATAAAAAATTTTAACTATAATACAAATTTTAAAACCAAAATTAATCTAAAGATTCTTAACTTTCTAAACCTAGTTGCATCTATAATTCCTTTTTGGATATTTTTATTTATTTAAATATTTTGATTTGTAATATTTATTAGTAGATTTAAAAGACATTTGAATCGTTTTTTAATTGTTATAACTTTCTTTTGTTATTTTTTTTGCTTTTTCACTGTTAAAGTATATGTAACGATTGCGGGTATGGGTACTTAGGTACCCATAGGGTATGAGTAGGGGTACTAAAGTTCCTACCTACGAGGGTACGAGTCCGGATACGGGTAATTTTTTCAAACACGGGACGAGTATTATAGTAGCCTACCCAGACCCTACCCATTGTCATCCCTAATTCTGTCTCTAACACCATTTCTAAAAGAAATCTCATTCGGGAGTTAAAAATTTGTGCCTGTGAAACTTAATTTACTTCATGTTCCTGTCGAAATCCGACTTGCCGGAATTTCGTCGTAGAACGTTGGACCAAGAGCGAACAATGAGGGTTGTTTTAGATTATGGCTTGACAGAATGTTGTATTCCGGTCCTACGTATCCTAATGGGAATCAAAGCCAGACGTAGTTCTAGATTTAACCCTTGGCCATACGGTGATCTCGATCCCCTAATCTTGTATCCGATGAATACCAGCGAGCAAGGACTCTTCAATAGTCTCTTGGTCGAGCTAGTTTCTCTAATACCCTTAAGGGAGAGTCATCGGGGTTCAGTGAAAAAGTGTCTTTCTCTCTTGGGTTCTCCTCCTTTTATAATAGGATCCCCACATCTTTAAGAGATCTGGATTTATCTCCTTTTATCTCTTAAATCTTCTTTGAGATGTGATTTCCTTAATTTAAGGGATAGTATCTCTTTTAACCGGATAAGGTTATGTGAGATAATATCAGGATTCATTAAGATAATATCTTAAATTGATCTCTTAACCGGATAAGGTTGTATGAGATAATATTAGGATTATTTAAGGATAATACCAATATCTTATCCCTTAATTTAGGGGATATTATCTCTTAATTTAAGGGATATTATCTCTTCAAATCGGATAAGGTTGTTTGAGATAATATCAGGATTAATAGAGATAATATCGATATTTTATCCTTCCCGCCTTGGTCGGATGGTCGGATCGGGTATCCAAGCCTGGTGGCCGGGTTTTACTCCTCGGCCAGTACACAAGCCCCCCAAGCTTTGAGCTAGTAAAGCGTAGAAGCTTTCATGACATTAGCCGAGCCTGGGAACTTGGTTTCTTCTTTGGTCTTTTGAGGTGGCGAGGTAATTGGCCGAGCTTCATACTTCGGTATATATATATATATATATATATATATATATATATATATATATATATATATATGTCATCCAACTCGATGAACACCTCGGGCGACCGAGCTTGACGCTTCGTGCTACCGAGCTCTACACCTCGGCCCGTACATAAGCCGATTGCGCTTAAAGGAGCCGGTCCTAGCCGAGGTGGAGGTAATCACCTGAGTTTCGTACTGAGGCCATACTTTCTCGGTTCCCGAGATGGAAAAGAGACGTTGCTCCTCGTGACGCATGGCTTTTATGGCATCACTTCCGAGACCTGCGCTGTAGTTGCTTGCTCATATTTTTCCTTGATGGCAGCATACATTCCGACATCTCTGCCACGTGTTTTCTTTCCATTAGTGTGCCAAATTCTGTCAGACTTGAAGGGATGTTTCCCTTCTCTCGCACGCCAACAACCGTCATCAATTCGCCAAAAGGACGTTGCGCTTTTTTCTATAAATTTGGATGAGCCCCTGGCACTGGGTTTCACCTTCCTTGAGCCCTAGATTTTCTTCTTTCTCGAGTCCTTTCTGGTCCAAGCTTTCGTACTCCCTTCCTATTCGAGGTACGTCCTTCTCATCTCTTTCACACTCCCCTATATTTTATTCCAGTTTGATTTCTGGTATTTTTATCCATGGAGACTTCATTTGAGGTATCCCAAAATGCCTCTTCCTGGGTTCAGATTATAGATCCCGAAGTCAATCGGATTGGGTGCTCTCCCTATCACTCCCCCTCTCCTTCTTATAGCGATAGAGGTGACAAGGGCTCTTCTTCTTCTTCTGACAGTAGGAGCTCTACCACTCCAGATGCTATAGTTGCCCCCAAGCGCCGCAAGCGTGCTTCTATGATGCCCAGGGTTCCCTACCCAGATATTACCATCCCTGGGTATTTCTGGGTAAAACCCGATGTTGCTGCATTTTATTCTAATTTTAGGGACTTTCACTCCCTTGAAGCTATAAAAAACAAGGTTGCTGCTAAACGAGGCATCGTAGAGTGCCTTCCTTGTACCGAAGATGATCATGTTTTTCTTTGCCCTCCTTCATATGAGCCACACTTTACATATGTCTACAAGACCTTTTTTGAACAAATTGGAATTTCCTTTCCCTTCACCCCGTTCGAATGCGAAGTCTTGCGAGTTATGAACGTTGCTCCTACCCAGCTTCATCCGAATAGTTGGGCATTTCTGAGAGCCTTCCAAATTCTTTGTGGCCAGATAGGGATAGAGGCTACTGCTCCTAAGTTTCTTTACTTTTACCGAGTTCGGTTCGGGGACCGAGTTGGCTGGATCTCTCTGAGTGGGATTGAGCAGAGGGGGATCATCGGGCTCTATAAGAGCTCGTATAAGTTTTTCAAGTCAGATTTCTTCAAAGTCCGGCCTTCAGAGGGTAATGAGTCTGTCTTTTTTGACTCGGCTGGAAACCCTAAATTTCCCTTCTACTGGCAACCACACCCCTCCAAATTTTCTAGCTATGACCTCGACTCTATGACCTCTCAGGAGCGAGCCGATATCGAGGTCCTGAAACTGTATCCTCGTCCATTGCCTTGTGGAAGGCTTTTAAAGCTTACTGTCTCTTCCACTCGGCAAGCTGATTTTGAATGTAAGTAGATTTTTGTTGACAAGTGGTAATTTATCCTGTAGCGTACTTATTTTATTTGATCGATTTCCTTCTTGTAGTGATATTGGGGAAGTTCAACTACAAGGCCCTGACGAAGATATCGGCTAATCAAACTGCTGGCGGATCAGCTATAGCTTCAAATGTCAATAGGAAGGAAAAGAAGGGCGCTGAAGCTTCTGACCTGAACACGCGCCCACCTAAAAGGACTCGGGAAGACATGTTGTCCGAGGTCCCGATTAGAAGTCCTTCCCCCTTGCTGATGATTGAAGAAACTCCTGCTGCTGCTAAGAGGTTGGGCAATGCTCCCATGGTGACCGATCTTACTTCGGACACCAAGTGGTACAATGGCAACTGCAACCCGGGCATCAGGTCGCTCTGGGGGGATGAGTTCGACCCTGCTGGCCTGATTGATGGCCAAGTGCTAAAACCTTCTGATGCTCGGCTCTTGCTAGAGCAAGGGCCTGATGAGAGTATGGAGGTGGCCCTGCCTACGCTCTCCAGATCGCCTCAATCACTCGCTTCTGGAGTAATCAGATTACCGATAATGTCAAGAAGATGGAGGTGATGAGGGTCGATGCGGCTCGAGTCTTGAGGGTAAGGGACGAGCTGGCTCAGGCCGTGGCTAAGTGTGAGGAGCAAGCTCGGGTCATCGATCAGCTGAAGACCCAAAAGACTGAGCTGGAAAAAGACAAGACCGTCCTTCTGGACGAGCTAGATCTAGAAAAAGCCCAGCGGCTGAATCTTCAGAAGGTCGCAGAAGGACTTCAAGCCGAGAAGGAGGCCACTCTTGAGTTGCGGAATTTGCTTGAGGCCGAGAAGGAGATCAATCTGAGGCTCCGTTTTGATCTAACTGAGGCCGAGGCTTCAATCATGAAGGAGCACGTTAATGGCTTCTCCCGAGCCGTGAAGCAGCTTCAGCGTTTTAATCCAAATGCTGATTTTTCCCTTGCTGACATGGACAAGGATTTCAATAGAGATGGAATTCTGGTTCCGTTTTTCGAACTGGAGGATGATGCAGAGGCAACTCAAGAAGAGGAAGCTTATGGAGAAGCGGTCGAAGAGGAAGCTGATGGTGAAGGGGGAATAAGCTTACCCGGCCAATCTTCTCCTATTCCTCCGAGTGACGCGGATGAGCCCAACTCTGTTCCCGTTGAAATCGTTGTTCATGGGGATGCCTATGAGTAGCCAAGGAAAAAGTTCCCAGGGCAATGCTTTTTATTTTGAATTCTTATGTACTTTGGGCTTTGCCCATTTTTTATTAATGGAATTACGTGCTAGCTTACGAGTTACTATTTACTTAGAAAGTGCTTGCAACTATTTCTCTAAGTTAGTACTCGTTTTTTATAGTTTTGGCGTGTTACGCTATTTACTCGAATTGTCGGAGCTCGAAATACCTGTAGGTTCTTACTTACCTTCTGAGGCATTGGTTGCCTTTTTAGGTTTTAGCCTTTTGACCCCGGTTTGGTCGATCTTGGCTCGGACTACCTCTTCAGGTTTTAAGTTGTTATTTACCCTTATAGGCTCGACATTTCGACCTCAACTCGGTCGATTTTAGCTCGGACAGCCTCTTTAGGTTTTTAATTGTTCTTCACCTTTATAGGCTCGACATTTCGACCTCAACTCGGTCGATTTTAGCTCGGACAACCTCTTTAGGTTTTTAATTGTTTTTCACATTTATAGGCTCGGCATTTCGAACTCAACTCGGTCGATTTTAGCTCGAACAACCTCTTTAGGTTTTTAATTGTTTTTCACCTTTATAGGCTCGGCATTTCGACCTCAACTCTGTTGATTTTAGCCCGGACGGCCTTTTTAGGTTTTTAATTGTTTTTCACCTTTATAGGCTCGACATTTTGACCTCAACTCGATCGATTTTAGCTCGGACCGCCTCTTTAGGTTTTTAATTGTTTTTCAACTTTATAGGCTCGGCATTTCGACCTCAACTCGGTCGATTTTAGCCCGGACAGCCTCTTTAGGTTTTTAGTTGTTTTTACAAATAAATTTTTAATCATAACAGTATTTTTACCTAATAGTGCAACTGAAAATTATTCTATTTATTTATTTTTCCGAGTGTGCCTCATTAAAACCCTCTCGGCCAAAACCTCGTGGGAAAAAGACCAGGATATGAAAAAGAGTGCACCACCTATAACCTTAACTAAAATAAAACTTAAGGTGAGAAGTGTTCAATGTTCTTGGAACAGCCTTTCCTGACAACTCTTCTAGCATGTAGGCACCATTTCCCATATTTTCAACTATCCTGAACGGGCCAGACCAGTTCAATGCGAGTTTACCCTCTCTGGGGTCTTTTCTCATGTCGTTTTGCAATCTCAGCACTAAGTCACCTTGCACAAACTCCCTCGCCCGCAACCTCGAGTTGTACTTCCGAGTTGCTTTTTGCTTGCATAGCTCGTCTCTGATTTTCACTTCATCTCGGACTTCTTCAGCCATGTCAAGCTCAACTCGGAGTTCTTCTTCGTTCTTACTTTGGTCATGATGCTGCCTTCGGAAAGAGAGTTTGTCGAGCTCAACTGGAATCATTGCATCGGTTCCGTAGGTTAGCCTGAACGGCGTTTCACCAGTTGAAGATTGCGGTGAGCAATGGTAAGCCCATAGGATGCTTGGTAATTGTTCAACCCAAGCCCCTTTTGATTGGCCTAACCTTCTTTTGAGCTCGTTTAAAATGACTTTATTGGCTGCCTCTGCTTGTCCATTCGTTTGTGAGTGCTCAACCGAGGTCACTTTATGTTTAACTTCGAGGTTGGAGTAGAACTCTCTGAGCTCCTTATCGGTGAATTGCTTTCCGTTATCTGTGACAATTGCATAAGGGAGGCCGTGCCTGCATATGATATTTTTCCATACAAAGCTCTGAACCTTTTTAGCAGTTATGGTGGCCAATGGTTCTGCTTCAATCCATTTGGTGAAGTAGTCTACACCTACTAGCAAGAACTTGACCTGACCTTTGGCAATCGGGAAAGGACCGACTATGTCCATCCCCCACATAGTAAAAGGCCATGGCGAGAAAATGGAATGGAGCTCTTCTCCGGGAACACGTGCCATGTTGGCGAACTTCTGGCAGGGCTCACACCTGTTAGTCCAAGTAGCACAATCCAGTCTCATGGTTGGCCAGTAAAACCCTGCTCGCAAGACCCGAGCTGCCAGAGATTGGCCACCTGAATGCATCCCACCGATTCCTCGGTGCATCACATCCATTACGTACTCGGACTGCTCCTTTGCTAGGCACTTCAGCAATGGCATGGATAATCCTCTTCTATACAGCTCGCTGTCTCGGATGGTGTAATGACAAGATTTTAGACGAATTCGTCTCGCCTCCTTAGGGTCACTGGGCAATTTGTCCGAGGCTAGATATTCCCAAATCGGTGTCATCCAGCCACGATCATAGTGCTCGGTCATTATTACTTCGGCACTTTTTATGCTCGGTTCGAGAAGGTTTTCCTGAATGAAAGTTCTTAGCTGACCAGCTTTCTTGGTGCTAGCCAACTTGGACAACAAATCTGCCCTGGAATTTTCTTCTCGAGGTATATGCTCAATAGTGAAATTATCAAATTCAGAAACTAGGCTGTTAACCTTGCAGTGATATCTGGTTAGTTGGGGATCTTTTGTTTGATAATCACCCGAGACTTGTCCTGTTACAAGCTGCGAATCACTTCGGCACTTTAACTCTTGGACCCCAACTTCTTTAGCTAGCATCAGTCCTGCAATAAGGGCTTCATATTCTGCTTGGTTGTTTGAAGCAGTAAACCCAAACTTTAAGGATTGTTCCAGGATTAGATCATTAGGCCCTTCGAGAATTATTCATGCCCCGCTTCCCTTCAGGTTAGATGATCTGTCAACATATAGGAGCCAGATGAAGGATTCCGACCTCGGCTTAGAAGAGAGCTCGGCAATGAAGTCGGAGAGGCATTGTACTTTCATCGCACCCCTTGGCTCATATTGCAAACCGAACTTCGACAATTCTACTGACCAAGCTATCATTCGTCCAGCTAGATCGGGTTTCCTGAGTACCTGCTTTATTGGATGATCAGTTTTGACTATAACTTGGTGCAACTGGAAATAGGGTCGTAACCTCCGAGCTGCCATAACTAAGGCGAGGGCTAGTTTTTCAATTATTTGATATCGTGTTTCTGCGTCTTTCAGGAACCTACTCACATAGTACACCGGCATCTGTTGCTCTTCCTCTTCTTGGATGATCACAGCACTGATTGCACAATCGTTGACAGATAGGTACAAGTACAGATCTTTGTCGAGCTGAGACCGAGTGAGGATTGGGGGAGAGGCTAGGAAGAGTTTCAGATCTTCAAAGGCCTTCTCACACTCTTCAATCCAGATGAAATCTTTTGGTTTTTTCAAAAGCTGGAAGAAGGGTCTTGCTTTTTCTGCAGACTTCGGGAGGAAGCGGATAGAGAAGCTAATCAGCCGGCTAACCTCTGAATTTCTTTCACATTCCGAGGACTCCGCATTTCCATAACTGCTTGGCATTTATCCGGGTTAGCTTCAATCCCCCTATGAGTTAGCATATAGCCTAAGAGCTTTCCTCCTTGTACACCAAAAGAGCATTTTTCTGGATTTAACCTCATGTTGTATTTTCTGAGCTGGCTGAAAATTTCTTCGAGGTCGGCTGGGTGATGCCTTAGGTCATCGGATTTTACCACCATATCATCAACATATACTTCTAGGTTCTTTCCGATTTGGTTGACGAAAACTTTGTCCATAAGCCTTTGATATGTTGCGCCAGCATTTTTTAAGCCGAATGGCATTACCCGATAGCAGTAGTTTGCCCTATCAGTCATAAATGCCGTTTTTTTCTTCATCGGGTGGGTACATCCTGATCTGGTTATAACCTGAGTATGCGTCCAAAAAGGACAAAACTTTGTACCCTAAGGCCCCGTCCACTAGTCTGTCAATGTTAGGGAGAGGATAAGAATCCTTTGGGCACGCCTTATTGAGATCGATGTAATCGGTGCACATTCTCCATTTACCGTTGGACTTTCTAACTAACACCACGTTGGCCAGTCAAGTAGTGTATTTCACCTCTCTGATGAAATTTGTTTTGACCAGTTTGGAAGTCTCCTCGGCTACTGCTCGACGCCTTTCTTCGCCAAGTTTCCTTTTTCTTTGAGCTACAGGCTAAGCTTCGGGGCATATGGATAGGTTGTGGCACGTAAAATTGGGGTCTATACCAGGCATATCCGACGTCTTCCAAGCAAAGAAATCGACATTCTTTCTTAAGACAGCCTTAATCCTTTGTTTGAGGGAGGGGTCGAGCTGACTGCCGACTTGGGTGCATTGTTCAGCTTGGGCTCCCAACTGGAACCTTTCTAAAGACTCTGTTGGTTCGGCACTGTACTCGTACATTTCCATCCTTGGGTCAAGTTCAAACATGCTGACTGATAATCCGTTGGCTTATGATATTTTATCTATTATTTTAGAGCGGATTTCATCAATTAAATTTTGTTAAATGCTTGATTTAGCCCAAATTAGACTTTGTTTTCCTATTTTGGTTATTTTAGAGTCAATGTGTGCATTTAATTAGATTTTTATTAATTTTCTTATATTCTCTTATTCTTATTTTTAGGATAGGACAAAGAAGAAGGATTGAAATTAAATTGAAGATTGCCAAGTAAATTGCAAGGGCCCACATGACGGATTTGAATCCAAATCAATTTGGATTTGAATTATTATGATTAAAAGATAATTCAATTGGCATTGTGATAAAAGATTGGATCCAAATCAAATTGGATTTGGATAATAATTGCCTATCACAACAATAAGGATATGATAAGATTTGGCAATTAATTTGGAGATATTGATTTGGATATGAAGATTAAAATGCTCATGTCCAATTATGATGGAGCTTGCACGAAGATGGAGCTTGGAAAAGTGGAGAGAATGAGCCAAACAGAGCCCATCACGGCCTAGCCGTGATGATGGTCACGGCCGTGACAGACCAATCAGTGAAGCAACGCCCAAGGCAGAATCCGTCACGGCCTGGTCGTGATGGTCATCACGGTCGTGACGCGCAATATTTGGATCTGGAGAAACTGATTTGATCTGAATTTGTGTTTGATTGGGATTCAAACTTCCCTAATCTATAAATATGGCAATCAGGCAGAGACTCGGGGGGACTTTTGGCTGGTACACTTAGGCAAATTTTTAGGACCTTCTTCTTCTTCTCTTCTCTTAGGCTTTATTTTATGTTGTTGTTAATCAAGCTTGTCATCACCATGGCAATGCTTGAGTATAAGCGTTATTTCTAATGATTGGGGCTATGCCCAAGATCTGATTTATGTTGTGAATTGATGTTTTCCCTTTGTTAATTTCGATTTTGCTTTAGATCTGATTTCTATTGTTTTAATTACTTGTAAATCTGGTGCGCACTTATTTGCATGTCATAGATACTCTAAGGAGGAACCTAGCGGTGAACTTAGGTATCGGATCTATAGAATCAGACTTAGGACTTAAATCACAAGAGTTAGAAGCGGTCCTTCGAGGATTAACGAATTGTCACAAAACTTAAAGGGTTCAATCTAAATTCAACTACCACGAGAGTATGGGTTGGTTTAATTGGGCACGGTTTTTGTAACCCGAGAGGGAGCATTAAATTATTTAGGATAAATTCGCCTTCAAAGCAAATTTTGATAATTAACAAGGGGTAATCAATTTGGTAACATGAACAATCTTGTTGGTAACCCAATTCCTAGGAAATCTCTTTTCATATTTAAAAACCCGAAAAATATTTTATTTCTTTTATTGTTTCTTTTATTTTCTTAAAATCTTTTCAAACCTATTTTTCAGTCTAAATAGTTGTTTAATTTTGGAAGTGACACTTGGTTTCCCAATCCCTGAGTTCGATACTCGGTTTCTCACCGCTTTATTATTACTTGCTTCGATCTGGTACGCTTGTCGGAGCCCATCAAGTTTTTGGCGCCGTTGCCGGGGATTGGCAATACCAATATCATTGGTAACAAAGGAGGCAACTACTTTAGTCTTTTTTTATTTTTATTTGTATATATTTGATATTTTCTTTTGAGTTTTGTTTGTGTTAGGTGGATGCCACACATGGACCATTGTTTCTATCTAAACAGGGAATCTCAAATTGATTGGATCGTGTTTGATTGTATAGCTGATAAGCACGTGAAGATATACTCCAAAAAGGAATGGAGATCCTATTTGTCATCCTTACAACCACCACCAGACATTAAGCTGGATCCCGATGTGCTGGAATCACTTTGGGATATAGACGCTCAACATTTGATCCAGAGCATAGAGTGTTGCAAGGAGGAATTTAGTGGCATGATTCAAAGGCATAAAACACGTAAGAAACGTTCTCAACTGGTAACGGAGATGCTAAGTAACAACTTTCAAAAGTTGGAAGAACAAGCTAGTGAATTTTCTAAATTGCTAGCAGAAAAGCAACATGGAATTCAAATTGAAGATAATCTAATTGCTAGCATGGACGTGAATGAAGACAAAGTGGTGGTGGAAGATGATTCAAAAGGAGAGGATCATGAAGAGGAGTGCAAGGAGGAAATATCTCCTATTGTTCCTTTGCAAGGGACAAAAGAAATCAATCATGTAGAAAATACTTCTCTCACCATTCCTATTGAGGAGCCTAGAAATCCTGAGTTAGATAAATATGTTGGTTTGCATGCATGTGTGGATGTTACAAAGTTGGTGCCTTCAATTTGTCTATCACATTACTTAGTAAAAATACCAACTTTGGAGTTCAAGTCATTGCCTGAGAATTGGGAGTTTCCATCAACAGTGGCAAAGGCTCTAAGATCAACTCGAGAAGTTATGGTTCTAGTACTTCATGGAGAAACTAATTACATAAATGCCATTCTTGGAGCAGGTGACTTACCATTTGACCCAGGAGGAAGTAAGCTCATCATATCACTTAAAGAAGTCAATGAAATCCCATCACACTTGCTTCTTCCATCTCCACTCCACAAGCCATGGGATCCGGGAGGAAGGTCTTACATCTTGGGCATCTCTTGGTCTTTTTACCACAGGCTATGGGATCCGGGTGGAAGCGTCTTCAATGAGCTTTTCTAAACCCTTCTCTTTTTAATTATTTCGCTTTTCTTGAGTCATATGTGTGAGTCTTATGTTGGTAAGCTTGAATGGATTTTATTAAACTTAGCATAAATGGATTGCATGATAAATATTGATTTTTGATGATTTCCCCTAATGATTTGAAAATTGAAAATTGATCCCCATGTGAAAAATTGAAAATTGAACTTTGAGAAATTTTATTATGATTGAATAATTTATGATAAGTTTGGGGTGAAGGGATGCACACACTAGGGATAGTATCTCGGTTAAATAATTTGCTAAAAAATATCCAGGTGAGGAATTTGAGCCTCCAACATTGTTTTTAAATTGTGTGAATCACTTTTAAGTTGCACTTTCCTGGATTTGTTTGAATCTCTCCATGGTTTGCATGGTTATATGTTTGCATCAAATGATTTAGGCAATTTTCTTTGAAATAGCTACTTGGCCTAAAAAAAAGACCATCCCTAATGCATGTTCCTTAGTTAGCCACATTGAGCCTAATAGCCTACTGTTTCTTAATGACCTTATGTTATAAGCCAAAAATCCGGAAAAACCATGTTAACCCAATCTTAGGATTTAGGAGAGCATGGATGCTTAGCAAGACAAGGGTTGAAGGAAACTAAGTTTGGGGTGGCTACAAGGATATGATATGTTATTTTAGGATGAGAAAAATAAAAAAATAAAGGTTGAAGCCAAAGGCAAAAAGAAAAAGAAGAAAAGTTCAAAAATGTCAAAAAAGGGTATTAAAGGGAAAAGGTTGTAGCCACCAAAAAAAATATTGAAAAAGGGATAAGAGTGGAAAGTCAAAGTAAAAAGTTCCATGCTCTCTTAATGCCTAGGGATGTAAAACCTAGTACCTTTGAATATCCTACCTTTAGCCAGGCCCCATTACAACCTTTAAAAGACCTTTTGATGATGCATTTATGTTTTCGTGGGAACTTGGTTGAGATGAAAATCAAATTCATGGAAAGTGCTCTCGAAATGTGAAATTGAGTGAAAGTTGATATCCTAGACAAATTGAGCGAATGAGTGAAATATTAAATGCCCTTGTGAGGAAGGCAAATGTGTAAAATTAGTGATCTCCCTTTTGTGTGTAACTCGAACCCTTTGCTTAAATTAATAATTGCATGAAAGATGGAATTCTCTTTGTTTGAAGTAAATGAATGCGGGGATTACTATAATGAAATAGGGGGAAACATTGATTGGAATTGTTTTGGTAAAATTGCATGAAGATTATGTGAAGTTTGATTGAGTCCATTGAGCTTGCTAAGTTTTGAGTCTTTTTGAGCTTTAGTTTGCTTGAGGACAAACAAGGTTTAAGTTTGGGGTGTTTGATAATCCGCTGGCTTATGATATTTTATCTATTTTTTAAGGCGGATTTCATCAATTAAATTTTGTTAAATGCTTGATTTAGCCCAAATTAGACTTTGTTTTCCTATTTTGGTTATTTTAGAGTCAATGTGTGCATTTAATTAGATTTTTATTAATTTTCTGATATTCTCTTATTCTTATTTTTAGGAGAGGACAAAGAAGAAGGATTGAAATTAAATTGAAGATTGCCAAGTAAATTGCAAGGGCCCACATGACGGATTTGAATCCAAATCAATTTGGATTTGAATTATTATGATTAAAAGATAATTCAATTGGCATTGAGATAAAAGATTGGATCCAAATCAAATTGGATTTGGATAATAATTTCCTATCACAACAATAATGATATGATAAGATTTGGCAATTAATTTGGAGATATTGATTTGGATATGAAGATTAAAATGCTCATGACCTATTATGATGGAGCTTGCACGAAGATGGAGCTTAGAAAAGTGGAGAGAATGAGCCAAACAGAGCCCATCACGGCCTAGCCGTGATGGTGGTCACGGCCATGACAGACCAATCAGTGAAGCAACGCCCAAGGTAGAATCCGTCACGGCCGTGACGTGCAATATTTGGATCTGAAGAAACTGATTTGATCTGAATTTGTGTTTGATTGGGATTCAAACTTCCCTAATCTATAAATATGGCAATCAGGTAGAGACTCGGGGGGACTTTTGGCTGCTACATTTAGGCAAATTTTTAGGATCTTCTTCTTCTTCTTCTTCTTCTTCTTCTTCTCTTCTCTTCTCTTAGGCTTTATTTTATGTTGTTGTTAATCAAGCTTGTCATCACCATGGCAATGCTTGAGTAGTAGCTTTATTTCTAGGGATTGGGGCTATGCCCAAGATCTGATTTATGTTGTGAATTGATGTTTTCCCTTTGTTAATTTCGATTTTGCTTTAGATCTGATTTCTATTGTTTTAATTACTTATAAATTTGGTGCGCACTTATTTGCATGTCATAGATACTCTAAGGAGGAACCTACCAGTGAACTTAGGTATCGGATCTATAGAATCAGACTTAGGACTTAAATCACAAGAGTTAGAAGCGGTCCTTCGAGGATTAACGAATTGTCACAAAACTTAAAGGGTTCAATCTAAATTCAACTACGACGAGAGTAGGGGTTGGTTTAATTGGGCACGGTTTTTGTAACCCGAGAGGGAGCATTAACTTATTGAGGATAAATTCGCCTTCAAAGCAAATTTTGATAATTAACAAGGGGTAGTCAATTTGGTAACATGAACAATCTTGTTGGTAACCCAATTCCTAGGAAATCTCTTTTCATATTTAAAAACCCGAAAAATATTTTATTTCTTTTATTGTTTCTTTTATTTTCTTAAAATATTTTCAAACCTATTTTTCAGTCTAAATAGTTGTTTAATTTGTGAAGTGACGCTTGGTTTCCCAATCCCTGAGTTCGATACTCGGTTTCTCACCGTTTTATTATTACTTGCTTTGATCCGGTACGCTTGTCGGAGCCCATCACTGACCGAGCTGGCTGAAGTTACCGAACTGACCGAGCTGACCACTTCTGCTTTATCATCCTCGGGATTTTTTGCGATATCCTGGTTTTGGGTAGCCTTTAGGCTATCTACATAGCATTGCCTGGCTAGCCTTTGGTCAGCCCGGACTGCGACTATATCTCCGGACTCGACTGGGAATTTCATTGTCAGGTGTGGGGTAGAGACAATGGCTCCGAGTTCATTCAACGTCGGTCTTCCAATAAAGATGTTGTACGACGTGCTGGCCTCTACAATAACGTACCTGATTGATACGGATTTGGAGAGTCTTCCTTCTCCAAACGTTGTTAAGAGGTCTATGTAACCTCGGGTTTTTACTTGCTCCCCGGCGAACCCTACTAGCTTGTCTTCCTGCTCTTTTATCAGCTTTTCTGGAATTCCAAGTTTCTTGAAGGTCGCCAAGTATAGAATATCAGCTGAGCTCCCCTGGTCAATAAGTGTTCGTTTGACCGAGAAGTTGGCTAGTTCAACCGTTATCACCATTGGGTCATCTTGATTTGGATCAACCCCTCGGAAATCATCATCCGTGAAAGTTATTAGAGGTATTGTCTTTGTAGGCTTTCCAGACAGCGTGTTGACAGATCGGAGGGTTTTTACATGACGCCGCCGAGCTGAACTCGTCGTTTCTCCACCTGCAAATCCTCCTGAGATTGTATTGATGACCCCTCTGACTCCTCCTTCTGATTCTTCATTAAGAGCCCTTTGAATATTCAACCGATCTCGGCTCTGATTGTTTTCTTGCAGGTTTGCATCTCGGTTACGGTTGTCATAACCGCGTTTCGACCAGCTTGTCCGCCTCCATTATCATCTCGGCAAACAAAATGGTCAAGACGACCTGCCCGTACCAAGTCCTCGATTTTTTCTTGGGTTGCTCTACAGTCTTCAGTGGAGTGGCCATAGTTTTGATGCCACATGCATTCTTTGCTTCTATCAGCATTGGCCGGCGTTTTAGACGGCCGAGGTAAGGTGAGTAACTCGGCGTTGCACACCTCCTGGAGAATGGTTGCCCGAGATCGGTTTAACGGCGTATAAGATTTTGGTACCTGCGTTGCCTCTCCGAGAATCCCCTTTCATTGGTCTTTTGGGTCCTTTGTGGATCAGCCCCCTATTTCTTTCTTTGCTCGGGACCGAGTTCTTGTCTTAGAAACATCTTTCTCTCATTTTGAATTCTACCATCTCTTCCGAGTTCATGAAACCGGTAGCTTTTTCCTGCAACTCTTCAAAATCTCTCGGTGGTTTTCGGGATAAATACTCAAAGAATGGCCCCAGCTTCAGACCGCCCATGACGCTATGAAGGCAGAGTTCCGAGCTCATGTTGGGAATTAAGATTTGTTTGGCATTAAAATGATCCATATAATCTCTGAGTGATTCATTCCTTTCTTGTTTAAAATTTACCAGCGAGACCGAGTGCCTTCTATGCCTTCGGCTTGCTGTGAATTGTGCGGTGAACTTAGTTACAAGCACATCAAAGGAATCAATTGACCGAGGTGGTAGATTCGTAAGCCAGCTTAAGGCAGGGCCTTGCAAAGTGGTTGGAAAAACTTTGCACATGACGGCTTCCGAATCGGTCACCAAGTAAACAGAAGAAATAAAGGATTCTACGTGCTCGGTTGGGTCAGTGGTGCCATTGAATTTATCGATGTTAAGGGGCTTAAAATGTCTAGGCATGATTACCTCATCAATATCATCCGTGAACGGCAACTTAGGCCGTCGGTCCGTTATCCTTCCTTTTTGGCTAGTCCTTTCTGCACGAGACCTAGCTTCTGAAGCCTCTAGGGGAGGTTTGGTTTTGGATGGTCGGTTAATTTCCCGAGGAGAAGGTACGTAGGACGGATCCTGTTGGCCAGCCTCGGGTGAGGATTGCTCTTCGTCGGAAGGTGTCACTGACCTTTCTCTTTTCCGAGTTCTTAAAAGCCTCTGATTCTGCGCACGTATCTCCTCGTTCTCCTTCCGCAGCTGCCTTAGTTGTTCCATAACTTCTCCCAGCCGAGGGTTATCTTCATTGACGGGAGGGGGAGGATGATTGTCATGGTTCTGGTTCGTGCTCGAGGCCTCATGATCTTCATGGTTCATGTTGTTCGCCCCTCCCCTCGGACCATTCCGTGTAGTCACCATCAAGCTTTCTTGTGGAATCGGGGAAAGTTTTTCCTCGGGCCCCACAGTGGGCGCCAAATGTTCCTGCCGAGATCCGACTTGCCGGAATCCCGTCGTAGAACGTCAGACCAAGAGTGAACAATGGGGTTGTTTTAGATTATGGCTTGACAGAATGTTGTATTCCGGTCCTACGTATCCCAATGGGAATCAAAGTCAGACGTAGTTCTAGATTTAACCATTGGCCATACGGTGATCTTGATCCCCTAATCTTGTATCCGATGAATACCAGCGAGCAAGGACTCTTCAATAGTCTCTTGGTCGAGCTAGTTTCTCTAATACCCTTAAGGGAGAGTCACCGGGGTTCAGTGAAAAAGTGTCTTTCTCTCTTGGGTTCTCCTCCTTTTATAATAGAATCCCCATATCTTTAAGAGATATGGATTTATCTTCTTTTATCTCTTAAATCTTCTTTGAGATGTGATTTCCTTAATTTAAGGGATATTATCTCTTTTAACCGGATAAGGTTATGTGAGATAATATCAGGATTGATTAAGATAATATCTTAAATTGATCTCTTAACCGGATAAGGTTGTATGAGATAATATTAGGATTATTTAAGGATAATATCAATATATTATCCCTTAATATAGGGGATATTATCTCTTAATTTAAGGGATATCATCTCTTCAAACCGGATAAGGTTGTTTGAGATAATATCAGGATTAATAGAGATAATATCGATATTTTATCCTTCCCGCCTTGATCGGATGGTCGGATCAGGTATCCAAATTCGGTGACCGAATTTTACTTCTCGGCCAGTACGCTTTCCATTGCCAAGGTAAAGATCACACAAAAGTACGTTTACAAGAGCTATAGAATTTGTTAGCTTATAATTACTACGGCATCAAATATAGACACATAAAAGTCTTAATCAAGCAAAGTAAATACAAATGTATATGGCCAAGTCCAATAAAAGAAAAAGATTGAAGAGCATCATCCCAATTCCTAATTTAGTTGCTTTCTTAGTAACAACGCCAAGCATTGAAAAAAAAAAAAGTGTTAATAAACATCAAGAGGAAGATGTTAGCAAAGTAAAGACAGGACAATTTGGTAGAGAAAGCCATGACACTCGCGTTATTATCTTTCGTTTTCTTGTCATTGTCCTTGTCTTATATCCATCTCTTTCTGTAATAAATATCTTGCTTACTAAGTCAGAAACTAATATCTGATTAACAAGCCCATTTGTTTAATATGCCCTCAAATTTAAGAATATAAAATTAATTAATTTTGGTTTATCGACAATTTGGTATATGTCCGCTCAAATTAAGATAGTGTTGAGGAAGCAAACTTTATTTTTAAGTTAAACCATGCCACTCATCCCGCATG
Source organism: Sophora flavescens (assembly GCA_030762895.1). Classification (NCBI taxonomy): domain Eukaryota; kingdom Viridiplantae; phylum Streptophyta; class Magnoliopsida; order Fabales; family Fabaceae; genus Sophora; species Sophora flavescens. Next base: position 135,743,968 of record CM061070.1, on the reverse strand, counting down.
TACTTGTAACTTGTTGCCATGAAATAAAAGGCAATTATAAATACCGACAATAAAAAAGGCAATTATATATATACACATATACACATCAAGACATGCAACAAATTAATAAAAAAGAAATTTAAAGTCAATTCAATTTTGTGTTGGGTTCTTAAAAAATTGATAACCAATAACATGGAAGATGCTGCAAGTTACAGTCCTATTAAATTGTTTTCTTACTATTTGTTATAAAGCAATGATTTGAAATAATAGGTAGGCCAACATAGCAATCCTACGTTTTTGCTTGAAAAGAAAGGAACTTTGTCTATCCATAAAAGGATTAATAAAAGGATAAAAATAATTTAATCCATACAGCAAAGTAAAGAGAGTTGGAAACGTAGATATATGTTCATTTAACTTGTCTTTAGGACATTAATTAGTAATATTTGTTTCAATCTACATTGAGCTCAATCATCGATAAATAAATTATAATGAGAGCACAAAAAAAAAGTCAAAAAAACATCTATAATATATTAATTAGAGATTCACTTTTTACGGTTGGATCTCCAAATGACGATACGTGTCGTATTTTTTTTCTAATTTAACATTTTTTATAAAAGAAAATATTTTTGTTATTTAATTTTTTTCCCAATTTTTTTAAATTTGATTTTATTATTATTGTTGAAAATTTAACAAATTCTTTTAAAAGAAATGTTTAATTTTTTTTGTTTTTATTTTTTTTCGAATTGTTCTTAAAAAAATTCTTTTCTTTTGTTGAAAATTAAACAAAATTTTTTTAAAAAACATTTTTGTATTTAATTTTTTTAAAAAAATAATTTTGTATTTTCTTTTTTTTTCGAATTTTTTTCACAAAAGTTTTTTATTTAAAAACTTTTCAGATTTTTTTTTATTAACTATTTATTTATTTTATTTAACTTTTTTATTTCTTTTCAAATTTTTTAAAATTAGTTTTTATTTGTTTTATTTTCAAAATTTAACGAAAATTTTTTATTTTGATATTTTTTATTAGAATTTTTAAAATATTTTTGAAAACAATATTGTTTATATTTAAAATTTTCCAAAAAAAAATTTATTTACTGTTTTTCCGAAATTTGTTTAAAATGTTTTTTATTTAAATTTTTTGTAAAAAAAGTTGGATTTACTTTTTATAATAATTTTCTTTTTTTAAATTTGTTTATTTTAAAAAAAAATTCAACAAATTTTTTTAAAAAATGTTTTTTTAATTTAACCTTTTTTTATTTAAATTTATTTTAATTAAAAAAATAATCTTTTTTTTTGTTTTTTTTTTTTTAAAATTATTTAACAAAATTTTCTTTAAAAAAAAATTAATTAATTTTTTTGATTTAACCATATTTTTAACAAATATTTATTATTTAATTTTTTAAATTATACTTTTATTTTAATAAATTTTTTTACACCTTTTTTTAAATAATACTTTTTGTATAATTTTTATTAAAAATAATTTTTTATTTACATTTTTTTCCCGAAATTTTTTTCAAAAAAATTTAAATTTAGATTTTTTTAAAATTTTTTTTAAAAAAAATATTTACCTTTTTTATTAAAAATTATTTAATTTCAATTTAATTTCAATTTTTTTTAATTAAACTTTTTTTAATGAACGCGCTCCAATTTTTTGATCATTGTGTCACAGTAGACGAATCGGATGAAGACACGTGTTGACGGCGGTCCCAGCTCAAATTATATATATTTTTTAGATTATATAATTTGTTTAAATTAGATGGTGTCATACTTTGACTTTTGACGAATAGGCGGGTGACACGTGTCATGCGTCTGGCCCATGAAATTTTTTGGGTCTTCGAATTTGTTATATTAAAAAATATTTACATAATTATTTTACTTATTGAATTATTATTTATTAGTTATTATTTATTATCTGGCCTTCTCTTTTTCAGAATTTTTTTTAAAATTTTCACCTTTTGGTTTGATGAATTTAAAAAAATAATTAATTAAACTTTTTTTATTAAAACTTTTTTTAGAAATGCGCTCCAGTTTTTTGACAATTGTGTCACTTTTTTTTAAATTAAATGGTGTCCTGCTTTTACTTTTGGCGAATAGGTGGGAGCCACGTGTCATGCGCCTGGCCCATGAAAACTTTTTTGGTATTCGAATTTTTTATATTAAAAAATATTTACATAATTATTTTACTTATTGTATTATTATTTATTATTTATTATATGGCATTTTCTTTTTCATTTTTTTTTTAAATTTCCACCTTTTGGTTTGATGAATTTAACAATTTTAAAAAAAAATTATTTAAACTTTTTTTAATCTTAAACTTTTTTTAGGAATGCGCTCCAGTTTTTTGACCATTGTGTCGCAATAGACGAATTGGATGACGACACGTGTCGACGACGGTTATGGGTGGGAATAGGCCAGGCTTTACTTTAATAGGCTTGGCCTGTTTAAAAATTTATAAGCCTAAGTCTGGCTTGTTACCTGTTAAAGGCTTTATTTTGAGTTTGGTCTGACCTGTTAGCCTTTTTAAAAGCCTATTTCGTATTAAAGACTTCAAATCTCTAAATAGGCTATTTTTTTTTTATAAGCAAATTTTATTGATACCCTAACTCAGATACAACAAACACCCGGAAGAAGCAGATGAGTAGAGAGGTAATTGTTCAACCCAAAGAAATCAAAAGGTTGATAAACTACCTACAACCCCAATTAACATGAACATACAACACCACATAGGATCTTCAACAAAATGTAGCTAACCACCAGCAAAAGAAGAACCGATAGAGAGAACCAAACAAAAGCCAAAACTAGTGAGACGAATGAGAGTGAGTATACTAGAGACATAATTGAAAGGAAAAAACAAATTTCAGTATACTACTAATTCGTTTCAGTACAATAGCAGTAGAATGAGAGTCAGGACATATTTCAACTTCTCCTAATGCATTTTGCCAAACCCCTTGAAGCCCCAATTCTGATTTTGGAGATCTATGGCCATCGGAAGAAATAAAACCACAAGGTGGAGAAAACTCATCAACGTTTTAAGATTGTACGATGCTCACTTCATCATTTTCATAAAAAACTGGACATCTGGTTCATTTTGAAGTATTATTGTCATCTTCAACTCTTCATGACCTTAAAATAAGTCGGTCTTTTCACCTGGAACCACCACAGCGAGTGAACCACCAAGCCAAGCGACGGACAAGCCGCACTACGAGCGGCGAAGTCCACGGAGCAGGAGCGGTGGCTGCAAGTGGGGATTTAGGGCTTTGACTGGAGACGCGACCGAGGGAGGAACGACGCATCGAGACGCAACTGGAGGAAGCGGCCGCCGGTGAGTGGTGACGCGACACAGAGGAGCGGTGCAACCAGGAAGAAGACTAGAGGAGGATGAGGGGAACAACTTAGCTCTTAGGGTTTCAGATTAGGTTTTTTTTTAAACGAGGCTTTTCAATGTTATATGTTACTAATTAGAAATTAGGAATATTATTTAATTTTTTAATAAATATTTTAATCTATATTATATATTTAATATTTATTTAAAAATAATATTAAGCAGGCCGATCTATCAGGCTACAAAGGTTTTTTCATAAGCCCAAACCTAACCTTTTTAACTAAAGAGACTTTCAAAAACGTCTAGACTTGGTCTTTTTATTAAACAGGCTAGACCTTAAACAGGCCAGGCCATAGGCCCCTGTCGGGCAGCCTGGCCTATTCTCACCCCTAATGGCGGTCCCAGCCCAAATTATATATATTTTTTAGATTATATAATTTGTTTAAATTAAATGGTGTCCTGCTTTTACTTTTGACGAATAGGCGGGCGCCACGTGTCATGCGCATGATCCATGAAAATTTTTTTGTCTTCAAATTTTTATATTAAAAAATATTTATACAATTATTTTACTTATTGTATTATTATTTATTATTTATTATATGACCTTCTCTTTTTCAGTTTTTTTTAAATTTCACCTTTTGGTTTGATGAATTTAACAATTTAAATATTAAATTTTTAAATATTATATTATTTTCTTAAAATAAATGGTAGCTATATTTTTATGTGGACGAATAAAAGGGTGACACGTGTAACTGGCAGGGACCACATATATTTTTGTCCTCTGCCATTTTTTAATAATAATTATTTAATTAATTATTTTAATTATTATATGATTTATTCTAGGGTCTTTTCTTAAAATACATTTGTACCATGTTTTTACTGTAGACAAATAAATGAGCGACACGTATCACGGGAGGGGTGCACATATAATTTCGACCTTTGGTATTTCTTTAAGACTAAACCCCCAATTTGGTCCCTGAGAAAAACACTCGGGTCTGAAATAGTCCCTAACCAAAAAAAACTATCCGTTTAGTCCTTAAGAATGTATTTCCGGGACAGATTAGTCCTTCTGTCATATTTTGTAGTGTTTCTATCATGTTTAGTGCATGTTAATAGGGACTAATTTGGCTCACGGTCATGTTTCTTAGGGACTTTACTGGTATCACTTAAAAATTGTTAGGGACTAATTTGTGACAGAAGGACTAATCTGTCCCGGAAATACATTCTTAAGGACTAAACGGATAGTTTTTTTTGGTTAGGGACTATTTCAGACCCGAATGTTTTTCTCAGGGACCAAATTAGGGGTTTAGTCTTTCTTTAATAATAAATATTTAATTATTGTAGAATTCATTCACGGGCTTTCTCTTATTTTGAAGTGCGTCATTATTTTACTGTGGACGAAAATGTCGGCGCCAAATGTCGCGGATCGTGCCCAAGTAGATTTTTGGACCACTTGTTTTTTTATAATAAAAAATATTTAGATTATTATTTTACTTATTGTATTATTATTTACTATATTGCCTTTTTTCACATTTTTATTATTATTTCCACCTTCGTGTTTGATGAATTTAACAATTTAAATATAAAATTGTTTAATATTAGATAATTCGTTTAAAACCAATGATAGCTTGATGAGCCTTCTCTTATTTAATTATTTTAATTATTGTAAAATTCATTCATGGGTCTTCTCTTATTTTTAACTGTGTCATTCTTTTATTGTGGACGAAAAGGCCGTCGCCAGATGTCATGGGTTGTGCCCACGTAGATTTTTGGCCTCTGGATTTTTATAATAAAAAATATTTAGATTATTATTTTACTTATTGTATTATTATTTATTATATTGCCTTCTTTTTTTCAATTTTTTTATTTTCACCGTCGTGTTTAATGTATTTAACAATTTAAATATAAAATTGTTAAATATTAGATAATTTGTTTAGAACAAATGGTAGCTTGATGGGCCTTCTCTTATTTTTAACTGTGTCATTCTTTTACTGTGGACGAAAAGGTCGGCGCCAAATGTCATGGGTCATGCCCACGTAGATTTTTGGCCTCTGGATTTTTTATAATAAAAATTATATAGATTATTATTTTACTTATTGTATTATTATTTATTATATTGCCTTTTTTTCACTTTTTTTTTATTTCCACCTTCGTGTTTGATGAATTTAACAATTTAAATATAAAATGGTTAAATATTAGATAATTTGTTTAAAACAAATGGTAACTTGATATTTCGTGGACGAATAAACGGGTGACACGTGTCACCGACGACATCTGACATTTTCTTAAAAAAATAATTATTTAATTAATTATTTTAATTATTGTGTTATTCATACTAGGACCTTTTCTTAAATTTAAATTATAGCATGATTTTATTTTGGACGAATAAACGGGCGACACGTGTCACTTTCTTATGAAAAAATAAAATCATTGTCTCAGATTAATAAAAACTTACGGAAAACAAAATAAAAATTTACGGAAAATTAATAAAAGAAGAAATAATATGATACTTAAATTAAACTTACAATCCAGTATTATAACTTACCCTAAATAATATGATCATAAATATTTAAAATAGTGTTGAATATCAAAGTATGATTTTATTTATTTTTAATGAAAATATCTTTTATTGTTGTGTTATAGAAATGTTTAATACAATAACATATAATATCATGGAAATATGTATTCTTTTCGTAAACATAAAAGATTAGCATATTGCATATCATGAACTCATATCCATAATGAAAATTCAAGCTTTTATAAAACCTACTAAAACTTTTATTATACAAATTTGTTATGTAGCCTGTTATTCATTATCTATTGAATATACGAATCCAACTATTATACACAATAATATTATTTTATATTAAAAAATAATATATTTAATATTATTCATATTAAAATTATTTATAATAAATTATTATAAAAATAATCATCTAACGAATACACGAATAAATACCCTAATTCTTCTTAAAATAGGAGATCACATAATCATACACGTCAGATAGATATCACGTTGGATCACATAAACATTCTTCTATTCTACTCCAGCAAGCGGGGAGCGCTACCACCTAATCAATGCCAGTCGCCAGATGTTGGCCTCAACAACGTAGCCAACAGGATTGTCCATAAGATTTTGGGTGTAAAATACAAACTGAAAAATTGGTGAATTTTTTTTTATAAGTCAAATATATTTCGAATATATTGATTATCAAAAACATATAAAGAGGTGGAAAAAAACTAATTATTAATTATTTTAATATAATTTCAAGTAAAATAAAATATATTACAATAACAAACTATAATAAAATTATAGTTAAAATAGTTATACTTATATTTATCAACTTGAACATGTTGCAATACATCCTTATACTAGTAATATCCTCCATTGATAACAAATGAATCACAAAGGCTAGAAAGAAATTGATATCCTATTAATCTCTGAATATTGTCCTTCTTATATATTTTTCAGTAAAATCATTAATAATTTTCTCATATTAATTGTAAACAGGTCGGCTTATTCTCACCTTTACTTATAAGACTTGTCAAGTTTTTGACTTGAATTTTAAAATACAATTGAACACTCATATAAAAAATTTAACTATATAAATTTTTTAATTTATTATATACATTAATATATATATATATATTAAGTAAAAATAATAATTTTGATACCCCTAAAAAATAGGTCATATACGATCGTACCACCAAATCATATTCAGGACATGAATGGCCATATTGATATGATGTGCTGCCACTAGCAAATTTTGCTGAAGAGTTTAATCCTTAAGGACAGCCACAAGCTACAAATGGCACGTTCTTTGCCACTTCCCCCTGCGTGCTGTGGGAAGGTTCCTGCAAATAGCCAAATACCTATATAAGGTCGGTGAAGTGCTTCCACCATGCATGTAACTTTCTGTACTTTTTGAATTTGTGTCATCACAATTCACAGGTTCTTAGATATCAAAGTAAGTCAAGTGTCCCCTCAAATGGCCATAGTCATTAGTCATTAGTCATTGGATGCAGTGTCATACATAGAGAAAAGGATAAAGTAATTTTAATTTATAAAAATAATAAAATAATATTTATTTATCCACGTGAACTTTTTTTTTTTTTTTTAAAAGTGCACATATGGACTAATGACATGACACACTTTCAACCATATAATCAATTAAAGGTGATCCTATAATTGACGGAAATAATTTCCGAAGTTTTAACTATAACCACAAAATAAGAAAAAACAACTATAGCAATTAAAACCAAAATAAATCCTTTTTGCAAGATTAAAAAGTTTATTAAACCTTGTAAGTATTAGGTTGAAGACGTAATAAGATGATAAAGAGAAAGAATACCTAATCCAATTTGTGCATATAATTGATGGTCTGGTTCTGTCTAAATTGCACCAGTATTTTGCAGGTAGAATCTTATTCCATTTTGACTAGTCAATAGATGAGTTGCAACACCAGTAAAATAAATACAATCTCAAGCCTAACCATTGGATTTATCATTAAATTAATCAATGATCTGGATTTAATTATAAGAAAATCAATTTTTATCTAATAATTCAAGTAATAAAATTAAAATAAATGAAAATAAGGAATTTACATTTTTGTCCCCAATCCATCCCAACCAACATCCTACCATCAATGTTCTGGTCGTGTTCTTCCCCTTCACCCCATCACGCCGGCCACCGTCGTGACGTCGCCTCCTCAGCAAGGACCACCATCGTGATAGTCACCGTCGCCGCACCATCCATTTTTCGGTCAGTATCTCTCTGCGGCGCTGCTTGTATCTTCTCTGCGTAGTCCAGATCTGGTTGTGCTCTGTAGTTGCCGTCGAGCCGCCATCTTCTCCGCTTCCCAGTCGCCGCACTCCATCATAGGCAGATCCAATCGCGTCTTCTCGTCTCTGATCTCTCCAATGAAGGCCACACGATTTGGGTTTCAGTGGAGGCTGGACGCGCGGCGGCGGTGGCAGCGTCTCTGTCTTTTGTGTTCTGTCTCTGATCTCTCCAACGAAGGCCACCCAATCTGGATTTCAGTGGAGGCTGGGCACGCGGCGGTGGCTGGTATCGCGGTGGAGGCTAGGCTCGAGGCGGCGGCTGGGCACGCGGCGGCGACGTCTCTGTCTTTTATTTTCTGTCTCCGATCTCTCCAATGAAGGCCATGCGATCCGGGTTGCGACGGCGGTTGGGCACACGACGGAGGCTAGGGGCTCGGTGGCGGCGAGATCTGGTAGGAGGTTGTGGGTGAAGTGGCAGATGAGTTGGGTAGGGATGAGATGGTGGTGAAGGGAAAGGGTATGAATGTAATTTGAAAATAAAAGAAAATATAAAAACTAATTATTTGGGTTAAAATGGTGGTACACCCATGTACACCTATTTTAATGCTTCATGTTAGCATTGGTCAGCATTCTACTTGACAATATAATTGGTCCAAGTTGCTCAGTCAAAATGGTATAATGGTGCACCAGTTTTGTTGTTGGTGTACCATAAAAGGCACCTGCCTTGTAGAAGAATTTGGATCCTCTTCGGCTAGTCATTCTCTTTTCATCTCCTTTTCCATTCTCTCTAGCTCTCTTTATCAATTTTTCTCCTTCTCTTCTCTATTTCTTACTATCATTTTCATTGCTAGGGAGGCAGGATGCAGGAGAGAATCCATTTTGTCTCCATAAAGAAGTATAAAATTGTCACAAAACTCATATAGGGGTGCTTTAAAGTTGAAGCGTGAACGATATATATTATGAATCAAGAATGGAAGCCAAAATGACAAAATTTTAAACCACTTGATCATATATTATGAATCGGTTTTTTTTTTCCTTCTAAAAAGTTAAAACCATTAAATAACTAAAATCAGGTTATAATTAAAGAAACTTGTTAAGAAAACCTAGGTAGATGAAAAGCAAAAGAGCAGAAATTGAAGGGGAGACATATAACATCAATGATAATAATAATAATAATAAAGAATAATTAAGATGAATCCTCAAGCCGGCTATAACGTACAGAAAAGAATACATCTCTAAGCAAACTTGGAAGACTTTTAGGTAATGACTATGTCCTTAATTTGTCTCTTGCTCCAACCTTGTCCCACCTTCTCCTTTCTATAATACCCTTCCCTCTGAAGAAGAGTATTATTGAAACTGATCAAATCAAATGAATTCAAGTCCATGCATGGAATTCAACGACTACCCAGAAGAGTATTCCAAGAGCTCCTATCGATCATCTGAGCAGAATGATGATACTACGGGAAGTGGCAGATCCTATGAGTGTGTCTTTTGCAAGAGAGGCTTCACAACAGCACAAGCTTTAGGTGGACACATGAACATACACAGAAAAGATAGAGGCAGTAACAAGACCAAACAAAGTTTCCCTCCTTCGAGTTCTTCAAGCAAACTAGTTGATGCAGATATCAGATTCTATTCAGCTAATATTCCAAGCCATCTTGCAGGAAGGAATCACATTAATTACTATTCCACTGAGGTAGATATTGCTAATAACTACTACCATCATGATCAAGCTTATTTTCCTGCACCCACACGTGGTATCAGATCTTCTTCACATGCAGAAAACCAAAGTGACGACTTGTTTGGACATGATTGGGAGCAGAGAAATTTGAGCTTGTGTGCTAAGCAAAACCAATTATGTGTTCCTGAGATTAAAGACAACAATGAAGAGGGTGGACTGGATTTGGAGCTCAGACTGGGTCACCATCCGTAGCTTTCAAGTTTGGGCATCAATGAGCTTATTGCTTATCCCGTCAACCCGGATCCGGTTATGACTAGAATTAAGGAAATAAAGTTACGTTCTGGTTATAACTTTTCATATAATCACAAACATTGGATCCAACGACGCGCATACTATATAATTAAGAGATACAATATATAAATTCATTTAATAGGTTTCAGCTTTAAGATAGTTTTGATATCATATATAGCATAAATGACCAAATCATCAAGATGGTTTGAAGCAGCAAGGAGCCGAAGCTCAGGGCTTATTCCAGGGAGAAATTAAGATGATTTTGATGAACTTTTTCTTTGGGATATGTGTCTCAGTGCTCTAATTAAATCCCAAAATCTTTAGGGTTCTATACAGTAAGTTCCTAATTATGTGGATGTTTCTTTTGGTACTCATTTTTTGAACGTTGCTTATTACAATGAAAATAAGGTTAATTCTAGTATGAGTCTTATTATTTCAACATTAAGTTTTGAATATCATATACATTTATTTTTATCTTTAATTTCACTTTTTACTTATTAATATAAACACATTTAAAAAATATCAGCAGGTACTGCTATTTTGACGTTCAAAAAAACATTTCTCTTCTGCTCTGTAGCCGTTTTTATTTTATTTTTTCAGATATCTCCAAGCATATGATCCCAAAACTTTCCATAAAATATGAAGATCCTGTCGTTTTTCGACTGCTCCGTCTGCTTGGCATTGTTTGAAAACAAATGATAACGTAACTGCTCCGGCAGGGTTGACTATGATTAGTTATAGACTCGCAATTAATATATGAGAGTATTAGTTGGAACTTGGAACCAAAAAAAAAAAACAGTGCAGGGGAATATATATATATAATTCAGATATGCTATTTCTTCAGATGCAGTAGTGACTATAATTGCATACATACGATAGCAGCAGGTTGCTTATGTATAAAGCTAATTTTCTTTGTTTGCGTGGTATTGATGCAATGTACAACATGATTAGCGTGTTACCTCGTCTACATAATGGTGTAAATTTACAGCACATGTATTTAGTGATTGTGGAGTTAATGATTTATCTTGATTAGCATGTTACTTGTACAGTATTATAAGTATCTTAAAAGAGTTTTACATAAATCTGTCCTTTAATTAATTTTTTTTACTGTAGTCCTTGAATTAACTTGGATACATAGTCAGTGTAAATTTTAATTTTTTTACATTTTCAATCAATATGATTGATTGATTGTGTGTGTGGTGTGTGAGTGGAGGGGGAGGATCCACTTACTACAATAGTATTACTCTGTTTGATAACTTCTTAATTATGGATATTGAATTCCTTTAATCCATCAGCTTAGTTGAATTTTTTTATTATGGAGATAAAGTCTACAAAATTTCAAAAACATACTAATTAGTTTTTTTTTTTTGACGCAAATTATAATTAGTTGATACTTCATTGCACAGCTTTATTTTAACCTCTGATATTTTATTCAAAATATAATTAAATATTGACTAAAAAAGATTATATACGTATATATGAATAACTAATTTATTAAAAAACAAGTCCGTCAATTTTTTTTTATCAAAAAACAAGTATGCATGATCATCAAAATAATATCGTGTGATTTAACTGTTAGATTTATTAAATTGGTCTTCAAAGCTCTGATGGTCCCTTTATTGTTTGGGAAAGTTGCCCTGCTCATCTCCAATCTGTCTGCTTAGTTGATGTTCTTGGAGTTATTAGAATAAGGCCCTAGTTTGGTTCTGTTTTTTTTTTTCTTGTTTTCTGCCTGATTAAAAAAAAATTTGGTCTTCAACGTACCTGCCGCTCGTTCTTTATAACATGTGTCCAACCCGCTTTGGCCATGCATATGTTTCTTGTACATATACTCGCTATGCCCGTCAGTTGATATCCAACAATGATATTCTCAAACCACTTTTCTTTACACCATTTTTTATTATATTTAATTTAATTTATCCTCAAACTGGAACATTGTTTAAAAACAAGAAGGAAGAGCAGTTCATCAAGTAGATATATTAAACCACAAAAAAGGGAACCTCGTGGCAAACAATAGGATGCAAAATTGCAAAGAAAGATCGTTGAGAACCGAGGCCAAAACTGGGATGGTTTCAAAGTTCGAACCAAGGTTTTCAGAACCGGACCGGTCATTGAACCGGTGAAGACGGTTCACGGTTCAGTGGTCCAACTGTGGTTGAATCAGGGTTGAACTGAATTTAATTAAAATATTTTATTTTAGTTCTATATAATATAATGATAGGGTTGGGCTAAGATGCACCATCCATATTTTGCACCACCCACTGCACCACTCATATGTAGTCAATTTTGGACCAATCAAATTACCACATGGGTTTGGTCAACATTTCAAACTTTCTAGTTGTATTTCTACTGTAATCAAATATATGAATATAATATATTGTAGTATAGTATATGTACTCTTTGTATTCGCAAATTTAACTCATATTAAAATAATGTTTTTTGATTAAAAAAACCGATTATATTACAAAATAATATTTTAATATGAATTAAAATAATGTTCTTTGTCAATAATATTTTGCAATATAATCAGTTTTTTTTAATCAAAAAACATTATTTTAATATGAGTTAAATTTGCAAATACAAAAAACATATATATTATACTACAATATATTGTATTCATATAGTTTGACTACAGTATGATACAACTAGAAAGTTTGAAATTTTGACCAACCTATATGGCAATTTGATTGGCCCAAAATTTACCACATAGGTGGTGTAATGGGTGGTGTAAAATGTAGGTGGTGTACCATAGTCACACATATTTAAAGCATGTAGTAGCATATTTGTAAATGAACTTTCTCTTGCTAATCCACTTGAACAGAAGGAGGCCATTGAAGCACTTCCTACCATAACAATCAATGAGCATTCGAAATGTTGTGTGTCCGGATGATTTTGGAGTTTGTTCTGAAGCTAAAGAGATACCTTGTAAACATGGATTTCATTGGGGTTGTATAGGGAGGATGAAAATATTAAATACCATACATGACAATGTTGAAGATGGAGATAGTGGAGCGAGAAGTGCAAGTGGGGGTGGAAGATTTTCATTCCCATGGCTTTTCAATGAATTATTTTATTCATTAGGTGCACCATCATGACAACTCATCAAGCAATGTCATGGTAGCTAAATAATTCCAAAATCCCTTTAAATTTAAGAAGCTGCTCTGCAAAAGATCACAAAGCTTGGAAGATAATTGAGAATCGATGCCCAGAAGATGCACCTAATATCCACTATTAATTTTATATAATCGTGGCAAAAGGAAGCTTTTTAAACGGCTCATAAGCTGTCGATGGGAATTGGAGAAAACCAAGGTTTAGGAGTCTCACATGGGTGAAGACAAAACAGAGCAATGCGAAAAGGGGTTATAAAAATAAGGAGGACGTCAGGTAACTTCAATTGGGTTTATTTTCTTGAACCGACCTAGACCGTTGGTCCTCCAGTTATTAGCGGTTTTACCGGTTTTATCCGGTTCAACCGGTTCATTTCCGGTTTTTAAGATGTTCGATTTTAAGGGCTATCCGGACCGACGACCTTACTCGTCATCGATTTTTCGGTTGAACCGACCGGTCCGATTTTGAAAACCTTGGTTCGAGCGATAGGGTTTGCTCCTTTAGATAACGTTTGATATAAGTTTTAAAAAAATATTCCCGGAAATGTTGACATGGGAATAAAGTTTTCACATGTTTATTACAAGTTTTAAAAATCTATTTCCAGGCATGAAACATTCCCGGGAATAAAATTGGTGAATGATAATTATAAACTTGGGAAAACTCTATTCCCACTCTATTCTCATGTGTGAAGGTGGGAAAACTTTATTCCCAGAAATCCCATTCCCAGGAATATAATTTACCTGAGAATGAAACATTCAAGATACCAAACGCCACCCTAAGCTTTTTAGCCACCAAAAAAAAAAAACCATGCGAGTTTTCCCATAAAAACATTACCATGCTTGCTAGAAATCCAACGAAAATTACATGAGCAGTGAACGTTGTATAGACATTTTATATGTGCAAAAATTCAAATTTTGTTATAAGAATTCACATTAGTTTTCTTTAATGCAAATTCATATAAAATCTAAGGGTCAATTTACGATGATCTTTCAGATTAGCACCAATGAGCAATGCTCATCCAATCTGAACTATGATAGCCCATTTGTGAAATTTGCAATTACGCATCAGATGCGATTTTATTCTTTATTTTTCAAAAGAAATGAATATAGACCAAAAAATAAAGTATAAACAAAAACATTATTATCATTTTCCACATGCTGAAGCTAGCATATCATAATCAAATGGAATGGGAAAATATATTGATTTGGTTCTTCTAAAGTGGGTGGAGCTCTAAAGTGAAAAATTAAGGGGCTATCCACCGTTAATTTGATCACGTATGCAGAAATCTCAACCCACTAAATGATTCAAGGGTGGACAACCCCTTACTTTTTTATTTTAGAACTCCCACTTTAGAGCTCCACTCACTTTAGAGGAGTCAAATCCAAAATATATCGCAAACACGGATATAGACATTACTCAAAGGATTCAATGCCTGTAAGCCTGTTTAAAACGTCAAAACCTTTATACAGAACAACAGAATATCTTACAGGTAGTAGCATTAATTACAGTAGAGAAAATAGCTTCCTCTCGTATCTAACATAAAGATAACAGTTGAGTAAAAGTTCAATTACCTAGTTAGGTAGTATATTATAAGAAAAAGCACAACAAAGGACGCTACAAGAGTAAACATTCGCCGGCTGGATTTTGTCTCGAATACCTGAAAGATAATACGCGATCATCAAAAGAGCCATGGGAAAATAAATATTTGATCGTGACAGACGGTAGACACAACTCCACTCCACTCTACCCTACTCCATCTCCTTTCTTTCTCCCCAATAAAAATGAAAGAAAGCAGAAGAGAACACATAGAAAGGGAAAGGAAAAACTAAAAAGAAACACACATTCAAAAGGCATATAGGATATAGGATTACAACTCTAAATACCATTTTAAATTTGTCCATAGTGCCTGAGAGGACTCCTCTTGATGCATCCATATCATTCCCCTAAATTAATATCACCAGATCACTAAAGCAAAACAAAGAAATAGAAGAAAAAATGCCAAATAATTTCAATAGTTTTAGTAAACATACCATATGATCCAGCAGGCGGTTATGACTATCCACCTCCTCATGTATATCTCCTGATAACTGTTGCAATCACATCCAGTAAAGACAATTTATGCTAGTCGATAAATCTAATTATTTTGGACAATCATGAAACTGCCTGCTATTTACATCAATATGAAATACAATTCTAAACATCTTCTAGATCTTTAAACACTCTTAGAAGAAGAATGGATTTAAAAACTAAAAAGATCTTATAAAACTCAACAAAGTTAACAGCACCCTGCAATGCCTCTGCTCAACATTGAAAAAGATGGAGGTAAACAAGAATTGAAAATCAAAATAACAAAAGCGAAAAAAAAAGAAGCATTTTAAAGCCAGTGCAGAATTTCCAATCTCAGTCCAAAAGATTGCAATTTCGTAGTACAGATTACCTTTCACGTACCAACAGATAAAATAAAAATCCATTAAGAGAAACATTATTGAAAAAATTGAGATGGTTAGCAATAGCAGAAACAAAGTGATGAAACGATTATAAGGCAAATCAAACATTTATATGTAGGAAAAATGAAATAAGAGTCTAAGGCAGGTTGCTAGCAATAGTGAACTTACTCTTTTCAGAAGAATGACTCTATCTTGCAACCCATCCATTGCTTGCTCATTCTCATGTTCATCAATTTCATGGGAAGAGGAGTAAAGAGATGATGCTCTGATGCCACCCTCCTCAATACCATCAAAAAGGGCAACTCTGCTGTTACGGTTGTCTCTGAAGCAGAAAAAAAATGAAAAAGTCCCAAAATGGTCACATGACTAAAACAAACTATATATATTTCCCTTGTAGACATTTGAATTGTAACTAAACAGAGTCATCAGACATAAGCATCTCCATATTGCATAAAATATCAAGATTGATAAATAAAATATAAAATATAAAGATAAAAAGGTTGTCTACGCATTTCTAATAGCTGGAGCAAAAGATACAAAAACCTAGGTATTTGCAATCCATGTATTGCCACATTACTACAAGAATTTCACTTTTAGTCTTATAAAAAGAGGGTGTAAAAATGTTGTATGCTGCTAGTGGATCAAGAATTCAAGATTAAACTCTTTCCAGTATTATAAGTCTAACAAACAGGGTAAGTAAAATGTTGTATACTGATCAACCACAAATTCATTATGTTATATGCTAATGTGATGAAACATGGAAAATGAGCAATCATTTAACTACTAGAGTTTGATAGCACCCCAATTTAAGATAGTTTATATAAAGCCAAATACGCTACCAGTTATCAAATTGTTCTAAGGAAAACGAAAGCAAAGGTAAATGACGGGAATCATAAAGTTGCACCAGCGACCAGTATAAAAAGAGAATCATAGGGGGGGATGGAAACTTAAAAATAAACAATAACACAAAATACAAGGTGAAATTATTGACAAGTAAAACCTAGGTAAACTGAAGAAGAGAGACATAAGGGTAAACTATAGTCTTGACATGTTGCACAGTACAGAGCCACTGACATCTAAGAACCAAGAAAGCAGTTAATCCAAATCATTCCTGATTTCCATGTAAAGATCGATGAGACGATAAATATAAATAACTATAACCGTATATGAATGTCATCGGTCATGTAGTGAAATCCCTAAAGCAATGCAGAAAAAGAGTTTTAACTTAATTTTCTCTGCTAGGTGATTAGATTTATTATATTACTTTCACAGCTCAGTGAACTCACCTCCAGCACAAGTCGTGGGCTAAATGCAAAACAGTTAACAAGTTAATTTCAGCAGTTATAAATATATGAAAAGGAAATTGGTAGAAAACTACGGATATGATGCATGCTAGTAATGCTACCCTCGGAACGTTCAGTTAGTTCTATGTTAAGGAATCTGATTACAGGTTAGAAACCTCACGTTCATCCTAATTTTCAAAACATCAAAACCGACCATACAAAAACTCAAGAGTTGAGACCAATCTATACTTAGATTCAATACAGAGATAGCACCGACACTCAATCTATACTTCACCAGTTCACCTACTTCCATCCACACAAATTCAAATAAAATCAGCAGCTATTTAGCAATCAATTATCAATTATACTAATAATAATGAAGTCATCATCAGATTGAAATTTAAATCCTATAAACACGCCATATCCATAGATCTGGAGTAACCAAACAAATATTCCCTAGCCTATCATAAATTAATTAAAAATAAATTTCAAACAAATGATCCAACTAACCGTCTAGCATTCATGGCTAAGGAGATCGCAGATTCTATGACCGTCGACGAGTGCTCGATCGTCCAAATTCTGTTTCCAGGAACAAAATCATCGCTATTAACCAACCGAAAGAATACAGGAATCTAAGAAGCGAAGGAAGTTCAGGAAACTACAAAGATGAACATAAATTGAGGCACGCCTTCAAACAAAAGTCAGATCTGAAGAGATCTTGGGCGAACCTTGGACGTGAAGCTCGTATAGCATAGCAGGTGTGAAATGAACGCAAAAAAGAATCGAAGAAGACTAATTTATTTATTTATTTATTTTATTGTCTAAAATATCATTTTGGTCCCTTAAATTATTCTTCAGACTCAATTTGATGCTTTAATTTTTAAAATATTTAATTTAATCTCTAAATTTATTTTTATTGACCCAAATTAGTCATCCGATCAATAAATAAAACCAGCAGTGTTTGTATTAAAAAAATTAGATCAAAATAATTATCTTCTTTTTCAAAAGGAAATGGTTAAGAAAAGAATAGCAAAACTAAAACAAGAATTAGAAAATTATATACGATAATAGGTTTATCCGAGGAAATAGAGACAGAATTTAAGGAGATAAAAAAATTATGAAAGATATAAATGAAAATATTGTGCATCTAATAGAGAATACCAATAGAATTACAAATTACACTTATAATAAAACGCAAAAAGGACAAAACGAAATAAATAGTATTAAAGAAACATTATATAATATAAGCAAGGGAAAAGAAATAGATAAAAATGAAGATATTGATATAATAAAAATTGTTCTAGAACAATTAGAAGCCCTCTTAAAAAACAAAGAAATAATTTTAAATTACGACTCACCCTCAGAATTTAAAGAAAATCACATAAGAATGGAAAAAGGGGAATATAGTGGGAAAAGTCCTAAAAGAAAATGGGAAGAATATAAACATACACCTGAAAGAGCTTGGGATAAGTATGAAGAAGAAACTATGTATAATAAAGGATATGCAAGAAAGAATAATAAATGGACAAAAATTCAAAAAGAATTTAAACATCGATATAATAATATAGGAAATATTCTAGACCTTGATTGTTTAAGAAATAAAGAATAAGTATTATTAAAATGGACCAATGAAATGATACTAATAGTCTTGAGTGATGAAAGATTTAAACAATTAAATTTTATAGAAACTAAGAATTTTGTGACATTTAAAACATCAGGAAGTGTACAAAAATTCTTAATAGGAATTGAAGATAAAGATTGGATTCAATATGGAAGAATGGTAGATAATAACATGGATTATGTCAAATTAGTAATGACATTAATTCATCAAGAATTTTTAGGATATAATATGATAGAGCAAAAAGAAAGGGCAAATAAAGACTGACTCGAAAAGGCTAAATCATATCTAAATAGAATGCAAATATGCGATATGTGTCAGATTCAAGGTTTCATTTGTGAATATCAAAAATACTATTATCAATTGAATGAAGAAACTAAGGAAATGTATAAATATATTTTCATAGATAAATTACCATATCCACTTAATTCAAAAATTCATAGACCATGGGAATTAAAACCAGAAGAAACAACAAATACTTTAGGAGGAGTTATTAAACTTCTATACCAAGAATTAAGAAAACAATGTTTAAATAGAGAAACAATAAGGCAATTAAACAAAGGAAGTATTGTTATCTGTTGTGACATTCTAGAAATAGAAAAACCGGGGAAATATGGATGCGATAAAGTAATAAGGAGAAAAAGAAAATACTATAAAAAACCAAACTTACAAAAAACTTATCCTAGAAAGAAAATTTATTATAAAAATAATAAGAAAAAATATTTTAGAAGAAAGAAATCAACACCAAGAAAATACTGCCCAAAACGAAAAAAAAAAATGCGTCTGTTGGATATGTAATATTGAAGGGCACTGTGCCAATGAATGTCCTCAACGAAAAGAGAAGGATTTTAAGGAAAAATCAAAATTAATAAAACAGATTTTTCAAATATATGAACTTGAACCATTAGAAGAAGAATTAAGTGATTCAGAGGTAAGTATATATGAATATACGGAAGATGAATTATTTTCAGAAGAAACAGAATCCGAATAATACTTATATAAAAATATTGGTAGAAAAAAGTAAAAGAGAAACAGAAGCCTATATAGATACTGGAGCAAGTCTTTGTCTTGCGACAGAAGCAATCCTTGATAAATGGGAAAAACTAGAAAGGCCACTAAAAATACAAATTGTGGATGGATCAATACATCCTCTATATTGGATAGCAAAAAGAATTACTTTAGTAATACAAGGAAAAACATGTATAGTACCTACGATATATAGACAAGAGACAGGAATAGATGTAATTATTGAAAATAATTTCTTAAGGTTATACGCACCGTTTTGTCAATATCTAGAATATATTACCCTGAAGACACCATATATTTACCAAAAACAACACCGTGAGATTATAAAAATACCAATTACTCATTTTTCCGAATGTCGTTACTCAAAGTCCCGCCAGCTAAACCGTGGTGAGATAATCAGTTTAATTTGTACAAAAATTCGCTATATACTAGTAAATTTAGAACCAAATAGAATAATTCCAACCCAAATAGAAGAACTTTTGAATATGGTATGCAGTGAAAATCCTTTAGAACCAAAAATTAACAAAAATACTGAATTAGTCGAATTAAAATTAAGAGATCCAACAAAATAAGTAAAGTGCAAACCAATGATTTATACAACACAAGATAGAAGTGAATTCGCAAAAGATATTGAAGAAATGTGTCAAAAAGGACTAATTAGACCATCAAAAAGTAAGCACTCGACACCAGCTTTTTGCACCAGCTTTTTATGTAGAAAATTAAAATGAAATCAAAAGAGGTAAAAGAAGAATGGTAATTAATTACAAACAAATTAATGATGCCATGGAAGAAGACGCTTATTTTCTCCCAAGAAAGGATTTAATTATTGAAAGAATTAGAAATATGAACTGGTTTTGCACCTTTGACTGTAAATCGGGATTTTACCAAATTAGATTAACTGAAGAATCAAAAGCATTAACAACGTTTAGTTGTCCCCAGGGTCAATACGAATGGAATGTACTTCCGATGGGAATGAAGCAATCACCAGGAATTTTCCAGCGAAGGATGGATTCAATTCTCAAGGAAATCAAAGACTTTTGTCTTATATATATTGATGATATATTAATTTTTACCAATAAAGATCTAAATGATCATTTCAAAAAGATAGAATTAGTTCTCAATAAATGATATGATCACGGAGTAGTTTTAAACAAAAAGAAGGCTGTCTTAGCCCAAAATAGATTTAATTACATAGGACTAGAAATTGAAAAGGGCAAAATAAAAATGCAACGTGTAACACCCTGTATTTCACTATTTTAAATAACAGTAATACATATAAATATGTTTATAAATTTATTTGAGTTTTAGAAAATTATTTTAAATAAACGGAGTTTACTACTCAATCCTACTTGAATGTAGGAAGCTACGATTAAAGGTTAGGTTGGAAAGTCAGGCAAAACCCGGCTTGCGAATTCCATTGACAGTATAATAATATTGCTCAAAAGACCAAATTTTGATTCGTGAACAAAAGACTTAAGTTTAGTATTTTATTTCCTATAATTTTGTATTTTTAGAATTATTTAATAAAAAAATAAAATAAATTATGTTTTTTCGAGCGAAACGCGTAATCAGGTAGACAACGGAGGGGAATTTGGAGTTTCTAAGAGCCGATAGAGGGTTTATCTTAGGATTTTGAGATGATTCAAGGGGATGAATCATATTTTTAAGTCTAGAAGGTTCCACAGGGTTATAGTGAAAATTTATGAATTTTACGCTTAAGTCCCTGAACTTTCTGTTAATTACCATTTTGTCCCTAAGTTAGTTTCTAAGTTTTTTTTTAGTGAATTGGGCTAGAATCCTTGTTCCCAATCTCTAATGGACGTGGTTATGAAGCCCAAAATTTCCTAGTTCATGGATTGATTCTATAAAGCCTATTTGAAACTATACAAGTCTCCTAAGTCAAGCTTAATGCTTAAATCTTTAAGTGGGCCCCATAAAAATGAATTCAAGCCCAAAGTTACTAAGCCCATGCGCAAACCCATGAGGGATTGAAGGCTGCCCTCATTTATTTTTGGATGAGCCAAGATTTTCTAGAATGTTCTCCATTCTTCTACTTTATTCTTCAACATTCTTCAACATTCTTCAACCTTCTTGATTTTCTTAAAAATATCTATGACAAAAAACAGCCTAAAGTTAGTCAAGATAAGCTCACATTAAATGTGGCAAAGAGTCATCATGACAATTTATTGGCAAGTTGCAAACTAGTCCCTATACTTTTGGAATCTTTGCAAATTGGTCCTTAGGAAGTATTTGCATGTTAATCCTTTTAGCAAGACAACTCATCACTTCTAGATCCTTCCCAAGATGGCGCCACTATCTCTATAAATACGATACTCTCACTTTTCACTTAGTTTCTAATGCCTTTTTGTTCAAAATCCTAAGTTCATAAGTTCTTTGGTGATAAGTTTGTGAAGCAAGTTTCTTGGATTTCCTTTGTCATTGATATTCAAGAGGTAAATCCTAATCTTCATTCTTAATCATGCCTATGTTCTTTAGCAAGTTTCTTGATTCAAGGTTTATATTATAGTTGTTCATCACTTTAAAGTTTCTAACCCTAGAACTTTGAAAAGTCATAATAAATTCTAGAAAAATCTAATGATGATGAAACTACTTTCTATCTTCTTGATATCATGCATATTATCTAAATCTAAGAGCATGATGTAATCAAAAATTTCTTTCCTAAAAACCTAGCCTTGGCCGAATCTATCAAAGTAGGTTTGGTAGAGTTTTTGTTCATGGTTTTCATTAATGATCTTGTTAATCAAGCTATTAGTATGTATGCTTAATAAATCCAGGTTGGTTTATTAAACTAAGAACCCTAACCCTGTGAACATGTTGAGGCCTGATAGTGTGATTTTACATCATGTTTTCTATATACTTTTGCATGCATTTTTCATATCACTACAACATAATAGACTTTTAATAACGCACCTTTAATAGCATTTCCGTGTGGAAATGCTATTAAAAGTGATGGGGGACTTTTAATAGCGTTTCCCTAAGGGAAACGCTATCTTAGGTATCACCTAAGATAGCGTTTCCGTGTGGAACCGCTATTAAAAGTGTCACTTAGGAAAAGATATCGGTTCCACACGGAAACGCTATCTTAGGTCTTCACAGTAAAATTAGACGCGCGCTCGGCCTTCCCTCTGTTTCTTCCTCATTTTCATTCTATTGTTTCCTTCCCTCTGCATACCATCTCTTTTTTCTTCCCTCACCTTCGCCATTGCTCGCCGCCGCTGCTACTCCGAAAGAGAAAGAACCCACTCGAACCCAAACCCCTGTGCCGCTGCTCCTACTGCCATCGCGAGTTCTCTCCATACCCGCCGCTGCTCCTTTTGCCACCGCGAGTTCTCTCCATACCCCCATCACTTCACACTTTGACACTGCACAAACTCAGATAGATAGATGACAGACAAAGTGAAAGTGAGTATGAATGGTCAGAAATTAGTTATTTTGATTTTATATTTGTTATGAGATTATTTTTATATGATTTAACTTCATAAATTCATTTTGGAAAGTTTGAGTATGAATGGTCAGAATGGGTTTTGTGCATTTTGTGTCAAAAGTATCCTGATATTATACTTGAGTATGAATGCTTTGGCTGTGTGCGTTTCCGAAAGAGTTTGAAAATTTTGTTTTCCATGTATCTTTGGACAACTTGGATATCCTTTTTTTTTTTCCCTTCATAGCTCAATGTTCTGTATGACCTTTTAATGAGGAAACAAGTAGATAGATGTTACCCACTAAATATCAGTTTCAAAGATTGTCTTACTTTTTAGAACTGAAATATGTTTAAATGGTCCTTGATTGTGCTAACATTAATTCATCACATTTCTTATTAGTGTTAAATCTCAAATGCAAGACAAATTTGTTTGCCAATCTATCCCTTTTTAAATATGATTAAGTCTCATACTAAGAGCTTCACACACTGCTCAGTGGTCTGTGGACACGATCCACAAAGTGCGCATTCCTGTTGAACCCAGTTCCAAGTTTGCAGCTTTATTGGAACCCACTTCCAAGTTCACAATCTGTGTTCGGTGATTTTCTATCATTTACAAATTTTATTTCCGGACATTCTTAATATTTGTGGGAGTGTGTTTTTATCCAAGTTCACAGATTCGTGTTCAAGGTTTTATTTTACTTGCTCTTTAATTTTTCGGTTTGATTGGTGTTGAATGGAATGTGACTTGTTTGTGTGTCAATCATTATTTGAAAATATGAATATGGATTGACGGATTGACTGTGTATGCATTTTGAACCTAATGTCTGCTGGTATCCTGTTTTGTTTTGTTTCAATGTTTTTTGAATGTGAAGAATGGGTTCATATGTTTGTTTTTGTTGCTTCAGTTTGTTGATCCTTTCCCTTTATATATCATTTAATTTAATGTTCCGTGCTCGATTTTGGTGTTTTTAGAGAGTGAGCAAGTTTGCCTTAGTCCCATGCCTAAGTCCTAGTTGTTATGGATCTCATCCAATGTGTATTGTGTATCCCCCGATCTCGATGCCTTGATCCTTATTTATAGAAATTGGGAAGTTAGAGTCCCAAACTAACTCAAAATCTGATCTATTTCGGTTTCTTCAGGTCCAAGTAATGCGCGTCACGGCCGCGGATGGCCATCACGGCCAGGCCGTGATCGGTCTCTACTCTGGTTGCTCTGCGAAATTCCAGTCTCGTGAGGCGAGCCTATGCTCGCGTCGCGAGCCCTCCTGTTATGGTCGTGAAGAATTTCCACGGCTGGGCCGTGATGTGCTCCGACTTGTGGTGGTTTTGGGTCACGGCCGTGATGGATATCACGGCCAGGCCGTGACAGACTCGACTTGACCTTTCTTCTTTTTCAGTTTTGCTCGATCATGGCCGTGATGGGCATCACGGCTAGGCCGTGATGGACTCTGTTTGGCTCATTTTCTGCACTTTTAAAGCCCTATCTTTATCCAAACTTCATCATGGTTGATCTTGAGCATTTTACCCTTGATATCTACAAAACAACACACGAAAACCGCCTTACCCGTTCCAAAAGAAAATTAACCTAAAATCTAATAAAAATATGCCTAAACTACATGAAAATGCATGCAAAATGATAGACAAAGATGATGTGGAATCACACTCATCAACAAGCTGACACTTGGTTCCTTCAAAGAATACTCAGCGACAATGTGTTTTGTTTGCAGCCTTTCATTCCTTTAATCTAGATACATTGCATGTAGACCTCAACCACTCTAAACTCAAAGTAAATATGTTTAATAAATATTTTTGTAGATCGGAAAAGCATGGATCGGAAATGGATGTCCACAATCGTTTAACGAAGGAGTATGAGGATGGGGTGAAAGAGTTCATTAGTTTTGCAGTTCGGCATGCGAAAAACCCTAATACAATCATATGTCCTTGTTTAGATTGTTGTTATGCAAGGCGAGTTAGTGCAGCCGATTTGGAAGAACATTTAGTGTGTAATGGAATCGATCAAAGTTATACATGTTGGACAAAACATGGTGAGACAAGAGTCGAGTCTAGTGAAATGAGGAATCGTGTGAGATATTCATCATACGATACCGACACAAATACTTATGAGGGCGATCGTTTTGAAGACATTGCAAATCTTTGTTGAAGAGGATCTTCAGGATTGTCCACAAATGTTTGGGAGGTTGGTAAGTGATGCAGAGCAACCATTGTATGATGGATGTACTAAATTCACAAGATTGTCGGCGATGTTAAAGTTGTATAACTTGAAATCGGGCAACGGATGGACTGATAAGAGCTTTACGGACTTACTCACACTATTGAAAGACATGTTGCCAGATGATAATGTGCTTCCTAGTCGGACATACGAGGCTAAACAAATGTTACGCTCTATTGGCATGAGCTACGAGAGGATACATGCTTGTCCTAACGATTGCATTTTATTTCGGAATGAATATGCATCGTTACAGATGTGTCCTAAATGTAATGCCTCACGATATAAGAAGAAAGAATCAGATCCGAGAGAAGGTTGTGTGGTATTTTCCCATAATACCCAGATTTAGGCGCATGTACCGTAGTTCGAAGATTCAAAACACTTGACATGGCATGAGGATGAAAGGATCAAAGATGGCAAGTCACGACCCGGCAGATTCTCCGCAATGGAAGAAATTTGATCATGATTATCCCGATTTTGGGCAAGATTCAAGAAACCTACGACTTGCATTGGCACATCGACGGATTTAACCTGCATGGTGTTCAAAGTAGCTCTCACAAAGACATGGCCTGTGATTTTGGTGATTTACAACCTATCCCCATGGCTATGCATGAAGCGCAAATTTATGATGTTATCTATGTTAATTTCGGGCCCAAACAACCAGGAAATGATATAGACGTCTATTTGACTCCTTTGATTGAAGACTTGAAACAAACTGTGGGAGACAGGTGTGGAGGTGTATGATGGGTATAAGGAAGAAAGTTTCAATTTGAGAGCTATGTTGTTTGGGACAATTAATGATTTTCCAGCCTACGTGAATCTGTCAGGATATAGCATCAAGGGTCGGTGTGCATGCCCTATATGTGAAGAGGGTGCAGTTGGATGCGGTTAGAACATTGTAAGAAGAATGTCTTTCTTGGGCATCGTAGATTTTTGCATCCAAGTCATCATTACCGGTGGTGGAGAAAGGCGTTCAATGGGAACTCGGAAGAAGGTAGAGCGCCTTCACCTTTGACGGGTGATCAACTTTTTGAAAAGGTAAAGGATTTGAATATCCAATTCGGTAAACCTTTTGCGAGAGATATTGTCACAAGAGGGTGGAAGAAAATGTCGATTTTCTTTGAGTTGCCATATTGGAAATCATTATATGTAAGACATTTCCTCGATGTGATGCACGTTGAAAAAAATATTTGTGATAGTGTCATTGGTACGTTACTCAATGTGCCAGGGAAGACTAAAGATGGCATCAATGCAAGGTTGGACTTGGTTAGTATGGGAATAAGAAGAGAATTGGGACCGACGAAGAAGGGTAAAAGTACATATCTTCCTCCCACTGCTTACACTCTATCTAGAAAAGAAAAAACTGTTTTTGTAAGTTTCTTGAAGGAGTTAAGGTTCGGAAGGGTACTCTTCAAACATTAGGAACCTCGTATCGATGAAAGATCTCAAGTTAAAAGGTCTAAAGTCCCACGATTGTCATGTTCTCATGGAGCAGTTGATACCCATTGGTATACGGTCTATTTTACCTAACAAAGTGCGGGGGGCCTTAACTAAACTCTGTTTCTTCTTCAAGGCAATTTGCAGCAAAGTGATTGACCCTGGGAAGTTGCCATCATTGCAAAGAGAAATTGTTGTGACTTTATGCGAGCTTGAGATGTACTTTCCACCTTCATTCTTTGACATAATGGTTCATCTAACCATTCACCTTGTTAGAGAGACACAACTGTGTGGGCCAGCTTATATGAGATGGATGTACCCGATTGAGCGTTATATGAAGATATTAAAAGGGTATGTGAAAAATCGATCACGACCGGAAGGTTGTATTGTTGAACGGTATATTGTCGAAGAAGCTGTTGAATTATGTACCGAATACCTATCCAATGCTGAATCTATAGGGCTGCCAAAGTCTCGTCACACATGGAGAATGATGGGGCAAGGAATTACTGGAAATGAAATAGTGACTATAACAAGGACAGAATGGGAGCAAGCACACTTATATGTTCTGTACAATGCCGATGAGGTTGAGCCATATGTTGAAAAACACAAGGACATGCTTAAGAGTTTGTATCCAAATAAGAATCAAAATTGGCTAACTAGAGAACACAATCGTTGTTTTATAACGTGGCTAAGAGATCACATTTATGCAGAGTTGACTGAAAATGATACTTCAGTTTCAAATAGATTGAGATGGTTAGCCAAAGGTCCAAGTTTGCATGTGTTCTCTTACCACGGTTATCAAATTAATGGGTACACATTCTATACAAAAGAACAAGATGGTTGGAGTACAATGCAAAAACAGTGGTGTGACTCTAGTAGCTCGATCGATGCATATCTCAAGTGCCAAAGACAGAAACCCGATATATGCAAATATGTCATACTTCGGCGTCATTGAACGATATGGGAGTTGGATTACACAAAGTTTAAGGTTGGTGTGTTTGGTTGCAAATGGGTTGACAATAATAACGGTGTTCGATTGATGAGTCGGGGTTCATGCGGTGGATCTTAATAGGGTGGGGTATAAAGATGAGCCTTTTATATTAGCATCTCAAGCTCAACAAGTGTTCTATGTCACTGATCCAGCTGATATGAAAAGGTCCATTGTTCTTTTGACTAACAAAATAATTACTAATGTTGATGATCAAGACCGTCGAGATGTTGATATTGAAGATGATCCTTTCGTCGGGACATTACAATCACTTGAGATTGATCCAACTAGGGATGATGGTATGTATATGAGAGATGATCATGATGAGGGGCTTTTGGTCAATCCACCATTTCGTACTAATAAAGGACAAACAAATCTCAATCCAATGAAGAAAAGAAAAAGGTTTACTTAAACATGTATGTAGTGTTTGTGTTTAAATGAACTTTCTGATCCTTTTATATTATAGTTAACATCTTCCGGTAATGCTAGTGTTGATTTTGTTATTCATAGTTGTTTTATATTTTGCATCAATTAATGTTATATTAATGTCCATTGATGTTTTATGGAATTTCTAATATTTTTGTAGGTAAATGGCATCTTCAAGTAATTCTAGTGATGCCAAAGCGGCGAGACGTGGGCCACAGATTATGAAGGCGGTCATCCGCGCTAGGAGTAAAGGACAAAAATTTGATGTAATTTACTTACTAATCTAAGGATTTCATAATGTTGTTTGATATCTAGATTTAATTACTTTATTATTTTTATTAGGTTGAATGGAATTCTTTGGACCAACCTATTCGTGCTAATGGTAAAATATTGAAGAGTTACATTGGGGCCGTTGTTCGCCAAACGGTCCCAATTATTTGTTCTAATTGGAAGGATGAAGCTTTGGATGGTTTCAAAGAGAGCATATGGGCTGATGTACAGGTAATTGTTAAAATTTATAAATTATATTGTAAACTATGTAAACATACTTACTTTGACACGTTGTTTATATTGTTTTGCGGATGTCTTTTAATGTTGATGAATCTCGGAAAAAATTTGTACTTCGGAAGCTGGTAACCTACATAGGGCATTCAGAACTAGATTGACCAAAAAATTTCTAAGAGATGCCAACGGGAATATCAATGAGGAGCCTCCATCAAAATATCCACACATATCAAGGGATGAGTGGACAGATTTTATAGCAATACGCCGGGAGATGCTCAATTCCTGGTATGTTTAATATCACGTTAGTCCTTATAATTTTATAGCAATACGTACATATGACATTAACCATGTATTAATATTACTTATATGTGTCTGAATAGAAATTAAGCAATGAAAATCGCAACAGGGCGTTAGATCCTGCATGCCCTTACAAAGCATCACGTAAGGGGTATGATGACATTGAGGATGAATTGGTATGTATATATATATATATTTAACTGCATTTGTGGTAAATATGACTTTTAAACTGTTTGGTTAATTTATATTATCTCAATATACAGATGCAGGAGGAGGCGGGCCAGAAGTTAAGAAAATTAAACGCCATATTGTGTGGAGGAAAGCCCGCGAGAACAAGGCGGGTGTAATTGACAACAAAAATACGCAGACCGTGTGGAATAAATGTGTTAGTAGACTAACGTTTACATTATCAATTGTTATTTTCATATGATAATATATAATAATTTTAACATTTGCATTTCACCAATAACTATGTGTCAGGAGGAACCGTCACGATCTGCGGTAGAGGGGAGAGATAGAAGACTTTGGTCGCCAGGATATTCTTGCCAAAGCCCTAGGTGTGCCCAGGAGAACCCCTGGTCGTGTTAGGGGTGTGGGTTTGGCGTCTCACAAAAAGATTACTTCCCACCCGAAGGTCGTGCAAGAAATAACTCGGAAACGAAAAAGTGGGAGACATTGGTGTCTCAACTCTCGATAGATTGAACATTTTGGAAGAAAAGCTGAAACAAAAGGATGATGAGGAGAGGCAGGCTAATTTCACAGCCCAAGCAAGCGTCAAAGATAGTTGCACTCCACCATCCTGCCAAAGAGGCTTCGTGAGGTAATGCATGCCTTTTTTTTTTACTAGTATTGCATTCGCAGATTAAATACATTCAATTGGATGCCTTAATTCACAGACTTATTCATCTATCATTGGATTAGGGCGTCAACTCATGTCACCTATATTTATCGACCTCAAACTATCGTATGGTTGCTATGGGTAAAGTATACAATGGTAGGGTGTTACACGCACTACCGGACCTGCACCCTTAACCATGTGAAAGTTGGAGTTGATGTTGCAACCGAGGGGATGCGCCATTCTTGGTACCTATCGTTGATGCGGATGTGATGACAAAGAGGAGATGCAATAGGTACTTATGTGGCATGGCCAATTGATCTCGTGGTTGTAATTAATATGGTATGTAATTGCATTTTTCCACCTTTTCATATACGGCATATATGCATTACATTAGTTGATCACTAATCGGCATATTGAAATGCAAAATTTCCAGGCACCCGCAAAAGCTAAAGGCAAGGGCAGAGTGTCCGGATATACAAAGGAGTCAATTACAACCCCGAGAAAATAAAGGAGGCAACTCCGAGGCCAACCCACCTACACATTGGTTCAACTACAACTTCTCCGGAATATTTGAATTTCCTTAAAATACATGAACGAAAGAATATGAAAAATGCTGACCAATTGTACGTAGAGATGGAACAAAATATTTTTGGTCACCATTTCATTGAGATGCTCAATACTGAAAATATCGGAGAAGTTGTAAATCATGAATGGGTATCCGCCTCCGTTATTTCCGCATATATCGGGTAATAAATCAGGCTTAAAGTGTACAATATTTTTTAGTCTTTCCAATTAAATATTGATGTCATTGGTGTAATCCATTTTTATATTTTAATTGAAGGTATTTGTATGAAGAATTGTTGCTTCCAAAGGAAATAACGAGGAGGTTTCTGTTCTTGTCCCCACACCAAACAAATACATACGGCTACTTCGGGAGGGATTCACAGACAACGTATCTATCTGACCGGTTTGCAACTAAAGAAAGAGAATATCAGCCCTTGTTTTTAGCGCCGTGCAATGTTGGGTGAGTCGCTTATCCTTTAGGACTTAATTCAAAATAATGAATTACATAAAAGTTGATGTGCTTAGGATTTGTTATCTCAACATTTTTGTAGGAATCATTGGGTCTTGTCTGCGATAAATATTGTTGAAGAGATTATTTACTATCTGGATCCCTTGTATGTTGATCCTAGGGATCGCCTGAATTAAAGAATCGTTCGACACGTAAGCATGTTTTTATATTTCCGATTTTCTATGATTACATTCGATCACGTGAGCATGCGTGTGTTTGTGATGATTGAAAATATGTTTCTTAATGAAGTCTGTTTGATTTTGTGATTAGTGGTTTGCAAGTTTATCGCGCAAATATCGGAGCTAAGGTGCCGCGTTTAAAGGCAACCAACATTAAATGGATTGAGATCGGGTATATTTGCAAAAACTTAATGCGCAATTAGATAAAAAAAACTATATTGATTTACTATTTTATTTTTTATAGTGCCCAAGACAACCCAACAAAGACAGATTGTGGGTACTATGTCATGCGTTTCATGAAGGAGACTATCTTGCGAACCAAGTTAAAATACCAATGGCGGTATGTTGTTTACTTAGCTTTTAATCGTGGATTGTTCAAATGTTTTAGCAATTGTAACTTAATTTATTTAATTTTTATGTCGCAGTACTTCCCCGACTTCAAATGCTCCACATACTCCTTTGCTCAACTATCTCAAGTCAAGGAAGAGTGGTGTCGCTATATTGTTGAAAAGTTCGTTTGATTATGTCAAATTGATCACGATAGTTGCAGCAATACTCATTGGTATGTGAATAATGCTTTATATTTATCAACCCCAAACTATCTATGTATTTGTTTTTCATTGGTACATGCCTTCGAGTTGATGTGCATGGAAAGGAGAAAATAAGTTCAAACTTATTATTTTTGTTAGACTTTGTTAATGCTTGATTTGAATTCTGTTTCTTGCTACAATAGTATTTACCTAATTAGTCTGCTTTGTATCCCAATGTAACAAGTTAGTCTTTGTGGTGGAAATGCAGTATGTATGCTACGTGAGTCTTTGGATCACATTTCGACACATTACTTTGGTGTTGTCTTGGTCTCATGAAAAACAAACGAAGCTGTAAATGTAGATTAATTGTAGATGTATGTTGGTTTTTCGATTTTGGTTTCTTAAGGATTGAGATCCGGTATAGTTGCTACACTTTGATTTTGTCTTACTCGTGTGAATTTGAATACTTTAGAAACAGAGTGGTGTACTTATATCTGGTTATATATATATATAGTTCTTTGTATAGAGTGTTGCACTTTGATTGTATAGTTCTTGGTTTCTTTGCACAAACACATGCAAATCTTGCATTGAACACTTATATTTGAACACTTATATTTTGAACACATTTTGAACAATTGTGCTGACTGCAACAATTGTGGTT
The DNA here is from genome assembly GCA_030762895.1 of Sophora flavescens. NCBI lineage: Eukaryota > Viridiplantae > Streptophyta > Magnoliopsida > Fabales > Fabaceae > Sophora > Sophora flavescens. Next base: position 135,711,830 of record CM061070.1, on the reverse strand, counting down.
TTTTTTTGTAAATATGCAGGAATAATGGATGTAAAAGTTAAGAAATAAAATTAAAAAAAAAAGGGCTTTAGATAGCGTTTCCTTGTACAAACGCTATCTAAAGTCTGACTTTAGATAGCGTTTCCGTGTACAAACGCTATCTAAAGTCACCTATTAATACTTGAGTTCTAAATGCTATCTTTGCTAACGAGTTTTAATAGCGGTAGCATAGATAGCGATTACAAACGCTATTAAAAGGCATACGGAAACGCTATCTAAAGTCTAATCTGTTGTAGTGTTAGGCATTCTTTATTTGATTTTAGTTAGATTTTCCCTTGGAACGGGTGATGCGGTTTCTTGGTGTTGTTTTGCAGGAATTAATGTAAAAATGCTCAGAAATTAGCCTTGATGGAGCTTGGATGAAAAAGAGCCTGAAAAGAGAAGAAATTGAGCCAAGCAGAATTCTAGTGATTCGTCCCGCGAGCCTGGATTCGCCCCGCGACCCTGAAAGCTGACTGTTGGAGAAAATGCAAGCCTTTCTGGTTCGCCTCGCGAACCCATGTCTCGCCTCGCGAGTATGAAAACAGAAGCCATCACGCCCAGGCCCTAATGCTCCTCACGGGCGTATTAAAGAAAAACCTTCGGTCTCGCGTCGCGAATAAACTCTTGCCTCGCGAGAGTTCAATTCTCTGAATGCAGATTTTTAACATTCGCCTCGCGAGACATGTCTCGCCTCGCGAACGCGCGCAGATCTGATTGGTATAAGTTGTTGTTTTAGGGCAGAAAAGAAAGTTTTTGGTGGAGAGAGCTCTTGGGGACTTGGAGGCTGCGGCTGAGCTAGGGTTTCGACCCAAGATGGGAGTTGCTGAGAGGGGTTGCTGTGAAGAAGAAGGAAAGCTCCCATGGAGTCTCTCCTCTCCTTTTCTCCTATTTCCCTGGTTTGGTTTTCTGTAAATATGAGTAACTAATCCCCCATTGTTGGGGTTAGATGTAGCTATTCTGAACTTGTTTGTATTTGAATTGGTGTTTTAATGCAAGTCTCTATTTCTTTATGAGTATGTGATTCTGTGCTTAATGCTTTCCTTGGATTAGCTACCCATAGGAATGATATGTTGCTTTGATAGATGACTGGAAGGTTGGTGTTAAGGCATGCTCATGAATCATATGCCAAGTAGTTCAAGAATCTAGACATAGGTGTTGAATGCTTGCAATCTTATAAGTCTTGACGTAATGCAAAATCACAGGTTAATCCACCTAAGGAATTAGGGTTTAATTTGGGGTTTTAGGCTCAATGCACCTATAGAACTAGTTTTGAAAGATGATAGAATAACAGGCCCGAATGACAAAATAGTAGGAGTGATTGAAGGAAATTTAGCTTATGTTAAGCTAAAATTTGAGATCCACCCAAATATTGGCATACCATTAGATACCCTGAGAATAGATCAATCATTAACCATGGAGCATAGATTCCTAAGAAATAATTTAATGAGACCAGGAGATAAAATCTTCTCAATTACTTACTGTGTTAATTATGCTTTAACAAACTCTCACCATAGTATTACTTTCAGAAATAATGTCAAAATAGACATACCAATACTTTATGAAGAAATAGGAAAAATTTATTATCCTAAGAAAAAAGAAATAACTGAACTAGGAATATCCATAAGAAATCCAAAATCATTAAGTTTTATACAAATTCCAAAACCAATTACTTTCCCTGAGTCAGAAAAAACTAACGAAGACGAAAATATAAATAAACTATCAAACCAAGTAAGAGATTTAGCTCAATATTTAAGAAATAGAATATGAATAGAGAAAAAGAATTAAGAAAAATTTACGAAGAATCTTATAGCAAAATAAAAGAAATATGAAAGACTTCATGGATATCTATGATCATTATCTTAAAAAAGATTTAGAAAATAGAAATCGCAAACAAATGGAAAGACATATTATAGAAAATGAAAAAGAACTTACTAAATTAGAAAATAAAAGAGAAAAATATAGAAAACAAATTATAAAAGGAATAGAAAAAATATAAAAAATTAGATCTTCAAGCTCCAAATCAACATTATCTAATTATTTTAAGATAGAAGCACCACCTTTTGAGGATAGTGATAACGAATAAATAATGGAAATATACTCTGAATTTGATGATCAAACTGAAAAAAAAATAATAAGCGTGCTAGTAATGAGTCTACCTATCGATTGTAAACAAATAATAATTGAAAAAATAAAAGCTCAATATAGACAAGAAGAATATTACTTAGCAATTATATCATTAGATATAGAATGTTATTATATGGAAGAAATGAGATTTGCCTTTGAATATGATATACTATCTGATACTGATATTTATGACGACTATGACTTACTAGATGATTAAATGAATCAAAAAGGATATATTGCATTAAGGATTAGAAAGGTGGTACCATTTTGGTATCAGAGCTAAATACTTATGGATTTTTAAAATATAGAAAAGTTTGTACATAAATTAAGTATGCTAGATTTAACAAATCAAGACACACTAAAAAAATTAATACAAGAATTAAAAGCTGAAGCTACTGATGCTTGTAACAAACATATAGAATATCATTGTGAGTATTGTGATTGTGAAGAATATGATAGAAAAATATATTTAATAAAAATCATAATTACTAAATTAAAATTATGGATAGAAGATTAATCCAACGACTCACAGGAACCAAAGTCACCTGCCTTTACGCGCTCAAAAGACAGAGAATTCGGATCCGTACTTAGCGTAGAAGAAAGAACTAAAAGCAGAAAGAAAATGACCACTCCTATACGAGGGGAGTAGCCTCCATAAGCAAAAACAACAATTTTCTAAATATTCATTTGTACCTTTCATTCATTGTTCAAGTTACATGTATTTATATTAATATAAAAGTTGGAGATGCGTTTTTACTGTACATCCACATGTCAATAGCAGGATTTGTTGACTTTTTTTATTTTTTTAATTTTTTTGTTTACTTTTTTTTTTATACTTTTTTTTTGTTTTTTTAATTGTTTTTATAAATTTTAAAAAAGTGTTTACTTTTGTTTAATTTTTTTAAAGAATTTTTTTTAAAATTTTTTTACGTTTTCCTTAATTTTTTTTATATTTTTTCTAATATTTTTATTTGAATTTATTTGCATACACCGATACTGTAAAAAAAAATTATACTGTCAACCAATCTTAAATTATATTAATATATATTTATTGATTTATATATATATATATATATATATATATATATATATTAATATTTTTCGGTTCGAACCGAATCAAAGCAAACCAATAATAAATCTATATCTACACTAATTAATAAGGGGAAATGCTGATTTTAGTGTAGCACAATAGTGTCAGCCACATGTCAAGTTTTATTTTCTAAAATTTATATATATCTTTGTTTTAAAATATTTACAAACCGGTAAAGGTACAATGTTTTGGGAGTCAAACACGACAATATCTGAATTGACATAAATAGAGGCAGGGCTATTCATATTTTCTAATCTATTTTTTCTACATTTTTGCCTTTGTTTTTTTCTATTTTAAATAATAAATCTATATCTATACTAATTAATAAGGGGAATTGCTGATTTTCTAATAAAGGTACACGTATCAGCACCATATGATTTAAGAGGATTAGTTGATCATTAGTAATAATCAAAGATGAATACTTCACACATAGTATTATATTACGTATTGTAATATCATTTTAAAATAAAATTAATATTCAATTCTTTGCACTTAAAATTATAGAGAAAATTGTTTCAAGGTTTTTGCTGTACATCCACGTGTTAGTAGAAGGATTTTTTGATTTTTTTTAAAGATTTATTTATTTTTAACTTTTTGTTACGTTAATTTTTTTTTAAAATTTTGGTTACATTTTTTTAAAAAAAAAATTAATAATTTTTTTAAAAAATTTTACTTTTTTTTTCTGTTTACTTAATTTTTTTTAAAAATTTCTAATAATTTTTTTTCCTTATACTTTTTTTTGAATTTATTTGTATACACTGACAGTATAAAGTTTTTTTATACTGTCAGTCAATCATAAATTTGCAAACAGTAAAAGTAGAGTTATCATGTTCTTGATGTTTTAATTTTTATATACTTATATTTTATTGTATATATAATTTAATAGTTTAAATTTTAAAATTTAATATTATATATATATATATATATTTTAATATTTTTCGGTTCGAACCGAATCAAACCAAACCTATAATAAATCTATATCTATGCTAATTGATAATGGGAAATTTAGTATAGCATAATGGTGCAAGTCACGTGTCAAGTTATTGAATATTTTTATTATTATTTTATTTATTTTCTAAAATTTATATATTTTTTGTTTAAAAATATTTACAAACTGGTAAAGGTACATTATTTATTTTATATATTTTTTATATAATATATATATGTATATTTTAATATTTTCCGGTTCGAACCGAATCAAACCAAACCAATAATAAATCTATATCTATACTAATTGATAAGGGGAAATTCTGATTTTAGTGTAGAAGACAGTGCAAGCCACATGTCAAGTTGTGGAATATTTTTATTATTATTTTATTTATTCTATAAAATTTATATATTTTTCGTTTTAAAATATTTACAAACCGGTAAAGATACATTGTGTTGGGAGTCAAACACGGCAATCTCTGTATTGACATAAATAGAGGCAGAGCTATTCATATTTATATTTTTTTTGGCAACATCCTTGCCTTTGTTTTTTCTATTTTAAATAATAAATCTATATCTATACTAATTAATAGGGGATGCTGATTTTAGTATAGCATAATGGTACAAGCCACATGTCAAGTGATGAAGTTTTTTTACTATTTTTTCTCTCTAAAATTTATATATATTTTTTGTTTTAGAATATTTACAAACCGGTAAAAGTATAATGTTTTGGGAGTCAAACACTACAATATCTGAATTGACGTAAATAGAGGCAGAGCCATTCATATTTTCTAATCTATTTTTTCTACATTCTTGAATTTGTTTTTTTCTATTTTAAATAATAAATCTATATCTTACCAATTAATAAGGGGAGTTGCTGATTTTCTAATAAAGGGGCACGTGTGTTAGCACAACATGATTTAAGAGGATTAGTTGATCATTGGTAATAATCAAAGAGGAACACTTAACACATAGTGTTACATTACGTATTGTAATATCATTTTAAAAAAAATATTCAATTATTTGCACTAAAATTATAGATAAAATTGTTTCAGGGTTTTTGTTGATCACTTTTGTCTATAAATAAAAAGTCTTGGAGATGAATGAGTACCACCATTATGGGTGGGAAGGAAATATTGAAAGCAGAGTGTGAAATACGTAAAGAAAATGTTTGATATGGTGGACTTAATCTGGGATAAAGCAAAAAAAAAAAGTTTGGTAGATATGGAGGAACAATTCAAGTTATTAATGATAACAATGCTATCAATAATAATAGTAATTGATGACCCGTGTATCGCACGGGTGAAAAGATACTAGTAGAAAGTAAAATAACAACCAGAGCAACCAGCTAGCAAACTATGACTCAGTATAACATAATTATAGTACCCATAAGACCCCTACATCACCTTCTAGCTGATTCCCACACTGATCAGTAAATTCTCTCAAGTCACCACATAGTCCCTAAGCCATTTGGGCTTAACTTTATTACGCCTGACCCTTACTTGTGGAATCTTTTCCTCCTCCTGGACAGGCTCATGAACAGCTTCCTCTTGGGCCTCATCATAAACAACTTCTTCTTGGGCCTCATCATGGATCATAACATACCTGGGCGCTTCGAGAAACACCTTGTCCTCAAGGTGGAGATCCGGGTAAGCTGATTGAATATCCTGTAACACCTCCCAGGTGGCATCTTCCGGGTATAAACTAGATCATTGAACTAGCACTTTGGTAGCAGTTATAGCATCTCCTTGCTTCCAATCTAAGACAGCTAAAGGTTGGACTCTGGGAAGCCCATCCACGGCCAAAGGTGGTAAGGCTAGAGGGGCGGTAGTCGTGCCGTGGCATGGTTTGAGTTGAGATGAGTGAAACATCGGGTGGATCTTGCTGCCCTCGGGTAAATCCAATTCAAAAGCAACTTCACCAATTTGGAACAAGATAATGTAAGGACCATAGTATCTTTTGGCGAGATTCTGAATGCGGCTGCCTGCTACTGAAGTTTGGCGATAAGACCTCGATTTAACAAAGACTAAATCACCTGGCAAGAAGGGATGTGGGGTGCGTTTCAACAAAGATACCATTTTATAATGGGCTTCTGAAGTTTCTTTTAGAGCATTTGTAGAACATGTTCGCGAGCTGTCATAGTCGAATCCAGGGCCACAATGTGGCTAGAGCCTGCAATGTATTGAGGTAGTGATGGTGGGGGACGACCATAAACAAATTGAAAAGGGGAAAACCCAGTTGTTGTGTGAATGGCAGTATTATAATGCCACTCTGCCCAGTGAAGGAAGTGACCCCATTTTGCTGGTTGGTTATGCACAAAACACCTCAGGTATTGCTGGAGGACTTTGTTGACAATCTCAGTTTGTCCGTCACTATGAGGATGGTAAGCTGAAGTAAGACGCAACTTGGTACCACTTAGGCAAAAAAGCTCTTGCCAAAACTGGCTCAAGAAGATGGGGTCCCTATCGGACACAATACTCCGGGGCATGCCATGCAGTTTGCAAACCATTCTGGCAAATAAGTCGGCCACCATGAATGATGAAAATTGCGTGGGTAACATGCCAAAATGAGCAGCTTTGGAGAGGCGGTCCACAACCACAATTATGGCAGTGTTTCGTTGGAACGAAGGGAGCCCTACAATGAAATCCATGGAAATGTCTTCCTAAACATTTTATGGAATTGGTAATGGTTGTAAGAGGCCATAAGGGGAGTGGGTTTGGTGCTTTGTTTGTTGACAAATCAGATAGGACTTGACAAATTTAGTAACGTCATGCTTCATTCCCTCCCAAAAGACATTTTCTGAGGCGACCCAAGGTTCTAGTGATCCCACTATGTCCCCCCAATGGGGTAGAATGAAATTCTTCCAACAGAGACGACTTAAGTGGTGAGCCAGCAGGTATATATAGTCTATCTTTAAAGAAAATAATATCATGCGAAAATTTAAAGTGGGGAAATGAAGAAGGATCCTGTTGTACCTTAAGAACTAACTCTTAGAGCTGTGGATCAGATTGATATGCTTGTTGCAGCTTGGAAAGTAGCTCCCAATGTGGAACCGTGATGACTAGTAATTGTGGAATGGGGTCATGGACCCATGAGAGAGCATCAACAACACGATTTTGGGCCCCGGGTTTGTACAAAATGTCATAAGAATACCCCAGAAGCTTGGATAAGTAGAATTGTTGTTCCGGGGTATAGATGATTTGAGTCATCAATTCTCTTAGACTTCTTTGATCAATCAGAATTATGAACTTGCGGCCCAGTAAGCATGGTCGCCATCGCTTAACAGCAGATGTGATCGCGCATAATTCGCGAACATAGGTGGAAGCACTCATCATCTTGTTGCAAAATTTCTTGCTAAAGTAACAAATGGGGTGACCATTTTGGGTCAGCACCGCCCATGTACCCAGGCCTGAGGCGTCAGTTTCTAGCACAAAATCTTCAGCAAAGTTTGGCAATGCAAGTACCGATGCCTTTGTCATTGCTTGTTTCAGTATCTCAAAAGCGGTTTGGGCCTCATTGGACCATATGAACGCAACCTTTTTCAAGAGATTAGTCAGGGACAAGGCAATCGAAGCATAGTTCTTGACAAACTTCCGATAGAAACCGGTTAAGTCCCAGAAATCCACGGAGATGTTTGAGTGAACGCGGTTGGGGCCAGTTGATCATAGTTGTAATTTTCGAAGGGTCAGGGCCTACCCCTTCTGCAGAAATGATATGGTCGAGGTAAGCCATATTTGGCTGAGCAAAAGTGCATTTGGACTACTTAAGGAAGAACCGATGCTCCAAGAGGCATTGGAAAACCAACTCTAAGTGGAGGGAGTGATCCTCCAAGGTGCGACTACACACCAAAATGTCATCGAAGAAGACAATGACAAATTGGCGTAGATAGGGATGGAAAATGAGGTTCATGGTGGACTGGAATGTAGATGGGGCGTTGCAGAGGCCAAATGGCATCACGAGGAACTCGTGGTGGCCGTGATGAGTTCAGAATGACGTCTTGTGTATATCCTTAGGCCGCATGCGTATCTGGTGGTAATCCGAACGAAGATCGAGTTTGGAAAACCACTGAGTACCATATAGTTCGTCAAGAAGCTCGTCAATGGCAGGTATTGGGAACCGATCCTTACCGGTGATGGCATTTAGCGCTCGGTAGTCGACGCAGAACCGCCATGTACCATCTTTCTTGCGGACAAGGAGGTCGGGGGAGGAGAAGGCACTGGAGTTATGCTGGATGATGCCATTAGCGAGCATCTCCTGTATCTGGTACTCGATCTCTTGTTTCTGAAAATGGGGGTATTGGTATGGCCGAACATTAATAGATTTGGCACCTTCCAAGAGAGGGATTTGGTGGTCGGTCGGTGTAGGAGAGGGAAGGGTCGTGGGGGTGAGGAATAGTGGTGAATATTTGGTGAGGAGGGGAATGATGGAATCGGGTATAGGTGCAGAGGGTGAGGGTTCTTCAGACGGGTTGAGCAAGCGAAGCTCGAATAGGGTGTCAATGGCATGGGTGGACTCCAGGCGGCGGAACTGGTGTAGGGAGGCCTCCTCGGGTCCGGGTTTGGGCTCACTCGCAATTTGGACCACTTTGCCATCTCTCAGAAACTGCATTGTTAATTGATTATAATCAGTGAGTACAGGGCCCAATGTCTTTAGCCACTGGACGCCCAACACTAATTCAGCCCCACTCAGGGGTAAAACAAATAGATCCACCGAGAATTTATGGGGACCCAATTTCAGATCAACCTATTGGCATATGGTGGAGCAGTTCAGCACCTCTCCATTACCTAGAAGAACTTGGAATTCATGGTAGGTTTCAAAGGAAGCCCAATCGCTTAGCAATTCTATCTTGGAGGAAGTTGTGTGTCTCGCCACTATCTACCAAAGACCGTGAATCGGGCTTGTGCCAATACGGCTCGAAATGCGAAGTGTCTGTGGGATGGAGTGGCCCATCATTGCGTGAAGGCTAATTTGTGTTGGTGTGGTTGGTGTAGTGTCAACGACTGGGGTATGTGGGGTTGGGTTCTGGTGTTCAGTGGCCTCTAGCATTAAGGTGAGGTTGTCTTTGAAGTCGTTGGGGTCTGGTTCGATGATAAGGAGGTGGAACTAGCGTTTACAACGGTGGCCGGTGTGGTATCGGTCGTCACAATAGTAGCAGAACCCTTTTTCCTTGTGAGATTGGAGCTCGACAGGGGATAAGTGGCGGATGGACAAGGTCGATTTGGGCGGTGGTGCGGGTTTAGCAGGTATGGTCATGGTGGGGCGAAAAGAAGGTCGTGGGGAGTAGCTGTGGTGGTAGGGTGGGGTGGTTATGGCAGTGGCGGCTAGTTTCTCCTCCTGGAATTTGGCGAGACTGATGGCGCGGGATAGAGAGATGGGTTGGAAGGCTTGTACCTCTCGCTGGATTTCGGGTTTGAGGCCAGATATGAAGCAGCTTAGATAGAATTGAGGGGCAAGGCCAACAATCCGATTTGCAAGGGACTCAAACTGGGTTTGGTAATCCTACACGGTGGTGGTTTGGGTGAGCTTGAAAAGTGCCCCTTCTGGGTCCTCATACATCGATGGGGCGAAACGGAGTTCCAGCGCATGGAGAAAGGTAGACCATGAGTGGAGCTGGCCATTAGAGTGCATCCACTGGTACCAGGTTAGGGCATCACCCTCCAAGTAGAAAGAGGTGATACGCAGACGGTGATCCTCAGGTGTTTGGTGGAACTCGAAAAACTGGGTAATCTGAAAAATCCAAGCCATCGGATCGGTGCCATCAAACTGTGGGATATCCAGTTTGATGGAGGTGGAAGAGAAAGGTTGGGCGGAGGAAGAGCCATAGGGTGGGTGTTGGAATCCAGGTGGGCCGAGTCTAGTCTTGATGTGGTTCATTTCAGCTATGAGGTTAGCAACTTCATTTTGGGTGGTTTGCTGGTGTTGGAGGAGAAGGCAGAGGGTGGCGGTGATTTCGTCAAAGGAAGAGGCCATAGCAATGAAAACACCAAATTGTAAGGGTCTGTATACTTAGTGCAAAAGAAAGAACTAAAAGCAGAAAGAAAATGATCACTCCTATATGAGGGGAGTAACCTCCAAAAGCAAAAACAACAATTTCCTGAATATTCTCTTGTACCTTTCATTCATTATTCAAGTTACATATATAGAAAGTAAAATAACAACCAGAGCAACCAGCTAGCAAACTATGACTCAGCATAACAGAATTATAGTGTAGTACCCATAAGACCCTTACACCACCTTCTAGATGATTCCCACACTAATCAGTAAATTCTCTCTCGTCACCATAGTCCCTAAGCCATTTGGGCTTAACTTTATTACGCCTGGCCCTTACTTGTGGAATTGTTTCCTTCTCCTGGTCATGCTCATGAAAAGCTTACTCTTGGGCCTCATCATAAACAACTTCTTGTTGGGCCGATCCGTTCACGCCTGCTCCGCCTCCCCGATCCGTTCACTCCTGCCACCGCCGTGCTGTTCAAGGATTCAACTTTTCATGCGTGAGAAGAACGGAGTGCAAAACCCTATTCTTCTCACGATGAGTAGTTGCTTGGACGACGGCGCTTTGGGTGCCTCAGCTGAGATGGAAAAATTCCTGTGCGAGTTGTTACTGGATTCGACCCAGCCCATCTCTGAGCGTTTCAGAGCCCTCTTCTCTCTCCGCAACCTCAAAGGTCCTATCCCTCGCCACGCCCTCATTCGAGGTCACTTACTGTCACAACCCTCCTCTGTGCACTCTTTTGTTTTTCTATTCACAGTTTTACACCAATTTCAATAACTTGTACTTTAAATTAAATGATAGTCAACACTAACAAAGAAGCATATGCTTTTAACTTACATATTATTATATAGGCAATTTTAGGGTGCATTTGCTTTGTTTGTTTCTAGTTTCATGTTTTCAAAAAATAATTATAAAAATGACACTTTCTTTTCATTTTCCAGTTTCATGTTGTTTTCATTATTTGTGTACAAAAGTTTGAAAATAGCAAACAAGCTAGTTATTTCTAAAACCAGGAAGGAAACCGGAAACACAGCAAACAGACACTGTTATTTGATTACCTTGATCCCAACAAGCTAGTTTTCCTTTGCAGCCACAAGGGATTCATCGAATTTGTTGGCACATGAAGCTGCATTTGCATTGGGTCAAATGCAGGAAATCGAAGCCATCCCTGCTTTGGCCTCGGTTCTCAACGATCTTTCTTTGCATCCCATAGTTCGCCACGAGGTTCCCTTTTTTCTTTTTTTGGTTTAATATATCTATTTGATTCTCTGCTCTTGCTTCTTGTTTTTAACCAATGTTCCAGTTTTAAGATGATTTAGTTTTTGCTATAATTGCATAGGCAGCTGAGGCACTCGGTGCTATTGGTTCGGATGGTAATGTTCCTCTGTTGAAGAATAGTTTGGATTTAGATCCGGCTCAGGAGGTTCGTGAAACGTGTGAATTGGCTCTACAACGCATTCAGCATTTAAATGATGCTGGTGATAGTGATGAATTGTCTGCAACTAATGTATCACCTTTTAAGTCTGTTGATCCTGCTGCCCCAGCAACTTCTTGTTCCTCTGTTGATCAACTAAGGTTTGTTTGGTTCTTACTAATAGAGAAAATGTCATGTTAACTAAAGTTTAAATAGTAGGTTGCTGACATGGGATGATCGACATTAGGAAAGTGCTTCTGGATGAAGAAAAAGGGATGTACGAGCGCTATGCAGCTCTTTTCGCACTTAGAAATGATGGTGGAAATGAAGCTGTTGCTGCTATTATTGATTCCTTTGGCTCTAAAAGTGCTCTTCTGCGCCATGAGGTTTGATAAGTACACTCTTATTTCTGTAAATTTTTCCTGGATTTGATAATCTTTAAGTGATAAGTTATGCGCTTTACATTGAAGAAGCATCAGGTGTGCTCTAGAGGGCTTCATGCGTACATGACGATATGGTAGTTATTTTTTTTAAAAGAAATATTTGATATTTCATTTTATTTTAACTGTGGAACCACTTCTTTTGTATTTTTTGGAGCATAATAAACATGTAATTGTCATGGTAAAAGTAGCTAGTTGCTGTTAAGTACAAGACAAACACAATTATTTAAACTTAAATGAGCATATTGGATGGATGTTTTAAGCATTTGATATTGATTCGCTTACACCCTTTTGAATCACTTAAATTTTGAAAATCAATATTTTTCTGTAATTTTAGGTTGCATATGTTCTGGGCCAATTGCAAGATAAAGCTGCTTCGGCTGCTCTGTCCAATATACTTAGAGATGTGACTGAGCACCCAATGGTTAGACATGAAGCTGCTGAAGCTCTTGGTTCAATTGCAGGTATTACAAACAAATACTGTTGAAAGTTGTGGTCTCTTTATTGTCAAAGGAATGTTGTGTTTTCGGGTGCCATTTGCATATAAAAGGAGAAATTCAATAATACCATATAATGTATGAAATTCGCAAGCTATTATAGAATATAGAATTAAGAAGTAGATATCAGCAGTCCTAGTAAATTTCTTTTTGGGGGTAATAAGCAGTCAAAGTAAATTTGGATTGCAACTTCTAGTCTTTCTAATGATTCTGTTCACGTGTGTGTGGTCGTGACCATGGTTGTCAGAATCGCGAGTCAACTCGTAGACTCGGACGATTCCACGTTTCTACATGTGGAAAACGGGTGAACTCGTGGTCAGACTCGTTTTTGGGGTAGAATCGCCGTGACTCGGGTGGACTCGGTCGGACTCGTGCAGAATCGTATAGAATCGCGATTCTGCAGCGAGTTTGGCGAGTCTGAAAGAAATTTTTCATCCTTCACAAAAGGGATAAAACGGTGCGTTTTTTATAGGGCTTTAGGTTGAAATATTTGCCCTCGTCTCTATGCTCCCTTCTTCGTTCTCGACTCGATCGCGTCTCCTCCCTTCTTCGTTCACGTCCTCACGTCCTCATCGTGCCCCCTCCCTTCTTCGTTCACGACCTCATCGTGCTTCCTCCCTGTTGCGCCTCATCTCCTCCATCGCACCTCCTCCCTGCCGCGCCTCATCCCCTGCATCGCCGCGCCTCATCTCCTCCATCGCACCTCCTCCCTGCTGCGCCTCATCTCCTCCATCGCACCTCCTCCCTGCCGCGGCTCGCTCTCGACCTGCTTGAATCCCGAACCAAAAGTTCACAACCCTGCGTGAGAAAAACAACACAAAGAACACAAAGAAAGAATGTCTCAAGCCGAAAGCAACACAACAAAGAATCGGGAGTTCTAGAGGCGAGGGTAGGAAAAATTTACCCGGTAATAGGACTCGACCCTGGGTGGAAACATGGGCTTGATGTTATGGGTAATGGAAAAAAGTGAAATGCAATTATTGTTCAAAGATTGTTAGTGGAGGAGTTTTCGATTCAAGCATCATCTTCTTTGGAAGTGGAGAAGATTACGAACCATGTGCTACGGTGCGGATGAAGTTAAACATGTGTTTATGAGAATTGTGGTTTGAGGCTAAAGAGGCATCAAAGAAAAAAAGAAGAATACTTGGAGTGTGATGAAGATCTTGAGGAGGTTGCGTAGCTAGCTCTCAACAAAAAGGCTTTTCCTTTGCAAAAGGGAAAGCAAAAGTCGATGCTCAGTTCAAGCAACAATTAATCAAATGATGAGAAAGGGATTTAAAGAGGAAGTTGATGATCGGGTAGCCAAGTATTTTTATACAAGTGCAATTCCTTTCAATACTATAAAAAATGTGGAGTTTGCAAAGATGTGTGAGAAGATTGGGAGATTTGGGATTGGCTACAAACCTCCTTCTTACCATGATATCGAGGAAAGCTTTTGAAAAAAGTCGTGGCTCAAACAGATGACATGCTTCAAGAGTTTAAGGAGGAGTGGAAGAGAACCAGGTTTGCACAATCATGTCCGATGGGTGGACAGACAAGAAGAGGCGTTCCATTTGTAACTTCTTGGTGAACAGTCCTAAGGGGACAAGTGTTTACGTATTCATTGGACACTTCGACATCTCAAAAACAACTGAAAAAGTGTTTAAGATGTTGGATGATGTTGTAGAAGAAGTTGGAGAGGAAAATGTGGTCCAAGTTGTCACCGAGCAATGCTGCAAATTTCAAGGCAGCGGTGAAATGTTGATGCTTTGAAGCGACCCAACTTGTATTGGACTCCATGTGCCGCCCATTGCATTGACTTGATGTTGGAGGATTTTGAGAAACATCTGAAGGTGCATCAAGTTACAATATATAAGGGGAGAAAGATATGCACCTACATATATTGTAGGACACAACTCATTAGCTTGGTGAAGAAGTTTACTAAAGGGAGGGACTTGATTAGGTAGGGCAAGACTAGATTTGCCACGCTTATTTGACCTTAGCTTGTCTTAATGAGCATAAGGCATCATTGTTGAGCATGTTTAGCTCAGAAGATTGGACTTCAAGCAAGTTTGCCAAAACTGCCGAGGGAAGAAAGGTGGAAGACATGATTTGTGATACTCGGTTTTGGAAGAATATAATTGTATGCCTCAAGGCAGCTGCCCCTCTCATTATAGTCCTTCGTTTGGTGGATTCTGATGAAAAACCCGCCATGGGTTTTATATATGAAGGGATGGATTGTGCCAAAGAGCAGATTAAAAGAAACTTCAATGATGTTAAAAAATGGTAAACTTTCCTAACTTTATCTCATTTGAAAATTAATTAGCTTATTTATATTGTGTTACTAATACAGGATATTTGGAATTTGTAGCTATGAACCCATCCGGAATATTATTGATGAGCGATGGGATAACCAGACTCCATAGGCCCTTACATGCATTGCTTATTATCTTAATCCCTCATTACACTATGAACCCAAGTTCGATCATGAAGATGTCGAGGTTAAAATTGGGTTGTACGCATGTATGGGAAAGTTGGTAAAGGATCCCGAGGAGAGAAAGAAGATTGGGTTGCGGCTTGCAGATTTTCATTATTATAGAGGGCTCTTTGGTATTGATGTGCAAAGGAAAGTAGGAAAAGTATGCTTCCTGAGAATGGTGGGACTTTTATGGGGATGGAGCAGTTGAACTGAAGAGATTTGCTATTCGTGTCCTTAGCTTGACTTGTAGCTCTTCTGGGTGTGAACGTAATTGGAGTGCATTTGAAATGGTAAGTGAAGTTATGTTTTTGTTTGTAGTTATCAATTTTTCTTTGTTTAGAAATATTGAGTTTTTATTTTTATGTTTTATTTCTAGGTTCACACTTAAGAGAAGAAATAGGTTGCTTCAACAAAAGATGAATGACTTGGTGTATGTGATGTATAACTTGAAGTTAAAGAGTAGGGAAAATAGAAAAATTGTTGCTCTTCCCTTTGAAGATATTCATTCTGATGATGAATGGATAACTGAAGAGGGGGATGTTCCGAATGTTGATGAGGAGAATGTTGAGGAACCTATCAATGTTGGTGAAGCAATTGAAGAGAATATTGAGCAACCTATCAATGATCCAAGACTTGATTTGGACTTTGATGTAAATATGGAAGTTGTTTCATCTGGGGAAGAACTTGATTATGATGATTCTGATGGTGATGGAGATGGTGGTGGTGACAATGGAGATGATGTTGTTAGAGGATTGGATTTAGATATTTAGGAGCTGTTTTTTGATATTATTGTTATTTACTTAAATGTTTTGATGTTTGGATTTGGATTTGGATTGTGATGTTACTTTTTGATGATTATGATGATGTTAGATGTTTTTGGATTATATTGTTGCTGTTTTGTTGCTTTTATGTTATATATATATGTCATTTATAGTTGTTTTTTATAATAGGTAGACTCGTACGAGTCTACGAGTCGAGTTTACGTACCCAAAACGAGTCTACCTAGACTCGCGAGTCTGACAACCTTGGTCGTGACTGGTACTAATCAAAATTAGCCTCGTTCGCATCCACTTGACATAAATTAAGAAGAAATGTAAGGGTGTTGGATCAGGCACGGACACCTTAACTAATTAATTTGGCAATTGGCAATACTTGCTAGTTATAATCAAAGTGATTTGGAAATTGTTTGCGTACTAAAATATCATGCAAAATGCTTTAGAGGAGTGTCTTAATACATGAATGAAATCACAGTTTTTCAGTTTGAGATGTAACATCTTTCTCACCAAGACCTTTCTATTCTTTGAATATTGATGGGCTATTTACCTGTTATCAGTTGTGATATTAAATTATTAATATTCTGAAATTGTGGTGGTAATCTGGTGAAACTGATCTTGCATCTGCCTATGCCCTTGCACCCCTTTCATCGTTATTATATTCTATCATTAATACATGAATTGTACATCCTTCCAATCTATACCAAGTATTCTAAGCTTGCATCCAAGTTACAGAGTTCTTATGAAAAACTTCACTTAATCTTTTGGTCTTTATGGATATGATTAGGTTCAGCAGAGCCACTTGCAGATAGTAGTTGACTACTTAACCATTTATTACTAATTACTAATTGTACATGTGCAAAGCATTTAAATCTCTACATTTACCTTTCGGATACTTTCCATAGTTCTTTTGTTGCATGCCTATAGATGACCAAAGTGTAGCCCTTCTTGAGGAGTTTACGGCAGATCCGGAGCCTCTTGTCTCACAAAGCTGTCAAGTTGCCCTAAGCATGTTAGAATTTGAACGGTCAGGGAAATCATTTGAGGTATATACCATAGTTTTTACTGAGGATTTGCATATTTTGCTTCCATATTTATTGACACTGACACAGCTTTCTTTTCTCTTGGTTGCAGTTCCTCTTCATGCGCAATCCAGTTGTGCATTAAATGTTTTCTCATGGTGATATGCCTTTCATCGATGCCATGAGATCAAGAATGAGCAAATGCATGACATTCAAGACTGAAGACACACACATACACACAGTGGATTTCTTACTTAACTTACATTTGATGAATTCAGGAGACATTACACTTATATAAACATGTGAATTGAACTATGGTTTTGTTAATTTATGGAAAAAAAAACATTTTGTGGTGAATTGGAAGCTTATTAATGCTCAAAATCAAAATAATGTCTCTGTTATCAACAATTGCCGTGAGTAGGAAATGATGTTGCTTGTTGGGACTGATGCCTTTTACAAGTTTTTTTGAAAGGTGTAGCAAAGATGTTTAAGCTTGTGATCTCATGTAAATTAATTCAAATTCCTCACTCACCGTCTACCCCCTCGTATTCGGTATTCATAATTCATAATGACGTACAAATTCTGGTGTATTAATTTTATCAGGAACAGTGAGCAAGTTTCCACAAGATTTTTTTTTCTTTCAAAAAAAGGCTTGAATATTAAAATAGAGACATTATATAATGTTTTTTCTCTTATTTTATAATTAAAATACATACATATATATATAATAAAAAATTAAGAGATCAAATAAAATATACAATATTGAATATAATGTTCAAATAACTGGTATCTTAACAAAATATTAAGCCCTTCCGTCAAAAAAATTAAAAAAAAAATATCAAGCCCGTAAAAAGTTATCGCTTTTCACTTCCAATAAAATATTTTTCTTTAGATGAATGATTTTCTAATATCTCAAATGAACACCTAACAAAACAAAATAATATAAATTAGATAGAAATAATAGATAATGTGTGGGTCATATATAATTTTATACGGGGTTGATGTTCAAGTTAATACAGATAACACACCTCTTTTTCTTATTATTGAAAGGACCTAATTATTCAGTAAAAAAGAAAAAGAAAAAGAAAGGACCTAACTATTTATATGAAAACCATATCATGCTAGAACAGTGAACTTTCACGATTGATTTCATCTAAATAAACGATCACATTAAAATATAAATACGTAATTATATAGCTTTTAAATAATTTTTTTTGAAAGGGCTTTTAAATACTTTTTAATTTTAACAATTTGTGCAGAAATCATCCTAATCTTTATCCTGCACAGTGCACTGTGCTTCTCGGAGAAGCCAAGACAATTTTTGTAAGCGAGTCAAAACTTTTCTCACAAGGTATGGTGTTCCATAATATATGATGTGTCATTTTTTTTTTTTAAATTGGTGAATAGAGGAAATATTCCCACAAATATTATAAGGGTGTGTTGGATTTAAATGAGTGGAGGGAGGGAAGAGATTTTAATGGATGAGAGAGAAGATGTGGGGAAATAACATCATTCATGTTTGGTTCATACAGGAGGGGAGGGGAGGGAGATATTTTAAAACAAATATATTTTTACAACATTATAATTATTTATTTCAAAATAAATAAATGAGGATGTTTTGGTCAATATATGAAAAATGTTTTAAAATCCCTTCCTTCCCCATCCAAATCCTATATTGGAGGAAGTCAAAATTAAGTGAGCAAGTGAGAAGAGATTTTGCTCCCTTCTCCTTCATTCTCTTCCAACCAAACATCACTTGAAAGAAAATTTATAATTTTTTTAGAAGGTCCATTCATAAAATATTTGTGTACTTTTTTTTTTTGGACAAATATTTGTGTATTTCTACTTCTCCTCTAAAGGCCTTCGTATACAATGGCAGTAACGTAAAGGAAGGGGTCTTTGATTAAAATAGGGTCCTTTTAGAAACTTATTATCAGTTTATGACTCTTTTGAAACAAACTATCAGTTGGGGATTCTTTTTAACACGGTGACATTTTTTTTTTTCCTGACAGGTAAAAAACGTCAGTCAAAATGACGCCTTCAAAGACACCACTTTGACTGGTGCCTCCCATATTTAAAAAAAAAAATTTGTCTTATGCGCCCCACTCCACCCCACCCCACCCCACCCAATTAATTAAACCCTCCCCCCACCCCAAAACACACTCTCCTATATAATATAAATCATACCATTAGATTATTCCTCCTCATAGTTCATAGTATTAATTTTTCTACCGGTATTTCTTAATTAAACACTCTAGTATTTTTTTTATGACGATGTTTCTGTCAAATTGCTTGAAAGCTTCATTTTAATTTTGTAAGGTATTTTTTGATGATACATAATTTTATTTAAATGTAATATTAATTTTTTTTGTGCATTTTATATTTTTATTGCGACAAATTTTAATAAGTCGTACTGTTTTTATTTTTATTTATGTGCTATAAAAAATGTCGTTATTTTGTTTTTATAATTGCTACTTAATTAATTACTTAATTATTTTTTTTATTACTTTAGTTCTTTAAGTATTTTTGAATATGGCGTTAATCAGGGGCACGTTTGGTAGACCTCGGTCCAGTGGATACATCACTATTGAAGATAAGAACAGGTCCCAATACCCATTACTCGCGAATTTGAAGTGCATATCACACTCTCCAGTTTTTGACCGATTTTACTGGCTCTAGACAGGTCTGATTGTTTCTTAACCAGTTTTAAACAATTCTAAAATCAGCTGTTTTTTTTATGAGTAAAGTGATAATTAGTGATTATTTAATGGTGATTAATAGTATAAACTTACACCATTAAATAATCACTAACTATTACTTTACTCATAAAAAAAGCAACTGATTTTAAAATTTTATAAAACTGGTTAAGAACCAATCAAGTCTAGAGCCAGTAAAATCCTGTAAAAATTGGAGTGTAATATGCACGTCAAATTCGCAGTTAATGGGTATCGAGACCCATTCTTATCTTTCTACAGTGATGTATCCATCGGATCGAGGTCTACCAAACATGTCCCTGATTCTGAGTTAGATGATGCCATATCTTTTCACCGGATCAAGGTCTACCAAACGTGCCCCTGATTAACGTCATAGTAAAAAAATACTTAAAAAACTAAAGTAATAAAAACTCAATTAAGTAATAAAAAAATAATTGAGTAATTAATTAAAAACATAATTAAAATAATTAAGTAATTAATTAAGTAGCAATTATAAAGACAAAATAACGACATTTTTTATAGCTCATAAATAAAAATAAAAAAGTAACGACATATTAAAATTTGTAACAATAAAAATAAAAAATGCACAAAAAAATAATATTACATTTAAATAAAATTATGTATCATCAAAAAATACCTTACAAAATTAAAATGTTTGACAGAAACATCGTCATAAAAAAAAATACTAGAGTGTGAAAATAATTAATTAAATTATTTTTTCTAAAAGCAATTTGATTAAGAAACATCGGTAAAAAAATTAATACTATAAATTATGAGGAAGAATAATCTAATGATATGATTTATATTACATAGGAGAGTGTGTTTTGGGGGGTTTTGAAAGTGTCATTTTGATTGATCCCCTTGATCCGTGAGGAAAATAAAATAAAATATACTATCGTATCAAAAATAACTCCAACTAATAATTTGTTTCAAAAGATCCTAAACTAACAATAAGTTTATAAAAGAATCCTATTTTCGTCAAAGACCCTAATTCCTTGTTTGGATGAGGAAATTCAAGAGGATAGTGTATTTTTAGAGGATCCATAAATATAAAAATACAATACATTTTACATTGATGGATTCTAATTACCTTCAAAAAATACATTAGCCTTGTCCAAACACACCACAAAGGAAGAAGGAACGGACGAACGGTGTGTGAATCTGGCAATCTGCAAGTGTGTGTGAGTGAGTGTGAAAGCAAAAATGGCGAACCTTCAAAATCAAAAGCCGTGGAAGGCAGAGTACGCGAAGTCAGGTCGATCATCATGCAGGACCTGCAAGGCCCCCATTGGCGCCGAGGATCTCCGTCTCGGCAAGATGGTTCAATCCACCAAATTCGATGGCCTCATGCCCGTAATCTTCCCACATTCCCTCTCTCTCTCTCTTCAACAAATCTTGTTTCTTTTTTCCCTTTATTTTTCAACACCTTATGATATGGGTCGTACATGTTTTTCACAAATACGCCCTCTTTTTCCAAACCCCATTATGCTGGAACCATCTTTTATTGTTGTCTGCGTTTGCCCAAGTTGAGGATTTACTGAAACAAAAGCCTAAGGACAAAAAAGGATTGATTTTTATTTCATGGGTTATTAATACGTGCCCTTGTTTTTTGGGTGTAAAGATAATAATTCACAAAATCTAAGGGTTGAGTCTTTTTGCTCTCTGTATCTGCCATAAACTTCACTAAAGTGCTGTTGTTGCTTAATATTTACAGTGCAGTTGATCACATAGTTAGAGTTGTATAGTAATGTCCTTATACTTTTAGAAGCTATTTTTGTTTTGTTTTGTTTTTTTTTAAATGGTGCTTCATGTCATTAGTGTTTTGATTTTGATTTTATTTTTATCAGATGTGGAATCATGCTGCTTGCATATTGAAGAAAGCCAACCAGATAAAATCGTATGAACATTTCTACTTATTTCATTAAATATATGTTTGTTTGATGGTTTAACATTAGCAAGGACTTACTGTCATGTGCTGCTGTTCTTCTAGAATTGATGATGTTGAAAACTTGGAGTTGCTTCGTTGGGAAGATCAGCAGAAGATCAGAAAATACATAGAGAGTGGCGCGTCTGCCGGGTCACCAAAATCAAATGCCACCAAAGATGCTGAATGTGCTATTGAAGTTTCACAAACTTCTCGTGCTACTTGTAGGGATTGTGGTAAAAAAATTATCAAAGGAGAGGTTGGTTTTTAATGTTTCTTTCTGTGTCGTAGTATTCCAAAGGCTGACTTCTTAAAAATATTATAATTTTGGACTTCAATTTGTCTTGTTTGTTATAAATTAACTTCTGGAAAATGACATACTTGGCATTTAATAATACCCCGATGATGTACTGCAGATATAATGGGTGAAACTATTAGGATGTATAGTTTATATTTTACTACTAACACCTAGCAATTTATTTTAAAATTCTTTCAGAATGTTCCCTTACCATTCGTGATCATGTTGATCCATGCACATGTTATTGGCTTTGGAATATCTCTCCTTGCTGACTTTTTTAACTTGATTTTTAGGTTCGCATATCTACTAAGCCTGATGGTCAAGGTGCTAGAGGTTTGGCTTGGCACCATGCCAAGTGTCTCGTGGAATTATCACCAGCAATTCAAGTAGATAAGTTGTCTGGATGGAATAGTCTCTCTCCTTCTGATCAATCAGCTATCAGTGACTTGGCTAAGAAGGGTTCTCCTGTGAAGAAGGGAGGTAAAATGATCAATATATTTAAGATAGGCTGGTTTTTTTGCCGTAGTGATTGCATCTCCTTTTGTTTCTTTGTAGTTGCTTTATCCCTGTTTTCCTTTCAGGTGGTAGTGGTACAAACGTTGAGGCTGAAGAGGTTAAAGAATCCACAAAACAACCCACTTCCAAAGGTGCCAGAAAACGTGGGAAGGATGCTGAAGGTGAGCAGAAGTC
Source organism: Sophora flavescens (assembly GCA_030762895.1). Lineage (NCBI taxonomy): Eukaryota > Viridiplantae > Streptophyta > Magnoliopsida > Fabales > Fabaceae > Sophora > Sophora flavescens. The sequence continues at coordinate 135,689,446 of CM061070.1, read as the reverse complement.
AAAGGTTGCTAAGGCTAAGGGAGATGTGTCTGCAAGCAGGGCAGCATCAGTGAAAAATGCTAATGATTCAGGTGAAGCATGTGATTTGGAGAATAGACTGGAGACCCAGAGTAAAGAACTCTGGGCTCTGAAGGATGATCTTAAAAAGCATGTGACAACAGCAGAGTTGCGTGAAATGTTGGAAGCCAATGGTCAAGATTCAACCGGATCAGAACTTGATTTGCGCGATCGCTGGTAATTTATTCTCATGCACTTTCTGCGTTGATCTTTTAGATGCTTTTGCCTCCTCCCTGCCTATGCTTTGTTGAGCCTAAATTTTTTCATTCACTATGTTATTGTTCTTTTCTTCGAAGTTGCCAATGATTTTACTGGCAATAGATTATTGTTGATATTGTTTTAGTCTAGTGATTCCTTCATGATCATCACCTGTAATTACAATATCATCCACATAGACCACAAGATAAATGATCTTTTTTAGATGGTGAATGTTTATAGAACACAGAGTGATCGACCTCACTACGAATCATGCCAAACTGCTGTATGACTTTACTAAACCTCCCAAACCAGGCTCGAGGAGACTGTTTCAACCCGTACAATGACTTCTGAAGTTTACAAACAAGACCTGACTCCCCCTGAGCAATAAACCCAGGTGGTTGCTCCATATAAATTTCCTCCTCCAACTCACCATGTAAAAATGCATTTTTAATGTCCAGCTGATATAAAGGCCAACAAGAAGTAGCAGCCATGGATAAAAAGAGACGAACCGAGGCCATTTTGGCAATAAGGGAAAAAGTATCACCATAGTCAAGACCATTGTTGAAAACATGATTATAATCTTTGTAATTAATGTATAGGTTTAGGCATATCATATCATATCTTGTAAATAGGAATAGAATATCCTATATTCATTGTGTACTTATTTCATTAAACCTATATAAATCGGACTCCGTTGTGTAGTTGAGACACACGGTTTCACCATCTCCATGCCTCTGTTTTCTCTCATTTAACATGGTATCAGAGCCAGACAGAGGCAACCCTAAAACCGTGTTCACCCGATGGAGCCATTGTTCTCCGGCGAGAAATTTTCTTGGCAAACCGTGTTCCTATTCCGATTTGCCCCTTTTTCGCTGCCGTGACGTCATACCGGCACCGTTTTTCAGTCATTCCGGCATCGTCAGCCGCTGTCAGCCACCGTCCACCGCCATCATCAGTCTTTCCCGACCGGCGACCCCACCACCAGATTCGCCAGCCATCAACATGTCCAGTTGGCCAGACCTCACCGCCGCTTTGCCTTGACGACGCTCGCCGCACGTGCTCTGAGATCCGATCAGACTGCGCCGCACGCGCTCCACTTCCTCCTGCACGTGGCGGCTCCGTTCCGGACGTTCTTTCTTGCGCTGTGTTCGCCTCTCTCGGGCGGTTCGAACGCCACCACTCCCAGGCCAATCCGAGCACTTTTGCTACTGACGCACTGTGCACGCGTGTCGTTTTGGGTTTTTCAGGTATTCCGTTGTCGTCGTTTTGTACATTTTGTTACTGATTTATGGCTTCCTCTACTTCCACAGATCCTCCTAAGACCATGAGTCTTCCTAAGGCCTCTCCGGCTAATTATGAAGATTTTCTCAAGTGGTTTGAGCATCGACAGTCCTTCGGATCCACTGCTTTGGTTGCACATACCGGTAATTCATCTGCTTGCATATCTCAATCACCCTCTCTTGGTCCTTGGGTTCTTGACTCTGGTGCGTCTGACCATATCTCTGGTAATAAGGCTCTTTTTTCCTCTATTTCTAGAGCGGGTTATTTACCTATTGTCACTTTAGCTAATGACTCTCAAACCAAATCACAAGGTATTGGAACTGCCCATCCACTTCCTTCCCTATCAGTTGATTCTGTCCTTTATGTCCCTGGGTGTCCTTTTAATTTACTCTATGTTAGTTGTTTAACCCGTTCTCATGATTGTTGGTTATTTACCTATTGTCACTTTAGCTAATGACTCTCAAACCAAATCACAAGGTATTGGAACTGCCCATCCACTTCCTTCCCTATCAGTTGATTCTGTCCTTTATGTCCCTGGGTGTCCTTTTAATTTACTCTATGTTAGTTGTTTAACCCGTTCTCATGATTGTTTGATTACCTTTACTAAAGACATCGTTATCCTGCAGGATTGGAGTTCGGGACGGATGATTGGCACCGGATGTGAGTCTCATGGCCTTTACCAGCTCTCCACCCCCTTTCAGGTTTGCTCTGCCACAGATTCCCCTCTTACCATACATGCTCAGTTGGGTCATCCTGGTCTCCCCAAACTCTAGAAATTGGTGCCAAGCCTTTCCAAGTTATCTAGTTTGCATTGTGAGTCCTGACAACTAGGCAAACACACTCATAGTCAGTTTCCTGCTCGAGTCAATAAACGAGCTCCGTCTCCTTTTGCTTTAGTTCACTCAGATGTATGGGGTCCTTCTCGTACCGTTTCTACTTATGGGTCCAAATACTTTGTTACGTTTATTGATGATTTTTCAAGGTGTACGTGGTTATTTTTAATGAAAAACAGGTTTGAATTATTTTCAATTTTTCAGCAGTTTTATCAGGAGATTAAAACTCAGTTTGGTGTCTCAATTCGCTCTTTACATAGTGATAATGCCCGATAATATTTGTCCCAACAATTTCAAACTTTTATGGCTTCTACTGGCATCCTTCACCAAACGTAATGTGCTCATACACCTCAACATAATGGGGTTGCCGAACGCAAAAATCGGCACCTCGTTGAAACCACTCGGACCCTTCTTCTTCATGGCAATGTTCCATTTCGATTCTGGGGCGATGCTGTTTTGACAGCTTGCTATCTTATAAACCGCAGGCCCTCTTCTGTCCTTGATGATCAAGTACCTCACTCGGTCCTTTTTCCCCATATTTCTCTTCATTCACTTCCGCCACGTGTTTTCGGGTCCACATGTTTTGTCCACAACCTTGCTCCTGGTCTTGACAAACTTTTGGCTCAATCACTCAAGTGTGTCTTCCTTGGTTATCATCGGACCCAAAAAGGGTATCGTTGCTTTTCTCCTACTCTTCGACGCTACTATATATCGACCGATGTTACATTTTTCGAGTCTGTCCCTTACTTTGAGTCGACTCCCTCGTCTCCTGAGCAGCTTCAGTCGACTCCCTCACCTCCCGAGCAGCTTTCTATGGTCGTTCCTCTTCCTTCGGCTATCGTACCTCTCGAGTCTGTCCTACCGGCAACTTTACCTGTGGATCCCCCAGCTGCTCGGCCGCTGTAGACTTATCATCGTCGCCCACCATCCACCTTGGTGCATCCTCCTGCCGCTCCACCTGCTGCTTATCCTGCTCCTGAGGCCATGATTGATTCTTCCCCGGCACCAACTCCTTCCCCGGATCCGGCCCTGCCGCCTGAACTAGACCTTCCCATTGCTCTCCGTAAAGGTATACGATCTACTCGTAACCCGTCTCCCCATTATATTGCTTTGAGTTATCATCGTCTTTCTCCTTTGCATTATGCTCGTCTTTCTTCTTTGTCGTCTGTCTTTATTCCTAACTCTCCAGGTGAAGCTTTATCTCACCCTGAATGGCGGCAAGCGATGATTGATGAGATGTGTGCTCTTCAAAACTGTGGTACCTGGGAATTGGTCCCTCTACCTCCTGGGAAGTCTTTAGTTGGTTGTCGCTGGCTTTATACCGTGAAGGTGGGTCCTGATGGTAAGATTGATCGGTTTAAGGCCCGTTTGGTGGCCAAAGGCTACACTCAGATATTTGGGCTTGATTATGGTGATACTTTCTCTCCTGCATCCAAAATGGCCTCTGTTCGGCTTCTCCTCTCCATTGCTGCAATTCATCACTGGCCTCTTCATCAACTTGACATTAAGAATGCCTTCTTACATGGTGATCTTGAAGAGGAAGTCTATATGGAGCAACCACCTGGGTTTGTTGCTCAGGGGGAGTCATCTACCATGGTCTGTCGGCTCCGCAGGTCACTTTATGGTCTTAAATAGTCTCCTCGGGCTTGGTTCAGTAGATTCAGTACTGTAGTGCAACAGTTTGGTATGGTTCGCAGCGAAGCTGACCACTTTGTGTTCTGTCGTCATTCGGCCCACGAATGCATTTATCTGATTGTTTATGTGGATGATATTGTCATAACTGGTAGTGATTAGCATGGCATACTGCAAGTGAAACAACACCCCTCTCATCAGTTTCAGACTAAGGACCTTGGTAAGCTCCGTTATTTCTTGGGTATTGAGGTAGCTCAATCTAAGGATGGTATAGTCATTTCACAAAGGAAATATGCTATGGATATTCTTGAAGAAATTGGACTATTGAATGCCAAGCCAGTTGACACTCCTATGGATCCAAACGTCAAACTTCTACCTAATCAGGGGGAGCCACTGTCAGATCCATGAAGATATAGGAGATTGGTTGGGAAATTAAACTACCTCACAGTCACCCGTCCAGATATTTCATTTGCAGTCAGTGTGGTAAGCCAATTCTTAAATTCTCCTTGTCAGGACCATTGGGATGCCATGATACGAATCCTGAAATACATTAAAGGTGCTCCAGGGAAAGGTTTCATTTATGAAGACAAAGGACATACTCAGATAGTTGGTTACTCAGATGCCGATTGGGCAGGCTCACCCATTGATAGACGATCTACTTCTGGGTATTGTGTACTTATTGGAGGAAACCTAATATCCTGGAAGAGTAAGAAACAGCATGTAGTTGCAAGGTCCAGTGCAAAAGCTGAATACAGGGCCATGGTATTAGTGACTTGTGAACTCATTTGGTTGAAATAGTTACTCAAAGAACTTCAATTTGAAGAGACTATGCGAATGGTGCTAATCTGTGATAATCAAGCAGCATTGTATATTGCCTCTAATCCTATGTTCCATGAGAGGACCAAACATATTGAGGTAGATTGTCATTTCGTCAGGGAGAAGATCCAATCAGGGGACATCACCACTAGCTTTGTCAACTCCAATGATCAGCTGGCGCAGATGCCTTCACAAAGTCTTTGAGAGGGCCTCGTATTAGTTATCTATGTAACAAGCTGGGTGCATATGATTTATATGACCCACCTTGAGGGGGAGTGTTGAAAACATGATTATAATCTTTGTAATTAATATATAGGTTTAGGCATATCATATCGTATCATATCTTGTAAATAGGAATAGAATATCCTATATTCATTGTGTACTTATTTCATTAAACCTATATAAATCGGACTTAGTTGTGTAGTTGAGACACACGGTTTCACCATCTCCATGCCTCTGTTTTCTCTCATTTAACAACCATAAATCTGAGTATATCCTTTAGCCACAAGACGGGCCTTCAACCGATTCACTGTCCCATCGGGACCAACTTTGACAGTAAAAACCCAACGGCAACCAATAGTAGACTTCCCAGGAGGAGAGGGAACAAGAGCCCAAGTATGGTTAGATTCCAAGGCTGCCATCTCATCAATCATAGCCTGTCACCATCCTGGATGGGATAGTGCTTCCTGAACAGTTTTAGGAATAGAAATGGATGACAAAGCAGATACAAAGGCACAATAGGTGGAAGATAAACGACGATAACTTAAAAAATTATAAATAGGATGAGGATTGCTGGAAGAATGAGTACCTTTGCGAAGAGCTATGGGAAGATCAGCAGAAGGCTCTGGTTGGACCGGAATCAATGGAGACGAAGGAGCAGGAGGTGAGTCACTGGTGTCCACAACGGGTGCAGCTTCCAGAGTCGTAGGACGAGGACGACGACGACGGTGGTAAGTGAGACGAAATGGCTCGGTAGGGTATATAGGAGCAGCAGGGACAGCCTCTGATATATGCGAAACTGGCAGACTGAAAACGGGAGAATCAAAGACTGGAATAGGCAAGACTTGAGAAACAGACTCTGACAGGACCTGTGACGCAAAGTACGATCACCTGTTTATCTGTTTGCTGGATGTTCAGTATTTTGTATGATCACCTGTATTGAGTTCTATTATGATTTGTTAATGAATAAATAATTTTTTATTCATCAAAAGGAAAAAAATAAATGCAAGCAAGTCTAGCATGGATGGTACTGTTTGATGGGAGACTGATTTTCCAGATTTGTTCTGTTTTCTTCTCTCTATGATATATTTTAAAAATATTTTCCTGCAAGATATGATTTATTTCACCAACAGTGGTCATTATTATTGTGATTTCAGTGCTGATGGAATGATGTTTGGAGGACTTGCTCATTGCCCAATATGTTCTGGTTTCCTGCGTTATTCTGGAGGAATGTACCGGTGCACTGGATTCATTTCTGAGTGGAGTAAATGTTCCCACTCTACCAGCGAACCAAAACGTCTTCAAGGGAAGTGGAAAATCCCAGAGGAAACAAACAATCAGTACCTCAAGAAGGTATATAAGGGAAAAAAATTCCTAAAATAAAACCAACGAATTATGACTTAAGTTTTACATACTGTTTACAGTGGTTCAAATCTCAAAAAGGGAAGAAACCAGTTAGGATATTGGCTCTAACATCACCAAGGAAGCCTGCTGATAGTCAAACTACTGCTCCTCAACATCAATCATCAAACAGTGAAAGTTTGAGGGATTTGAAAGTTGCTATATGCGGATTATCAAAAGAATCTATTGTATGACTTCATCCCACTTTTCCTTTCACATCTGTTATTGAACCCCCCCTCAATTCCATTTTGAGATTCTGTCATGTTTAATTTAGTTTTCTACTTTTCTAGTATTTTTATTCATCAGCTAAGAGGTGATTGTGCAGGAGGAATGGGAACACAAAATTGATGGCATAGGTGGGGTGCTTCATGCAAAAGTGAAGAAAGGTATATGCTGCATGGACCAATTTCTGACCCCCCGCCCCCCCCAAAAGAAAAAAAAAAAATTTTCTTTTCATGAAAAAAGAAAAATATTTGAAGAAATATATTTTTGCCTCTTCATATGTATGATTTTTCTACTCTATTACTTGATCTGTTTACTTGCAGATACTAACTGCTTGGTGGTCAGTGGAGCGCTCAATGATGAAGCTGAGATGCGGAAGGCAAGGTGTGGGTGTACACAAATTGCCAGTCTCAAGTATTTTTTTTTCTTTGATTAATTCTAATATCACTGACTAGGGAAGAGTTTCATCTATAGGAGGATGAAAATACCAATAGTTAGAGAGGACTATTTGGTTGACTGTATAGAAAGAAAGAAGAAGCTTCCTTTTGACATGTACAAAGTTGAAATGATTGGCGTGGCTTCTAGCATGGTCACCATCAAAGTGAAGGGGCAAAGTGCTGTTCATGAGGCTTCTGGACTCCAGGAATTCGGCCACATACTAGAGGAAGGGAAAAGCATATATAATACAACGTTGAATATGTCTGATTTATCTACTGGTGTTAACAGGTGGGTTTATTGTATTTTAGCTTTTTTGTTCAGCCTTTAGCATTAGTCTGCTGACCATGAAATAGCAGCTTGCTTTCTATGTCATTGATGAACAAAATTGAACCTAAAGGTATGCTTCTTGTTTTTGTTATGCGATGCAATGTTTCATACAAAATATCAAGCTGTCGACTGTGAAGAGGTGATATGTGTATATTCTGATTTATCTGTTCTTCTTCTTCACATGTCGACTGACATTTCCAGTTGGTACATTGAAACTATGATATTATGTTTCACATGTTGTACTAATCACATCCTTATTTATTAGATTTCTCAACAAAACAAATAGAATTATAAGGGTCTGTTTGCTTTGTTTCCAGTTTCCTGTTTTCATTTCCTGATTTCATAAATAATTACAAAACTGCCGCCTTGTTTTCGTTCTGATTCCTGTTTCCAAAGATTTGTACAGGAAACAGTGAAAACAGAAAAAAGTTGTTTTCAGTGTTTCCTGTACAAATCTCTGAAAACAGGAAACAGAATGAAAACAAGGTGACATCTTTGTAATTATTTCTGAAAACTGGAAACAAAGCAAACAGGCCCTAAATTTTTTTAAAAGCCAAAGTTCTTTTGACAAGTGCGAAGCTTTTCAAAGCTGTCATGGCTAGAAAAAAATATGGCATGCCTTTTAAAAATGTTCACCTTAACTCTAACTTTATTATTTTTAAATTTAAACCTGTATCACTTTTTTGGTGCGTAAACTTGTATCTCTTAAATGCTATAATTTCTGTTTTTGTAATTTTGGATACTTAATACATATATGTTAACATTTTCCCAACACCTATTGAACAAGTCTCCATAGCAGTTTTTCAAGGTCCTTCATCAACAATAGCTTCTGAAGAGGCAGAATGTTGTTTAATGGGGCCTTCGTTTGTCCTAGTGTACTCTGTAGTTCTGCACGGAAAAGAAATTTTGTGCTCAAAGTATTTTCCTTGTTTTCTGTTGGCTGATAAATTTGTGCTTTGCATACTTTTTAGGTTTGAAATACTTGTCACTATTGGTTTTGTCCAAAAAAAATGACTGCATATTATTGATGTGAATAGTAAGCTTTTATTTTTTGAGGACTATCCTACAAAATAAGTCTTTTTTTATTCACACCTTTTTATTTTGATCGGGATTTGTTTTTATTTACTTGGTGAGTTCTTAAATATTAACTCTATGATGATGGAATGAGCGATGTAATTATTCAGTAACTGCAGCTAGTTACTATGATGATGCTTAATGGGAGCACTTGGGCTTAAAAGCCCACTTGAATTCTCTTGCAACTTGCATCACTTCCCTTTTGAAGATTCTTCTTATGCTATTTTTTCCCTCACCTAACCTCCCGCCCCCCATAAGAACACTATGACTTTGGCTTTCATCATCTAACTTTTTCCTCCCATGTAAAGCTACTACATTCTCCAAATAATTGAAGAAGATAAGGGGTCTGGTTGCTATGTGTTTCGTAAATGGGGTCGAGTGGGAAATGACAAGATTGGAGGAACCAAACTGGAAGAAATGCCGAAATCAGATGCAATCCGTGAATTCAAACGATTATTCTTTGAGAAGACTGGAAACCCTTGGGAGGCATGGGAACAAAAGACTATTCAGAAGCAACCTGGAAGATTCTTCCCATTGGATATTGTACTTATTTTATCTTAATTTTTAAATTATGTTGATGTAAATCATCTTACTCATCAGGTGGATATTCAACTCATGGTTGTTTTAAACACGTGATTTTGTAGGATTATGGAGTTAACAGGCAGGTCTCAAAGAAAAATAAAAATGATGCAGAAAGCAAACTGCCCCCTCCATTAATAGAATTGATGAAGATGCTCTTCAATGTGGAAACTTACAGGTTATAGTCATACCTCTTCATGTTATTGGAATATGTCTGATGCAATACTGAATCTTCAATCTTGAGTTTTGTAGAGCTGCCATGATGGAATTTGATATTAATATGGCTGAGATGCCACTTGGGAAACTGAGCAAAAGTAATATCCAAAAGGGTACGTTGATAAATGTATTTTAATGAGCTTTGAGCTATGATAGTTTCTTATTTCCTTTTATTGTCAGCATCAAGCAATTCTGTAGTTTGTATCAAAGTGACATATGTCTGATTTTTTTTGTTGGCCTGCTCCCTCTTCCCAGGATTTGAAGCATTAACAGATATACAGAATCTGTTAAAAACGAACAATCCCGATCCATCAGTTATGGAAGGCTTGCTTATTGATGCCAGCAATCGGTTCTTCACTATGATCCCTTCTATTCATCCACATATTATTAGGGATGAGGATGATTTTAAATCAAAGGTGTGTACGACCAGTTGCCTTTTGTGTTTTGGTAATGAAACATGAAATTAGATTGATGCTTTGGTTTTGTGTCATTTTTCTGATTACAGCCATGTCTTAAACAAGGAAATTAATCACTTTTGGCAGTTGAAATGTGAAACTTAAATATTGAAGTAGTTTAATATTTGGATACAGTCACGAGGAGTTTATATTGGATCATCTCATATCATGATTTTTGAAGTTTGTTTTCTTGTAATCTGACTGAGGGTTTAAATTTTAATCTCCTGAAGTTAAATTGGGACGCTTCGCAATGCAAGAGATAGTTTTTTGGTGTGTTCATTGTTATATCATTGTTCAAGGAATGGCAAAGATATCAATGATATACAAATTATCTAATTCTGGGTCGATGACTTTTGCCATTGTGGATTAGCACACTTGAGTCTCCTTTGTTATAATTTGAATAATATGTCCTTCCTTTTGTTGTAGGTGAAAATGTTAGAAGCCCTTCAAGACATTGAAATAGCCTCAAGATTAGTTGGATTTGATGCCAGTAATGATGACTCCATTGATGATAATTATAAGAAGCTCCACTGTGATATATCTCCACTTCCTCATGATAGCGAAGATTATCGTTTAATAGAGAAGTTTCTCCATACTACTCATGCCCCCACACATATGGTATGTTTATATCTGGGTACACGAGTGTGTTTGTGTATCTATGTCTCTGGTGTGAGCTTTTTCATTTCTCACAATGTATAAGTTCCCATAATCTTTGTAATCCATCTACACAGGACTGGAGTCTTGAGCTGGAAGAAGTTTTTTCACTTGAAAGGGATGGAGAATCAGACAAGTATGCTCCTTACAGGGAGAAACTTGGTAACAGAATGCTCTTATGGCATGGTAGGTTGTGATGCACTGCTAGCTACTAGTTCACTCATATGTTTCCTGTTGTGAAATATTCTCCTATGACATAGTTAAAGAGTAGGAAAATTGAAAGAAAGCAAAATAAACATATTTCTTAACAATGTAAAAAAATAATACAACCTTTCCATCTCTAAATGTCCGTCATGGAATTCTGCTCAGTGCTCATAAATCTGATTACTCCATAGGGGTAGCAAGATAATACTAGACTTGAGGAATTCTAAAAGCTGAAATTTCTAGATTAAAATTTCTTTCATCTCTAATTCTATAACGTAATTTGTCAGTTTCTGTGTGAATTACAATCACATGGATGACTATTTTGTGGTAGTGTGCATAATGCTGCTGAATGAAAATATGTACAAATTTGGAGCTAGGCACCTCTAACAAAAATGTTGTCCATTGTAGGTTCTCGGTTGACAAATTTTGTGGGCATTCTGAGCCAAGGACTCAGGATTGCGCCTCCTGAAGCTCCAGCAACTGGATATATGGTTCTATCTATCAATCCTCTTTAATACATTTATTTTTATGTTTATATTTTCATTCATGTCATACATAATTACCTTTCTACTTCTACACAGTACTAAAATGTGAATATCAAACATTGCAGTTTGGCAAAGGGCTTTACTTTGCTGACCTGGTCAGCAAGAGCGCTCAGTATTGCTACACTGACAAGAAAAGTCCTGTTGGTCTAATGCTTTTGAGTGAAGTTGCCCTTGGAAATGTTTATGAGCTCAAGAAAGCTAAGGTCAGTCTAGTTTAATTCAAGTTGTGCATATTGGTTTATATGGACAAGTGTATATGCATTCAAAAGGAGAAAAAATGTTGCTTTTAACCCAAAATTTCTGTCAAATGGATTTGCAATATATATGTAGTTTCATATTGATTGTCTCTGTCTTCTGCCAAATAGTATATGGATAAACCTCCCGAAGGAAAACACTCAACTAAAGGACTGGGCAAGAAAATGCCTAATGAATCAGAATATGTAAAGTGGAGGGGTGATGTCACCGTTCCTTGTGGCAAACCAGTGTCATCAAATATCAAGTCTTCTGAGCTCATGTACAACGAGTATATTGTTTATAATACTGCCCAAGTAAGTTTGAAGCTTGGTTGTGTTTTTGCGGTTTTGCTTTATCATGCCATTGAAGCAAGCTAGAATGAATATTTGTAGTCAAATTGTGATAAAATGCAGAGTGGGAAATTTCTACTGCTATAGCCTTTATTGATTTGCAATTTTGATATATTTATGCAGATTAATTGGGATTTTTATCTGTGTTGAAGTTTCTTGTGGATGACTTATGGCTCTGAGGAATGACAAACTTTGATTTCATTATATATAAAAGTTCTATTATTGGAAACTGTAAACACATAAATGACAAAATCAAAAATTAAGGATACTTATCCCAGAGGTAAAAACATTAAGTACACAAACTCCAAACAAGTAATGCTCGGATTTGTGGCTGATTAACATTAATATTCTTTAGCTGTTTTTTCGGTACATTTCTGTTGCCATTTGTTAAAACTTGATTCCCGACATACTTGTCCAATGCTCTTTTTGAATAATCTTGGATTTGTCAGATTTAAATCCTGATATGTGTTATTTCCGTATTCTCTTTTGGTGAACATGCACATGTGACTGAATGTGCACTATTTGCAGGTTAAGATGCAATACTTGTTGAAGGTGAGGTTCCATCACAAGAGATGAGGATTGGAACTAGAAGTTTACTGTTTTGGCCAGGACTTGTACACAGTCCTTCTAGAATTGTCTTAGTAAGGTCTCATTTTGAGTTGACTGGAGATCTTTCAACTTTTATGTGTGGTTGTAAGTGCAGGGAACTTGTTGAAACTTGAAACTCGTCACTTGTTGCAGGAATCTCTCTTAAGGCAATTTGTGATCTATTATGTGCATATAACCACTATTTTTATCTCAAACTTCTTATTCCCGGGCTCTTCCCTTTTTAGTATGCTTTGCATTAGTACTAGTAGGTGCTTTATTCTTCCCAAAAAAAAAAAACTATTTTTTTAGAAAAATCTTACACGGTTACACCAGTATACTAATTTTCTGATAAGTATGCATGAAGAGCTTATTTCCATGTTGATTGACGGGGAGGGCACCTAGAAGTTCGCATTCATGGGTTATTATTTGAGATAAATCCAGTGATCTTAGTTTTTGTTTTCTTTAACCATTTATAAGATCTCTCAAGTGCTGAGAAGCTTGCATGTAGTTAGACTAGAAGTGGTAAGGCCAAAAATTAAAAATAAATCAATAAATAAAACCTTGCTTGATTATGGGGTTGTGGGGACTTATTCTGTGTGGTTTGCACGTGTGTCATGTGAAAGATGATGCTGTTAATTGATGCATTATGACATAAGGTCATGGTTGGGTGGATATAAAAATGTTGCATGTTACTTCGTGCCTGCCTATCAGTCGAGCTCTATGGTGGTGTGAGAACATAAACTCAGGCGGCTCTTATTTGACTAGGTTGTTAATACAAACAAGGATGACGAACTGCTCTCATGTTTCAGTTTTATTCTGCTTGTTATGATGTATGAATTGAGCCACCTTTTTATTGTTGTGTTAGATTCGTGCCTCTTCCTGGTCTTGGTCTTGCTCTTGCATCACAGCTTAATTGATAACCACAAAATACAGCTAGCCGGTCCTTACTGTGACGAATGTATGAGCAAGTGTTTTTTATTGTTAATAATTTATTTGTTTGTGTTTTTAATTTGCAAATTGATAATGCAGGTTTGAAAATTGAAAGAATGGTCACGTAAAACATTGAGGGTGTGTTTTGATAAACAACTTATTTAAACACTTATTCGATAAGTTTTTTCAAATAAGTTAAAAATAACTTATTTTCATAAGCTTTTTTGACAAATTTATTGTGATAAGTTAAAATAACCTTATATGAAAATCATATACTATTTTAATAAAATATTTGTATCAATTTATTTTCATAAACTATCTTCGTAAGTTCAAATGCTTTGTAATTTTAAGCATTACTCAATCTAGAAAATGGTGTTAGTTATTAGTACACGTAGTGGCCTGAGGTGATCCAATGGAAAAAGGGAAACTAGGTGGCACAACTGGCAACGTCTTAAATGCTCCCTGCAGAACTCGGAGGAACGGTACTCCACGAAGCATCACCATAGATTTAATATTTTTTAATAATGAACGGATGAGATATAACAAGTGTTAACCGGTTATTCTTGGATCATTTACAACGGGCGCTGTCTTAAATCCTCACTGCCAAAGGGTGAGTTTGCATCATCAGCATTTTATGACCCTTGATATATAGTTATTTAATATGGACGGTGGAGATTGAAATTATGGGAACCGGTTAGTGAAGGTTAATGTGGGAGGTCTGAAAATCGGTACAAGGTAATTTTCTTCTGAACTGCAGTATTCCTTCTGAATTATGGGTAAATTTTTTTTTACTACTGTAATAATTGATGAATATTTATTGATGTAAATTGTTATTGCTATTATTTTTTTATACCTCTTATTATTGTTATCAATTGTTTTATTTTTATTTTTTTAAATACTGATAGGCGTCAGTCTGACTGGCGCCTTTGACCAGTCAGAGTGAAAAAATATAAAATATGCCACATGTCCAAAAGGACCTCCCATTGGTAAATAGTTTCAGAACAATCCTAAACTGATAAATAGTTTCTAAAAGAAACTCAGTTTGGTCAAAAAACCGATTTAATCAAATGTCATCGTTACTCCCTATACTTATAATATAATTTTTTTTAACACTGTTCCTTTAAAATTGCTGGTAACTTTCTTTTAATTCTTACAAGGTAAATTTTTTTTACCTCTGTAATAATTGATGAATATTTATTGGTGTAAATTGTTATTGTTATTATTTTTTTATGACTCTTGTGATATTATTTGCTACTTGTTATTATGGGATTTTTTTTATTGCCTCTTGTTGTTTTAAATAGATACTTTAGCATTAATGTCATAGTTACTCCCTATACTTATAGTATAATTTTTTTTGTAGCAGTGTTCCTTCTTAATTGCAGGTAACTTTCTTTTAATTCTTACAAGGTAAATTTTTTTTTACTACTGTAATAATTGATGAATATTTATTGGTATAAATTGTTATTGCTATTATTTTTTTATGACTCTTGTGATATTATTTGCTACTTGTTATTAGGGGATTTTTTTATTGCCTCTTGTTGTTTTAAATAGATACTTTAGCATTAATGTCATAGTTACTCCCTATACTTATAGTATAATTTTTTTTGTAGCAGTGTTCCTTCTGAATTGCAGGTAACTTTTTTTTAATTCTTACAAGGTAAATTTTTTTTACTACTGTAATAATTGATGAATATTTATTGGTATAAATTGTTATTGCTATTATTTTTTTATGACTCTTGTGATATTATTTGCTACTTGTTATTAGGGGATTTTTTTATTGCCTCTTGTTGTTTTAAATAGATACTTTATCATTAATGTCATCATTACTCCCTATATTTATAATATAATTTTTTTGTAGCAGTGTTCCTTCTAAATTGCAAGTAACTTTCTTTTAAGTCTTATAAGGTAATTTTTTTTACTACTATAATAATTGATTAATATTTATTGATATAAATTATTATTGTTATTATTTTTTTATGTCTGCTATGAATTTTGAAATTGTTTTTTAATTGACAATATCCACAAGTATACCAACCGGAATCAAAGCAGGAAACCGGCTTTAAATCGAAACTGGCACATCATTTACCGGCTACTGCCTAGGCCAGTCATTTTTTTCGGTGAGGATGCAAAGTCAACTTTTGCGCGTGAGGATTGAAGACTCGCCCTTTACAACGGGCAACCAGATACAAAGGTTATTATCATTATTTTTTTTTTGCCTTCAGTACCTTGTTCGATGAGAAAGGGTGACAGATCCAGACACCCTCCTTCCACAAGATTCTCTTCGACCTTCCAGACTCCGTTCGATCCCCTCCGTGATGCCAAGCGGCCATGTAGTGGAACACCTAGACCGACCCCGTAGCAAGTTGAAATGGCGTCCCATCATTGAATAATAAAGATTTTGGAATTATTGTTTTTACATCGAACTTTTCTAAAAAAAACTGGCATCTATGATTTGGTGCACCGATTTGAGATGAGAATGAGGGCTGTAGTGTTCAGATTGTGCATATTGTTGTTGCAATTGATTGTCTAGTGTTGAAAGCTATTCCTCCGTCGTTTCTACAATGGGAATCATCTCTTATCAAGGAAGAGTTATCCAGATTAGGGATTTCAAATGACATTAATATTTAGGCATGGCAAGGTGGACGAATTGTAATTTATTTTGTTGACTTAGATGTTTTGGTTGTAATCCTTTAAATTTTGACATTCTAATTAACAAATTTTACCAGTTGCTGGAATTTGTCTGGGAAGATTTAAGCAGTATTGTTTAGTTATAACTAAAATCATAGTGAATGAGTAATATATATGAATTGTTGCTATCAGATAATTCAGGCCACGACTCCAAATAACTCTCTAAGCTCACTGAAAGACTCTATAAGGTCGTCGGCTACAACCTGACGCGCGTCTTCCTCTCACCGGAGTCGTTGCTTAACCTTCATCACCGTTGGTGCTTTCGTCAATTCCGAGCTAGATAAAAGGCTCAGCTTTCTTTATCGTTCTTTCCCAAGCAGAAAACCACACACCGTGCGGAAAGATACAAAATGACCGGTTGTAACAATTTTTTTTTCATTTAAAATGACTGGATGACCGTTTAGATAGGTTCACATTAAATGGTGTATCCATCAACAACTGCCACGATGGAGTATTATAGAATTCTCCGGCACAACTCTATATTGTGATGGGATGGCGGTGCGAGACATTAGAAAAGAGAAAATCGTGTTAACTGTACATTTGCAGCAACTCTACTTGATTATTTGTGTTTCCTCCCTTATTTATTTGAATCTTTTACTTGCTTTCACTATATGCGTTAGTGGATATCAAAATGTTATTAATGTTTAATAATAGTTTGACAAGATAATATTACTATTATTTCTTTCTTACTTATTAAAATAAAAACCCACTTGTCAAAATGTTAGTGGATGTCAGTGTAATTTTTTTTCATTAACATTACATATTACTTTATTTTATCAACAATACATACTACTTTAATTAATGCTTCTATGTTTGCTCTTTTTATGTTTTTTTTATTGTTTTTGTTGAGATTATTTTCAATTATCTTACTTTTTTTTTACAAAAATGTTTTTACAAAATTTATTTTTTAAGTTTGCCGATTAAGTCAAAGTGATATTTAAAAACAAAACTATTGACTTATTTAACAAAAGGAAAAAGAGAATAAATTATGAAATATAACATAGTGTTGTGCACCAATCTTAAATTTATTGAGTAATGTTGAAAATGTTCTTAAGTAACCTTTTGAGTCACCTCCATATGAAGCTGTAAAATTGAAGAAATAAAATTTAATATTGATACTTTGATATGTAATCCCAAAAGGTGTTCACAAATGCATGATTATTCTATCAATCAACAAGATGAAATTTGTAAGGCATATATAAAGTTTGAACCATATCAATTTATTATAAACGTGTAACATCCTGCTTTTTTGTTAAGTGCTTTTTATAAGTTGTTTGGTTGGCTAAGGGCTTAATGAGATTTTTTGTTCAAAAGTCCTTTTCTGATGCATGAGCACGCCCATGCTCATTAGCCAACACGCCCGTGCTTAAAGACTGAAGCGTGCTTCAGTTTTTAAGTTGAGCACGCCCATGTTCAACAGTAAGCACGCCCGTGCTCAATGAGCGGACCGCGTCTCGCTGACGCTAAGTCAGCACAACCGTGCTCAAGGGTAAGCACGGTCGTGCTCAGGTGTAGCCTTTTTATAGTTGGCACAGAACCCGGGGGTTTACATGAAACCCTATTCCTTCAGTTGCAGCAGCCTCTATTGCGGCTGAGAGAACCTTTTTCCCTGTTTCCTATTCATCCATTGCTATAGTGGAGTTTTGGAAGCCTTGTGGGAAGCTTGTTTGATCTGCGTCTGTTTGGAGGTAACGTTCCTTCCCTTATAGTTTCCTTTCTTGGTTTTGGAATTGGAAACTAATAGGTTTTTGTTTTGGTTTGGCCAAGGCTTGATTTTGGGTTGAGCCGCTTGGAGGAAAGGAATCAGTTTGCTGTTAGGAGCTTACGTTGGAGCGGCATTCAATCCAGGCATGGGGAGAATGGTAGTGTTTACATTAGGCACTGCGGTTGTGTAAGGTAAAGGGATTCCCATAACCCCGGTATTGTCAGTTTGTATGCCTATATGATGTTTACGTGATAATATGCTTTACCTGTGTTGATGTTTATGTTGTATGCTTCATACTCATGTTCATTTATGTCTGATAAGCCTCTGGCTCGACTAGTTTTATACTAGTAAGATCATGGCATTTTGCACTAATTACTCGAGTCCAATCTCGTTTTAGCCCAAATTTGGATTTAACCGTCCTCAAGCAACATTTTGAGTTTCTTAAGTAGTTTTAGGGTATTTTAGTTTATTTTGAGTCAAATAAAGCATTTACTGCTATTTCACGTTTTCAGGTTAATAAAAAGAGCAAAAAGGGAAGGACACCTGAAGCAGAAACCATCACGCCCGGTGCCGTGACCTTTGGTCACGGCCGTGATGAGCTACCCATGAAAGTCAGAAAGCATCACGGCCCAGCCGTGACACCCATGCCGTGACACCCATCACGGGCGTGATGAGGAGACCCAGGAAGTCAGAATTGATCACGGCCTAGCCGTGATGAAGGTCACGGTCGTGACAGATCAACACCCATGGGCAGAAGAGATCACGGCCTGGCCGTGATAGGCATCACGATCGTGACGTGTGGCCACTCTATAAATAGGAGCGCATCAGACACAGAATGGAATCCAATTTTCACTGTTTACATTTTATTTCTAGGATTTTTATTATGTATTTGATGGAGAACTAATCCCTAGAGATTAGTCTGCTGTAATCGGTTTCCGTCGACACTTGAGGTTCTGTAATTCCCGGATCAATTTGCTTCTTCCTTTCAATACTATCCTATATGCCTTGTTTTCTTAATTCAGGTTGTATAGAATAAGTGTTGATTTATTTCGGAGATTCTATGTTCCTATACCTAATCGTGTTTGCTTAATTCGCGTGTGTTCAATCGTGTTTGCTTAATTCACGAGAGCTTCTGTAACACTCGGGTGCCGACGAGGGCGGGGAGTGATCGCCGGTGCAAGAAGGCACGGACAAGGAGCGGCTCCTGGCAGATTTCTAGGCGGAGGGACACATGAATGAACCGATTACACACCCGAATGAGAGGGATCCTGAGACTGTGTAGGTATGGGACTATACAGTTGAGGAAGGCTTATATGAATTGATTGGTACTACCTATACTAACAAGATGCATCTTCTTTTCGGAAGTCCATCACTTAAGAACTCCACGTTTAAGCGTGCTTGACTTGGAGCAATTATGGGATGGGTGACCTCCTGGGAAGTTTTCCAGGAAGCGTGTGAGTGAGGAAAAAGCACGCTGAAAAGACCGGTGTTGGTCTGTGGGGACAGTCGTCAATCCATAAAGCAGCCAGGGATGTTACAAATGGTATCAGAGCGGCACCTCTCCCAGTACGGTGTGGTTCGAGGATGAACCAAGCGGAAGCTGGTGGGCATGTAACACCCGGGTACCAACGAGGGCGGGGAGTGATCCCCGGTGCAAGAAGGCACGGATAAGGAGCGACTCTTGGCAGGCTTCTAGGCGGAGGGACACATGAATGAACCGATTACACACCCGAATGAGAGGGATCCTGAGACTGTGTAGGTATGGGACTATACAGTTGAGGAAGGCTTATATGAATTCATTGGTACTACCTATACTAACAAGATGCATCTTTTTTTCGGAAGCCCATCACTTAAGAACTCCACAGTTAAGCGTGCTTGACTTGGAGCAATTCTGGGATGGGTGACCTCCTGGGAAGTTTTCCAGGAAGTGTGTGAGTGAGGACAAAGCATGCTGAAAAGACTCGTGTTGGTTTGTGGGGACAGTCGTCAATCCATAGAGCAGCCAGGGATGTTACAGCTTCAACCCGTTTGCTTAATTCGGGAATTGGGAACATGTATCTCGTAGTGACAATTTCGCTTGTTAATTGTTGCTACAATCGAAAAGGGATTAGAATCTGCTTAGGGCATGGGAATTATATGAATCAATGATAGTGGGAAACCGAAACAGCAGATTAATCGTTTCAACTTATTGATAATCACTTAATTGCTCCGTTTTCTGCTCTGTTTTCTCAATCAAATTTCAAATCTTAACACCCCCCCCCCCCAAACTGATTTTTCTGTTAATAACAATCCAAGAGTCCTTGAGAGACGATACTCGAGTTGTCGCGCCCTAACTACACTTTTTTCCAATCACTCGCTTTTTGACCCGTGTGCGACAGCGTGTCAAAATTGGCGCCGTTGCCGGGGACTTTTGTTGTTATTAACATATTTGTTGATTAATTTCTGAGTTAGTTATGGCTGCTAGGTCTGGTTATGAATCCTAGTACTTCCCATGGGTGATTATATGCAAAATTATATGCCTTATGTTGATTATGAGCCATCATGCATATATTATCCTGACTTTACTGGTGGTTATGAGTTTAGCAGTGATCTTGGCATAAATGGAATGAATGAGGTGCAACCTTGCTATTCTGGCCAACATGGTGGAGATCTTGGCAGCTTGGATGAGTTGGCTTCTTTGGTGCATCAAATGACAATAAGCCAACAGCAATATCAGCCTGACCCCACACCAGTCCAACCAAGTCTGGAGGAATTGGTGCAACAAATGGCAGAAGACACTCTTGAATTCCAACATAGGACATAAGCAAGTCTTCAGGATTTGGCCACTCAAATTGGTCACATTGCCTCCGCCTTGACTGCACTTCAATCACAACATCTGCTTGAAGTGCAGTCAGATTCGCAAATAGATGTTCTTGGCAATAATTCCTCTGAGCATTATGTTTCTCAAATAGAGTTGCTTTCTGACATTGTTGATGACACTTATTGTGATTTGATTGCAGCCACTGATTTTCCATCCTTTTCTGGTTTTGATGATGTTTACTCGTGTGCTGATTGTGCTAACGCTGACCTTTGTGCTGTTTGTGCTGAGATTACTTCATGTATAGCAGGTGAAGGATTTGGTAATGCAGTGAGTGCAGATTGTACAGAAGACAAAGCAGCACCAGTGACCCTCTCCACTTGTTTGCCACCACCCACTGTGGAACAACCACCGATGGAGTTCAAGCCTCTGCCTGAGAGTCAGGATTTTGCACCCTTGAATATGAAGGCACTATGGCCAGTCCAAGAGGTTGAACCCCATTTTTATTGGGAAGACTTTGTTGACAAGGCGGTCATCTTTGACCCAAGAGGGAGTGAGAAGTCCGCCGCACTTGGCGAGGTCACCATAATTGTCAAGCGCTCGCTTTCATACTTATGCTGCATGCCATGGGATCCGGGAGGATCATAATGCACTTTGGGCATTCCTTGGCCGCTGTATCACAGGCAGTGGGATCCTGGTGGAACCGCCTTCATGAGTTTTTCTAAACCTTTATATTTTTAATTATTTTGTTTCTTTTTAATTGTGTCGTTTGTGTGTGAGTCTTGTGTCGGTGAACTTAATGGATTTCAATTGAATTAGCATAGATGGATTGCATGATACATGTTGACTATTGATGATCCCCCCCCGCCCCCAAGGTTTTGAGAATCGAAAATTTGATCCCCATGTGAAAAATTGAAAATTGAACTTTGAGAAATTCTATTGTGATTGCTTGATTTATGACAAGTTTGGGGTGAAGGGGTGCACACACTAGGAATTGTATCTCGGTCAAACAATTTGCGAAAAATTTCCAGGTGAGGATTTGAGCCTCCAACATGTTTTTAATTGTGTGAATCACTTCAAGTTGCACTTTCCCGGATTTGCTTGAATCTCTTCATGGTTTGCATGCTTATGTGGTTGCATCAAATGATTTAGGCAATTTTCTTTGAAATAACTACTTGGCCTAAAATAACCATACCTAATGCATGTTCCCTAGTTAGCCACATTGAGCCTAATAAGCCTATTGTTCTTGATGACCTTATGCTATGAGCCAAAAATCTGGAAAAACCATGTTAACCCAATCTTAGGATTAGGAGAGCATGGAAGCTTAGCAAGAGAAGGGTTGTAAGAAACTAAGTTTGGGGTGGATACAAGGTTTGATATGTCATTATGGGTTAAGAAAAAGAAAAATAAAGGTTGGAGCCAAAGGCAAAGGAAAAAGAAAAAAAGAAGAAGAAAAGAACAAAAATGTCGAAAAAAAGGGTATTAAAAGAAAAAGGCTGTAGTCACCCAAAGCAAAAAGAAAAATGGAAAAAGGAATTTGAGTGGAAGTTCAATGTGTCAAAATGCTCATGATCTCTTAGTTCCTAGAGACTTAAGCCTAGTACCTTTGAATATCCTACCTTTAGCCAGGCCCCATTACAACCTTTAAAAGACCTTTTGATGTTGCATGCATGTTTTCGTGGGAACCTTGTTTGAGATGAAAATCAAATTCATGGGAAGTGCTCTTGAAATGTGAAATTGAGTGAAATGTTGATAGCCTAGACAAATTGAGCGAATGAGTGAAATATTAAATGCCCTTGTGAGGAAGGCAATTGTTTGAAATTGGTGATCTCCCTTTTGTGTGTAACTTGGATCCTCAACTCGGATTAATGATTGCACGAATGATGAAATTCTCAATTGTTTAAATTAAATGAATGTGGGGAGTACACACATTGTGGGGGGGAAAGCATTGAAGAAAAATTGTTTTGTTAAGATTGCATGAAATTTGTGCGAAATTGATTGAATCCTTAAAGCATGCCAAGTTCGAGTCGTTTTGAGTTTTAGTTTGCTTGGGGACAAGCAAAGTTTAAGTTTGGGGTATTTTGATAAGCCTCTGGCTCGACTAGTTTTATACTAGTAAGATCATGGCTTTTTACACTAATTACTCGAGTCCAATCTCGTTTTAGCCCAAATTTGGATTTAACCGTCCTCATGCAACATTTTGAGTTTCTTAAGTAGTTTTAGGGTATTTTAGTTGATTTTGAGTCAAATAAAGCATTTACTGCTATTTCACGTTTTCAGGTTAATAAAAAGAGCAAAAAGGGAAGGACACCTGAAGCAGAAGCCATCATGCCCAGGCCGTGACACTGGTCACGACCGTGATGAGCTACCCATGAAAGTCAGAAAGCATCACGGCCCAGCCGTGACACCCATCATGGGCGTGATGAGGAGACCCAGGAAGTCAGAATTGATCACGGCCTAGCCGTGATGAAGGTCACGGCCGTGACAGATCAGCACCCATGGACAGAAGCGATCACGGCCTGGCCGTGATAGGCATCACGGTCGTGATAGACCAGAATTTGAATGCGCGCCCTTGGCAGAATTGGTCACGGCCGTGACGCGCGGCCACTCTATAAATAGGAGCGCAACAGACACAGAATGGAATCCAATTTTCACTGTTTACATTTTATTTCTAGGATTTTTATTATGTATTTGATGGAGAACTAATCCCCCAGAGATTAGTCTCTTTGAATGTCGGTTTCACGAGGTTACGTAATTCCGGATCAATTTGCTTCTTCCTTTCAATACTATCCTATATGCCTTGTTTGCTTAATTCAGGTTGTATAGAATAAGTGTTGATTTATTTTGGTGATTCTATGTTCCTATACCTAATCGCGTTTGCTTAATTCGCGTGTGTTCAATCGTGTTTGCTTAATTCATGAGAGCTTCAACCCGTTTGCTTAATTCGGGAATTGGGAACATGTATCTCGTAGTGACAATTTCGCTTGTTAATTGTTGCTACAATCGAAAAGGGATTAGAATCTGCTTAGGGCATAGGAATTATGTGAATCAATGATAGTGGGAAACCGAAACAGCAGATTAATCGTTTCAACTTATTGATAATCACTTAATTGCTCTGTTTTCTGCTCTGTTTTCTCAATCAAATTTCAAATCTTAAACCCCCCAAACTGATTTTTTTGTTAATAACGATCCAAGAGTCCTTGAGAGATGATACTCGAGTTGTCGCGCCCTAACTACACTTTTTTCCAATCACTCGCTTTTTGACCCGTGTGCGACATCGTGTCAATGTCCTTGATGTTTACGATGGTTACCTTATGAATGTAATGATATGATGACTATTGTTGTATATACTATGTTGATTGGTTGATGTTGATGATGAGTTTTCGATCCTGAAATATGCTGTTAAGATGACCTAGCATTGATGGATTAAAAACCCTAAAAATTGGCTAAGAACTCGGTATCAGTTTCTGCCTAGAACAATACTGTTGTACATTAAGCACAGCCGTGCTGAATAGGGAGCACGCCTATGCTCCCAGTTTGAATTCTGGAAAATGGCTGCATATTAAGCACAACCGTGCAATAGAGGAGCACGACCGTGTAGCTGAGCACGGCCGTGCCTAAAAGGAAGCATGTCCATGCTTCCCTTATGTGATCAGCACAACCGTGCAGGGGACAAGCACGTTCGTGCTCCCCCATCAGACAGAGATGGAATTAAAGGTTTAAGTAGGGGCTTTTAACCCCAATCTTCCCCAATAACGTTATGATAACATAGCTAATCAATGACGAAGACTTGATAACTTAATTGAAGATTAATTAAGATGATTAAGATAATAAGATGGTTAAGTCGGTAACCGTTTGGTTACCGCACATTGCTGAAGTCTTGGATGCTTATTGGTCCAAGCACGTTGATGTTGAAGTCTTGGGCGCTTATTGGCCCAAGCATGATGAGTTGATGATGAAGTCTTGGGAGCTTTTTGGCCCGAGTAAAGGAGGTGGTTGATATTGTTTGTTGTTGTGCCATTGCATAGAGCATTGGAGTTGGCGTTGAGGCGGAGGTTCGACATAGGGGAGATCACCCGAGAGTATGGTGATCTGGCCATCCATAGTAGGTCACCCGATGTTTTGGTGACTGCGGCCTCCCGTGATGAGGCTTCCACGGTTTGATGCGTTGGCTATCCATGGGGTTCACCCAAGGTTTGGTGAACTCTTGGTGTTGTTGCTTTTATGGCCAATACAAATATATATTACCAAAGTTGTTCATCCTGAGTTAGTTGGATCCACAGGCATTGTTGGAGTAGCGGAGTAATGTTGCATTGCACTATATAGCATACTTGTTATGACGATGTTGATGATGACTGATGTTATGATGTTTACATGTTGATGTATGCTATATGATGCTATGTTTGTTTGTTTACCTTGCTTCCTATCTCCTTACCGAATATGTTTACATGATTCTTACTCCCCTCTTTCTTTTTGTTTGTTTGACCTGATTGGCTTTATGCAGAGGATGACGAGCAGCCCGGAGAGGAGTGACTCTGAGGAGCCACTACTCATAGTTAGGGATTTTACCTTTTGTCTAGTTTGTTTTGTTCAATTGTATTCCGAGGATATTTTTCGGAACGGTTGTACCAGCTCTGAATTGTGACATCTGGGTTGGGTTGTTTATGTTTTATGTTTATCGTTGTTATTACTTGGTTTTATATTTTCCACGTTTTTATGAATTCGTTCATGTGGGACTTTTCTTCCCATGGACAAAGGTTTTAATTTATCCAGTGAATGCATGTTTTTATTTTATTTATATCTATCTTTATATGCTCCATAAAATGTAGGGTAGAAGGGTGTCACATTTAGTGTTATCAGAGTAGGTCTGTCCTATCAGGCCTTAGTATGAGTCTGTTGTGAGTCTGTTGTGTGCTCTTGTTTGAATTGTCTATACTTGTTATAGACAACGATGCTTTAAGTTAGTTGCCTGTAGGTTTTACCAGCTTAAGTTTCTGTACTTAGAGTTGCTTTGGACGTGTACAGGAACTCATGGCAGGTAAAGGACGTAACGATCAGGCAATTGCGGAGGCATTGACACTCGTTCAAAGGAGCATATGATCCGGAAGGAGCTTTGTTATGGTTAAGGGAGACTGAGAAGATCTTCTGAGCGATGGATTGCAACGACCAGCAAAAGCTCATATTTGCTACCTTCATGCTGACTGAGGAGGATGAGCATTGGTGGGAAAATTGAAGGCAGCGGATGTAGGATGAGGGCACAACGGTTACATGTGTTGAGTTCAGGCAGAGGTTTATGGAGAAGTACTTTCCGGCAAACATCAAGGACAAGTAGGATATGGAATTCTTGGCTTTGAGGCAGGGATCTATGTCAATTAGTGAATATGCTGCCCAATTTGAGGAGCTGGAGATGTATTACACTCCGTACAAGCATACTGCAGATGAGCATTCCAAGTGCGTTAAGTTCGAGGCAGGACTTAACCCCGAGATCAAGCAGGCGATCAGCTACCAGGAGATCAGAGTCTTCCCAGTTATGGTCAACAAGTACCGGATTTATGAGGATGCTAGTCAGTTCAGAGTTGTCATTTCCAGAGGATCGGATAGTCAAAGCGGAAGAGGACTGATCAGAGAGACAGAGGGAAACAACGTTATGCTCCGACCGGCAAGGACTTCATGCAGAGTGGCAAGAAGCCACAGTTTCAGCATGATAGGTTTAGGGGCGGGTTCTCTAATGCCTCTAGACCCATGAGGTGTGGCAAGTGCGACGCACCGGACCACTTTTCTTCCTAGTGCAAGGAATCAACTGTGATTTACTTCAGGTGTGGCAAGTCGGGTCACATCAGCCGTGAGTGTGAGGGAGCCAAGGCAGAGCCTCCCAGCGCTAGCAAGAGTAAGAAGTCTCAGGCCAACCGACTGAAGACCACTGGGAGAGTCTTTACTCTTAGTGGAGCCGAAGCCTCCGAGTCCGATGACTTGATTCAAGGTACATGTTTTATTGATGGAACTCAATTGACTGTATTGTATAATTCGGGTGCTACTCACTCGTTTACATTGCATGATAGGGTCAAGAGTCTTAAGTTGCCTGTTACCTTTCTTGAGTTTGATTTGATTGTGTCTACACCCACAAATAAACATGTTTCCACTTCTTATGCATGCAAGAACTGTCATATTGTCATAAATGATAAAAACTTCGTTGCTGATCTTGTATGTTTGCCCCTGAAAGATCTTGATATCATTCTTGGCATGGACTGGTTATCTTCCAGTCACGTCATTCTGAACTGTTTTGATAAAACCTTGGTTTTTGGAACTCCAACGGAGTCTAAGAATCCGGACCTTCTCTCTGCCAGCCAAGTTCAAGCTTCGATGAAAGACGAAGCCCAAGTGTACATGATGATAGCTTCCCTGGAAGTAGAAAGCAACCCTCCTGATGTCACCAGCTTGCATGTTGTGTGGGATTTTCCTGAAGTGTTCTCGGGGGATGTTTATAACTTACCCCCGGGGAGAGATGTTGAGTTCACCATAGACTTAGTGCCTGGCACCAGGCCAATCTCCATAGCACCCTATAGAATGTCACCTCTAGAGCTAGCTAAGTTAAAGGAACAGTTGGAGGACCTGATGAAGAAGCAGTTCATTAGGCCGAGTGTGTCTCCGTGGGGAGCACCGGTGTTGTTGGTGAAGAAAAAGGATGATAGTATGAGGTTGTGTGTCGACTATCGGCAGCTTAACAAGGTGACCATAAAGAATCGGTATCCCCTCCCTAGGATTGATGATCTCATGGACCAGTTGATGGGCGCTTGCGTCTTTTCTAAGATAGATTTGAGTTCTGGGTACCATCAGATTCTAGTTAAGTCTGAGGACCTCCCGAAGAAAGTGTTCAGGACGCGATATGGTCATTACGAGTACTTGGTGATGCCCTTTGGTGTGACCAACGCTCCTGCGGTGTTCATGGACTACATGAACAAGACCTTTCACCCTTATTTGGAAAAGTTTGTGGTGGTGTTTATAGATGACATCTTAGTGTACTCCAAGACCAAGGAGGAACATGAGGAACACTTGAGGGCTGTCTTGCAGACCCTTAAGGAAAAGCAGTTGTACGCTAAGTTGCCTAAGTGTGAGTTTTTGTTAGAGGAAGTGAGCTTCTTATGACATGCCATCTCTATGGGTGGCATAGCAGTGGTCCCAGCTAAAGTAGAGACGATGCTCCAGTGGGAAGCTTCAAAGTCTGTAACCGAGGTTAGGAGTTTCTTGGGGTTAGCCGGGTATTATAGGTGGTTCATAGATGGTTTATCTAAGATAGCTTTACCCTCAACCCGTCTCACCAAGAAGGGATAATTGTTTGTGTGGGACTCTAAGTGTGAAGAGAATTTCCAAACCCTTAAGGATAGGTTGACATCAGCACCAATGTTGGTTTGGTCAGATCCTAGTGAACCCTTCGTAGTTTACTGCGATGCTTCTAAGCAAGGGTTATGTGGTGTGTTGATGCAGAATGGTAAGGTAGTTGCTTATGCTTCTAGACAGTTGAAAACCCATGAGAAGAACTACCCTACCCATGACCTAGAGCTAGGAGTTGTGGTATTTGCTTTAAAGATCTGGAGGCATTACCTTTATGGAGCGAGGTTTGAAGTTTTTAGTGATCATAAGAGTTTGAGGTGTCTCTTTGATTCGAAGGAGTTGAATATGAGGCAGTGTAGGTGGATGGAGTTCTTAAAGGATTGTGACTTTGAGCCGACCTATCACCCAGGAAAGGCCAATGTGGTGGCCGATGCCTTGTGTAGGAAAACCTTGCATATCTCCGCTTTGATGGTTAGGGAGATGGATCTAATTGAGGAGTTTAGAGACCTTAGTCTAGCTTATGAGTTTACCCCTAAGAGTATTAGGCTTGGTACCTTGAAGGTTACCAACAGCTTGATGAATCAGATTAGAGAGGGTCAAAAGTTAGATAAGTTTCTCTTAGACCAACGAGGGTTGCTTGCTCAGGGTAGAGACCTTAGTTTTAAGGATAGCAGTGATGGTGTCTTGAGGTTTAAAGATAGAGTGTGAATATCGGATGTTCCTGAGCTTAGAAAGTTGATCCTTGAGGAAGGACATAGGAGTGGACTGAGTGTGCACCCAAGTGCAACCAAGATGTATCAGAACCTTAAGAGGTTGTTTTGGTGGCCTTGGATGAAAAAGGATGTGGCCGAGTTTGTGTATGCGTGCCTAGTTTGTCAGAAGGCCAAGATAGAACACCAAAAGCCTTCAGGTAAGTTGCAACCTTTGAGTGTCCCAGAATGGAAATGTGATAGCATCTCCATGGATTTTGTGTCTGGACTCCCTAGGACTCCAGCTGGTTTTGAGGCTATATGGGTTGTTGTGGATAGATTGACTAAGTCTGCCCATTTCATCCCTATGAACATGGAGTATCCTTTAGAGAAGTTGGCTAAGCTGTACATCAAGGAGATAGTTAGGCTTCATGGTGTACCCTCTAGCATAGTATCAGATAGAGACTCAAGGTTTAACTCCAGGTTCTGGGAGAGTTTGTAGCATGCTTTAGGGACAAAGCTTAGGCTTAGTTTAGCTTATCACCCACAGACTGATGGACAGTCTGAGAGGACCATCCAGTCCTTAGAGGACTTGTTAAGGGCTTGTGTGCTAGAGCAGTCTGGTAGTTGAGACAATTTTTTGCCCCTGATTGAGTTCACCTACAACAACAGTTTCCATTCCATCATTGGGATGACACCTTATGAGGCTCTTTATGAGAGGAGATGTAGGACACCTTTGTGTTGGAATGAACCTAGAGATAATGTGGTGCTAGGGCTAGAGATGGTCCAGGAAACAACAGAAAAGATCAGGATGGTTCAGGAAAAGATGAGAGTCGCACAGAGTAGGCAAAAAAGCCACCATGACAAAAGGAGGAAGGCGCTCGAATTCCAGGAAGTCAATCATGTATTATTGAGAGTTACTCCAACGACTGGGGTTGGTAGAGTGATGAAGGCGAGGAAACTTACTCCGAGATTCATTGGTCCTCACCAAATCCTCAAAAGAGTCGGCAAGGTCACCTATCAAATAGCCTTGCCACCGTTCTTGTCAAACCTCCATAATGTTTTTCACGTGTCTCAACTCAAAGTATATCCATGACCCTAGTCACGTGATAGTACCCGAGCGCCATCTGATTGAAAGAGAACTTGACATTCAAGGTGTTACCCCTTCGAGTCGAGGATAGGAGGGTTTAGCAACTAAGAGGCAAGGAGATTCACTTGGTCAAAGTCGTTTGGAGTGGGGCAACTGAGGAAAGTGCTACCTGGGAGCTGGAAAGCAAGATGATGGAAGCGTACCCATGCTTTTTCCTCTGAGGTACGTAGAAATTTCGAGGACGAAATTTTTATAAGAGGGTGGAATTGTAACACCCTGCTTTTTCGTTAAGTGCTTTTTATAAGTTGTTTAGTTGGCTAAGGTCTTAGTGTGATTTTTGATTCAAAAGTTCATTTCTGGTGCATGAGCACGCCCGTGCTCATTAGCCAGCACGCCCATGCTCAATGAGCGGACCGCGTCTCGCTGACGCTAAGTCAGCACGACCGTGCTCGTGGGTAAGAACGATCGTGCTTAGGTGCAGCCTTTTTATAGTTGGCATAGAACCCGGGGGTTTACGTGAAACCCTATTCCTTCAGTTGCAACAGCCTCTATTGCGGCTGAGAGTGCCTTTTTTCCCTGTTTCCTATTCATCCATTGCTATAGTGGAGTTTTGGAAGCCTTGTGGGAAGCTTGTTTGATCCGCATCCGTTTAGAGGTAACGTTCCTTCCCTTTTGGTTTCCTTTCTTGGTTTTGGAATTGGAAACTAATAGGTTTGTGTTTTGGTTTGGCCAAGGCTTGATTTTGGGTTGAGCCGCTTGGAGGAAAGGAACCGGTTTATTGTTAGGAGCTTACATTGGAGCGACCTTCAATCCAGGTATGGGGAGAAGGGTAGTGTTTACATTAGGCACTGGGGGTAGTGTAAGGTAAATGGGTTCCCATAACCCCGATATTGTTTGTTTGTATGCCTATATGATGTTTATATACTTCATATGTTTATGTGATAATATGCTCTAGCTGTGTTGATGTTTATGTTGTATGCTTCATACTCATGTTCATATATTTCCTTGATGTTTATGATGGTTACCTGATGAATGTAATGATATGATGACTATTGTTGTATATACGATGTTGATGACAAGTTTTCGATCCTAAAATATGCTGTTAAGATGACATAGGATTAATGGATTAAAAACCCTAAAAATTGGCTAAGAGCTCGGTATCAGTTTCTGCCCATAACATTACTGATGTGCATTAAGCACGGCCGTGCTAAATAGGGAGCACACCCGTGCTCCCAGTTTGAATTCCGGAAAATGGCCGTGCATTAAGCATGACCGTGCAACAGAGGAGCACGACCGTGCCTAAAAGGAAGCACGACCGTGCTTCACTTATATGGCCAGCACGGCCGTGCATGGGACAAGCACGCCCGCGCTCCCCCATTAGACAAAGATGTAATTAAAGGTTTAAGTAGGGGCTTTTAACCCCATTCTTCCCCAATAACGTTATAATAACATAGCTAATCAATGACGAAGACTTGATAACTTAATTGAAGATTAATTAAGATGATTAAGATAATAAGATGGTTAAGTCGGTAACCGTTGGGTTACCGCACATTGTTGAAGTCTTGGGTGCTTATTGGCCCAAGCACGTTGATGTTGAAGTCTTGGGTGCTTATTGGCCCAAGCATTATGAGTTTATGATGAAGTCTTGGGAGCTTTTTGGCCGGAGTAAAGGAGGTGGTTGATATTGTTTGTTGTTGTGCCATTACATAGAGCATCGGAGTTGATGTTGAGGCGGAGGTTCGACATAGGGGAGATCACCCGAGAGTATGGTGATCTAGCCATCCACGGTTGGTCACCTGATGGTTTGGTGACCGCGGCCCCCGTGATGAGGCATCCACGATTTGATGCGTTGGCTATCCATGGGGTTCACCCAAGGTTTGGTGAACTGCAAGTGTTGGTGCTTTTATGGCCAATACGGATATATAACTCCGAAGTCGTTCATCCTGAGTTAGTTGGATCCACATGCATTGTTGGAGTAGCGGAGTAGTGTTGGATTGCACTGCATTGCATACTTGTTATGACGATGTTGATGATGACTGATGTTATGATGTTTACATGTTGATGTATGCTATATGATGCTATGTTTGTTTGTTTACCTTGCTTCCTATCTCCTTACCGAATATGTTTACATGATTCTTACTCCTCTCTTTCTTTTTTGTTTGTTTGGCTTTGATTGACTTTATGCAGAGGATGACGAGCAGCCCGGAGAGGAGTGACTCTGAGGAGTCACCTTTCATAGTGAGGGCTTTTACCTTTTGTCTAGTTAGTTTTGTTCAGTTGTATCCCGATGATATTTTCCAGAACGGTTGTACCAGCTCTGAATTGTGACATCGGGGTTGGGTTGTTTATGTTTTATGTTTATCGTTGTTTTAACTTGGTTTTATATTTTCCACGTTTTTATGAACTCGTTCATGTGGGACTTTTCTTCCCATGGACAAAAGTTTTAATTTATCCAGTGAATGCATGTTTTTATTTTATTTATATCTATCTTTATATGCTCCATAACATGCAGGATAGAAGGGTGTCACATAATGTGTATCCATTTTTTTGACCCCCTTAAAGGTAATTCCCGGCTCCGCCCCTGAGTACATGAGACATTTTTCAAAGCGATTTAGGAAGAAGGCAGATTTGATCTTAGATTTTGATAATGACCTTAAGATTTCTTATATTAGATGAATCTACAAGTGCATCTTCCTTCTCAAATAGAAAAAACTGCATTATTCACCTAAAATAAATAAATAAATAAAACTGCAATAGATTTGAATTTCATGATAACAACAATGAAGTTTAATATAAGGAGCGCACGGGTGATAAAAATTGTAGTTTGACTAGTGTGCCAAGTGATAGGTTGGTTGTCTTTTTTGCATTTTTCAAGTCTTAGTGATTAGAAGAGCATAAGAGTGGTAAGAAGCCATCACAAAACTGACTCAAATGTCAAATGAAAGAAGCTCTGCAAGAAATTCAGCACGATAGCAATCAAAAGCCGTATTCA
Source organism: Sophora flavescens (assembly GCA_030762895.1). Taxonomy (NCBI): domain Eukaryota; kingdom Viridiplantae; phylum Streptophyta; class Magnoliopsida; order Fabales; family Fabaceae; genus Sophora; species Sophora flavescens. The sequence goes on along the minus strand of CM061070.1, from coordinate 135,656,903 downwards.
TTAATGTTTTTTTATTGACAGGAAAATAATTGATGTCTATTTAATTTCACTACCCGATAGTTATGGAAATATGAATCTTCCATTGCTCTAGGAGAAGGGATAATGCAAGAGGGAAGTACTGCATCTGCATCAGTGTTAGTGGACTTAGCTGAAAATATGGATAAACTCATAAAATAACAACTACTAGTTTGTGTTTGCCATCCACTTTTGAGTTTTCGAAATTAAGTTTGGGGGGTGTAAATCCAGTTTCCTTTTTTTTATTTTTATTTATCAAGTTCAATGTTTTCAAAATTGAGTTATCTGAGGTTCAAATCTTGGTTGAATTAATAAAGGATTTTAATTTTTTCGTTCACCAAATATCAGTTTGAGTTTTAAATTATTAATCTTACCATAGTATCATAAAATTAAGCATATTGTTAACCACTGTCCTGAGGATATTGATTAAGAATTCCAATAAAAGCAATTGTTTATTAAAAAATTAAATAGAATATGACTTTTAAATGTTGAATGCATCACTTTCCAATAATAAATTTCTTTTTTTGTTCCTTAATCAATATCCTTTTAAGATACTGGTTAGCATTCTCTTAAAATTAATTATTATTTTTTGTTTCTTAATCAATCTTCGTAGGGTACTGATTAACATTCTCTTAAATTAATTATTTTTTTATCCCTTCAAAGTTCATATCGTGGATCAATTTAGTAACTATATTTAAGAGTTAGTTTGATTAAACTATCAAAATAATATTCGTTCTATAAATCATTTTTAAAAATAAAGTATTTAAACATAAATTGATGATTATAAAGTCATTCTCAGACACAACTTAAGAGAGATTAAACAAATACTATAAGATAGCTTCTGCTTTGACAGTTGTACAACTTTCCAAGACTGAACGTTTCACGTTTCATTTTGTTCTGATCTGAGCTTCTAGCTGTACAAAGCTTTCCTAAGCATTCAACAAAACGTAACAGTTCTGGTCCTTCTGCTTCTGAAGAAGAATTGTTTTACAAAGGAATAAAAGATTGCACGAGGCTTACTAATACAGATACTTGTATCTTTGTTACAATAGCAGCACGAATATTTATTTTTTCTTTTCCAAAAAAAGTATTACTCTTTCAATTATGCATGAATACATACTATCAACTGCATCAACACATAATTAGTACTATATCATAAAACTAAACAAGTTAACGATGTGTGTTGATCCAAACAGAAGTGACTTAGAATCTCTTAAATGACAAATACTAATAAGTGTTCTTGAAATATTATTTAAGAAACCTAAAAAAATAATTTTTATGAGAAATAGTGTATTCAATACATTAAAAAGAGATATAGTTAGTTTTTCAATGAACAATTACCTTATTTGGAATTCATAAATAATGCTCTTAGGATAATTGTTACTAAGACCCTCTTAATTATATAGTCCTAATATGGAGAAAACACTATTAAGAATGGTTTTCAGTTAGGCAACTGACATAAGAAAGAAAATTTTGTAGCAGAAATTGTGTACTCTCTCTGGATTTAATTATAAATAAAAAAGTATATATATTTTGTGAACTCAAATATAAACAAAAGCCAACTAATTAAACTCTATTTAATGTCAGTATTTCAAAAGTCAAGATAATATATCAACCAATCAAACAAATCCTCGTTTTACTTTTCCAAAATCATTACACACTGTTGAGACAATTAAATGATAGTTTAGTAATTGTCACTCATTTTTTTTACATAAATCAAGATAATTAAACTAAATTAACTATCTTCCTTAATAAATGTGAAGTTGGTTAATTTTGCTTATAAATGAGTCCGGGAGGAGTATTTAGCATTTTGAAAAGTATTACACTTAGGGTGCGTTTGATACGTATTAAGACACGGGACAACACATGACAAACAGGATAACACATTACAATTTTTTGTCATGTACTTCGTTTGATAGATAATAAACAACACAAGTAAAATAATATTAATTTTATATTATGATATCCGTTGTAATATATATTATTATATATTAATATATAATATTATTAATATATGTAAGTATTAGATAATATATAATATGTTTTTATAATATATAGTATATATGATAATATATTATTACTCTCATAATAATATTATATATATTATTAATATGTATTATATATAACATTAACGTTTGAAAAAAAATTAAATAACGTTAACGTGGAGTGGGGTGGGGTGATAGAGTGGGGGAGAGGGAGGGAGAAAGATGCAAGTATAATTTTGTCTATATTTAGTAGTCCGTCCATGTGATAAAAAGTTGTCTCATAGTTTGGTGGGGGACAAAATTTTTGGTTTTTATCTGGTCCCTCACCCTTTTGTCATGTCCCTGACCACTTTTCAAATCAAACGGAAGACAATAATTTTTACAAATTAAATCCACCCTTAATTTTCTAATACAAATTTTAGTTTTATGTGATTCTTAACAAATGCCCGAAAGACACTAGTGAGCAACATCCTTGAATTAAACTCAAATAAATCTATAAATAATTTAATGAGCAAAGAAAAGAAAAACAGATAGTTGTCGGTAGAGATTACCGGCAAGTGGCAGTTTACTAACTTAGAGTCAGAAAGCAACAAACGGCATCAGTTCCCAGGTGCGGCGTTCGGCGGAAAAATATACAACACAACTAATTAAGCAATTAACAAATCCATTATTTATTGATAAATCAACTAAACCAAAACCAAACCAACCCCACACAATAACAATTTACAGAAAACAAAACAAATGCTACCAAATTAGCTTCCAAATGAAACTGAAGAAAAATAAAGTAGCCATAATCAATAAGAAACCGTCCAAATTACATTAACTTGGTCTAACCCCATTAGAAAAACCAGTCCTATATTGCATGTACCATTAGGAAATGTCCCCTTCGAACCCTACATATGATCCTCCTATGTCCCCCATTCACATTTTCTTATAAGACCCTTTATGCCCCTTATTCCCAATGTCCCACTCCCTCCCTTCCCCTATAATACCATAGTCCTCACAGATTTTTGCACCATTTCCTAGTGTGCCCGTGTGCCTACAAATTTTAATCACTTCACTCCTTTCTTTTCAGTTTCACACACATAAAATACAACACATAAACGCTTTCTTATTTATTCATTTCATTTCTCTCTCTTTGTAGTTTATTATACTACTATGGCTTCTTCGACTGGAAATGGCAGTGGAACTGGGTCTCCTTGTGGGGCATGCAAGTTCCTGAGACGAAAGTGTGCTGCTGACTGCATCTTTGCTCCTTACTTTAGCTCAGAACAAGGCCCTGCTAGATTTGCAGCCATTCATAAGGTGTTTGGTGCAAGCAATGTTTCCAAATTGCTCTTGCATATACCAGTTCATGATCGTTGTGAGGCTGTTGTCACAATTGCTTATGAGGCTCAGGCTCGTATCAGAGACCCTGTTTATGGCTGTGTCTCCCACATTTTTGCCTTACAACAACAGGTACTGAAAATGAAGCTGTAGGGAAATTCTACAATGCCCTTTATACTTGTTACAGTATATATGCTAACCATACTTTATATCATGTTACCTGAAATATATACCTACGCTAAGTTCTTTTATGTTAATGAGAGAGGGATGTTCAACTTCCAAGTTCCAACAATTAACACTTGCAGTAAGTCACTAATACATCAAGTTCTCTTTATAATTAAACTCAATTTTTCATCTCATCTTCCCTTATGTTTCCATATGGAAAATATTTTTTTTCTTCATGCCTTTTTTTGCACTTTTACTGGTTTGAAAAATAGGAAGCAGAAAAAATGCACATTGAGAAGTGTGTTTCTCTTATTTACCTATAAAAGAAATGGTGTAAGAAGAATAATATAATAGAAGGTGTAGTTGTTTTTATATTATATTAGAAATTTGGAAAACCAGTGAGGTCATTCAACCACACCACTCCTGTCTTTATCTCTTGCTTGATGTTTAGCTACATACGTTTGGCTTTTATGATTCTTCAAGAGCCAGTCAAAGTATATTATTTATTGGTTGTATAAATTAAATACACGTGACGTACTAGCTAGTCAATTTATTAATAAACAAACAAATATTCTAGTCATCTTTATTAATTCAAGTTCTACTTTTTCTTACATTTTCTTTTTGTTTAAATGCAGGTGGCGTGCTTGCAGGCACAGCTGATGCAAGTGAAAGCTCAGCTGGCTCAGAACATGAACATAGAGAATCATCAGTGGCCAGGGAGTAATGTTGTTGGACAAGGACAACCCATGAATCCATTTTGTCCCACTAATTACATGAACCCGATTTCTCCTCAAAGCTCTCTTGAGTCAATTGATCACAGCAGCAATATCAACGATGGAATGGTCATGCAAGATATACAAAGCAGAGAAGATTTCTCATTCCAAGCTAAGAAAAGATCATCATATAACAGTAGTGACTTGGGTGAGCTGCAACAATTGGCACTTAGGATGATGAGGAACTAACTACTTTAACTTTAGCAATTAATAAAGCAAGCAAGTCTTCATTTTCTTGAAAAATGTTCCCTTGATGTTGAAGATATGATCTTAGCCTGGTGTTTCATACAAGGTTTTAAATTGCGATGGTGGGAAATAGGACTGTAATTACGATCGCGATGTGGTTTGGACAACTCTCAAAAACAATACGTTACGGCCCAGATTTTGATTTCCGTCCTAGATTTAAAATCTTGATAGTACATAACGAGAGTGTCAAGAAGAAAAATGGCCATAAATGGTAAGCCTAAACTAAGCATCAGGCTTTCCTGTTTGTGGATTCAATCCAAAAGAAATTAAATTTTTGCAGACTAGCTAAGTCTGTCTACCTCTCTTTGAGTTACTATGTTTACTCAAATTAGTGTAGTAGTTAACTTATAGTTTATTAAATAATGTTGTTTTTTCTAATCTGAACTACAATAAATTAAAGAGACACTCTTAAAACAAAAGAGGAAGCCTAAAATATAGGGGTTGTCATGAACTATTATGCATTCTTTGCCTGTCAAACCTCAATAATGACGATGTGTACCTTTGAATTATGAGTTGTCTGTCCTTCGTTTCTCTCAACGGGAGATCCTTTTCCCTAACAAAACCACACGCTTAATTGAACTTTTTAGATAACAATCTTGACACGTTGAACTTTTTTTGTTTTATTTAAAGTGGGAATCCCCATCTAAGTTAATTTGGATTTTATACCCTTAAAAGACAAGCACGTTCTGGTCTGATCAGCTGTCCTTATCCTACTATTTAGTGAATAACCTCATTCGCGTTTGAGGTATTTGGCTATAAAAATAATATGAACAATTCTTTTTTGATACTACGAAACTTCAATATAATGAACTGAAAAAATTAATTTAATCTAGACACTTAGTTTGTGTTCTTTTTTTCTAACCCCCAAAATAATAATAATAACAAAATATTCAATTAAGGGGACCTAAAAGAGATCATGCATGAGCCTTAACCATAGTGGATAGAGATCATCTATCTGAAAAGAGTGTCCCATTTTTATATCACTCATTTAGATTGTGTCATATCATTTAAAAATGATATATTTGTAACTAATAATATGATTAATTTTTTAAGTGATACAATTTAAATAGATAAAATAAAAAATGTGACATCATTTTGAGATATTTATCTCTATTCATAACATAATATATATATTAGTCCATACTCTATATGTCATCGAGGATTTTCTTTTTTATGTTGCAAAAAACTGGAAACGAGGAACGCAAGTCAAAATTGATCAAGTTAAGTTGTCCCATTTCTCACATGTCCAGATCCAAATTCAATATTCCCTTGGGGGGTATTGATGAGACATCTTTTCAAGATTTGTTTTGGCAAGGCAGGGGCTAGAGAGGACTTGGATGCTATCATTATATAGATAAAGGCAAACACAACCCTAGGGTGAGTATCTAATAGACCTCACTTGACTAGGTTAATATATTTTAACAGCCGGTAGTTTTACCTGCAATTACTATGCTATAATCTAATTGTAATACCAATACACTAATGATATTTTTTTTTTTATAGATTGTTCCGGTAGAGATCCGATTTGTCGGAATCTTATCGTAAAACATCTAATCAAGAACAAACATCGGGGTTGTTTTAGATTATGGCTTAACAGAATATTGTATTCCGGTTCTACATATCCCAATGGGAATCAAAGGCAGACGTAGTTCTAGGTTCAACCCTTGGCCGTACGGTGATCCCAATCCCTTAATCTTGTATCTAATGAATACTAGCGAGCAAGGACTCTTCAATAGTCTCTTGATCAAGCTGGTTCCTCTAATACGTTTAAGGGAGATTCACCTAGCTCAGTTAAAAGTAAGTATCTCTTTTGAGTTCTCCTCCTTTTATAATAGGATCTCCATATCTTTAAGAGATATGGATTTATCTCCTTTTATATCTTAAATCTTCTTTGAGATATAATTTCCTTAATTTGAGGGATTTTATCTCTTCTAACCGGATAAGGTTATTTGAGATAATATCAGGATTATTAAAAATAATATCAATATCTTAACATTCCCACCTTTATTGGATCAGGTATCCAAGCTCGGTGGTCGGGTTTTACTCCCCGGCCAGTACACAAGCCCCCCAAGCTTTGAGCTAGTAGAAGCGTAAAAGTTTTCATGACAGTAGCCGAGCTTGGCCTTTAAAAACCTTATTTGGAGAATCTAAGGTTTATGGTGTAGGTTCTCTTCCACTTTTTACCATAGTCTTAATGACCGATCTTGTACCTCGCCAATCGTTCAACCTCGGTGACCGAGCTTCACACTTCGAGTTGACGAGCTTTACACCTCGGCCCATATACAAGTCCCCCCAAGCTTTGAGCTTTCAAAAAGCATGGAAGCTTCTTTGAAGGAGCTGAGTCTAGCCGAGACATGGGCAGTCGTTTTAGATCTGCGCCGTGACCAAATTTTTGTAGCTCCCGAGATGAAAAGAGACGTTGCCTTCGTTATTAAGATAAGGCTAGTTTGTGACGCGTGACCTCTGTATGTGGCATTACTTCCGAGGCTTGCTCTTCGGTTGCATGATTGAAGCCGTTCGCTTGTCACAGTGTTTATTCCGATGTCTTTACCACTTGTGACTCCTTCTTTAGTGAACCGAATTTGCGCAGACTTGAAGAGACGTTCCTCTTCTTCACACGACGTACGTCATTATTACTTTCAAAAGTAATGTTAAGATTTGTTTTCTTTCGAAGCGTCGAGGTCTTTATAAGTTGGGGAGAAGTTTGCTTAGGAGCTCATTTTGCCTCTTCCTTGCTCAAACCTTTCTTCAAGCTCTTCTCCTTCAAGCTTCTGCATTTCCTTTTTTGTTCCAGGTATGTCGTCGTCATTTCACTTCATTCTTTTTTTCTTCCATGGAAACTTCATTCGAGGTATCTGATGAGCCTCTGTTTGACTGGTTTTATAACTAGTAAAGACCTTGGCTTTGTGCTAATTTTATATCATTTTCACCCAAATTAGACTTGATTGTCCTTAAGTAAGATTTTGAGTCTGTAAAGTGTTTTTAGGTTAATTTAGTTGATTTAGAGTTAAATAAAGTACTTATGTTATTTCCTTATTTTCAGGTTAATAAATAGGAAATAATTCCGGTTCGCCCCGCGAAGGATATCTCGCGTCGCGAGTCTCCCAGCCCTGAAAAGTCAGAGACGATCACGGCTTGCCCGTGTTGAAGATCACGACCGTGGCAGTTTTGAAGTTGAAGCGTTCGCCTCGCGAGCATCCATTCGCCTCGCGAGTCTGGAAGTCAGAATATAATTGCTGTCACTGGAACCTGAACGGGTCATGAAGATTGGGCCATAACTTGGGTTGTAGATGTCAGTTTGAACTGAAACCGGTGGCAAATGAAAGATAAAACAAAGAGCTTTAACTCTCATGAAGACCATTATTCCAAACAGAGCCGTTTTGAAGGGCTTTAATCCATGTGAAGTCAGAGACGTTTCAGCTGCCCTATGAGTTGAATGTGGACATAACTCCCTCATCTTAACTCATAATTAAGCAAATTGAGTGGCTTTGGAAAGCTAAGAGGCAGAGGTTGAAGTGAATTAAAGGAGTATTCAGATATTGAGAGGTCTTGAGAGAATTTGTATAAATAGTTAGTCATAGTTAGTCAGAGTTAGCCAGTTTTGGCTAATCTTTGGTAGACAGTAGTAATAGTTTTCAGAAGTTTATTTCTTTTCTTTTGTGTTTTACTTTTGTAATGGAGAACTAGTCTCCTAGATTAATCTACTGTAATTGGTTTCTGTTAACACTTGAGGTTCTGTATTCCATGATTAGTTGCTTTTCTCTTTTCAATGCCATCTTTGTATGTTTCATTTTGTTATTTCGATAATGTACAGTGTGGTATTGTTTCATTTCGGTGATGCTATGTTCCTATATATAATCGCGTTTGTTATTTCGCGTGTGTTCATTCATGTTCGTTTGTTCATGAGAGCTTAACCCCGTTTGTTATTTCGGGAATAGGAACATACATCTGTAGTAGCAGTTTTCGTTTGTTAATTGTTGCTACAACCGAGAGGGGATTAGTATCTGCTTAGGATTTGCATGAATCAATGATAGTGGGAAACCAAGAACAGTAGGTTAATCGCTTTTGTCTATTTGCTATTCTCTTTAACTGCTTTGTTTTTAGTGTTTTGTTTTCTTAATTTAGTTTTCAATCCAAAACCCCCATTTCTAACTTTTACTAATTTTCTGTTAATAATAACAACAACTAAAGAGTCCTTGAGAGACGATCCGAGTTGTCGCACTATACTGCATTATTTTATAATCGCTCGTTCTTTTTGGCGCGTGGCGACAGCGCGGTCAAAAATTGGCGCCGTTGCCGGGGACTGGTTTGTTGTTATTAGCAGAAAATAATTTTTGAAAAAAAAAAACTTTTTGCTTTGCTAATTAGTTTTGTCTGCTTTGTCTGGCCTGTAAATTTTATTTTCCCCCATGGATAATTACATGTATGGATATTTGCCTAATGTTTATTATGAACCACCTTGCATGTACTATCCTAATTTTAGTGAGCCACCACCATACTATCCTAGCCAAGTGACCACCTCTGCGCCTTCCGAATCTTCACAAAGCACCTTGGATGAGATTGCTTCAATGCTACAACAAATGGAAGAGAACAATCAACGGATGGCATACAATCTTGAATTTCAACAGAGGATGGAGGCAATGGAGGCAAGTAATCTTGAAGCCCAACAGAGGGACCAAGCTGAATCTCAAAAGTTGTGGGCTCTAATTGATCAAGTTACCGCCAACTCAGCTGCAATGCTAGCCCCACAGCCCATTGAAGAACCTACAGAGGCACAATTTATTCTTGAAAATACCTCTGAGGATGAGTCTGATACTGATACTTCTGTTACTGAATTATGTGTTGAATCCCCTGATCCTGATGCTTGTTATTGTGATGGAACTGCATTGTGTGTAGAATGTTTTACAGGTTTATACTTTTCAGGAAAAATGGAAAATGCAGATCGTTTTGCAGGTTTATTTTTTTCAGGAAATATAGAAAAGGAGGATCAGGAGGACATTTGCTCCACCGTGCTTGAGGATAAAGAAGACTCTTTGGTCTTAGATGCATGTGTTGAGAGTAGTGGGGTGGATGATGAATTAATTGCTGAATTTCCAGACATTGTAGATTTTTCTGATTCATTTTCTTGTAATATATGTACTAACTCTAACCTTTGTGTGGTGTGTGCTGAAATTTCTGCATGTATAGCAGGTGATAAATTTGTTAGTGCGGTAAATGAAGAATGTGCAGAAAATGAAGCAGCACCAGTAACCCCAGCTAACTGTTTGCCACTTCCCCCTGTGGAACCAAAAGTTCTGGACTTTGCACCCTTGGATTTTGCACCATGGCCAGTCCAAGATGTTGAGCCCCACTTCTATTGGGGAGACTTTATTGAGAAGGAGGTCATCTGTGACCCGAGAGGTAGTGAGAAGTCCGCCGCACTGGGTGGAGTTATTATAATTGTCAAGTGCTCACCTCCGCATCAAAGCTGCAAGCTAGGAGACCATGGAACAAATTTCAGTCCTTTGGCTACCACGTGGGACTTATGCTACAAGCAGTGGGATCCTGGTGGAACCACCCTTAATGAGTTTTCTTAACCCTTTCTTCTTTTTAATTTTCTTTTCTTTACTTTATTTCTGTTTTGTTTTTAATAAGGCTCCTGAATAATTTGAGAAGCTCAGGAGTTGTGTTTGAGTCTAGTATTGGCAAGTTTGATGGATTTGATTAATTTTTGCATAGATTGATTGCATGATAGTGTTGACTGTTTACCCCTAGGATTTGGAAAATTTTTGAAAATTTGATCCCCATGAGATTGAAAACTGAACTTTGAGATTTTATTATGATGGCATGATTTATGATAAGTTTGGGGTGATAGGAAGCACACACTAGGGATAGAATCTCTTTCAAATAATTTGCAAAAAAATGTCCAGGTGAGGTTTTGAGCATCCAACATGTGTTTGACTGTGTGAAAATCTCTTTTAAGTTGCACTTTCCCGAATTTGATTGAATCTCTTTTTGGTTTGCATGATTATGTGTTTGCTTCAAATGATTTAGGCATTTTCTTTGTAAATAGCTACTTAGCCTAAAATAACTAATTCCTAATGCATGTTCCCTAGTTAGCCCATTGAGCCTATTAGCCTATTAATTCTTGATAACCTAATGTTATAAGCCCAAAAATCTGGAAAACCATGTTAACCCGATCTTAGGATTAGGAGAGCATGTAATCTTAGAATGGGTACAAGAAACCAAAGTTTGGGGTGGCTACCCGGTGCAATGTGTTGTTTGAGATTTGGAAAAAAAAAAAAAAAAGTGTAAAAATGAAAAAAAAAATAAAAAAAATAAAAAAAAAAGAGAAAAGAAAAGAAAAACATAAAAAAAAAGAAGAAAAAAAAAATTTTAAAAGTGCAAAAATGCCAAAAAGGCTGTTTGAATAAAGAGGTTGTAGCCACCCAAGGCAAAATGAAAAATGAAAAAGGAACTTGAGTTAAATTCAAAGTGTAAATAATGTTCATGCTCTCTTAGTTCCTAGGGTCTTCAGCCTAGTTCCTTTGTATATCCTACCCTTAGCCAGGCCCCATTGCAACCCATAAAAGACCTTTTGATGTTGCTTGCATGTTTTCTGTGGGAACCATTAGGAGATGAAAATCAAATTTATGGGAAGTGCTTCTGAAAAGTGAAATTGAGTGAATTGTTGATAGCCTGACACAAATTGAGCGATTGAGTGAAATACAAATTTCCCTTGTGAGGAAGGCAGTTGTTTGGATTTGGTGATCTCCCTTTTGTGTGTGACTTGGATCCCCTGCTTAGATTTCTGATTGTCTGAATAATTAATTTCTCAACTGTTTAGAATAAATGAATGTGGGGATTGTTTTGCTTGTAAGGGGGGAACATTGAAAGAAAAATTCTTTTGAAAAATTGCTTGAAATCTATGGAAAGTTGATTGAATTCTTAGGCTTGCCATGTTTTGCCAGGTCTTGAGTCTGTTTGAGTTTTTAAGTTTTAGTTTGGTTGGGGACAAGCAAAGTTTAAGTTTGGGGTATTTTGATGAGCCTCTGTTTGACTGGTTTTATAACTAGTAAAGACCTTGGCTTTGTGCTAATTTTATATCATTTTCACCCAAATTAGACTTGATTGTCCTTAAGTAAGATTTTGAGTCTGTAAAGTGTTTTTAGGTTAATTTAGTTGATTTAGAGTTAAATAAAGTACTTATGTTATTTCCTTATTTTCAGGTTAATAAATAGGAAATAATTCCGGTTCGCCCCGCGAAGGATATCTCGCGTCGCGAGTCACCCAGCCCTGAAAAGTCAGAGACGATCACGGCTTGCCCGTGTTGAAGATCACGGCCGTGGCAGTTTTGAAGTTGAAGCGTTCGCCTCGCGAGCATCCATTCGCCTCGCGAGTCTGGAAGTCAGAATATAATTGCTGTCACTGGAACCTGAACGGGTCATGAAGATTGGGCCATAACTTGGGCTGTAGATGTCGGTTTGAACTGAAACCGGTGGCAAATGAAAGATAAAACAAAGAGCTTTAACTCTCATGAAGACCATTATTCCAAACAGAGCCGTTTTGAAGGGCTTTAATCCATGTGAAGTCAGAGACGTTTCAGCTGCCCTATGAGTTGAATGTGGACATAACTCCCTCATCTTAACTCATAATTAAGCAAATTGAGTGGCTTTGGAAAGCTAAGAGGCAGAGGTTGAAGTGAATTAAAGGAGTATTCAGATATTGAGAGGTCTTGAGAGAATTTGTATACATAGTTAGTCATAGTTAGTCATAGTTAGTCAGAGTTAGCCAGTTTTGGCTAATCTTTGGTAGACAGTAGTAATAGTTTTCAGAAGTTTATTTCTTTTCTTTTGTGTTTTACTTTTGTAATGGAGAACTAGTCTCCTAGATTAATCTACTGTAATTGGTTTCTGTTAACACTTGAGGTTCTGTATTCCATGATTAGTTGCTTTTCTCTTTTCAATGCCATGCTGTATGTTTCTGTTTGTTATTTCAGTAATGTACAGTGTGGTATTGTTTCATTTCGGTGATGCTATGTTCCTATATATAATCGCGTTTGTTATTTCGCGTGTGTTCATTCATGTTCTTTTGTTCATGAGAGCTTAACCCCGTTTGTTATTTCGGGAATAGGAACATACATCCGTAGTAGCGATTTTCGTTTGTTAATTGTTGCTACAACCGGGGGGATTAGTATCTCGCTTAGGATTTGCATGAATCAATGATAGTGGGAAACCAAGAACAGTAGGTTAATCGCTTTTGTCTATTTGCTATTCTCTTTAATCGCTTTGTTTTTAGTGTTTTGTTTTCTTAATTTAGTTTTCAATCCAAAACCCCCATTTCTAACTTTTACTAATTTTCTGTTAATAATAACAACAACTAAAGAGTCCTTGAGAGACGATCCGAGTTGTCGCACTATACTGCATTATTTTATAATCGCTCGTTCTTTTTGGCGCGTGGCGACAACGCGGTCAGTATCCCAGAATGCCTCTTCTGGGGTTCAGATCATAGAGCCCAAAATCAATCAGATTGGGGGCTCTCCTCATCATTCCCCATCTCCCTCTCATGGTGATGGAGGTGCCAAGGGTTCTTCTTCTTCTTCTGACGGGAGTAGCTCTGCTACTCCTGGCGCTACCATTGCCCCTAAGAGTCGCAAGCGTGCTTCTAGGATGCCCAGGGTTCCTTACCCGGATATTACCATTCCTGGGTAAAACCCGATGCTGGGGCATTTTATTCTAATTTCAGAACTCTCGATTCCCTTAAAGCCATCAAGGCCAAAGTTACTGCTTTCGATGGTGCTGTAGAATGCCTTCCCTGTTCAGATAATGAACATGTGTTTCTTCAAGCTTCTCCCTCTGAACTAGCTTTCACCTATGTATATAAGACTTTGTTTGAGCAGATTGGTGTCATCGTCCCTTTTACCCCCTTTGAGTGTGAGGTTCTAAAAATTATGAACGTTGCTCCTGCCCAATTACACCCAAATAGCTGGGCTTTTCTGAAAGCCTTTCAAATTCTTTGTCGCCAAATAGGGATGGTGGCCACCGCGTCCAAATTTCTCTATTTTTACAAGGTCAGGTTCAGAGACCGAGTTGGGTGGATCTCGCTATGTGGGGTTGAGAAAAGGGGTATCATCGGGCTCTACAAGAGCTCATACAAATTCTTCAAGTTAGACTTTTTCAAAGTCTGACTACTGAGGGGAATGAGTCTGTCTTTTTCGACTCAGACGAAATTTCCAAATTTCCTCTCTACTGGCAACCCCATCCTTCTAAGTTTTCTAGTTTTGACCTCGGTTGTATGATAGCTCAAGACGGAATTGATGTTGAGATTCTGAAACTTTTTCCTCGGCCACTACCCTGTGGAAGACTTTTAAAACTTCCCGTCTCTTCCACTCGGCAAGCCGATTTTGATTGTAAGTAGCTTTTATTTCAAAGGTTTTTATTTTACCTGTTTTTGTTGTATTCGCTATATTTTGACTGATCTCCTTCTTGCAGTGATAATGGGAGAATTCAATTACAAGGCTTTGCTGAAGAAATCGGCTCCTCAAGATGGTGGCACCTCAATTCCGACTTCCGATGCCAAAGGGAAGAAGAAGAAGGTTGTTGAGAGCCCGGACCCTGATGCTTGTCTTTTTAAGAGGTCTAGGGCCAACGTTTAACCAGTGGTATCGAGGAGGAGTGCTTCTCCGTTTCCTCCGACTCATGATGACCCCACTGCCGAGAAGAGGACTGAAGGGGCACCTCATGTGACCGACCTGACAGTGGACACTAAGTGGTATAATGGCCACTGTAACCCAGGGATCAACTCGCTCTAGCATGATGATTTCAACCCCGGCCCACTTATTGATGGTCAAGTGCTGAAGCCCTCTGATGCTTGGCTTTTTCTGGAGCAGGGGCCTGATGCTAGTATGGAGGCCGCCGCTGCTTATGCCCTCCGAATCTCGTCCTTCACTTGCTTCTGGAGTCAAGAACTATAAAAAACTGTGAAGAAGATGGAGTCGATGAGGGCCGAAGTGGCTCATTCCTCGAGGTTGAGGGACGAGTTGGCTTTGAAGTTGACACAGGCAAACACAAGAAGGAGGTTGAATTGTGTTTGTTAATAATTTTCGAAAACTATCCTTTAAAACAATTTTTGCACTCAAGGAGATTAGAAACAGAAGCACACACAAAGACAAAGATCATTTTTAAAAGACTTTAACAAATGCAATATCAAAACCCCACAGTTAGTATAAGCAAATAAAACTGAAGATTTTATGGATAGAAGATTCACGTAAGAGATTTTATCCTGGTTCACTCTCTTCCAACAAAGAGCTACGTCTAGTCCCTTCGACTTGAAGGATTTATCCACTGTTTCTCCAAATAGATTACAACTAAGTATTCAACACCTCTCCAGGCTACAAGTATTCGTTTCTTACCAAGCCTTTTCAGGCTCTAACTCTAACAAAGAGATTTAATGTTTGATCTTCTTAACTCACTACTGTGAGAGTATGACAGTTTAAGATCAGTTGAATATTACAACAACATTCAAACTAAAGAATATAGACTCTTTCTCTTGAAAGAATATTAGAATGAGTGATTATCGATTAGCAAAAGTTCAGCTAGCAAGGTTGTGCTGGCAAGAGATGTTCTTCAGTATCTGAGGTCTTCAATTTATAGTGACCTTCTTCTTCACTTATATTTCTTCAACGGTTACTTTGAATAATCCCGTTTAGAGATAGCATTTAATGCATGATATCCGTTGTGACCGATAGCTTGATTGTGGCAATGTTGAACAGTACTCTTGGTTATCGATGTAGCATGAAATATGAGTCTTGCTCCTCCGAGTATTACAGCTTGAGCACTTGTTGTTCCTACTTTGTGTAAAACCAGTTTTTTCAGTCATAAAGTTGTCATCATACATATCATTTTGCAGTATCTTATTGTATGATTCTGCTTTTTGCATTTCGTGATTGTACTATGTTTCTTTTACAACAAGGTGAAACATTAAAGCAAATAAAACAAATGTGAAGAACAAATATTCTATTGAAATAATTATCAATCATTTGAAATAAATTCAAGAGATTTGGATTGCATTTAATTCATTCTAAGATGGAGCTCGTCTAAAAAGAAACTCCGTCTACTTAGTTATATGAGAGTCTAAGTCTGTTCAATATTTTACTTAGCCCATCTGATGACGTGGTATATCCTTTTGTCTATCAAGTCTTCGAACTTGCTATTCCTTAATGAGTTATAAAGTTCTCCGTCTAGTGACTTGGCGGTTAGAGCTCGTCTACTAGATTACTTTATGTTTCAATTCATTTACTTGTACTAATTATTTCCGTTTGTTTACGTGGCAAGATGGATGCTCTTATTATCAAGTCTTTGGACTTGCTGTACCTAACAAGTTATTTAGGTATTTATCTAGCACATATTTAGAACTTCGTCTAATTAAGAAAGACAGTCTACTTAATTAAATAACTAAGAACTTTACCAAAGTATTTGAGCAGCCCGTCTACAGGGGTGGACGCATATTTTTCAATTAGAACTTATCCCATGTTTCTTTTACTTATATGTAAATATTCCTGCATAACTGAAAGCACATGTTAGATCTCAACTAACACTTTGCCAAGCAAATTTAATCCTTTTGTTAGAATCAAAACTTTAGAGATTATTAAATCTAAAACCACTTTGGTTCCAACAATCTCCCCCTTTTTGATGATGACAAAACTAGTTAAATTAGAAAATCAAAGTCTAAGAGAGCTTGCAGGGCTCCCCCTATGACAAAGCATTCAAATACTTAAGCAAAATTATAAGCTAACAAATAGGTGCAACAACTTATCATACTTAGAATCTATATAAGGGAATAAATAAACATAAGTATCAGAGCAGCAGATATCAAAGCAAATAAGCAAACATAAGTATCAGAGCAGTTAGCAACTAGAATAGAATATGCAAATGCAAATAAATAAAAGCTTTTCAAAACTGACTTTTTATATATAAAAATCTCTTTTCTTTCCCCCCCTTTTTGTCATCAGCCAAAAAGGTAAAAGGAGATGACCATCATTGTCAGTACAAAAAAGAATAAAGATTAAGCAGGAGGAAGTGGTGGAGGAGGAGGGTTCTGAGCTTGACTTTTCTTGAAGTCCATGAGGAATTCAAGCATTTTATTTACAAGCTCTAAGGTTTGAGCCCTTCGAGGTTTGAACTTGCTGATGAACATCCTCCTTAATCTTCTCAGTCAACTTTTCAACCTTCTCATCTACTAACTTGGCAACCCTTTCATCAACTAGTTTTCCAAGAACTTCTTCAATATTAGATGGCAGAGCCTGTTGCCTTGAGCTTTCACGACTCTTGAAAAGTGCTCGGTGTTCTTGAATGGTCTTGTGGTGCATTACAACTAGTGCTAAAGGTTGGGAAGATTGTCTTTCGATAAGCTTTGTTGGTGAAAGGATTCAGCAATATCTTCTAAACTATCAGTGAAGTGACAATATGACCATGTTCTTCAGCAACAGGTTCATCTGTGATAGGCTTTGGAGTAGGTGGGGGTTTCTTTGAGATCTCCTTTGCCCATCTAATAGGGTAGATAAATTCCACACTTCTACTATTTATTGGAAGTCCCCAAAGGTCTTTATAGATCATATATCTAAAGTGTGAGAGACCACACTTCCCTCTGACCTTGGGAATATCCTTCTTTTCTTCTCCAAACAGACCAGAGGAAGATGCCTCTCTGGTGCAGTGGATAATGTGAAACTTCCAGAATTCAGCACCTCTATGCTCATTGATCAACTCAATGGATTCAGTATTCAGAAGGAAATTCAGCATTCAGTAGTCAAAGGTTTCTTGATCAAGATCAAGCAATGCTGACTCAGCTTCAGACATCACTCCCTTGAATCTTCTGTTCTTCAAGTCCTTGTCCTTATTAAGATCTTGCATTGGCAGTGTTGGACAGATCCTGTAGGGCTTGATTCCAATTCTGGTTGCTTCATTATGCCTCAGCCAGGATGGAGGGACAAAATGCGCGGCTCTATCAGCTCTGATTTGACTGAATTCCCAGTTCAGCATATCATAGTAGAGCTGATCCAGAAAGAAGTCAACAGCCCTCCCATAGATTCTGGGATGCTCAAAAGACACCCATTTTGTGTCCTTTGGCATGATCATGGGGACATTCTTAGAAGATCTTGCTCTTCTCTCAGGAATGGTAGGAAGATTTTTACTTTTGGGGTCAGTCTCCCAGACGGGTATGATATGTCTCTCAACTCCATCGGTGAGTGGTATGAAAGGAGGAGTTTTGACAAGGTCTGGGTAATTTTTTCTGGGGGGGAATTTGGTTAAGGGTAGGTGAGTGACTGATGGCCCTAAGTCATTGTGAATTTGAGAAGGCACATTCTTGATTAATTTACACTCAGGATGAGGTAGGTAAATGGGTTCAACAGATGGTCTAACTTCTTCCTCATACTCAGGTAGAGTATACCATCTGTCTGGAACATGTTCTGGGTTCATGTGGGTGAGAATGAAACAGAATTTTCCATTCCCTTTTTACCTTGGCCCAATCCTCAGATTTGCCATTGTAAAGGACAGAAGTTGGGGTGAAGGGAAATAAGGTTTCAAAGGTTTGGGGAAAGGGGCACCAGGGGAGATGCCTTCATCTGGTTGATTTAACCAGGGATCATCGGCATGGATAATAAGTTGAAATTGTGAAGTGGTTATTTGTGTTGGTTGGGGTGAAAGGGGTGTGGGAATGTACACATCATTTGGAGAGGAGACAGGCACATCATTTATCCTAGTTTCTAAACTAGACACTAGGGCATCTACTACTATTTGAACAAGATCATTAGCAGAGATGGTTACCTTAGGAGTCTTAGTTGATCTGACTTTTCTTGTTGGTTGCCTTCTAGGTTTTGTTGGAATAATCGAGGGAACAGGCACAACGACCTCGGCGGCGGCAAAGAAGAGGTCTTCTCGCTTCTTCGAATTGAACCGATAGGAATGCTATCCTCATCAGCTTCCTCATCTTCATTGTGATAGAGGATAACTTTTCTTGGCTTCTTTGCAGCAGGGGCATCAGAAGGCTCCCTGATAACAATGCCACTTGCAGGTAGGTCTCTTAGGGGCAGGTCTCCTTGTAGCAGTGGTCTTTTGCCTAGTTACCCTTTTAACCCCTAGGACTTCAGCATTATTTTGTTCAACCATCTCTTCTTTAGCCTTCATCAACTCCTCAGTCTTGGTCATTGCAGCAGCAGCATAGGTACTGAGGTTCATGTTGGCTATATTCATCTTTCCAAAGTCTGCAGCAGACATTGGTTTATCAGTCAAAATCCTAGCTTGCTCCTCAAGAGTCTTTGCAGCAAGAAACTCATGAATTCCTCAACCTTTGAAAATCTTGGAGAGAAGATGGCAGAAAGGAAGTGCAGAGAGTATTTTCTTATTCATCACAGTGTCTCTGAATATTCCGTACAGGATTCTTGGAAGATTGATTTTTGATTCTGTGAGAAGATGGCAAAGACAGAATTTGTGAAGAGAGGAGAGGTTATCCTCGGATCCAACCTTGTGAAGAACCACCTTGTTGAGTAGTTGATGAAGGATGCGAACGATGTCCTTCATTTCAACAACCTTCCAAGTGTGAGTTCTGACTGTATCCTCCTTCTTGAGACAGACTTATATAGTCTCAGAGCCACCTAGGCCATCTTCCCATGACTCAGTAAAGACTAAACCCTCTTGAGCGCAGAAGATTGCATCAGCAATAGTCTTCTCCGAGACTGTAATCTTCTTTCATAATACCGTTGAGAAGAAATCAGTATGAGTCAGTTGGACGTTTCTCCATAAATCCCTGATCAGGTTGGGAAAGACAGAGACCTTCTCTGTGAAGAGTCCTCCCCACCCAGCTGCATTGACATATTTGCTTATGTCTAGATTGTAGTCTTGCAGCACTCCAAGGTTGAAATGATGTTCTATAGCCAAGTTGAGCTTGTCCACGTTAAAGGTTGAAGAAGAAGCCATTTTAGGTTATCAAAGAGCTTAGGGTTTGAAAGCAGAGAGAGGTAAAGAGAGAGATAGATCGAGAGGTTATGGAAGCGTAAAGTTTTTCTTAGAGGGAAAGGATTACTTTTAAAGGAATTTTGAATATCAAAGGTTAAAAAAAAACTTTTGACATGACATGTCATTATGATAAAAAGACGTTGGTAACTTGGGACCATAAATAGGTCTTGATGGGATTGATGGAAATACTGACTCTGCAAAGAGAATAAAGGATAAATTTGTCTTGTGACAAAATAAATACATTTATTAACACACAAAAAGAATATATTTAATCATAGGCAGATGTGACCTCGTCTGAAACTATTCAATGGATGTGATAACCAGTATCAATGGACGCGTCATATGGACGTGCAATACAATATGCAATAGACGCACAACTTCAAATATATATTAGACGAGCATAGGTAATAGACGCAGGATTAGCAAAGGAAATTTTTTTTTCGAGGATCGACGCCTGAATTAATCCACACATCATATTAAGATGCTTCCTAATAAAGATAAATCTGTTCTCTGCAAGAGGTTTAGTAATTAAAGATATCTGCCCATTGATGGTCAGTATCTACAAATTGAATATCAATCACACCTTTTTGCACATAATCCCTAATAAAATGATGTTTAATCTCTCTGTGCTTAGCTCCAGAATGTAAAATTGGATTCTTAGATAGATTTATTGCAGCAGTATTATCACACATAAGTGGAATACTACTTACAAATACATTGTAGTCCTCCAATTGATGTTTGATCCAGAGAAGTTCTGAGTAGCAACTTACAGCTGATATATACTCAGCTTCAACAGTTGATAAAGCAATGGTACTTTGTCTTTTTCTTGACCATAAGACAAAATTAGCTCCAATGAAGTGACATCATCCACTAGTGCTTTTTATTTCAATTCTATCTCCAGCATAGTCAGCATCACAAAAACCAACTAATCTGTAATCTTCATTTTTATTAAAGCACAAACCAAGATTAGTAGTACCTTTTAAATATCTAAAAATTCTCTTAACTGCTGATAAGTGAGATTCTCTAGGATCATATTGAAATCGAGCATATGAACATACACTAAACATAATATCACACGTAGACGCAGTAAGATATAAGAGAGATCCTATCATACCTCTGTATACCTTTTGGTCTACCTTTTTCTCTTTATCATCTTTGTTCAGTATGGAAGTGGGGTGCATAAGAGTATTCATTGGTTTACAATCATCCATCAAAAACTTCTTCAGAAGTTCTTTTGTATACTTAGTTTGGTGGATGAGCACCTCGCCCACGGTTTGTTTTACTTGAAGTCCGAAGAAGAATTTGAGTTCTCCCATCATGCTCATTTCAAACTCTTTCTGCATTAACTTAGAGAATTCTTTGCATAGAGACTCATTAGTACCACCAAAAATAATATCATCAACATATATTTGTACAACTATGAAATTAGACTTAATGGATTTTCTAAATAAGGTTGTGTCAACCTTTCCTCTATTGAATCCATTTTCCATAAGAAATGAACTTAGTCTGTCATACCAAGCTCTAGGAGCTCTCTTAAGACCGTACAAATCTTTCTTAAGCTTATATACATGTTCAGGATAAGTTTCACACTCAAAACCCGGAGGTTGCATAACATAGACTTCTTCATTAATAAAGTCATTTAGAAAGGCACTTTTAACATCTATCTGAAAAAGCCTAATACTCTGATGTGCAGAAAATGAAAGTAGAATTCTAATAGCTTCTAATGTAGCAACAGGTGCAAAAGTTTCAGTATAATCTATACCTTCTTCTTGAGAGAAACCTTGAGCAACAAGTCTTGCTTTGTTTCTGATTACCTTACCATTTTCATCAAGTTTGTTTCTGTAAATCCACTTTGTTCCAATCACTGATTTGTCTTTGGGCAGTGGAACCAGAGTCCAAACATCACTTCTTTCAAACTGATTGAGTTCTTCTTGCATAGCTAGAATCCAACCATCGTCCAGTAGAGCCTCATCTACTGTCTTTGGTTCCAACTCAGACTAGTGCAGAATTGCCTTGTTCTCTGAAGGTTGATCTGGTTCTTAGCTTGTCATTGGGGTTTCCAATGATCTGATCTTGTGGATGATAATTCTTGAAGTACCAAGATTTTTGAACTGTACCATGTTGAGAAGTGGAAGTTTCTGGTTGTTGAGTGGGGTCATCTTCTTGATCATCAATTTTATCTCAGGTGAGTCTCCTGGAATGCTTAGATCAAGATCTGCAAAAGCTTCATGTAGCTCTGATAATTTCTTATCAGAATGTTTGTCATCAAACTTGACATGAGTACTTTCCTCTACTATTAGAGTCCTAGAATTATAAACTCTAAAGCCTTTAGATGTTTCAGAATATCCTAATAGAATTCCACTATCTGTTTTAGCATCAAACTTACCAAGTTGATCTTTAGTATTCAGTATATATAATTTACAACCAAAGGGGTGAAAATAAGAGATGTTGGATTTTCCTCCTTTCCATAGTTCATAAGGAGTCTTATTCAGGATAGGCCTAATGTATATACTGTTCTGAATGTAACAGGCAGTATTAACAGCTTCAGCTATAAGTGTCTAGAGACAAAGTTGTCATTGAGCATAGTCCTAGCCATCTCTTGAAGAGATCTGTTCTTTCTCTCTACCACACCATTTAGCTGTGGTGTTTTAGGTATTGAGAAGTTGTGAAGGATACCACTCTCTTCACAGAAATTATGAAATAGATCATTTTCAAACTCTCCCCTATGGTCACTTTTGATTGAAGTGATACACATGCCTTTTTCATTCTGTACACGTTTGCAGAATACAGAAAAGACCTTAAAACACTCATCCTTGTGAGTTAGGAACATAACCCATGTCCATCTAGTGTAGTCGTCTACTATGACAAGACCATATTTCTTACCACTGATAGAGGCAGTCCTTGTTGGACCAAAAAGATCAAGATGTAGCAACTCTAGCAGTCTATTGGTACTAACAACATTCTTAGATTCGAAAGAACCTTTGACTTGTTTTCCCTTTTGACATGCATCACAGAGAGCATCAGATTTGAACTTAAGGTTTGGTAATCCTCTCACGAGGTTATGCTTGTTTAGCTTTGAAATTAATTTCAAGCTTGCATGACCTAGCCTTTTGTGCCAAATCCATCGCCCATCGTCAATGGATACTAGACATGAGACACTTTGATTTGAGAGGTCCTCCAAGTCAATCTTATAGAGATTGTTTTGCCTTTTTGCAGTGAATAAAAGTGATCCATCATCTTTCTTGACAGTACACATGTTCTTATCAAAAGACACTTCATATCCACAGTCACATAATTGACTTATGCTCGGTAGATTGTGCTTCAAGAAATTTACTAAAAGAACATTATCAATGGAGGGAAAATGATGTTTACCAATTTTACCTATACCAATGATTTTCCCTTTCTGATTTCCTCCAAATGTGACCCAGCCACCATCTTTGGGCTTAAGGTTTTGGAACATAGACCTTTCTCCCGTCATGTGTCGTGAGCAGCCACTGTCCAAGTACCAAGACATCTGTTTTCTTCCTGTTGTTAAGCAAATCTGCAACAGGCATTATCTTATCTTTAGGTACCCAAACCTGACTTGGGTCCTTTATTGTGTATGCATCTAGATGTAATATGCCCACTTTTTCCACATACTTTACAAAAGGTGTTGGACGAGCTAGACTTAGCTTTGGTATAGTTATTTGGAACTTTTGAAGCACTATGTTGTTTAAGTGGTTTTGACTTTTTGTGAGATGCGTCTTGCTTCTCTTTGTCATAACCAAGACCAGATTTATCATAAGATGACCAAGAGTACCTTAAAATGAGGCTAAGCTTATCTCGAGCCTCCTATAAGCTTTGACAGAGAATCGGTTAGATATGTTACATCTTGTTTTAGTTTTGCAACTTCAAAAGAAACATCAGGTTCACACACCATTTTGTCAGCTAGACTGACATTCATTGATTTTAGTATGTCGTTTTTATTTTTGAGGTTTTGTTTCTCAATGTAGACCCTATCATATTCCTTAGACAGTTTGGAAAACTTCTTTTTAAGACACTTATATTCTCGTGATAGTATAGATGACACATGCAACTATTCATCAAAAGCATTTAGAGGAGTGGACGGGTCAGAGTCAATTACCTCAAAGATCGTTGTATTCACTTTCTGATGCAGTGTCTGCCGTGAGACAGATATTTGCTTCTTCCTCACCTTCATTTTCTTCATCTGAAGAAGATGGATCAAGATCCTCCCATGTAGCCATTAAACATTTCTTCTTTTTGAAGAATTTCTTTTTGTACTTTAGCTCAGGGCAGTCAGCTTTGAAGTGACAAGGTTTCTTGCATTCAAAGCACAAGGGTGGACCTTTTTCCTTGGAGTCTGACTTCTCCTTGGAAAACTTTTGATTGAATTACTTCCTTCTGAAACCACCTTTCTTTCTCCGCATATGTTGAATCTTCCTGGAGATGAAGGGTAATTCATCCTCATCTGATTCTTCATTATCATCAGAAGATTCAGACTCATCAGATGACTCAACAGCTTTGAGAACTTTTGATGAACTTGCTTTCTTTGCCTTTAGGGCAATAGATTTCCCTTTTTTGGAATTTTCTTCTTCATTGAGTTCATGTTCATGAACCTTAAGAGATCCAAGAAGCTCTTCCAGAGAGAGTGTATTCAGGTTTGTTGCTTCCTGAGTAGCAGTTACTTTGGGTCTCCATTGCTTGGATAGACTTCTCAGAATTTTTCTGACATGATCTCTATTTTCATAAATTTTTCCAAGAGATCTGAGACTGTTGGTGATGGTTTGGAATCTTCCAAACATTTGGTCTATTGTTTTATGTTCACCCATCTTGAACAGCTCATACTGATGAATCAGCATGCTGATCTTGGATTCCTTAACTTGTGAGGAACCCTCATGAGCATTATAAGTGAATAAGAAGGTCACTATTTAGAAGTATTTAAGCTGTGAACTTTGTCATGTTCAGATCTGGTGATGTCACACATCAAATAATGCTTAGCTTTAAGATTGAGTTGATGTTTTGCCTTTTGACCTGTTGTCCAGTCTGCATTAGCAACAACAGCTCCATTTTCATTTCTGGGTTCAGTGTAACCAGTTTCTATGAGCTCCCAGATGTCTAGACTTTGTGCGTCCAAAAAGGCGATCATCCTCTGCTTCCAATAGTCATAATCAGAACCATCAAAGAGAGGAGGTCTGTTGATAGCTTGTCCTTCCGCATCCATGGTTGTTGGATCGTACTCCCTCAGCACTTGTTAGATGATCAACCCTTTCGAGGCTGAGCTATGATACCAACTGAAGTTGACACAAGCAAAAACAAGATTGTGTGTGTGTGTGTGTGTGTGGGGGGGGGGGGGGGGGGTTTAATTGTTTTTTTTAATAATTTTTGAAAAAAATCCTTTAAAACAAATTTTGCACTCTAGGAGATTAGAAACAAAATCACACATAAAGACAAAGATCCTTTTTAAAAGACTTTAACAAATGCAATATCAAAACCCCACAGTTAGTATAAGCAAATAAAACTGAAGAGTTTAGGGATAGAAGATTCACGCAAGAGATTTTATCCTGGTTCACTCTCTTCTACCCAAGAGCTACGTCCACTCCCTTCAACTTGAAGGATTTATCCACTATTTCTCCAAATAGATTACAACCAAGTATTCAACACCTCTCCAGGCTACAAGTATTCCTTTCTTACCAAGCCTCTTCAGGCTCTAACTCTAACAAAGAGATTTAATGTTTGATCTTCTTAACTCACTATGTGTGAAAGTATGACAGTTTAAGATCAGTTGAATATTACAACAACATTCAAACTAAAGAATACAGACTCTTGCTCTTGAAAGAATATTAGAATGAGTGATTATCGATTAGCAAAAGTTCAGCTAGCAAGGTTGTGCTGGCAAGAGATGTTCTTCAGTATCTAAGGTCTTCAATTTATAGTGACCTTCTTATTCACTTATATTTCTTCAACGATTACTTTGAATAATCCCGTTTAGAGATAACATTTAATGCATGATATACGTTCTGACTGATAGCTTGATTGTGGCATTGCTGAACAGTACTCTTGGTTATCAAGGTAGCATGAAATAGGAGGCTTGCTCTTCTGAGTATTGTAGCTTGAGCACTTGTTGTTCCTCCTTTGTGTAAAACCAACTTTCTCAGTCATAAAGTTGTCATCGTACAGATCGTTTTGCAGTATCTTATTGTACGATTCTGCTTTTTACATTTCTTGATTGCACTATGTTTCTTTTATAATAAGGTGAAACATTAAAGCAGATAAAACAAATGTGAAGAACAAATATTCTATTGAAATAAATATTAATCATTTGAAATAAATTCAAGAGATTCGGATTGTATTTAATTCATTCTAAGATGGAGCTCGTCTAAAAAGAAACTCCGTCTACTTAGTTATATGAGAGTCTAAGTCTATTAAATATTTTACTTAGCTTTTTTGATGACGTGGAATATCCTTTTGTCTATCAAGTCTTCGGACTTGCTATTCCTTAATGAGTTATAAAGATTTCCGTCTAGTGATGTGGCGGTTAGAGCCCGTCTACTAGATTACTTTATGTTTCAGTTCATTTACTTGTACTAATTACTTCTGTTTGCTTACGTGGCAAGATGGACGCGCTTGTTATCAAGTCTTTGGACTTGCTGTACCTAATAATTTATTTAGGTATTTATCTAGTAAATATTTAGAACTTCGTCTACTTAAGAAAGCCAGTCTACTTAATTAAATAACTAAGTAACTTTACCAAAGTATTAGAGCAGCACGTCTACAGGGGTGGATGCGTATTTTTCAATTAGAACTTATCCCATGTTTCTTTTACTTATATGTAAATATTCCTGCATAACTGAAAGCACATGTTAGATCTCAACGAACACTTTACCAAGAAAATTTAATCCTTTTTTTAGCATCAAAACTTTAGAGATTATTAAATCGAAAACCACTTTGGTTCCAACAGGCTCAAGCCGTGCCCAAGTGTGAGGATCAGGCTCACACTGTTGGCCAACTGAAGGCTCAACAGGCTAAGCTTGAGAAAAGCAAGACTTCCCTTCAGTCCGAGCTGGAGAAGGAAAAGGAAGAGAAGGTCAGACTTCAGAAAGCCGTTGAAGACTCTCAAGTTTCCTTTGCTCACCTGCAACGAGCTTTGGAGGCTGACAGGGAGACTAACCGCAAGCTTCAAACCGATCTGAGTGAAACTGAAGCCACCATAATGAAGGAGCACGTCAACGGTTTTTCCCGAGTGGTGAAGCAGCTTAAACGCTTTAACCTGAAAGCTGACTTCTCCCTTGCTGATGTGGACAAGGACTTTAATAAAGATGGAATTCTAGTTCCTTTTTCCAAGCTTGAGGATGATGAAGAATAGGTAGTCCAGGAAGAGGAGGAAGTTGAGTAGCAGGCAGCCGAGGAGGGAGGAATCGGGGTAGGTGAAACGGCTTTAACTGATCAATCTTTTGCTGTTCCTCCAAATTTTGAAGATGACCCAAACTCTGCTCCAGTTGCTCATGGGGATGCCCATGAGTAACCTAGAAAAATAACCTCTTTGTATTTTGTTTTTAGGGCAATGTCCTTTTCATTATGAACCTTTTGTACTCTTGGGCTTTGCCCCTTTAATGGAATTACATGTTAGTTTCTAGATCACGACTTGCTTTTTATTTCTCAAACTTAGAGAATTTTCTAAGTTTTTTATGTTCATGCCTTTTTTTTCCTATCGGATTTTGGAGCTCAAGCTTGTAACTTTTTTAGTGCTCGACTTTTATATTTTGCGTATTACCCGGCTTACTCGAGTTTTTGGAGCTCGGATTTCCTCTTTAGGTTTTAAATACCTTTAGGCATTGTTTACCTCTTTAGTTTCGGCATTTCGACTTCAACTCGGTCGATTTTAGCTTGGTCAACCTTTTTAGGTTCTTAGTTTTTGCCTCTTTAGGTCCGGTATTTTGACTTCAAATCTGTCGATTTTAGCTCGGTCAACCTTTTTAGGCTTTTAACTATCTTTAGATGTTGTTTACCTTTTTAGGCTCGACATTTCGACCTCGGTTCAGTCAATTTTAGCTCGGTCAACTTTTTTAGGTTATTAGTTTTTGCCTCTTTAGGTCCGGCATTTCAACTTCAACTCGATCGATTTTAGCTCGGTTAACCTCTTTAGGCTTTTTGTTTTTCATAAATAATTTTTTGACTATATAACAGTATTCTTGCGTAATAGGGAAAATGAAAATGATTCTATTTATTTATTTTTCCGGGTGTGCCTCATTAAAACCTTCCTGGCCAAAACCTCGTGGGAAAAAGATCGGGATAGGAAAAAGAGTACATCACCTACTTACATAACTTTAACTAAAATAAAATTTAAGGTGGGAAGTGTTCCATGTTCTTGGAACAGCCTTTCCTGACAACTCTTCTAGCCTATAAGCACCATTTATTAGATTTTCAACTATTCTGAATGGGCCAGACCAGTTTGCTGCGAGCTTACCCTCTTTGGAGTCTTTTCTCACATCGTTTTGCAATCTCATCACTAAGTCACCTTGCACAAATTCCCTTGGCTGCAACCTCGAGTTGTACTTCCGAGTTGCTTTTTACTTGCATAGTTCTTCTCTCGATTTTTGCCTCATCTCGGACTTCCTTAACCACGCCAAGCTCGACTTCGGATTTCTTCTTCGTTCCTACTTTGGTCATGATGCTGCCTTGAAAAAGAGAGTTCGCAGAGCCCAACCGGAATCATTGCATCGGTTCCATAGGTAAGCTTGAATGGCGTTTCACCGATTGAAAAGCTGTGGTGAGCAATGGTAAGCCCATAGGATGCTTGGCAATTCTTCAACCA
This sequence comes from Sophora flavescens, assembly GCA_030762895.1. Classification (NCBI taxonomy): domain Eukaryota; kingdom Viridiplantae; phylum Streptophyta; class Magnoliopsida; order Fabales; family Fabaceae; genus Sophora; species Sophora flavescens. The sequence goes on along the minus strand of CM061070.1, from coordinate 135,628,591 downwards.
ATGCCCTTTTGATTGGCCTAACCTTCTTTTGAGCTCGTTCAAAATGGCTTTGTTGGTCATTTCGCTTGTCCCTTTGTTTGTGGATGCTCAACTGAGTTCACTTTATGTTTGATTCCGAGGTTGGAGTAGAACTTTCTAAGCTCTTTATCGGTGAATTGCTTTCCATTATCTGTGACAATTGCATAAGGGAGACCATGCCTGCATATGATGTTTTTCCATACGAAACTCTGAACCTTTTTAGCTGTTATGGTAGCTAATGGTTCTGCTTCAATCCACTTAGTGAAGTAGTCTACTCCTACCAGCAAGAACTTGACTTAACCTTTAGCAACTGGGAAAGGATCGACTATATCCATCCCCCACATAGTAAAGGGCCACGGCAAGAATATGGAATGGAGCTCTTCTCTTGGAGCTCGTGCTACATTGTCAAGCTGAGGATCGGGGGAGAGGACAGAAAAAGTTTCAGATCTTCAAAGGCTTTCTCACACTCCTTGGTCCAGGTGAACTCTTTTGGTCTTTTCAAAAGATGGAAGAAGGGTCTTGCTTTTTTTGCAGATTTTGGGAGAAAGCGGGATAGAGAAGCTAATCGGCCAGCTAACCTTTGAATTTCTTGCACTTATTAGGATTAGCTTCAATTCCTCTATGCGTTAGCATATATCCTAAGAACTTTCCTCCTTGTACACCAAAGGAGCATTTTTATGGATTTAACCTCATGTTGTACTTTCTGAGTTGGCCAAAAATTTCTTCGAGGTCAGCTAAGTGTTGTTTTGGGTCATCAGACTGTACCACCATATCGTCAACATATGCTTCTAGGTTCTTTCGATCTGGTTGACAAAGTCTTTGTCCATAAGCCTTTGATATGTTGCACCAGCATTTTTTAAACCGAAAGGCATTACTCGGTAGCAGTAGTTTGCCCCATCGGTCATAAATGCCGTTTTTTCCTCATCGGGTGGATACATCCTTATCTGGTTATAACCTGAATATGCGTCCAAGAATGACAAAACTCTGTACCCTGAAGCTCCATCTACCAATCTGTCAATGTTGGGAAGAGGATAAGAATCCTTTGGACTTGCTTTGTTGAGATCGGTGTAGCCGGTGCACATTCTCCACTCAGGGGCCTTTCTTACTAACACCACATTAGCTAGCCAAGTAGCGTATTTCACCTCTCTGATGAAATTTGCTTTGACCCGATTTGGTCTGTCTCCTCAGCTACTACTTGGCGCCTTTCTTCACCAAGTTTACTTTTTCTCTGAGCTACAGGCTTGGCTTCGGGACATATAGATAGATTATGGCACATAAAATTGGGGTCTATGCCAGGCATATCTGATGTCTTCCAAGCAAACAAATTGGCATTATTTTTCAAAACCGCTTGAATATGTTGCTTGAGCGAGGGGTCAAGCTGATCGCCGACCTTGGTGCATTGTTCAGCTTGGGCTCCCAGTTGGAACTTCTCTAAAGACTCTGTTGGTTCGGCTCTGGACTCGTACATCTCCACCCTTGGGTCTAGTTCAAACATGCTTACCGAGCTCGCTGAGGTTACCGAACTGACCGATCTCACCACTTCCGCTTTATCATCTTCGGAATTCTTTGCGATGTTCTGGTTTCGGATAAACTTCAGACTATTCACATAGCATTGCCTGGCCATCCTTTGGTCAGCTCGGACAATGACTATATCTCGAGACTCGGCTGGGAACTTCATTGTGAGGTGTGGGGTAGAGACAATCGCTCCGAGTTCATTCAACGTTGGTCTTCCAATAAGGATGTTGTATGACGTGCTGGCATCCACAATAACATATATGACTGATACAGTCCGGAGAGTTTTCCCTCTCTAAACGTTGTTAAGAGGTCTATATAACCTCGGGTTTTTACTTGCTCTCCGACGAACCCTACTAGCTTGTCTTCCCGCTCTTTTATCAGCTTTTCTGGAATTCCAAGTTTCTTGAAGGTCGCCAGGTATAAAATATTAGTCGAGCTTCCCTGATCAACAAGTGTTCGTTTGATCGAGAAGTTGGCTAATTCGACCGTTATCACCATTGGGTCGTCTTGATTTGGATCCAGCCCTTGGAAGTCATCATCTGAGAAAGTTATTGGAGGTCTCGTCCTTGTAGGTTTTCCAGACACCGTGTTTACAGATTGGATGGCTTTTACATGACGCCGCTGAGCTGAACTCGTTGTTCCTCCACCTGCAAATCCTCCTGAGATTGTATTGATGACCCCTCTGACTCCTCCTTCCGTTTCTTCATTAGGAGCCCTCTGATTGTTCACCCGATCTCCGTTCTGATTATTCCCTTGCTGGTTTGAATCTTGGTTATGATTGTCATAACTACGTCTCCCTCGTCGTCGACCAGCTCGTCCGCCTTCATTATCATCTCGGTGAACGAACCGGTCAAGATGACCTGCCTGTATCAAGTCCTCAATTTTTGTCCTTTGCTGTTTTACAGTCTTTAGTGGAGTGACCATAGTTTTTATGCCATTTGCACTCTTTACTTATGTTTGCATTGACCGGAGTTTTAGACGGTCGAGGTAAGGTGAGTAACTCGGCGTTGCACACTTCCTAGAGAATGGTTGCTCGAGATCGGTTTAACGGTGTATAGGACTGAAACCTGGGTTGCTTCTCTGAGAACCCCCTTTCATTGGTCTTTTGGGTCCTTTGTGGATCAGTCCCCCCTATCTCTTTCTTTGCTCGGGATCGAGGTCTTGTCTTCAAAACCTCTTTCTCTCCTTTTGGACTCTACCATCTCTTCCGAGTTCGTGAAACCTGTGGCTTTTTCCTGCAACTCTTCAAAATCTCTCGGCGGTTTCCGAGATAAATACTCAAAGAATGGTCCCGGCTTCAAACCGCCCATGACGGTATGTAGACAGAGTTCCGAGCTCATATTGGGAATTAAAATTTTTTTGGCACTAAAACGAGCCATATAATCTCTAAGTGATTCATTCTTTTCTTGTTTTAAATTCACCAGCAAGACCGAGTGCCTTTTATGCTTTCGGCTCGCTGCGAATTGTCCAGTGAACTTAGTTACAAGCACATCAAAGGAATCAATTGACTGAGGTGGAAGATTCGTAAGCCAGATTAAGGCAGGGCCTTGCAAAGTAGATGGAAAATTTTTGCACATGATGGCTTCCGAATCAGTCACCAAGTAAACAGAAGAAATAAAGGATTCTACGTGCTCGGTTGGGTCAGTGGTGCCATTGAATTTATCAATGTTAAGAGGTTTAAAATGTCTAGGCATGATTACCTCATCGATGTCATCCGTGAACGGCAACCTCGGTCGTTGGTCTGTTACCCTTTCTTTCTGGACAGTCCTTTCTGCACGAGATTTAACTCCTGAACCCTCTGGACGAGGTTTGGTCTTGGCTCGTATCATGATGAGAAGGTACATACGATGGATCCTTTTGGCTACCCTCGGGTGAGGATTGCTCTTCCTTGGAAGGCATCACCGATCTTTCTCTTTTCCGAGCTCTTAACAGCCTTTGATTCTGAGCACGTATCTCCCTAATTCTCTTCACGCGGCTGCCTTAACTGTGCCATAACCTCTCCTAGATGACTATTATCTTCATTTATGGGCTGGGGCGGGGGATTGTCACGGTTCTGGCTCGTGTTTGAAGCCTCATGATTTTCATGGTTCGTGCTGTTCGTCCCTCCTTTCGGTCCATTCCGTGTAGTGACCATCAAGCTTTCTTATGGAACCGAGGAAAGTTTTTCCTCGACCCCATGGTGGACGCCAAATGTTCTTGTCGAGATCCGACTTGCCGGAATCTCACCTTAGAACGTCTAACCAAGAACGAACACGGGGGTTGTTTTAGATTATGGCTTGACAGAATATTGTATTCCGGTCCTACGTATCCCAATGGGAATCAAAGTCAGACGTAGTTCTAAGTTCAACCATTGACCGTACGGTGACCTCAATCCCTTAATCTTGTATCTGATGAATACCAGCGAGCAAGGACTCTTCAAAAGTCTCTTGGTCAAGCTGGTTCCTCTAATACGTTTAAGGGAGATTTACCCAGCTCAGTTAAAAGTGGGTCTCTCTTTTGGGTTCTCCTCCTTTTATAATAGGATTCTCATATCTTTAAGAGATCTGGATTTATCTCCTTTTATCTCTTAAATCTTCTTTGAGATATGATTTCCTTAATTTGAGGGATTTTATCTCTTCTAACCAGATAAGTTTATTTGAGATAATATCAGGATCATTAGAGATAATATTAATATCTTATCCTTCCCACCTTTATTGGATCGGTTACCCAAGCTTGGCGGCCAGGTTTTACTCCTCGGCTAGTACATAGACAAATGTTAGTAGTTAGTTGTTATATTATTTTTTCTTTTGTCAAGGTTTGAACCTTGGACCTCGTATCCCTCCAACTCTTTATACCCTTAGCTCAAGTAACTTGAGCTACCCAACCCGCTACTAATGATACAATTATATTCATACAAGTAGACAAAGTGTTTGTATTCATACAGGTAGACAAAGTGTCTCCTGGATTAAATGCAAAGTTGCATAACTAGTTGAGCCCTATAGTAATGTAATAGAGAATGTGAAATGTTCAGAACAGAAGATGATGATTATAAAAGGGGTCTTGTATGGCCTAATTCAACTGCATTGGTGCAGTTCTCAACTGTACCAATGGATGACAAGCTATCATTTAATGATGTCATTTAAAGCTATTTATTGTCCAGCTTATCAATTTTTTAATCTTACTTTTTTGTCCTTCAGTAATTATTTTGTTACCATTATAAATTAAACAATAAAATTAAATTTTTTAAAAAATTAATATATAGCAGCCAACCATGGAACCATGGATTCTAATTCTCTGCCTTTTGGGCGCGCAAAGACAGGTGACTTTGGTTTCCTGTAAGCCGTTGGATCTATGGTTATTATTATTCTATCCATAATTCTAATTTAGTAATTATGACTTTTATTAAATCTATTTTTCTATCATATTCTTTACAATCACAGTACTCACAGTGATATTCCATATGTTTATTACATGCATCAGTAGCTTCAGCTTTTAATTCATGTATTTATTCTTTTAGTACATCTTGATTTGTTAAGTCTAGCATAATTAATTTGTGTACAAATTTTTCTATATTTTGAGAGTCCATAAGTATTTAGCTCTGATACCAAAATGGTACCACCTTAGTAGTTAATTTCCTGATTTCTTTAATCATCTAATAAGTCATATTCTTCATATATATCAGATAATGATAGCCTATCTTCATATATATCAGATAATGATTCAAAAGTTAATCTTATTTCTTTCATATAATTCCATTCTATATCTAATGATACAAGTACTAAATAATAGTCTTCTTGTTTATACTGAGCTTTTATTTTCTCAATTATTAATTGTCACTAGTGGAAAATATACATTAGACGGTAAAGGTTTACGTCAGTTAACCAAAAACTAGACGTTAAAAAGGGGGCGGTGACAGTTTTGTAAATAATTAATTCACTGTTAACGTCAGTTGTTTTAAGGACTGACGTTAAAAGTGAGGCGGTGGCAGTTTTGTAAATATGAAATCACTATTTGCGTCAGTTGTTTAATGAACTGACGTTAAAAGTGTTTTGCAAGAAATTATTAAAACTTTTAACGTCAGTTGTTTATAAACCTGACGTTATAAGTGTGATTTTTACTTCAGTTAAATAAATAACTGACGTAAATAATCAACTCATTCCTATCTTTCTTTCGTTGTCATCTCCCCGTTGTCACTCTTAACGCAGATCATCACTCCATATAGTGCAGTTTATTTCTAATCTTTTTTTTTAAAAAAGTTTATTCTTAATCTTAATTAATTAGCTTGAATTAGTAAATTAACAAATTCTTGTGCAAATTAAAATAAATAAACACTTAACATAAAACAAGTTATATATGTATAATCAAATCGTATCTCATTGAAGCGATTCATAAGTTACAATTACATGTTTAAAAGATAAAAAATTTCCGCAAGATATATAGCACTAAAATATAAAAAAGTTTCTGCTTCAACATCATTTTTTTCTCAGTCCTGTGCTCAGAATCTCCAACATTGAATGCATCCCCTCCCTCATTTGAAGTCGATGCTCCATCTGAATCCACAGTCACTTTGGAGCCGTGGCAGAGTGAAGGGTGCACTCGATCTGTTTCAGCAATATTCTTGGAATAGCCACTTGGTTCCAAAGCTGAGGTTTTGGAACTGTAGCTGCTGATTCTCCAGAAGGATGATGGTGTGTGCAATTCACATAATGCGATTCACACACCCTTATCACCCATGTAATGCGATTTACACAACCCCAGAAGTTGTTTTGACCATTAAGACAGAGACCTTTAAGTCTAGGTATAGGAAGAAAGAGTGATGAAGTTAATCTCCATGGCAGAGCCATATTGTGAAGCAGAAAAATTAAACGAAAGAAGGAAGCTATTTATAGGAGTAGGGGATGAAGTTACTAGGCGTCGTAAGTTTCTAAAAAATTAAATTGATCACTAAGAGCATTAGGTTCCAAGGCGCATTGGGAGTTGGCTTGGCAGTCATATATTATAAACGTGCAGAAAAGAAAACGCCCGAAGGAATAGGAAGAGACACTTTTAACGTCAGTTGTTGAATAAAACTGACGTTAAAAGCATTTTTAAAATAAAAAATATTTATTTTTAACGTCGGTTGTTTATACAACGGACGTTAAAAGTGTGATTTTTACTTCAGTTAAATAAACAGCTGACGTAAATAATCCTATATCCCTATCTCGAAATGCCCCTGTTGTCACACAGTGCGTTAACGTCGATTGTTGAATAAAACTGAAGTTAAAAGTGTTTTTAAAATAAAAAATATTTATTTTTAACGCATGTTGTTTATACAATTGACGTTAAAAGTGTGATTTTTACTTCGATTAAATAAATAGGCGACGTAAATAATCTTATATCCCTAGCTATCCGAAATGCCCTGTTGTCACTCCAGTAACACAGGTCTCAGAGCCATTTTGTGAAGGAATAGAAATAGAGAGGAAAAGAAGAGGCAGTATTACAGACTGTTACAGAAGAATGTTACTTTAACACTTTTAACGTCAGTTGTATTCAACAACGGGCGTTAAAAGTTTTTTCAAAAAATATTAATATTTAACGTCCGTTTGTTAATAAAGCGGCGTTAAAAAAATTAATTGTAACGTCGGTTGTTTAATACAATCGACGTTAAATGTTGTTTTATATAACGTTTACACCCGCGCCTTCTCGCACTCGCTCGACGCACGTCTCTTTTCTCTTTTCATCACGCTCAACCTTAAATCACTCTCAACCCTCACTCTCACTCTCACCCAAGACGAACCCTAATCGCGAGCTCATCTCCACCGCAACCACCGCGAGGCTTCTTTGCCACCACCGTGAGGTACACTATTAACCCTAACTCTGTCTTTCCATTCATTCTTTGCAATAACTTGACGTACATCTCTCTTTCCCCTTCCCGCGCACTAACTCTCCTTGTCCCTCTCGCTCTCGGTAACCACATCGAACGTTGGCCACCACTCGAGCTCCCTCCCCACCACCACGTGAGCACCTATTTTTGGTGAGTATTTAGGGCATATTTTTGTATTTTTGGTTTTGAGTGTATGTTGAAACTTGTAGTCTCGATAGTTGAAACTTGAAACCGTGAGTTTGAGTTGTTTGGAATGTACGTCTCTGTTTTTGGTTTTGAGTGCATGTTGCTCTGGCTGGTTGATCTGTCACGGCCGTGATGCTAATCACGGCTAGTCCGTGATCGATTCCGCCCTGTGATGGCATGGTTCATTTCGGTTGGCACGTTACGGCCGTGATGGACATCACTGCCAGGCCGTGACCAAGTGCTTGGCAATTAATCTTTAAAAACTATAGTTTTCAATCTCCGTATTGTCCTTATATTGGATATATATATGTTTTGTATATCTACAGGACCTATCTAGTTATGGATCGTAGTTGGATGGTTTGTAAGTGTACTAGTGCTTTGAGTATTTGAAGGGGGTGGGAGAATTTATAGAATTTGCTCAAAGGAATGTTCCTAATAGTAATGGAATGTTCGTTGTCCTTGTGTCAAGTGTTTGAATACGAGGAAATGTACGGTGAAGGATATACGTACTCATTTGATTTGTGAAGGGATTTGCTTGAGTTATACAAGATGGATATGGCATGGTGATATGTTGTTGAGTAGTAATACGGCGAGTGTCTCCCAAAGTGAGGACGTTGACGTAGATATGGAGGATGATCGAGTAGAGGACATGATCCGTGATATTGGACAAGAATCTTTTCATCGAGCGCATGTGTATGATAGGTTGTGCGGTGATGCGGATAAGCCTTTATATCCAGGGTGTACTGCTCATACACGGTTGTCGGCGGTGCTAAAATTGGTTTGTGTGAAGGCGAGAAATGGTTGGAGCGATAAAAGCTTCACTGGAATTGCTTGAAGTGTTGAAAGACTTGCTTCGGGAGGACAACACATTGCCCGACCGTAACTATGAGGCCAAGAAGGTATTGTGTCCTATGGGTATGGAGTATAAGAAGATACACGCATGCCCCAATGATTGCATATTGTACACCGGTGTTCATGAAGACAAACACGATTGCCCCAAATGTGGGTTATCACGATACAAAGTGAAGGGTGGTGATGATGATGATGATGTTGATGGTGTGAGAAAAAGGGTCCTCCTGCGAAGGTGTTGTGGTATCTTCCAATAATTCCAAGGTTCAAGCGATTGTTTGCCAATGCGAAAGATGCGAAGAATCTTAGATGGCATAATGATGAGAGGAAACGTGATGGAAAGGTTCGCCATCCTGCTGATTCTATTCAATGGAAGAATATCGATACTATGTTTCCGGATTTCGCCGATGAGCCAAGAAACCTAAGGCTTGGACTTGCTACGGATGGAATGAATCCTTATGGTAACATGAGTAGTATTCATAGTTCATGGCCTGTTCTGTTGGTGATTTACAACATGCCCCCTTGGTTGTGCATGAAGCGCAAATACATGATGTTGTCTATGATGATTTCGGGCCCAAAGCAACCGGGAAATGACTTAGATGTTTATCTAGGTCCCTTGATTGAAGACTTGAAAACATTGTGGGTGGAAGGTGTTGATGTAGTTGATGGGTATTCTCATGAGACTTTCAAGCTTCGTGCCATGTTATTTTGCACCATCAACGACTTTCCAAAGATACGGTAACTTGTCCGTGCAAGTGTCAAGGGGCATAAAGCATGCCCTATATGTGAAGAAGGCACATGCTACACTCAGTTGCATCATGGAAAGAAGACGGTTTACCTTGGGCATCGGAGATTTCTTAGACGTGATCACCCATATCGTAAGATGAAAAAAGCTTTTAATGGATGCCAAGAGACAGAAGAAGCGCCGACGGCCTTAATTGGAGAACAGGTTTATCAGAGGGTAAAGGACATCGATGTTATATTCGGCAAGTCCAAAAAGAAAGGTAAAGCTGTTGAGAAAAACATATGGAAGAAGAGGTCGATATTCTTTGATCTTCCATACTGGCGCAAGCTTGATGTCAGACACTGCATTGATGTGATGCATGTGGAGAAAAATGTGTGTGATAGTGTGATCGGGACGCTTCTCAACATTCAGGGCAAGACAAAGGATGGTGTGAATGCTCGTCTCGACCTCGTTGCTATGGGTATACGAGAGCAGTTAGCTCCAGTTGTTGAGGATGGTAAGCGGACTTATTTGCCTCCAGCATGTCATACTTTGTCAAAAAAAGAGAGACAAAGTTTCTGCGGGTGTCTTCAGGGCATCAAAGTTCCACATGGTTACTCTTCAAATATGAAGAGACTTGTCTCTAGTGATCTTAAATTGGTTGGCTTGAAGTCTCATGATTGTCACATCTTGATGCAACAACTTCGCCCGTTGCTATTCGTGGTATTGCTACAAAAAATGTGAGACATGCCATTACTCGGTTGTGCTCATTCTTCAATTCTATATGTAGCAAAGTCGTTGACCCCCGTATGTTGGATGACTTGGAAGTTGAGGCTGCTACAATCTTGTGCCAATTGGAGATGTATTTTCCTCCTTCCTTTTTCGACATAATGGTTCACTTAATTGTTCATTTGGTGAGGGAGATTAGATTATGTGGGCCGGTTTTTCTGAGATGGATGTACCCAGTTGAGCGCTACATGAAGATCTTGAAAGGGTACGTGAAGAATCCTCATCGTCCGGAAGCATCTATTGTTCAAAGGTATGTTGCAGAAGAAGCTATTGAGTTTTGTTCGGACTACCTTCATAACACGGATCCTATAGGGGTTCCTAAGCCTCGGCATGATGAGATCAGATGTCAAGGTAAGGGTACACATGGCTTAAGAGAAGGATCAGGAGGAAGTGCTTCAAGCACATTTGTATGTATTGAACAACATCGAATGTGTTCAGCCTTTCTTATTTGAACATAAAAGAAAAGTCAATCAATAAAACCCTCGACTGAGCGAAAGGTGGTTGTTGAACAAGCATAACAAGACTTTCTTACCATGGTTCAAGGAAGAAATGCTTAAGGATGGTAATCCCTTTCCGATGACGTAAAATGGCTAGCACATGGGCCTAACTTCAACGTCATATGTTGGAGCGGATACGACATAAATAACTTTTCCTTTTATACAAAGGAACAAGATAACAAGAGTACCATGCAAAATAGTGGGGTTATGATCGTGGTCGAAGCAATGCACTTCTCTAGTGCAAAGGACACAAAACCCCGTTAAAGACCGAGACCTTACTTTGGATATATTTAATATATTTGTGTGCTCGATTACACTAATCTTATTGTGACGTTATTTAAATGTTAGTGGGTTGATAGTAACGGTGGTGTACAAACCGGCGAATTGGGGTTCACATTGGTAGACCTCAACAAGTTAGGTCATATAAATGAGCCTTTCATAATGGCTTCCCAAGCAAAACAAGTGTTCTACATCACTGATCCTTCTAACAAAAGGTTGTCCGTGGTTCTCCAAGAAAAAAGCATGTATAATGGTAGTGATGAAAATGAAGATTCAAATCTTGATATTCCTGAGACTCCTTCTTTTTCAACAAACATGCCTACTATAATCGAGGAGACACAGGTGGACGATGTACATGCCACTCGTGATGATCATCACGAAGGGATATTGATATAGGTAGTTTAAACTTAGTATACATTTATAACCTATGTTAATAAATATATATTCTTTTGAACAGGCATACATATGGATCATTGTTCCATTTTTCCTTTGCAATTCTGTAATGTGTGTGATATTCTGTTACTGGGATATTTACTGAATGCAGGGATGGCTTAGGGGAGTGATATTTTAAAACTGAATTTAAAAAAAAAATACTATTAACGTCAGTTGTATCACACAACTGACGTTAAAAGTATTTTATAAAAATATACAGTACACTATTAACGTCAGTTGTTTATTACATCTGACGTTAAAATTAAGACCTTTAACGTCAGTTCTTGATAACAATTGACGCTAGTTTTAACAAAAATTTACGTGTTATGTTAAAGAACCGGCGTTAATTTTGACAAAATTAACGTCGATTGTGTTAAAGAACAAGCGTTAATAGTGTTATATTTAACGTCGCTTCTCAATCGGCGTTAAAAGTGTAACTTTTAACGTCAACTGTATTTACGTCGATCAAGATTCGACGTAAAAATCAATTTTAACTGACGTAAAAAGCACTTATTGCACCAGTGTGTTTACAGTTGATAGGTAAGTTCATTATTAACACACTTATTATTTCTTTATCGGTTTGATCATCAAATTCTGAGTATATTTCCATTGTTTATTCGTTACCACTATCTTCAAAAGACGGTGCTTCTATTTTAAAATAATTAGATGATGCTGATGTGGAACTTGAAGATCCAATATTTTCTATTTTTTCCTATTCCTTTTATAATTTGTTTTCTATATTTTTCTCTTTTATTTTCTAATTTGATTAATTCTTTTTCCTTTTTTATAATATATTTTTCCATTAGTTTTCGATTTTCACTTTCTGGATCTCTTTTAAGATAATAATCATAGATTCCCATAAAGTCTTTTATATTCCTTTTATTCTGCTCTATTTTGTTATAAAATTCTTCGTAAATTTTTCATAATTCTTCTCCTCTATTCAAATTCTATTTCTTAATTATTGAGCTAAATCTCTTACTTGATTTGATAATTTATTTATATTTTCGTCTTCATTAATTTTTTCTAGTTCAGGAAAAGTAATTGGTTTTGGAATTTGTCTAAAACTTAATGATTTTGGATTATTTATGGATATTCCTAGTTCAGTTATTTCATTTCTTTTAGGGTAATAAATTTTTCCTATTTCTTCAAAAAGTCTTGGTATATCTATTCTATCATTATTTCTGAAAGTAATACTATGATGAGAATTTGTTAATGCGTAATTAACACAGTAAGTAATTGAGAAGATTTTATCTCCTGGTCTCATTAAATTATCTCTTAAGAATCTATGCTCTAAAGTTAATGATTGATCTAGTCTCTGGGTATCTAATGGTATACCAATATTTGGGTGGATTTCAAATTTTAACTTAACATAGGCTAAATTTCCTTCAATAACTCCTAGTATTTTGTCATTTGGATCTGTTATTCTATCATCTTTCAAAATTAATTCTATAGGTGAATTTATTCCTTCCTGAAAGGTTGCTTTAATTAGAACCTGTATGGCTCCTATATGAATATATCCTATCTTCTTTTTATGTGCTTCCTTTTTTAAATTTCTTTTTAGATCAGTAAATTTCTTTTTATTTAATAACTGTATACAAGTATTTCCTTGTGCTTCTGATATTTCTATTGGAGTTTCATTAACTATCTTCCCATAATATATGATATTTTCTTTCTGATTAAATCTTTTCATTATTCCTCCAAGTTTTTTCATATTTGCATATTTTGCTATATTTAAGTCTTCTTTTTGTATATTCTGGAATAACTTTGGATCTATTAAAATACTTCCTTCATAATTCCCATCTCCTTCAGTAATTTGTAATTATTCTATATCAGTATTATCAATCTTTTCTCTTTATATTTCAGACATGATTAATTCTTAGTATAGACTGAAGGTTGATAAGCCATACATGATTTGGATTTCTTTGAAACTATTTCTGAATTATTCTGCCCACTGCTGCTTCCGCTTAGTCAAGTTGGTTGAAATTCAATAGCGAAGTCGTTTCGAAGTAAATTAGTTGGAGAAATTTTTTAGTAGTGAAGGTAGTATTTATTGATGAAAAGTAGCGGGAAATACATAGAACATGATGGATTCACTCTCAAGAATCTGATTAACACTCTTAAGGAGGCTAACATAATTCTCTTTCAAAGAGAACTTCTCAAGGATGAGAGGTTTTTCTGAATGAAAACTCTGCTCTGCCTCAACATAAGAGGACTTATTTTTACACCTAAGAGTGCTAGGAAATTTACACAAAAGTCCTTACATTATTTCAGTCTATCAATCAGCCTTTCAATAATTCACATGATGACGTGAGCGCTTACGTCATTCTTCAATTATTGCATTGTCTGAGTCTTTATCCTCTTGCCGACAGTCCTTTTTTCACCACGCATCTTTCACATGCATGATTTCCATTTTCTTTTATCATTGAGCAAAGTTGGTTGAGGACAGCTGGTCGATAGTTCATTAATAATCCTTGTAGTGTGTAGAAAGGTAGTTCGAAGTTTGTCAGTAGTGCCAAATCCTTTTCTTTAATTATTTTTCCACTTGTCTTGCTCAGGAGCAAAACGTGTGGTCCTTTGTATAGAGCTTTAATGAAGGAATCGTTTCCAATAATTTGACACTGAGTGAAAACACTTGCCAGTTGGTTTGCTAAGATTGTAGTAATTTTGTATTCATCATAGTCTTCACCAGTTGGTTCATCTCTCATAGAGGAGCTATTATTGCTTACTCCAATAAAGATTAAGTGCTTTGATGGTTGACTAGTAGCGAAGTCTGGATAAGCTGAGTAGAACTTTAAGAAAATAGTTCTGTCTTTTGTGACATTTCTCTTGTAATTCTGGATGGCTTTTTTCAGACTATATGGGAACAAGCTAATCTCTTTCAAGTCTTTATTTAAGTAAAGATATTCAATAAGTTCAAATTGGAACATATTATATGCAAGTATTGATGATACTCCAGGAATAATTATCGCTTTAACTCTGAATATATTTCGTTTTACCATGTAAAAACAATTAATTTTTTCTTTCTCGGACCAATTGGTCAATATTTTTAGATTTTCATGGAATTTTTCTTTTGAAAATTGGATTTGAAGTTCATGGTCTTTTCAGGAAGTAATTTGATAATCATCAATAGAAGAAGGAACTCTTCCGAGTATCCTCATCGAAGTCTTTGGTTCTGGTGGGGTTTTTATTGTTTCAGAAAAAGTTCTTGGGCCAAGATAGATTTCTTTGCCCTTGCTTTGTTTTTCTTGATTATCTTTCAAAGTCTTTTCCTGGCGATCCTTCAAAGCTTTTGCGGTTTCTTCTTTTGTTCGAAATCCTTTGTGATAAATTCCAGAAAATCCAATACAGTGAGGGGCTGCTTTATGCCAATCATCATAGATACCCGGAAATGGTCCATTAAAAATGGTGTACCATTTTTCTTTAGTACTTGTTTGAACTTGCTGGTTGATTTCTTTCAGAGTACCTTCTCCTGCAGTTTCTCCTTTGTTCGGTAGTTGAAGCTCTAGTACTTCAATATTTGCTTGAATTAGGTCTAATTCTTTTAGTTTCTGCTTCTCTAGTGCTTTTTGGAGTTGTAGCTGCTTCTTTATTGCTTCAGTTGTTTGTTGCTCCATTCTCTGGATAGTATATCTGCAAGAACATTTTTATCTCCTTTAATATGGGAGATTGAGTAATTATATTCTGCAAGTTTCATTTCTCATCTAATCAATCGTCCTTGTTTATAAGTCCCTTTATGGTTTAAGTTCTTAGCCTGCAACATAAGTCGAGTCCATTCGGACAATAAATTCTTTATCCATTATATAAATCCGATGTTTTTCCAACATTCGGATTAAAGCTAGTGTTTCCTTTTCATGAGTAGGATAATTAATTTCACTGTCTGAAAAGGTTCCGGACACATATCGGCATAGTAATTCATTTTTATATCCAGGGGTTTTTGCCTTCATAACACCTCCCCAACAGTCAGTTGAGGCATCAGTCTCAATAATAATTAAGTCATCATCCGATGGATGATATAGCTCGGGAAGACCGTGGCATAAGTCTTTCATTTTTATAGTAAGTCTATCATCTTCCTCGGTCCATGTTCAGATGGCATCTTTCTTTAGTTTCTGTTGAAGTATCTTTCATTCTGCTGCAAGATTCTTGATAAAACCTTCATTTGAAATGTACGTTAGTAGTCCAAGAAATCTTTGCAAATCCTTTTTATCCTTTAATTTTGTTGGAAAATTCTGAAGTTTTTCTAATACATGCCCCCTGTATTATTATTTTTCCTTTTTCAATTTCTAATCCTAAGCAATTAATTCTATTTTTGGCTAAGACTGACTTTCTTTTTGCTTAAAACTGCTCCATGCTCAAGGCATTTAATAAGAACTAATTCTATCATTTTGAAATGATCATTTAAATCCTTATTGGTAAAAATTAATATATCCTCAATGTATATAAGACAAAAGTCTTTGAATTCCGTGAGAATTGAATCCATTCTTATTTGGAAAATTCCTGGCGATTGTTTCATTCCCATTGGGAGTACATTCCATTCATATTGACCTTGATGACAACAAAATGCTGTTAATGCTTTTGATCCTTGATTAATCTAATTTGGTAAAATCCGATTTACGATCAAAGGTACTAAACCAATTCATATTTCTAACTCTTTTAATAATTAAATATTTTCTTGGGAGAAAATAATCGTCTCCTTCCATAGCATCATTAATTTGTTTGTAGTTAATTACCATTCTTCTTTTACCTCTTTTAATTTCATTATGATTTTCTACATAAAAGGCTGGTGCATAATGCTTACTTTTTGATGGTCTAATTAATCCTTTTTGACACATTTCTTCAATATCTTTTGCAAATTCATCTCTATCCTGTTTTGTATAAATCATTGGTTTGCGTTTTACTTCTTTTGTTGGGTCCTTTAATTTTAACTCGACTAATTCAGTATTTTTATTAATTTTTGGATCTAAAGGATTTTCACTACATACCTTATCCAAAAGTTCTTCTATTTTAGCTGGAATTATTCTATTTGGTTCTAAATTTATTAATACATGACGAATTTTTGTACATATTTTACTAATTATCTCACCACGGTTCAGTTTGCGAGTCTCTGATAAACTAGAGTAAGTACATTCCGAAAAATGAGTAATTGGAATTTTTATAATCTCATGGTGTTGTTTTTGGTAAATATATGGTGTTTTCAAGGTTATATATTCCAAATATTGACAAAATGGTGCGCATAGCCTTAAGAAATTATTTCCAATAATTACATCTATTCCCATCTTTTGTTTGTATATTATAGGTATTAAAAATATTTTTTCCTATATAATTAAAGTAATTCTTTTTGTTATTCAATATAGCGGATGTATTAATCCATCTGCAATTTGTATTTTTAGTGGTTTTTCTAATCTTTTCCATTTATCAAGAATTGCTTCTGTCGCTAGACAAAGACTTGCTCGATATCTATATAGGCTTCGTTTCTCTATTACTTTTTTCTACTAGTATTTTTATATAAGTATTATTCAGATTCTGTTTCTTTTGAAGATAATTCATCATCTTCATATTCATATATGGTTGCTTCGGAATCACTTGGTTCTTCTCCAAGGGTTATAGTTCATATATTTTGAATACTTGTTTTATTAATTTTGATTTTTCTTTGAAGTCTTTTTCTTTTCTTTGAGGACATTCATTGGCGTAGTGTCCTTCAACATTACATATCCAACAGACACATTTCTTTTTTCCTTTCGGGCAGTATTTTCTTGGTGTTGATTTCTTTGTTCTAAAATATTTTTTCTTATTATTTTATAATAATTTTTATTTCTAGGATAAGTTCTTCGTAAATTTGGTTTTCTATAGTATTTTCTTTTTCTTCTTATTATTTTATCACAACCATATTTCCCTGGTTTCTCTATTTCTGGAATGTCACAACAAATAACCGTACTTCCTCTGTTTAATTGCCTTATCGTTTCTCTAGTTAAACATTGTTGGTATAAGAGTTGAATAACTCCTCCTAAAGTATTTGTTGTTTCATCTGGTCTTGATTCCCGTAGTCTATTAAATTTTGAATTAAGTGGATATGGTAATTTATCTTTAAAAATATATTTATATATTTCTTTAGTTTCTTCATTCAATTGATAATAGTATTTTTGATATTCACAGATAAAACTTTCAATTTGACACATATCACAAATTTGCCTTCTATTTAAATGTGATTTAACATTTTCAAGTAAGGATTTATTTGCTTTTTCTCTTTGTTCCATCGTATTATATCCTAAAAATTCTTGATGAATTAATGTCATAACTAATTTAACATATTCCATGTTATTATCTACCATTCTTCCATAACGAATCCAGTCTTCATCTTTTATCCCTATTAAGAATTTTTGTACATTTCCTGATGTTTTAAATGTCACAAAATTCTTGGTTTTTTAGTTGTCTAAATCTTGCATCAGTCAAGACTATTAATATCATTTCATTGGTCCATTTTAATAATACATCTTCTTTATTCCTTATACAATCAAGGTCTAGAATATTTCCAGTATTATTATATCGAGGTTTAAATTCTTCTTGAATTTTTGTCCATTTATTATTTTTTCTTGCATATCCTTTATTGTACATAATTTCTTCTTCCTACTTATCCCAAGCTCTGTTAGGTGTATGTTTATATTCTTCCCATTTTCTTTTAGGACTTTTTCCACTATATTCTCCTTTTTCCATTCTTATATAATTTTCTTCAGATTCTGAAGATGAGCTATAATTTAAAATTACTTCTTCGTTCTCGTTGTTTTCTTTATCTTTTTGATCAATACGTTCTATTTTGTGTATTTGATTATTTTTTTCTTCAACAATTTTAAGTTGTTCTGGTAATTGTTGAATTTCTTCTAAATCATTTGATTTTCTTAATGTCTCCATGTATTCATCTTTTATCCTCTCCATGCGGATACTGGTGTAGGTATTTTTGATAATTCTTGGCTTAATTCTTGTTTAACTATTGTTTTTCCTAAATTCTTTGTTTCAAGGAGTTCTTCTAATTTCTTTCTTGTTATACATTTATTATGTTCTTCATCTTTTAAGAGGTTTTCTAATTGTTCAAGAACAATTTTTATTCTATTAATATCTTCATTTTCATCTATTTCTTTTCTTTTGCTTATACTATTTATTGTTTTTTTAATATTGCTTATTTCATCTTGTCCTTTTTGTATTTTTTTTAAAAGGCAAAAAGGCATGCATAGGCATCACAATAGTGGAGGACATCCTAACTAGGTTGGCACCTCAACCACTATCAATCAACTGCAGCACACCCGATTTATTAATAAAAATCAAAGGAAACAGAAAAGCATGGGGGGCATAAACCAAACCCATGAAACAATCAACTAAATCTAAAATTAGGAAGACCATTCCTATTACGAAAAAGGTCTTCCCCAATGAAGGGAGGATAAGAGTCCCACCAAAGAAAACCCTGAATAGACAAACCATGTGAGGCAAGTTTATCAGCACAACTATTGCCCCCACGATAGATATGAGAATAAGCAAAATTCATATTCCTAGATATAGACAAACAATTGGATCATCTATTTCTAAGACGCCAAGGGACAATGTTGATATTCTTGAAGGCCGAGATGACTAATTGAGAATCACATTCTAACCAAAGATGGTTCCAACCTTTATCATTAGCCAACTCAATTGCAAGCATGGCACCAGTTCAGCCTGGAGAGCATTAGATACACCAATGTGGGCAGAAAAACAACCAAGCACATCCACATCTTTATTCCTGAAGATGCCACCACAAGATTCTAGACCAGGACATCCCATGGCAGCCCCATCTGTATTACACTTCACCCAGTTAAATAAAGGAGTATGCCAAAGCACCAATCTGATGGTAGGAGCCTTGCACAAGTGAGCATCCACTGAAAACTGATGCAAAATCCACAACTCAGTAGAATAGGGTGAAACTGAGGCCTTGTTAAGTCTGCCCGACATAGAACAATTGGCAATAACAAGATTGACAGCAGCAGGGAATGACATTGTTGTATTGTCAAACCTTAGTTTGTTTCTACAATGTCAAACGACCCAAATAATGTTTGTGATCGCAGCGAGCACAAGATCTTTGGTCTGAGAACTCCACTGCTTGTTACACAAGTCTAAAGCAGATAACATGGAGGAGGAGTCCAAAGAGCATGAAAGGATGCTTCTCAACCAATTCCACAAAGCTGCAACAAAAGCACACCCGAAGAATAAGTGTTCGGTAGTCTCCTCGAAGGCATAGCACAGATTGCAAATTGACACAACAGTGCAGCCCTTACATCTTAAGTTTTCATCAGTAGGCATTCGACCATGAAGAATTCTCCATACCAAAAAGGATTTCGAAGGGGGTATGCTGTTAAACCAAATAGACTTACCCCAAGGAAGAGGATGTCTCAAAGGATTCTGAAAAAGGAAAGCCTCCTTGAGAGATAAACTACCAGAATCAGAATTCCACCTGATCTTATCCTCACTGTTCTGGACAGGGATTGAGATCTTCTCCACTTCAGCCAAGAGAGCAGGAAACTTCTGCAGCAACACAGTAGGGAAACACCATTTACCATCCTTTATAAAATCACCAACCTTAGAATACAGCAAGGGATGAGCTTCAGCAGGAATATTAGCCATGGTAACTATTGGCATGGAAAGCCATGGATCAGTCCAGAAGTTAATACTGGATCCATTACCAATTTGCCAACATAAATTCTGCATGACAATAGGAAACCAGTTTTTGATGCCAAGCCAAATGGAAGAGCTGATATGATGATTTATACATGTTCCATTTCTGATAACTCTGGCTCGAAGGATACTGCACCACTGATTTTTAGAGGAAACCAACTCCCAACTAAGTTTTAGCATAGCTGCATTGTTAATAGCTCTGATGGATCTTAGGCCTAACCCTTCATCCTGAATTAGAGCACAAACCTTACTCCAAGAGACAGTAACCACCTTCTTGGCATTAATGTTACCAGCCCAGACAAAACTTCTAATCCATTTGTCTATAGTTTTTAATAAGCTAGCTGGTCAGGAGTAAACAGTGAAGTTGTAAATCAACATACTATGTATGATGGAAGCCACCAACCGAACCCTGCCCATAATAGAGAGTAAGCAACCTTTCCAAGAGGCTAGTTTACTCTTGATTCTGTCAACAATAGGCTGGAGGTGAATTTTCCTAGGCTTCCCTTGGAATAAAGGAACCCCAGGGATAGTTGAAGGGAAGGCAGCCAGAAGAGAAGCCAAGCAGATTAGAAATGGAGAGTTTCCTTGCAGCAGAGAGGGACCAAAGATAAAATTTGGATTTTTCAGACTTACCACTTGACCGAAGCTTGCTCATAGGCCCTAAAAAGAGAAACCAAACTTTGCGAGACTTCTTTTAGTGCCTTTGCAGAAGATCAAGACATCATCAAAGATAAAGAATATGACTAGGCATCCTATGACCTCTAGGACCAGTCATCAACTGGAGGTGACCCTCATCCACAAGCATGGAGATGCCCCTCTAAGGACTTCTTCTATTGATATTTTCTATTAAATGAATAATATTTTTATTTATATCTTTCATAATTTTTTCCATTTCTTTAAATCCTAATTCTATCTCTTCAGACAAACCCATGATTATATTGAAAATTTCTTAATATTATCTTATATAATTTTCTATTTCTTGTTTTAGTTTTGCTATTTTTTTCCTAACCATTTCTTGTTGTAAAATAAGATAATCAGTTTGATATGGTTTTTTTAGTATTTCCAAATATTTTCTTAATTCGTATATACTTTATTTTATTATTAATATAATCAGTTTGATCTGGTTTTTCTAGTATTTCCAAATATTTTATTTAGTACCTTGGATCAATCTAATGGTTCAAAATCAATGAAAGTTAGATGAGTGTCAATTTTTCAAAGTCAGGGAATTCTGTTCCATTATTGCACCACTTTCATCCCCTGGAACCATGGCAGCCAGCCCAACCAAGCTATCCACTTCCTGTCAAGAATCCGGCCCCACCTCCGCCGCGGTTGCAGTCAGAGTCAGAACAAGCGAACCCGCTTTCATCGCGCCGCCGCGCGCCTCACGTCCCTCCTCGCGCCGCCGCGGTCCCGCTGCGAATCACCGCAGCCAAACGAATGACAGGAGATCCGCCCATCGCAGGAACACGAAGCGCCGCTGCACCCCGTACCGTCTCCGCCCATCATTGAGTCCATCGCCGTCCGCTGTCTTCCGTCCAGCCGCCGTCAGAGTCCTCCACCACAGCAGCACTTCACCAAGTTGCAGAAAGTTGCTACTTTAGGTTTAGTGTGTGAGAGTGAAGACCATTTGAATTTGGGCCATGTTTCTGGAAATAAAATTATTTGGGTCTAGTTTGATAATAAGCTAATGTGGTGTTGTTTTAGTTTTTTTTCACTTAAAATAAAAATTAAAACAAAAAAAACTATAAAATAAAAATAATAAACATTCCCACTTTTAAAAATAAATAAAATTAAAATACAAGTGTATAAATAATAATAATTAATATGCGGGAACATATGGAACAAAAGGTAGCGGATGCATTGGTAATAGATTTGCTTGTTTGTCTATCACTTCGATTGTTCATTCATTGTCCCTGTTTAATGTAGTTTTATTCTTTTTATTTACAGAATATATTTTAATTATTTTCAAATAAAAGAATAATATTGTTTGATTCAAATAAGTACTATCCAATATTTTAAATAATAATAAATAACAATTTTTTTAATTAATATCACTCACAGGAATTGTAAAAAAAAAATTGTTAGAGTTTTATTTCTATGCACTATTAGTGTGAAGAATTATTACATTGATATCCAATAATATCTTAAAAAATCAACACCATTGTTATCTCTCTATCATAATTACTAAAATAAAATTAGATGTATCAAAATGTTAGTGAATGTCGATATAAAGTATTTTACACAGATAATACATAATACTTTAATCCAAATAATAAATAACATT
Source organism: Sophora flavescens (assembly GCA_030762895.1). NCBI lineage: Eukaryota > Viridiplantae > Streptophyta > Magnoliopsida > Fabales > Fabaceae > Sophora > Sophora flavescens. The sequence goes on along the minus strand of CM061070.1, from coordinate 135,606,485 downwards.
CTGATCAAAAAATAATAAATAACATTTTTAAGGAATTGCCTTCCAAAATATATATATATAAAAAAAATTAATGAGCTTCCAAAAAATGACCTTTGGATATCTTGGCGTGTAAAAGATTTAGTTGGGTCATCCACTATACTACTCATTTCGTGACATGACCACGTTATCTTCTAAAAAAATATATTATAGAATGAGCTTCCAAGTATCCCAAGTCAACCCTAATAACCTTTAACCTAGCTTTGTAACGAAAAATAATAATTTTAAAAATAATCTCAGCATACAGAGGAATTAGTTTGGTCATTCACTATATTGTTGCTTTCGTGACATAACCATATTATCTTATAATAAAACTTTAATTTAAAAAATATATATAATAAGATTCCAAATATACTAACTCAACCCTAGCAACCTTTAACCCTACCTTTAGAGTGAGAAAAAAATCATCTTGGGACATTTTGACCTACAGAGGACATGGCCGAGCCCGAGTCATCCACTACACTACTGCTTTCTAACATAACCATCCCGTCTTCTAAAAAAATAAAAAAATAAATAGAACGAGCTTTCAAATACCCCAACTCAACCATAGTAACATTTAACCTTACCTTTCATAGTGGTCTACCTAGGTCATATTGGGTTAGTTGAGTCATAATGAGTTAGTTGAGTCATATTGGCCTACCTAAGTCGTATTCACCTAATATGACTCAACTGGCCCGGTATGGCTTACTTGGCCAAATTTGGCCCAACCGGCCCAATATGACTCAACTGGTCCAATACGATTTAGGTTGGCCATTCACCATTATGACTCAACGGGCCCAATACGACTTACGTAGGCCATTATGACTCAACTTGTCCAATGTTAACCGATGATAGAAAAATTGTGGTAGGATAGGTGTTAGGTGACACTTATAGAGTGGCAACAATAAAATCAACTGGTGATGGGACGAATAGTAGTTTATCAATAGTAATATATATCTATATTAATATATAAATATTCACTATATTAATATTCAAAAAACTAATATTAAAATAAAATTTACAATTATTAAAATAGAACTAAATTAAAATTCTAGGTATTTAACATATAATCTTATTATAAATTCATTACCCAATTAATATAATTATCTTAAATATTTGTACATATGTATAATTATAATTTATAATATATATATATATAATTCAAAAGTTTTATACATATGTGTAATATTTTTCTAGTCCATGTATTTAATTAAAATAATTGATATCATTTTTTGTATAATTAATTTATTATAACTTCTTATTTCATTTCAAATTTTGAAAATTGACATAGAGAAATAATTTCTAGCGAACTATCTTATAAACTCAATGAATACGTTGACACATAATGTATACCAAACAAACTCATATTATATTCAACTCTAATTTCAAATTTTATATGAAGAATACGTAACACCTAATTTAAATTCATTTAGATATTAGAATAATCAATTTGATTTTTAAACTAATAAATACAATTGAACTCATAAATATTATTTATCCTTTTTCATTGATTTTTTATCTTATAAAATATGTAACATGATTATTCTATGTTAATTTAAAATTTGATTTGTCTTAAAATTGTTAATTAATACAATTTATAATATTAAAATTATAAAGAAATTATATTACAATATAATAACAATTATTAATACCCAAATTTATATTTTTTTGGGGTTTTGTTTCGTATTTATTTTTTTAGCTGAGGCAATTTGAGCCCAATTGATAAAAAACTATAGAGGAGTTTGGTCCATTTAACTCATTGTTTATTTTATTTTTTACAATAAATTCCAGAAAATGAAAAAAAAAATTGTTTGTTATTTATTTCATGTTTATCACTTTATTTTATTTTTGTTAATAAATATTTTAAATTTTTATTATGCTTTGTAGTTTTGTTTTACAAATTGGGCCAGAAAACCAGCCCACACCTTTTTTTGAACCCAAACCCGTTTACACATCTTCCTTACCCTGAACCTGATCCAAACCCCTTTTTTGGTCCCTGAAGGCTGACGGTGAAACTTCCCCTTCCTCCTTCATCAGCAACACCCTAATGCAGCAGTCTCACCTACCAAGTGCGAAAATCACACTCACTCTCCGATTCCGGTTCCTGTGTCTGCAACAACCCACCTCCTCGTCCACCACCGTCGCAGCCGTAGCAGCACGACTCTCACTCCGGCCTCGGAATCGACCTCAATGAGATCCCTCAACCCTCTGTCGAAATCGTCCACGCCTACCACCAGAACCACGCTCCTCCGCCCAGCGGCCTCGCTGCCATCCCCCACGGTTTCACTCTCTGCGTCGTATGCGACAAACATGGCAGCGACGGAGGATGCCTCGTCTGTGATAGCTGCAAGCGCGGCTTCCACTTGTCTTGCGCCGATATCCGCGGCGGACGGCATGCGGCGAACCTCGTTGAAAGGGGCTGAGTTCTTGTATTGAATGATAGGCATGTGTCATTCTGGAAGGGGTGAGGAACATTGCTGAGTGAAGGGTTCTTTGTTGTTGATAGATAAACCAAGTTTCAGAAACAAAAGTGTATGAGTAGCTTGGGGATTAAAATTAATTTAATGAAAACTGACAGAAAAATTATTTAATTTTTTAATATTGAAGGTAAAACGTTATTTCAAAAAAAAAAAAAAGAGAGGATAAAACATTAGTATTTTGTTACTAGGGATAAATGTGTAAAATACAAACTCGTAGGTCAAATACAATATTTATTACCTTAACCTTATTAAATGAAAGAATGTTTTCCTTGCTCAATACGCAACTGCATCAAAGCAGTTAAACTAGGCTAGGCACCATAGAATTCCTCTTATAAAAGACATATCTACTAGAGAAAAACAAATAAATCAGCATCATGGGAATTTGAAGCCATCCCAAAGCATCCACCTACGCCAGCAGAAGCATCACTTAAGCCTATTTCTAGTAGTGACCATAGAAAGCAACCAAAGCTGAACCATTAAAACAGTATCCAAAGAAGCAAACATATGGCGCTACTAATTCCCTTTTTTTTAATACATCCTTCTATTTAGCCTCACTGACAATTGTTGTGTAAACCATTCCTCGTATGGAGCTTCCAAAAAGACGAGTGATCAGTATGGCTGAGCAAAGTAGTTTTTGTTGGTATGTGACCTTGATAGGATATGGGCTGACAATGAGCTACTAGCCCAACCACAAGTCACAATTGAAGAAAGGCCAAAAAGGAAAACCACATACCAAGCACATGAAGGACTACATCAGATGATAACAAATTCTGTTAAGAAAGTGCTATGTTGACACTCTGCAAGACTAAGTCCTCATTCATGTTTTGATGTATGACAAACAAAGTGTATTTTGCATAAGATTTTTGATTTTGACTATAAACGTATTATGTGTTAAGTTGTATGCAAGATCACTCATGAAAAAGGAAAATCAAGGATTAAAGGATGGAAGACCAATGACACAAAGCAATGGATAAGGACTAAAGCATCAAGCAATGAATATCACATACTTTAGATGCTATTGTAAAAATAACACATTTGATTTCTTAGGTGAAGCACTTAAATTTTAGAAGATCAAGGAATCATGAAGACAAGAGCTTAATAGTGGAATAATATAAGCGCTCGTCCAACAGTGGAATAATATAAGCGCTCGTCCAACACTGGAATAACAAAAAGCTGACGTCCAATGAACTACTAAAAAGCTGACGTCCAATGAACTACTAAAAAGCTGACGTCCAATGAACTACTAAGAAGCTCGCGTCTACTAAAGTGACAGAAGCTGGCGTCCAATAAAGTAACAGAAGCGCGCGTCTACTAAAGTGACAGAAGCTCACGTCCAATAAAGTAGCAGAAGCGCGCGTCTACTGAAGTAACAAGAAGAGCTCGTCTACCGAAGTAACAAGAAGCGCTCGTCTACTGAAGTAACGAGAAGCGCTCGTCTACCAAAGTGGCATATGAAGCTCCGTCCACTAAAGTACTAAATGGAGCTCGTCTACTAGCCCATCCGAATATAAAACCTTAATGGCTAGATGGAAACGGTTAGTTTTCAAGATGGACGCGAATTTTACAAGAACAATCAGAATCTTATTTCAAGAACGATAATCAAGAAAACATATTTTGTTAAATCAGATCCAAATCTGTTTTAATTGATCCCAACAACTATAACTTGTTTTATATATAAAGAGGGATCAAAGGAACACTTTTCAAGATCTTACACATTCTGAAAGTGAAAATACGAAAGATTCAAAAAGCTTCCAAACGTGCTTCATCTTTGAGAGAAAAGTGTGATATTTCTTAGAACTTCAATTTGTATAATCAGACTTTTAGAGTCTTTCTTCTACTCAATTCTTTCTGTGAGTTAGTGTGATTAAGAGAGGGTATCTCTTAGGATTGAACAAGGATAGAAGGGATCCTTGATGATTAAGATAGGGTATCTCTTAGGATTGAACAAGGATAGAAGGGATCCTTGGGCATAGAAAAGCAAGTGTGCTTTTTGGTGTGTTCTTGAGCAAGGAGGTTATCCTTGTGAATGCTGTAATTAAATATTGTAATTTTTGGTTATAGTGGAGAAAACTACAGAGGTGTGGGACTGGATGTAGGCTTACCAGAGGAGGCAGCCGAACCAGGATAAATCGGTCTGCGTGTTCTTCCCATCTCTAAACTCGATATACTTGTTATATGCACTTGTGTGTTGCGAATGAGTTTAAGAATGCTTATTAACTTGAATCTTTGATATGCAATCTGTGCTAAACTTGTTGTTACTTCTTATAATTCTTATTAACATCATTATTTGTTACGTAACCTGATTCTTGGGAATTAAAATTGAGTGCAAACCAATTTTCTTTAAGAAAACTCTGTTTTGCTTTAAATTGTTGAAAAAGTTTTCAATATCTCAATTCACCCCCTTCTTGAGATTGTAGCTATTACCAACAAGTGGCATCAGGGCTAAAACTCTTGTTACAAAGCTTAATAGCTTCAAGAGATGGCTACAAATGATATCCTGGGTGATGGGGCTTCACTCACTAGACCCTGTTAAGTCTCTAAAATGTCTGATGTGCATTTCCCTAAGTTTTGATGAGAACTAAACATTGGTTAATGATTTAATTAACCTTCATATTGGTTGCTAACCTGTCTATCGAGTGTGCAGATTAAATAAGAGAATCATCCGTCCAACAGTGCAGTGATTGAAGCTCACGTCCAACACACAAGTGATTGAAACAAACGTCCAGCACTGTAGTGTTTGAAGCGCACGTCCAAAACGTAAGAGATAGAAACTTGCGTCCACTAAAGTGACGAAAGCCATCGTCTACTAAAGTGACAGAGGCTCTCGTCTACTAAAGGTATCAGAAGCGGTCGTCCAATGACGTGGCAGATGGAGCTCGTCCATTAAGGTATCAGAATGGTTCATCCAATGACGTGGCATTTGGAGCTCGTCCATTAAGGTATCAGAATGGTCCATCCAATGACGTGACAAATGGAGCTTGTCCACTAAAGTAATAGAGGCTCTCATCCACTAAAGTAACAGATGCTCTCGTCCACTAGAGTAACAGAGGCTCTCGTCCACTAGAGTAACAGAGGCTCTCGTCCACTAGAGTAACAGAAGTGCTCGTCCACTAAAGGTGACAGAGGCGCTCGTCCACACTAATCTTTGGACTTGTTGAGTCCTTAATATAGAGCTCGTCTACTAGCCCGAATGAAAACTCAAATGGCTAGATAGACGCGGTTATTTTCAAGATAGAAGTACTTATATTATGAACGAGAATTCTATAAGGATCATCAGAATCGTATTTCAAGAACCAGAAAGAGACTTGAAGCCTTCTCTCCTACTCAGTTTCACACTTATCAAGAAAAGTCAGAAGTTACTCTCTCAAGCAACCTTGGATAATCAGAACCAAATACCAGTTAAAAAATGCTTCCAACATGCTTTATTCCCGAGTATCTCTGGTCCTTACACGAAAAGGGAAGTGTACTTAGCAAAGTACAAAAAGCTCTATGCACAACTCTGATATGGTTGTATCACGATGCATAAAGCCATGATCCTTCATGTTAGAGTACAACCAACGTTCCTATTGCATTAATGACTGCCCAGAACGACTCTATTGCATTTAATGAAGTTCTGCTTGAAGCCAACATCTGAGGGAATGTCTCTAACGTATCCTAAATGCTTGAAGACCATAAATACAGAAGTCATTGAAGATGAAGAAGTAGAGAATATACATTGCATTAAAAAGCCATTACTCTGCGCATTAATTCTTTCATTTTGTATTCTTCAATCATTTGAAGTTATTACGCAGACTTTCCTAAGCTTTACATTTAAACCACTCTCTGAGTGTTAGTGAAAGATCTGCCTGTGAGAAGTTGTATTTATTACAAACCAAATCTCTCAAACAAACCTGAGTGAGCCTGAAGAGGCTAGGTGTGCAAACAATACTTTTCTTGAGCCTGAAGAGGCTAGGTGTGCAAATAATACTTGTCTTGAGCCTGAAGAGGCTAGGTGTGCAAATAATACTTGAGTCCGTAACCTGATCAGTTATAGTGGATAAATCTTGGTGCTGCCAAGGACTGGACGTAGCCCTTTGCTTTGAAGAGTGAACCAGGATAAATAACTGTGTCAATCTCTCCTTCCTTAAACTCTTTAATTGCTTTAGTTTTCTTATGTCTATCAAGTGGTGTATTTGCAAAAGTCACCAGTCCATCCTGTATTCTTCCACTCATCCAAATATAGCTTTTTGTTTGCGAAAATATTTCAACTTTGCTTAAATTCTGATAAACACAATTCAACCCCCCTTCTCGTGTTTATACTTGTCTATTTCAGACCCCCTGCCTTTAATGGCTCCCAATACATGTATTGGAAAGAGAGAATGCTTATCTTTCTTGAGGCTGCAGGTTTAGATGTATTAGATGCTGTTGAAAATGGTCCCTATGTTTCATTTATTCTTGATGCTAAGGGAAATAAACAAACTAAACTAAAAGATGATTGGAATGATGATGATAAGAGAAGAGTTGGTTATAATGCTAAGGCAAAAAATATTATAACAGCTGCTTTGAATTATGATGAGTTTTTCAGGGTCTCCAATTGCAAAACGGCAAAACAAATGTGGGATACTCTTCAACTCACTCATGAAGGAACCAACAACGTGAAAAGAGCAAGAATGAATGCACTGGTTCATGAATATGAACTTTTTCACATGAAGAATGGTGAGGAGATAGATGAGTTGCAAAAGAGGTTTACACACATTGTGAACCAGCTAGAAGGACTCGGACATACAATCACATATGAGAAAAAGATTAACAAGATAATGAGATGTTTGAGTCGTGAATGGCAGCCAAAAATTACTGCAATTGCTGAAGCAAAGGATCTAGACACCATACAGATTGCTACTTTATTTGGCAAGTTGAAAGAACACGAATTGGAGCTTAATAGATTGAAAAGCCACGAAGATAAGGAGAAAATGAAGAAAGGAATCTCACTCAAGGCTCATGTCTCTAAAGAACCAAAAGAAAGTGATGATGATGATGACCTTGATGAAGATGAAGAATCCGAAGAAGAAGATATGGAATTGCTTGTGAGAAAATTTAGAAGATTCATCAAAAAGAATAGAAACAAGAAGCAATTCAGTTTTCCTACCAAAAAGAACACGAACAAAGGTGAAAGCTCTTCCTCTACAATCAAATGCTTTGAATGTGGAAAGCCTGGACACTACAAAAATGAATGCCCAAAGCTACAAAAGAAAGAAAAGTATGAGAAGAATGACAACAAAGAGAAGAAAGGAAGAAAGCCTAGACGAGCATACATAGCTTGGGAAGAAAATGATATGGATTTCACTAGTAGTGAATTTGAAAATGAAGAAGCCAACCTATGTCTCATGGCAAATCAACAAAGTGATAGTGAAACCGAGGTAAATGATTCTTATCCTACCTATGATGAGTTACAAGATGCTTTTAATGAATTGCATGAAGAATATGTTAAAATTGGTAAACAACTTATATCTTCTAGGAAGATCATTGCAAAATAATGTAGTGACTATGCATCTTTAAAAATAAAGCTTAAAGAACTAGAAGCTAAAAATTCACAATTACTTGCATCTAGTTCAATTTGCACCAAATTCACTACACTAGAAAATGAAGTTGAAAAACTGAATATAGTTCTATCTAAGTTCACTATAGGCAAAGATAACTTGAATGCCATATTAGGACAGCAAAAGGGTGTTTATGATAAAGCTGGAATTGGATATAAGCCAATGGTATATGAAAAATCTTTCAAGAAGCTTTTTGTTGCACCTAGTTCTTCAACTAGTCCTTTTGTGAAATGCTATTATTGCTTAAAGAAAGGTCATACAGCTGCTACTTGTAGACTTAGAAAGAATATACATGTTGGCATTAAACAAATTTGGGTTCCAAAAGGAACATATGTTGCTACTAACACCAAAGGACCCAACCAGATTTGGGTACCTATAGAACACACATAAATTCTGTGTTGCAGATGTGTTTGAAGGCCAAGAACTCAAATTGGTATCATGATAGAGGCTTTTCCAAACACGTTACGGGTAATAATAAATAAAGAATATTGATTGAATATCTTTTCCAAATATTATTATGAATATGTGATTGTGCATCCTTTTCTTTAAAGTTAGACTAAACCCCCAATTTGGTCCCTGAGAAAAACACTCGGGTCTGAAATAGTCCCTATCCAAAAAAAACTATCCATTTAGTCCTTAAGAATGTGTTTACCGGGACATATTGGTCCATCCGTGAGTTGACCACCTTTGACCGTAGGTTACCAGCTTACGTGGCCCACGTTTTTGCTGACGTGTCAGTATGTTTTTGCTGACGTGTCAGTATTCATTTCTCACGGGACTGCCACCGTGGAAATGGGCCAAAATGGTCCCTTACAAAATTCATATGAGACAGATTAGTCTCTCTTGGAATTGCAGAGTATGTAGTATGCATTCCTTGCAGAGTCTGTAAAATCGACGTCGAAGCTCTCATGCAGATTCCAACCCTTCGTTCTATAAGCTTTGTCAACAAGAAGAGTGAGGTGAAAACTAGGAAGGTTGCTAGCATTAGTTTGTTGGGTTTGTTTTTCTTTATCATTCTGTTTGGTGGGCTTGTTCCTCTGGTGGATGTTAAGTTTGGAGGTTTAGTTGACAATGTAACTGGTAGGTCTAGCTATGTTAGTGATAAGTGGTTGTATGGTCAAGGTGGAGGGAAGGTTTGACCTGTAAATGGTGGTCATAGGAATGTATCTGAAAGGGATGAGGATGTGAGATTTTCTAATGGAAGGTATAGTATTTCTGACAGAAGGAATTATGAGAGATGTAGTCTATTAGAAGAATTACATGAACGGCTAGACCCACTTTCGGATGAGTTTGCTAGTGCTGGCAATGCCAGTGAGCCGATTATTGCTTCTTTGTATGTCCCTATTAATTATAAATTGGTGATGATTGATGGAAACCTGATAATTCATTCCATCCTGGCCAAATGAGAAAGCCGTGGCATCTCGGACGGATCGGTGAAGAAGGACAAGAGGGAGACGGGTTTGGCCATTCCTAAAGCATTGGCTATTCCTGTTTGGAAGAAATAGGGGTCAACATCCTCATGTGTATAGGGTTTCGGCCGAACAGGAGGAAAGCTCTTGGCTCTGGTTCAACCAAAACTTTGAAGGACCATATGAAGTCCACTGCCATTCCTTGGTTTTCCCTCGATTAAAAATTCACCATGCTGTTAGGTAATTATGAAATTATGTCTCGTAGTATTTCTGCAACAAGTTCTTTTAGTTGTTAGAGATCTTCCAAACTCGGTCAGATGGACTACTTGGACTCCTTGGGACTGTCAAACTAGTTCGATAGCTTGTTTTAAGTAGTGCTTATTTTTTCAAAATAGTCATTAACTAGTGTGTTTCTGTCTCAATGTGAACCAGAGAACAATCTTGATTTTGTTCACCTCTCAATCATGCTCAAGTTTTAGCATGACCTGCAGACATCTTAATTGTTGGTTGTCTTCTGTTGTGTTGCATATTTTTCTAAGCTATGCTAAACTCAAGGATCTGCCTGCTTATTTTGGTGCTGACATAACATTGAAAATATACTGAATGTTTTGACTCCCTGATGCAGGGCCAATGTTAAGTTATGGCATGTGCATAGAAGTTTTCCAGTTTGATGCCTCTCCAACTCCTGGAGCTATAGTTCCAGCAACATCTGTAGCCAACATTTCTGCAGAAAACCATTAAAATGCTACCATTCTTAACAAGAGCAGGAACAGAAGAATCCTCCATGGGCTCCCTGATCCGCTTTCTGGATCCAGACTGAACATAACTGAAGATCATGTTAGGACCTCACAGAATGACCTCCATGGTAATAAATCTTCCATGGTTGTTTCAGTGCTTGTGGATCCCAAAGAAGCCGCAGATGTTGGTGTTGATGGCGTGATGACACCAAAGTCACTCTCGCGGATTTTTGTGGTCGTGCTTATGGATAGTGTCAAGTATGTCACTTACTCGTGTGGTCTTCCGCGTGCTTCTCCTCATCTGGTGACTGCTTAAAATGTTTTGATAGAAGTTATATGATCTAACCCAAGTTCTATTTTCTGTAACAGAATATGTGGGGACTGGGAGGGGAAAGAAACTGAGCTCCAGTTTTGTACATTACATATTTAAAGTAGCATGCCTTAAGTGGGATTGACCAACTGTACCGAGTTGAGAACTTCCTTTGAAACTTCTATAATATGCTTAGCTGAGAATACAAAAGTCGATATACCTTGTTGAATTCTGGCATTGGACCTGAGAAGTTGTTGTTGACAAAGCTTATAGAACGAAGGGTTGGAATCTGCATGAGAGCTTCGACGTCGATTTTACAGACTCTGCAAGGAACGCATACTACATACTCTGCAATTCCAAGAGAGACTAATCTGTCTCATATGAATTTTGTAAGGGATCATTTTGACCCATTTCCACGGTGGCAGCCCCGTGAGAAATGAATACTGACACGTCAGCAAAAACGTGGGCCACGTAAGCTGGTAACCTGCTGTCAAAGGTGGTCAACTCACGGATGGACCAATATGTCCCGGTAAACACATTCTTAAGGACTAAATGGATAGTTTTTTTTGGATAGGGACTATTTCAGACCCGAGTGTTTTTCTTAGGGACCAAATTGGGGGTTTAGTCTTAAAGTTATTTGATCAATCATGAATCAACCATTGGAACCAAATGAGTTTTTATTATGAACAAGTTTGATGAGAATGAAACCATAGTGAAAAATAAAGCTAGATAAATGGCAATGGGCATAATTGTTTGATATTTGATGTTATAGAATGCTTGATTGTTCTTAAAATGTGCTTTTAAATGATTTGAATCAATTAATATGTGATATATATTGTTTGTTTTGAATCTTTGATTGATTTGGAATTTCTGTTAGATATTTACATAGCCTTAGTACACAGATGTATTGAACCTTTTTAGTGTTGAAGTTTATGTACATAGATGGCATACATAGGTATATTTCTTGTTTTTAGAAGTTTTGTCTCTGTACACAAGCTTAGTACACAGGTGTATTGCTTAAAAACGTTACTGGAACTCCTGTACACAGGATGTGTACACAGATGTATATATCAGAAAATATTTCTGGTTTGCATCTGCTACGCTATACACAGATGTACAAATTTGTACACGGATGTACAATTTGTCAAAACTCAAAAATCCATTTAATACATAGATGTAAAACATCGATTCTGTGCCAAAACTGTTATGCAAGCAATAGATCATTTACAGGAAAGGTTCAATGTCGTGGAAGGCCAAATGGCCACTTTACACCAACATTTAGGAATTGTCATACAAGGACCCCTAATGGATGATGTTATTTTTGATAATATAGTCAATATAGCAAGCGAGGCAGCACAAGATGCTGAAAATTATGAAGGACATGAGCACGATGCTTTTATCTAGTCTCAGTTTAGACTAAGTGTCCTTAGGTGTCTGTAATTCCTGTTTTTTTTATTTCAGTGTTTTGGTTGTTTTGATGTATTGCATCTGCTCTGTAATGATTTATTATCAATGAATGCAAGACTGTTTTTCAGTTTGATTTCAATATTCTCCATAGTTTCTTTTTGATAATGACAAAGGGGGAGAAAGATGAACCATACAACCATTAATTCTGTCTTGCATTTGCTGTAAATTTTTGCAATGATACCTAAGTATGAACTGCATTGAAAAGACATACTTGAACTTATAATAAATGCAAGATGACTTTTTCATGATAATGATATGATAACACTTAATTTTTGAAAGATATCAATGACACAGGGGGAGGGTGAAAATGACTCAAGAACCATGCTTACTCAACAGCTGCACTCTTTTTTTAACAGCTAAGGTTAAGTATGGTAAGGTTTGTCATAATCAAAAAGGGGGAGTTTGTAGGACTAAGCTCTCATTCGTGTTTTGATGTATGACAAACAAAGTGTATTTTGCATAAGATTTTTTATTTTGACTATATACTTATTATGTGTTAAGTTGTATGCAAGATCACTCATGAAAAAGGAAAATCAAGGATTAAAGGATGGAAGACCAAGGACACAAAGCAATGGACAAGGACTAAAGCATCAAGCAATGAAGATCACATACTTTAGATGCTATTGTAAAAATAGCACATTTGATTTCTTAGGTGAAGCAATTAAATTTAAGAAGATCAAGGAATCATCAAGACAAGAGCTTAATAGTGGAATAATATAAGCGCTTGTCCAACAGTGGAATAATATAAGCGCTCGTCCAACACTGGAATAACAAAAAGTTGACGTCCAATGAACTACTAAAAATCTGACGTCCAATGAACTACTAAAAAGCTGACGTCCAATGAACTACTAAGAAGCTCGCGTATACTAAAGTGACAGAAGCTGGCGTCCAATAAAGTAACAGAAGCGAGTGTCTACTAAAGTGACAGAAGCTCACGTCCAATAAAGTAACAAAAGCGTGCGTCTACTGAAGTAGCAAGAAGAGCTCGTCTACTGAAGTAACAAGAAGTGCTCGTCTACCGAAGTAACGAGAAGCGCTCGTCTACCAAAGTGGCATATGAAGTTCCATCCACTAAAGTACTAAATGGAGCTCGTCTACTAGCCCATCCGAATGTAAAATCTTAATGGCTAGATGGAAACGGTTATTTTTCAAGATGGACGCGAATTCTACAAGAACAATCAGAATCTTATTTCAAGAACGAGAATCAAGAAAACATATTTTGTTAAATCAGATCCAAATCTGTTTTAATTGATCCCAACGACTATAACTTGTTTTCTATATAAAGAGGGATCAAAGGAACACTTTTCAAGATCTTACACATTCTGAAAGTGAAAATACGAAAGATTCAAAAAGCTCCCAAAAGTGCTTCATCTTTGAGAGAAAAATGTGATATTTCTTAGAACTTCAATTTGTATAATCAGACTTTGAGTCTTTCTTCTACTCAATTCTTTCTGTGAGTTAGTGTGATTAAGAGAGGGTATCTCTTAGGATTGAACAAGGAGGTTATCCCTGTGAATGCTGTAATTGGATATTGTAATTTCTGGTTACAGTGGAGAAAACCACAGAGGTGTGGGACTGAATGTAGGCTTACTAGAGGAGGTAGCCGAACCAGGATAAATCGGCCTGTGTGTTCTTCTCATCTCTAAATTCCATATACTTGTTTTATGCACTTGTGTGTTGTGAATGAGTTTAAGAATGCTTGTTAACTTGAATCTTTGATCTGCAATCTGTGTTAAACTTGTTGTTCCTTCTTATAATTCTTCTTAACATCATTACTTGTTACATAACCTGATTCTTGGGAATTAAAATTGAGTGAAAACCAATTTTCTTTAAGAAAACTCTATTTTGCTTTAAATTGTTGAAAAAGTTTTCAATATCTCAATTCACCCCCCTCTTGAGATTGTAGCCATTACCAACACACTCTAGCAGTGGCTAGCGTAATTGTAGCGTCATTATGCTAGATTTGCATTTGCACTTTGTTATTTAGATTTTGTTATTTGAATTCTGTTATTAGCTTTTGTCAGCTAGTACTACACTAGTACTATATGTTCTGATGTATGTTTTCTGAATGAATTAAGCAAAAGTATTAAGTCCAATTCTCTTCTCTTTTCTAAGGAGGCTCGTAGTCCTCGAATTTTAGGGAAACCCTGTTGCTATCCTAACAATTTGGTGCTTTCATCCTTGAACTATGCCTCCTCATTTTCCTCTTACCCAGCTCAAAAAATCCATTATTGACCTTAAGACTCCATTCACCGCACTCACAACTTCCCAAAATTTGTACAATAAATCATTCCTTCAAACCATAGAAATTCTAAAAATGGAACTCCAAACCCTTCGAAACCCATCTGAAAATCCACCCGTGCAAAAGCATTTCCTACCTCAGCCAACAATCGCAAACTCCACCATCAAGAACCATAAACCCCAACAGCACCCAACCGATGTTGGGACTGTCACCATTGCTGACCTAGGCCCTGTGACAATCGACCTTGCTACACCCGCAGCCAACCCAACGGCGGAGAAGATATTCTTCCCGATTTTCGCGAATGGACAATTGGCGGAGCAAAAATCAGATAGTTCAACAGTAGAGCATGTGTCAGATATGGGTTCCATTTTGAGATGTCGTCTTTGCACCTATTGTTGCGGCATAGGTGAGGGTATCATCACCACAGTGATGCCGGCGAAACAGGAAGAAGCGGCGACAACCACGACGGGGTGGATCTTGAAGGGAACGTTCACCCCTCCACCGCCGGATTCGAACTCACATACGGTGACCGATGCGATGTCATCAACCGAGCTGCCATGGTTGAACGATCTCAAGAACGATCCGGAGCTGCCAATTCAAAAAGGGCGGAAGCACCTCACCATGACTAGAAAGGAGCAAGTCTGGAGAAGCATTGTCAGTCTGGAGCTATCATACATGGATGCTCCTGAGGTGGCTGAGTTCGGACTCCCTCAGGCGTCGACCAAACCGCCACCGTTAGATCCGTCGGAGCCTCCACATGAGATGTCGCTGGAGCCTCTGGATGAGACACCACTGCTGTATCAACCGCCAGATTCCTTCACGTGTTTGGTGGCCGCTAAGGCAGTGATATTGACGGAGGGAGAATGGATGTTTCAGCCGCATAGCATCCTGAAGAAGATGATAGATGTGGCAGAAGGTGAGTTGGAATATTTGTTTAACCTAGTGGGCCAAATCCAATCTTGTATGGGAAAACATTGCAATTGTAAACTCTGGTGTTTTTCAAAATTATCAAGTCAGACCCATTTAAAGGTAAAGATTCGTGATTGGACAATTGGGAGAATATCCACAAATCAAAAGAAAGACTCCCAAAAGGAGAAACAATTTTGTATTTTGGCCTCAAATGTGCTGTTGCTTTGGGGAAAGTCAAGCAAGCAAAGCGTGCTGTCATGGGAGGTAGAGCTGGGGTCCTTACAATTCAAACAATGGGATCCAAGGGGATATTCTCTTGCTCATTGGAAATATCAATCTGAATTAGGAGTCACTTGGGTACATCAAACTGAGTCTTTGGAAGTTTTTCATAATGACAACCTTGAGGACAAGGTTGGTCTTGATGGGGTATTGAATGATAGGATATGGGCTGACAATGAGCTACTAGCCCAACCACAAGTCACAATTGAAGAAAAGCCCAAAATGAAAACCACATACCAAACACCTGAAGGACCACATCAGATGATAACAAATTCTGTTAAGAAAGTGCTATGTTGGCACTCTCGCAGTGGCTAGCGTAATTGTAGGGTCATTATGCTAGAATTGCATTTGAACTTTGTTATTTAAATTTTCTTATTTGAATTTTGTTATTAGCTTTTGTCATCTAGTACTACACTAGTACTATATATTCTGATGTAAGTTTTCTGAATGAATTAAGCAAAAGTATTAAGTCCAATTCTCTTCCCTTTTCTAAGGAGGCTCCTAGTCCTCGAATTATAGGGAAACCCTATTGCTATCCTAAGAGACCTTTTTCGCTTGTGTGATTCATTGTTAAAAATCATACCAAAGTTCCTGTGTTCCTGTAGCTTCAAATCTTCGCTCAAAAAATCATTAGGTAAGCCTACTATGAATGCAAATTGTAGGCAATTAGAAATTAAGTAAGACAAGCCCTTCCAGTATTAGAACATCGATCCAAAGCACAAAACCTGCATGGGACAATAACAAACTTTTTCCAATGATAAAAAGTTAGCTACCACCTAAGTGGCCAAAAATGATCTACAAATTTCCTTCTTTTCACACCACAAGCGCTCACACTCGTTTGAATTTCAATCACACACACTCAACCACTCACCTCACTGAGACGAACCAGATGAAGGCTCTATAGGAAAAGGAAACTTTTTACACCAAACCAAGGTACAACAAGTAGCCAAACAAAAACCACATTGCTGCCATTTTCAACAAGAGGACACCTGTTTCTTAGAATCTCCAATGTAGGTAAGACTATGACATACACCCAAGAGGGAAAAGATACCAATCAGAAAGGGTGTACACCGGTGACTTAAGAGCAGCGAAGAACCAGAACCAGGACCTCATTTTGATTAGATCAGTTACTACCAAAATCAAACTGACCACACCGTCACAAGCCAAATGATCTGCCAACACTTTCTTTCCTTCTTGCCTCTAAAAAGACCCTTATGAGATAGGCAATGTTGATCCAACTGTTGCGAATCAAGCAAGTGTACCGATTCGTTGCAAGTAATAAAAACACGGCAAGTAAATACTGAGGTCAAACACAAGGATTGGGAAACCAATTTAACCAATTTATCAATGAAATTTAAAGCGTTGACCAAGTCAATAACAAGTGGTTGAGAAAAGAGAGAAAATTAAGTCAAAAGAGATATCAAAATCAATTAAGTAAAGATTCTAAAAGATTACGATCAGATTTGATTAATGGCTAAGGCTCTAAGGTCGTGAATCCTCCTACCCTATCAAGCAAGTTACCCAAGCGTTTATCTTCTCATCCCTATGTTCAATTTCTTTGTCAACCAGGAACCCTCAATTATCCTAATATCACTACCGATTTTCAAAAGGAAATATCTATGATTTCAAATTGTAAATCTACCAATATATTCAATTCACAATTAGATTCTTTAAGTTCTTGGTTCCCTATAGCGATTGCACCTTTTTCCTATTCTATGCCAAGCAATATTCAAACAGTGTTCTTAATTCAAGTCCTAAGTACGAATCGCCTGCCAGCATCAACGCACGAGACTAGTTAACCACAGGCCTTTATGATTAACACAAACAAAACAGATTTAAGAAACAAGAGAAGAAACAAGGGAATAAGAAAATAATACTTGAATTCACTATCCCATCAAAGGTGGCTTCATCGTTCCCTTAGAAAGAGGATTAGTTCCTCATAGCGTGCTTCAACATCATCAATTCAATAGAAAACATGAAATAAAACAGTAAAAGAGTATGTAAACCTAAACGAGACGCAACTCACAAAAAACTAGGATTGGATACTAAAATTCGCACAAGAACAAGTTATTTATAGAAGTCTAGTTCTGCGCTCGCTCATGGGGCGAGCACTTAAAATTGGCTCCATTCTGAGTTTGAATCCTCGCGAGGCAAGGCGTGTCTCGCGGGGCGAGACTGAAAAGCCTTCAGAATCCTGTGTCTGTCTTGCAGGACGAGACTGAAAGACTTCCAAATTCCTACTCAACATCAGTTCTGGCTCGCGGGGCGAGACCTTGAAAATTCCTTTTGCTTGTTTTTTTCATTTAATTCAAGTTTTCCAGAGCTTCACTTTTAACCTGAAACTAAAGGTAACATTGATAACTCTTCGAAATAAGAGTTATTACTATCCTTTTAGCTTTATCATTGTTCTTGTTTTGATTAATTTTGGAAAAAAAGAAATTCAAGTTTTGTCTTATTTAGCAAATATATGTGTTGATCGTTAAAATGCTGAACAAGGTGTGAGATCTTAATTGTTTTTGCTGAATGTGTGTTTAAGTTTTGAGCAGGAATTAGAAGTGAAATTACTGCAGAAGTTGCTCTGGAATGTTATGGAATGCTGCAGCATCTTGGAAGAGAATCACTACAAAACCAAAGAGTTGCCAGCTCAGCTGACCCTCACTAAATTACAAAGAACCTGCAGCGCGTCCCACAACGAGGAAAGAGAAATACAACCTTCAGCTAGTTGTACTTGGGAATTGGGCCAAAGACTATTTTATTCTTTGAATTTTTGTAAGCCCAAAAAGTGAGGCAAGAGAGAGAGTGTGTAACCCTACTTTTGGGAGCTAGTACAAATAGGATTGTGACCTTGCTTTTAGGTCAGCTCGTACTGTAGCAGCTGGGTACCGTAGCAGCCGTCAGTTCATTGTCCTCCCCGTAATAATTCATTTACGCATTATGCCTTTATTTTCCATTTCTTTTGTTGGTTTTGTCTTTAAGCTCATTATGAGCTAAATTCTCTTAGCTAGGACTCTATGAATTTGTAATTGATACTTAAGGATGATTTATGCAAATGGATGTTATTCATTTTCTTCTTCTCTGTTTGAAAGCTTAATTTCATTTTAGATTGATCAACTAATTTGGAATACTAGCTAGTTGGGTTTGGAAAAACTTAACAAGTGGACTTGTTTAGAAGATAAAGATAGAACAATTAGTTAGAAAATTGATTGTGTTGAATGAGTTAGGAATAGCCTTTAAGTCTTTAAGTAGCTGGACGTAATTATCTGATAATTGAGGGAAATTAATATGAACTTAGGAATAAGAAGCGTTTAATGAACTCAGTTTTACTGCTGGAAAGCAAACTTTAATTCCTGGACTAAATGCTATAGCATCTTGAAGCATCAATTACCTTGAAGTTAAGATTACAAAGGATTAGAATCCTAGTTGTTTCTATCTCTGTTCTAAACACCCATTTATTATTTCTATTAATTCCTTGCACTTATTATTTACTGTTCTGACACCCAATTACTCAATTTAATTTACATGCTTAAAGTTACGTTTTATTTTGTTGAGATAAATAGGGAAGGTTAATTCTAGAATTTATATTTAATACATTTAAATCCTCGTGGGAACGATCTTTATTCACTCTTTATTACTTGTTTGATTGTGTACACTTGCACATCACATTTATCCAAGCAACAAGTTTTTGGCTCCGTTGTCGGGGATTGACAATGGTGTTGAATATTTAAATTCTTTTATTAACTTTGTCTATTTAGTGAGTTCTGAAAACTGTGTGCACTGTAACGTTTTAATTGAGTGCGAATATACCTTATATTAATTAAAATAGTAATAAAGTATCCGAAGTAATAATATAATAAAAATCCATACATCCAAATAAAACCAAAAGCCTCAAAACCGGGCGTCTACTAATAAATCCAACGATAAATAAATAAACGTGTCTGTTTACATACGACTCTGCATTTAAGAAAATACTAACCAAACTAAAAATGACTAAGAAAATTCACTAAGTCTTCAAGCCGCTTCAGTCTCAAAGGTGTCGCCATCGTGCTCTGAAAACAACACTTTTAATGAGATATAATTCCAGTGAATAAAAACAAGTTCTAACAATATTTTCGAAAATAGCATTGTTCTCAGCCGGCGCGGTAACCGGAAAAAAAAAATTCTATGGTACCCGCTAATTTTAAAAATGATATAACTCAAAATGTCTTCATAAATTAAAGAATAAATATTAATCTTATGAAATTCATGTATAAGACGTAACACCATCAAAAGAAATAATTCGATCTACACAATACAAGTAAAATCATTCAAAGGACGTCTCTCGTGTCCAATCAATCTTAATGTATATCCAAATCTCTTTTATTTAATTACCAAAAATTTAAGTCTATGAGCTCATGACAAATGGAATGGCGTCCCACCGCCTTTCCCTTCCCAAAAGGAAGTATCTATAATGGGTCTTCCCCTTCCCAAAAGGAGGTATCTATCTTCCCCTCTAACGAGGATGTATCTGTCTTCCCCTTCCCAGAAGGAGGTATCTGTCTTCCCCTCTAAGGAGGAGGTATCTGTCTTCCCCTCTAGTGAGGAGGTATCTCTCTTCCCCTTCCTAGAAGGAGGTATCTGGCTTCCCCTTCCTAGAATGAGGTATCTTAATAATCACAAATAATAATTCCAAATCATATTTTGGGCATATACCATGACCTCATGACATGACATATGACCTCATGCATCAATCTCAATGCTATAATAACATCATATATAATATAAAAGAGCATGCCACGACAATACTATTCATACCAAATAAACATATTTCTTAACAATAATTAATAATAAATTAGATTCTAATTCAAAAAAAATAATCGCAATTCAAAATGGTAAACAATGCTACAGGGAAAGAAGTTTGAATATTGATCCAATTCAAAGAAATTTGTCTTTAAAAAAAGACACTAACATATGCACAGGGAGTATTTTCCATTCTATGAAATATGAATTGATAAAAAATGGAAGCTTGAAAACGTGACTTTCTCTGGCAATTTTGCCAGCTATGAACACGAAACAAGGAACAATATATGATCATTCTAATAATATTTTAAGAATCTCAAATCAAGAATCAAGAAATCTAAAATTAATTATACCAAGGAAGGGTGAACAAATATATTTTTACTCACCTTTTGAAGACCTTCAAAAGCTTTAAAATTAATCTAAGGGAAGAGCTAGTCCTTCACCACAAAAACCTTCCTTCTTTTCGTTAATAATTTTTGGTCAGTGTGTGGCTCCCCATTTGTTACTAAATTCGACAATTAGCACTGCTCTTTCTTATATTTCCCTTGTCTGGCCGTGCCGTTCCGTTACGTGAGTGAGGGAAAGAGGAGTTATAAACTTATATAGTCGTGTGAATAGCAACTAGGTTTCCTCATAGCATTAGGTTTCTTTTCTTTCTTTCTTTTTCCTACCTTTAATATTGTTGTGGGACCCGCTGACCCTTATCATTAGATGAATGAAAGGCAAGGCAATCTAGCCCTGACGTGAGGAGTCCTTCACCTTAACATACATGTCTATATAATTTTGTTTCCATTTTCATTCTTTGTTTTTTTTAACCTAAAAGAATTCTCATTAATATTACATATCCTAATTGTTTTTCACACAAAGCTAAACATGCTCACTTCCTATACGAGAAATCCAAAAATGGATGGTGGTTCATGGCTTTTTCTTCTCTCTTTTTTTTAATCTAAATTTTGTATTTATTTAAAAATATTAAATAATTCCAATAAATTGTTATACTAATAGTTTTCTACGCTAAGCCTTATAACAACTTAATCTTTTCATTAAAATACTTTATATTGTAATTTTGGGATGTTACATGCACTTTGCGTAGCAACAGGTTAACATCTGCATACGCAGCAAGGGTACACCCGAGTTTCAAATAGACTTGGAGATAGAGAAAACCACAAAGAGGCTAAGGAAGAGAACTAAAGAACAAAGAGCTAGAGATCAGAACTCTGACTTAGGCGTCATGGTTCACCTTCTGGACAATGAGGATGAAGATCAGTCCGGGGTGATTAAATTGGCAAATGATAGGGATAGGTCCATCAGGGACTATGCCATCTTTGATCCCCAAACTATTAACACCGGGATTGTGAGACCAGAAATAACTACCCCACAGTTTGAGTTCAAACCAATGATGTTTTAAATGCTTCAAACTGTTGGGCAGTTCAGTGGTGGCCCTACTGAAGATCCACACTTACATCTGAGGCAATTTCTGGAAGTGGCAAGCAATTTCAAGATTCCTGGAGTAAGTGATGATGCTTTCAAGCTAAGGCTCTTTCCTTATTCTCTGAGGGACAGAGCCAAGACTTGGTTGAATTGTTTGGAATCCAACTCCATTACTTCATGGAATGGCCTAGCTGAAAAGTTCTCGACTAAGTACTTTCTTCCTACTAAAAATACCAGAATGAGGAGTGATATATCTTCATTCAGTCAAAATGATGATGAATCACTGTATGACTCGTGGGAAAGGTTCAAGGAGCTGTTGAGAAGATGTCCTCATCACAGCATCCCTGTATGCATCCAAATGGAGACCTTCTACAATGGACTCTTGCCTCCTTCAAGATTGATGTTAGATGCTTCATCTGGAGGTACATTCTTGACAAAATCATACAATGAAGCTTATGCATTGGTTGAAAGTATAGATTCTAATAGCTATCATTGTCCAACTGTGAGGGCCAATTATGCAAAAACACTTGCTGGGATGCTTGAAGTGACGGAAGTAAATGCCCTATCTGCTCAGCTTGCCTCCATCACTAACATGCTGAAAAATATAACTGCTACTAATGCAAGTAAAGAACCTGCTATGGTTGAACCAATGGCTCCTGTAAATGCAGTGTCCTGTGTATTCTGTGGAGAAGGGCACATTTTTGAAGCATGTCCAAGCAACCCTGTTTCAGTGAACTATGTGGGAAATAGGGGAAATTATGCTTACAACAACAATTACAACTCTGGATACAAGCATCCACATCCAAATCTTAGCTACAACAATTACAACAACATTCAGAATCTACCTCATGGTCATGTTTCACAGCAAAATCAGTAACAAGGACAGAACACTCAGCAGCAGACTCAAGCCTCAGCTAAGGAACCTTCTCTGGAAGCCATTTTGAAAGCCTTCATGACTGAAACCAAGGCCCAAATTCAGAACCAAGGGGTAGCTATAAATCTGAGAAGTGGTAAAGAGCTACTAGATGCTGTAGCATTTAAGTAACCATCAATAGGGAAAACTGATATAGCTGAGCCAGAACAGGAAATTCCTGAAGTAATTCCAGTAAATGCAGAACCAGTGCAGGAGATCCCTAAGCAAAAAGAGGGTAAATTGATTCCATAAAGGCCACCTCCTCCATTTCCACAAAGGTTGAGGAAAGAAGCTCAAGAGAAGCAGTTTAACAAGTTCTTGGAAATTATAAAACAGCTGCACATTAACATACCTCTGGTTGATGCTCTGCAGGAGATGCCTAACTACACCAAATTCATGAAAGGCATTCTTACCAAGAGAAAGAGATTGGGAGAGTTTGAGAAAGTAGCAATGACAAAGGAGTGAAGTCAGCTGTTGCAGAACAAGGTTCCTCAGAAAATTAAAGGCCTAGACAATTTTACAATTCCTTGCTCTATAGGGAATACTTATTGTGGAAAGGCCTTGTGTGATCTTGGAGCTAGCATTAATTTAATGACAATGTCTATTTTCAAGCAATTGAAGATTGGAGCAGCCGGACCTACCACTGTCACTTTGCAACTTGCTGTCAGATCCATTGCTTATCCAGAAGGAAAGATTGAGGATGTTTTGATCAAGGTAGACAGATTTGTGTTTCCAGTGGATTTCATTATTCTTGATTTTGAAGCTGACAAAGAAGTCCCAATTATTCTTGGAAGACCCTTTTTAGCAACACTAAAGAACACTGATAGATGTGCAATAAGGAGAGCTCACTATGAGGGTGAATGATCAACAAGTGACTTTCAATGTTTTTAATGCATTACATTACCCTGATGAAGAGATGGAAAACTGTTTTGCTATTACTGGTATTGAATCTCTAGTGCAAGAGCAACTGATAGCATCTTGGCACGATTTGGAGCATGAGTTTAATCTGAATAAGGAAATTGATTTTGGAGATGAAGAGTTGAAGCAGCTAGCTGAAGGGAATGTGGCACACAGATCTTGGATCAGAAAATATGAGTCCTTAGATGTATCTGTAGATACCTTCAAGGAGAATATACCCTCTATTGAAAAACCTCCCACCCTTGAACTGAAGCAACTTCCTTCTCACATGAAATATGCTTATCTTGGAGAAAAGGAAACTCTTCCCATCATCATCTCTTCATTTCTAACTTCTAAACAGGAGGACAATCTCATTGCACTTTTGAAGAAGCATAAGAAGGCTATTGGATGGCATATGGCAGATATTAAAGGAATCAGTCCTAGCCTTTGTATGCACAGAGATGCCAAGAACAGTATTGAGGGACAGAAAAGGTTGAATCCGATAATGAAAGAAGTGGTAAAGAAAGAAATAATTAAATGGCTTGATGCAGGAATCATATACCCCATTTCAGATAGTGTGTGGGTAAGTCATATGCAATGTGTTCCAAAGAAAGGAGGAGTTACTGTGGTTAAGAATGAGAAGAATGAGATTATTCCTACAAGAACATTCACGGGTTGAAGGATATGCATGGACTACAGAAAGCTGAACAAGGCTACAAGGAAAGATAATTTTCCACTACCATTCATTGATCAAATGCTTGATAGGTTATCCGGGATAGACTTCTACTGTTTCCTAGACGGTTATTCAGGTTACAATCAAATAGCAGTGGCACCAGAAGATCAGCAAAAGACCACCTGCACTTGCCCATATGGTACATTTGCTTTTAGGAGAATACCTTTTGGGCTCGGCAATGCTCCTGCAACTTTCCAGAGGTGCGTGATGGGTATCTTTTCAGATTTCATTGAGAAAACCATGGAGATTTTCATGGATGATTTCTCGGTTTTTGGAGATTCATTCATGGGGTGCTTGGCCAATTTTGAGCAGGTGCTGGAGAGATGTGAAGAAACCAACTTGGTCTTGAATTGGGAAAGTGCCATTTCATGGTCAAGGAAGGCATAGTGTTAGGCCATAAAGTGTCAAAGAGAGGCCTAGAGGTGGACAAAGCTAAGATTGAGGTGATTGAAGGACTTCCCCCGCCTAACTTTGTCAAGGGCATCAGAAGTTGTCTGGGACATGCTGGGTTCTATAGAAGATTCATCAAAGATTTCTCAAAAATTTCCAAGCCATTGTGTAAATTGTTGGAGCATGATAGTGCATTTGACTTCACAGATGAGTGTTTATCAGCTTTTAAACTGCTGAAGAATGCTTTGATTACTGCACCTGTAATAGTAGCTCCTGACTGGGAAAGACCATTTAAGTTGATGTGTGATGCCAGTGATTTTGCAGTAGGAGCTGTGCTAGGCCAAAGGTATAACAAAGTCTTCCATACCATCTATTATGCTAGCAAGACTCTCATTGATGCTCATATCAATTACACCACTACAGAAAAAGAATTGTTGGCTGTGGTGTTTCCTTTTGACAAGTTCAGACCCTATCTGGTGGGAACCAAAGTAGTGGTATATACAGATCATGCAGCCATTAAGTATCTCATTGGCAAGAAGGATGCAAAGCCAAGGCTTATTAGATGGGTACTTTTACTTCAAGAATTTGATTTGGAAATCTAAGATAAGAAGGGTATTGAAAATCAGGTAGCTGATCATCTCTCCATAATTGTTGAAGGATGGGAATCAGAGTCTCAAGGAGAAATCAAAGAAAATTTTCTTGATGAACACATGCTAATGCTTGAAGATGCTGCAGCACCCTGGTACGCAGACATTATGAATTTTTCATACAACATTTGCATTGCATCATGATGGAGGGTAGAGGAACGATCTTAGATGTGGATTGAGGATGATTGTGTTACACACACACACACACACACACACACTTTGGAGACAAATGTTTAGTGTGCTATTATTTAATTAAATGTTGTTAAACCCTTTCCACTTTTGATGTTAAATGACTTCTTATCCCCTTTTCTTTTGTTGTGTGTCGTGTGTGTGTGTGTGTGTGTGTGTGTGTATACTATGTTTCATAGATTCAGATATATATGATGGTGCACTGCGATCACCCGTGGATGACGCAGGACCCGGGGTTTCCCACATCGGGAACCTTTGAGGTCGAGTGCATTGATCTGAACGGGTGGCTTGCAGACCCAGTCACCCGTTTCGTGGTATATACGGGTCTGATGTCCATTACCTCTGGGCTAGGACAAGGACCGCCCCTAGGCTTTACCGACACATTTCGCTTTGCTACTACACTCCTGTTCCCGATTGGAAAGCCGGACGGACATGTACCGCCCATGCCACCATTGCCAGGCATGGCCCCGGTTCCCTTCATGGTACCCTTCGAGGTACTTGTACCCGGGCTTGCACCAGTACCCGCACCAGCACCGGAGCCCGAGTTGGCACCTTTTCCGGAGGAGGGCCCAGTTGCCCCGCCCAAGACCTAGCACCCCTTCTTGAGGTACCCGCACCTCTAGAGGTCCGTGTTGCGGTTTGAGTCTTCGCGAGTGTCTTCTAGACGGCTACATCCTAGGGATAGCAGACTCTACAGGCAGAGGTTTCAGGGGAAGCCGACTAGGAGCTCTTCCAGTGATAGCGATGGAGTGTCCGGACCTGCTGGACCGCAGGATGTAGATGAGAGAGGTAGTGTGTGATGGCTCAGGCCAGTGCCGTCCATGTAGGTGTGAGTGAGGTTTTACTGTATTTTGAGAGGGGACGGGGTGTGGAGTGCATCGGTGAGGCTCTTTCTTTTGACTTTTTTTTTATGTATTTTGTTGATGATACCAGTTTGTACATATATCAGGATCCTACATATGGGAATCCCTTGACGACAGTACTGGCATATATATACGCTTTTATAGTTATGTGATGTGTGTATGTTTACCTATGTTGTATATATTTTAAGTTTTAATTTTTCCATCGTTTTTGATATATCCGCTTAACACTAACAACGAAATTAGGTCTTAATATTTTGGGTTTTCTTTAATGGGACGTCGGGGTGTCTCATTTGGTGGTATCAGAGTAGTTTAGTTCTGAAACGGACTGTGATGACTGTGATTAGGGTAAAATGGCTATTAAGTTGAATCCACTTCGGATAACAGCTATGCTTAGAAGTTGGATAGTGAGTCTGACACGACATTTCTCTAGCATATAGTATTTATATTCCAGTTTATGTAGTATTATATGTCATATTGATGTGGGCTAATGATTGTTTTTAATAGGATCATGACTCGAGGCCTAGGACGAGGACATGACAGACGTGGTGGTGTTAGAGCTATAAAGGGTGTATAGGATGAGCTTCATCAGCCAGAGGCAGGGATTGGAGGTGAAGGAGAGTCCTCCGAGACCCTTCGAACTATCCGTGAGTTAGCATTTTGATCGCGTTGTCGCCAACCGCCAAAAAGAACGAGCGTTTACAAAATAATGTAGATAGGGAAGCGACAACTCGAGTATCGTCTCTCAAGGACTCTTAGGTGTTGTCGTTATTAACAGAAAATCAGTAAAAGTCAGATTTGGGGGGTTTTGAGATTGAAAACTAAATAAAGAAAACAGAACAGAAAAAAACAATGCAATAAAAAGTAATTACCAAATAATCTAAAGAACGATCAACCTACTGTTCTCGGTTTCCCACTATCATCAGTCCATATAAATCCAAGCCCTAAGCAGATTCTAATCCCCTCCCGGTTGTAGGAACAATTAACAAACGAAATCACTACTACAGATATATGTTCCTATTCCCGAATTAAACAAACGGGGTGAAGCCCTCATGAACTAAACGAACATGAACGAACACACGCGAATTAAACAAACGCGATTAAGTATAGGAACATAACATCACCGAAATGAATCAACACAACACTATACACTCCTGAATTAAACAAACAGAAACATATAGCATCGCATTGAAAAGAGAAAAGTAAGTGAAAACAGGAATTACAGAACCTCAAGTGTAAATGGAAACCAATCCCAGTAGATTAATCTAGGAGACTAGTTCTCCATTACAGAAATAAACACAAAAGTAAAGAAAATAAACTACTGACTAACTAGCTACTCTGACTAAAACTAGCCAGCTTCCTAGCCCCCTGACTAGCCAACTCTTCAGTTCTGTCTAAAACTGACTTATATACAGAATCTAGAATCAACGGACTCGCGAGGCGAATGCTGTCTCGCGGGGCGAATCTTCAACTTTTGGTATTCTCACGAGGTGAGATTATCATTCGCGAGGCGAGAATTGGAAGGGTCTTTGTATTACGCCCGTTATGAACATCAGGGGCCAATTGTGATGCTTTCTGACTTCCAGGCTCGCGAGGCGAATGGATGCTCGCGAGGCGAGACTCTTCAATTTCCAAACTGCCACAGCCGTGACCTTTAGCATGCATAAACCGTGCTGACTTTTGGTCTTCAGGGTTGGATTACTCGCGACGCGAGTCAAGTCTTCGCGGGGCGAGACAGAATGGTTGGCAATTTCTGGAACAGTCACCTTCTGGTTCGCGAGGCGAACATCCTTCTCGCGGGGCGAAAGACTCCAGAATTATTTCTTTTTATTAACCTAAAAACAGAAAATAGAATAAGTGTTTTATTTAACTCTATATCAACTAAATTAACCTAAAAATACTTTACAGACTCAAAATGCTGCTTAAAGACAATCAAGTCTAATTTGGGTGAAAAAGATATAAAATTAGCACAAAGCCAAGGTTTTTATTAGTTATAAAACCAGTCAACCAGAGGCTCATCAAAATACCCCAAACTTAAACTTTGCTTGTCCCCAAGCAAACTACAACTCAAAAACTTAAAAAGACTAAGGACAAGGCAAGCTTAAGGATCAATCAACTTTGCACAAATTTCAAGCACTTCATCAATATAATTTTCTTCAATGTTCCCCCCTTCAAAACAATCCCCACAATCATTTATTCTAAACAATTGAGAATTTCATCATTCAAACAATCGTTAATCTAAGCAGGGGATCTAAGTTACACACAAAAGAGAGATCACCAATTCCAAACAACTGCCTTCCTCACAAGGGCATTTAGTGTTCACTCAATCGCTCAGTTTGTGTCAGGCAACAACATTCACTCAATTTCACTTTTAAGAGCACTTCCCCTAAATTTGATTTTCATCTCCCAATGATTCCCACAGAAAACATGCATGCAACATCAAAAGGTCTTTTATGGGTTGTAATGGGGCCTGGCTAAGGGTAGGATATACACAAGGAACTAGGCTGAGGACCCTAGGAACTAAGAGAGCATGAAACACTTCAAAACATTAGAATTCCACTCAAGTTCCTTTTGTCATTCTTATTATTATTTTTTTTTGCCTTGGGTGACTACAGCCTTGTTATTTCAACACTTTTTATTTTTATTGTTTTTTTTTCCTTTTTCTACAAGCCTTTGGCTCCAACCTTTTTATTGTTTTTTTTTTCTTCTCAATCCCAAACAACACATTACACCTTGCAGCCACCCCAAACTTAATTTCTTGCAACCATTCTCTTGTCAAGATTCCATGCTCTCCTAATCCTAAGATCGGGTTAACATGGGTTTTTCCAGATTTTAGCTTGTAACATAAGGTTAACAAGAATTAACAATAGGCTAATAGGCTCAATGGGGCTAACTAGGGAACATGCATTAGGGGTGGTTATTTTTAGGCTAAGTAGTTATTTACAAAGAAAATGCCTAAATCATCTGAAGCAAACACATAATCATGCAAACCATAAAGAGATTCAATCAAGTTCAGGAAAGTGCAACTTAAAAAGTGATTTTCACACAGTCAAAAACATGTTGGAGGCTCAAAACCTCACCTGGACATTCATGCAAATTGTTTGACAGAGATTCTATCCCTAGTGTGTGCTTCCTATCACCCCAAACTTATCATAAATCATGCAATCATAACAAAATCTCAAAGTTCAGTTTTCAATCACATGGGGATCAAATTTTCAAAAAATTTTCAAATCCTAGGGGGAAAACAGTCAACACATAACATGCAATCCATCTATGCAAAATTTTAATCAAATCCAGCAACTTGCCAACACAAGACTCAACACAACTCCTGAGCTTCTCAAATTATTCAGGAGCTTTATTGAAAACCAAACAGAAATAAAGCAAGGCAAAGAAAATTAAAAAGAGTAAGGTTCAGAAAAAACTCATTGAAGTGGCGGTTCCACCAGGATCCCATTGCTTGTAACATAAGGCCCAAGTGATAGCCAAAGGGTGGTAGTTCATTCCATGCTTCCATAACTTGCAGCCTTGATGTAGGAGTGAGTGCTTGACAATTATGATGACTCCTTCCAGTGCGGCGGACTTCTCACTCCCTCTTGGGTCAAAGATGACCGCTTTCTCAACAAAATCCTCCCAATAAAATTGGGGTTCAACCACTTGGACTGGCCATGGTGCAAAATCCAGAGGCTTTAACTCCATTACCGGTTCCTCAGGGGGAGGTGGTAGATAGGTAGATGGGGTTACTGGTGCTGCTTCAACTTCTGCAAGATCTTCATTCACTGTGCTATCAAATTTATCACCTGCTATACATGCAGAAATTTCAGCACACACCACACAAAGGTTAGTGTTAGTAGAGTCAGTACATATATCACAATAGACTGAATCAGTAAAATTCTGAATGTCTGGAAATTCGGCAATTAGTTCATCCATCACATCACTCTTAACACATGCATTTGATTTAATTGAATCATCTACTTCCAAAGGTTCTTCATCATCCTCAAGCACGGGGAAGCATATGTCCTCCTGATCCTCATTTTCTGTATGAACATGGCCCTCAACCTCATCTGTCTCCTGTTCTATATGGATGCTTTGCTCAACATACCTTTCAACAAAACAGTCTATACACAAAGCAGTGTCATTACAATAACAATCAGCACATGAATTATCATAGATAGAATCAGGGGAGGTATCAATACACAGTTCATCAATAGAAACATTATCACAATCATCATTAGAAGTATTTTCAGGAATAACTATTTGTGAATCTGTATGTTCTTCAAGGGGCTGTGGAGTTAGCATTGCAGCCGAGTTGGCGACAATTTGATCAATTAGAATGGACAACTTCTGAGATTCAGCTTCACTCTTCTGGTATTCAGCCTCCATCCTCTGTTGGAATTCAAGATTTTGTTGTGCAAACCGTTGATTGTTCTCTTCCATTTGTGCAGTTATCTGTTTGAACAGGTCCTCTAGTGAAGGTTCGGAAGGTGCAGAGGTGGTCGCTTGGGGAGGATCCTGGGGTGGTGCCAGTGGTAACATCAGTTGTGAGTCCCTATGCCAAGGGTTTGGATGGTTTCCCCAGCTCAATAGGAAGACTCTCTTCAAATCAACCCAGCTGAAGATGGAATTCGCCTCAAGATTATACAACCAATCCCTTGCAGCGCCTTCAAGTGAGAGACGGAAAGCTCCCATCTTAATGTGATCTTCTTTTAGTTCTTCAGGTCTCAACATTATAGAACAAACAGCCTGGAATTCCTTCGGATGCGCCTGTGGATTTTCACTTGCAAGACCACTAAACCTTGGCAACCAGTGCCTTAAACCAGCAAAATCAGGATAAGATATGCATGGTGGTGGTTCATAGTAAACATTAGGCATGTAATTCTACATATAATTATCCATGGGGCAAAATAAAATTCACAACCAGACAAATCAGCCAAACTAATTCAGCAATGAGATTTTTTATTTATTTATTTTCTGCTAATAACAACAAACAAGAGTCCCCGGCAACGGCGCCAATTTTTGATCGCGCTGTCGCCACGCGCCAAAAAGAACGAGCGTTTACAAAATAATGTAGATAGGGAAGCGACAACTCGAGTATCGTCTCTCAAGGACTCTTCGGTGTTGTCGTTATTAACATAAAATCAGTAAAAGTCAGATTTGGGGGGTTTTGAGATTGAAAACTAAATAAAGAAAACAGAACAGAAAAAAACAATGCAATAAAAAGTAATTACCAAATAATCTAAAGAACGATCAACCTACTGTTCTCGGTTTCCCACTATCATCAGTCCATATAAATCCAAGCCCTAAGCAGATTCTAATCCCCTCCCGGTTGTAGCAACAATTAACAAACGAAATCACTACTACAGATATATGTTCCTATTCCTGAATTAAACAAACGGGGTGAAGCCCTCATGAACTAAACGAACATGAACGAACACACGCGAATTAAACAAACGCGATTAAGTATAGGAACATAACATCACCGAAATGAATCAACACAACACTATACACTCCTGAATTAAACAAACAGAAACATATAGCATCGCATTGAAAAGAGAAAAGTAAGTGAAAACAGGAATTACAGAACCTCAAGTGTAAATGGAAACCAATCCCAGTAGATTAATCTAGGAGACTAGTTCTCCATTACAGAAATAAACACAAAAGTAAAGAAAATAAACTACTGACTAACTAGCTACTCTGACTAAAACTAGCCAGCTTCCTAGCCCCCTGACTAGCCAACTCTTCAGTTTTGTCTAAAACTGACTTATATACAGAATCTAGAATCAGCAGACTCGCGAGGCGAATGCTGTCTCGCGGGGCGAATCTTCAACTTTTGGTATTCTCGCGAGGCGAGATTATCATTCGCGAGGCGAGAATTGGAAGGGTCTTCGTATTACGCCCGTTATGAACATCAGGGGCCAACCGTGATGCTTTCTGACTTCCAGGCTCGCGAGGCAAATGGATGCTCGCGAGGCGAGACTCTTCAATTTCCAAACTGCCACAGCCGTGACCTTTAGCATGCATAAACCGTGCTGACTTTTGGTCTTCAGGGTTGGATTACTCGCGACGCGAGTCAAGTCTTCGCGGGGCGAGACAGAATGGTTGGCAATTTCTGGAACAGTCGCCTTCTGGTTCGCGAGGCGAACATCCTTCTCGCGGGGCGAAAGACTCCATAATTATTTCTTTTTATTAACCTAAAAACAGAAAATAGAATAAGTGTTTTATTTAACTCTAGATCAACAAAATTAACCTAAAAATACTTTACAGACTCAAAATGCTGCTTAAAGACAATCAAGTCTAATTTGGGTGAAAATGATATAAAATTGGCACAAAGCCAAGCTTTTTATTAGTTATAAAACCAGTCAACCAGAGGCTCATCACATTTATTCTGTTGCAACCGACGCAACAGAATGTTCAGAGGGTACAGAGAAAGGCAGAGTTACAGGTGTGGCAGGATAGGAGGAGAGCCGCGAAGGCTGAGGATGCAGGATTAGCTACCTTTCTCAAAGGTAAGCCACCACAGTTTGGTGGAGAGTATGATCCAGAGCGAATAGAGTGGTGGATTCAGGATATCGAGAAGATCTTTGATACCACGAGATGCAGAGATGACAGGAAGGTGGCTTATGCCGCCTTCATGATGACCGAAGGGGCTGAGTCATGGTGGAGAGGCAAGAGGAGATTGCTAGAGGCTGAGGGCAGATTGATCAGTTGGGAACTGTTTCTTTGAGAAGTACTTCCCGCACGCGGTTGGTCAGACACGAGAAGGAGAGATAGTTTATGAGTCTCCAGCAGGGAGACCGGTCTGTTGGTGATTACACGGCCATGTTTGAGGTCCTGATTCAGTTTTATGAGTTCTACCAGAGGTTTCCAGATGAGGACTGGATGTGCCGGAGGTTCAAGGAGGGTTTACGGCACGAGTTAAGGAGGGCTATAGTGCCCTTGGATATTTTGAGTTTCCCAGAGCTTGTAGAGAGGTGCAGTGCCATCGAGAGTATGGACCAGAGGCAGGCAGCAGAGTAGAGACAACAGCGTAGTGGGGGTCCTACCAGAGCAGGTCATCATAGGAAAGGTGATAGAGGTTCTCAATGGAGCAGAGGACCATATACTAGACCTGGGCAGAGTGCTCAGACACCTGTAATACCAGCACCAGTTACCAGAGAGGGCCAGCAGCAGAGGGGCCCATTATGCTTCAGATGCGGAGGTCCGTATTTTATCAGAAACTGCACGGATAGATATGGTTGCTACGTCTGTGGCAAACCAGGTCACTTTGCTAGGGATTGCAGACAGAGAGTGGTTCAACAGCAGTCAGCTGCCGACAGAGGAGCCAGTGGTTCTAGAGGAGGAGCTGGGAGAGGGGTTCCAGCGGCAGGACGACAGACGGTCAGACCTCAGGTCACGGGGATGGTTTTTACAGTGAGAGGATCAGAGTCCTCTCAATCTGCAGATCTTATTCAAGGTATGTGTTTAATATCTGGCAGGCTCTCGTCTGTGTTGTTTGACTCAGGCGCTACACAATCGTTTGTTTCACATGAGTGTGTAGATCATTTACATTTGCATGTTTCCAAGCTACCATATACTTTGACAGTATCTATTCCTACCAGTGATCCTTTGATCACTATGTCTGTTTGCTTACAGTGTCCTATAGTTGTTGAAAATAGGACATTTCTTGTAGATCTCATCTGTTTGCCTATGCAGCAGATAGACGTTATCCTTGGCATGGATTGGCTTTTGGCTAACCATGTAAAGTTAGACTGTGCCCGAAAGACCTTATCGTTTCTTGAGCCTTCTAGCACTGTATCTACCAATGAAGGAGCAGCTATGAGGAGTGACGAGTCTCAGCAGTATGTGATGCTTTTCTCTTTGGAAGCTAAGGAGACTCCGAGTATAGATTCTCTGCCTATTGTGGCAGAGTTTCCTGAGGTTTTCCCTCCTAATGTTGCAGGTTTGCCACTAGAGAAGGAGGTGGAGTTCTCTATAGATCTCATACCAGGGACCGGACCTATATCAGTAGCTCCTTATCGGATGTCACCAGTGGAGTTGGAAGAGTTGAAGAAACAGCTGGATGATATGATGAAGAAGGAATTCATCAGACCGAGTGTTTCACCTTGGGGAGCATCGGTGTTGTTTGTCAAGAAAAAGGATGGAAGTTCTAGGTTGAGTACGGACTACAAGCCTTTGAATAGGGTTACAACCAAGAACAAATATCCGTTGCCTAGGATAAATGATTTGATGGATCAGTTGAAGTGAGCTTCGGTGTTTTCCAAGATAGATCAGGATACCATCAGATTAGGGTGAAGAAGGAGGATATACCTAAGACGGCTTTCAGGACGAGGTATGGACACTATGAGTACCTAGTTATGCCTTTTGGTGTAACTAATGCTCCATCGGTGTTCATGGATATCATGCACAAGATCTTTAGACCGTTCCTCGACAAGTTTGTTGTGTTGTTTATAGATGATATTCTTATCTATTCCCGTAGTCGGGAAGAACACGAGGAACATCTGAGAGTGGTGTTACAGGTGTTGAGAGATAGGCAGTTGTATGCTAAGCTATCCAAGTGTGAGTTTTGGTTAGAGGAAGTGCAGTTTCTAGGTCTTATAATAATCAATAAAGAATGGATAGCTGTGGATCCAGTCAAGGTAGAGGCCGTGATTAAGTGGGAGAGGCCTAAGTCAGTGAGTGAGGTGAGGAGTTTCCTAGGATTAACCGGGTATTACAGGAGGTTCAACGAAGGTTTCTCGAAGATTGCGTTTCCTATGATGCAGTTGACGAGGAAAGGTACGACGTTTGTTTGGACAGAGAAGTGTGAAGAGAGCTTTCAAAAGCTAAAGGAGAAGTTGACTACATCTCCAGTGCTTACACTACCAGATCCCTTAGGACAATTTGACGTGTACTGTGACGCGTCATATCAAGGATTGGGTTGTGTTTTGATGCAAGAGGGAAGAGTTGTGGCTTACGCTTCCCAACAGTTGAGGGTTCATGAAAGAAATTACCCGACCCATGATCTGGAGTTAGCAGCCATAGTGTTCGCATTGAAGATATGGCGACACTATCTTTATGGAGCTAATTTCATTGTGTTCAGCGATCACAAGAGTTTAAAGTATTTGTTTGATCAGAAGGAGCTGAACATGAGACTGCGTAGATGGATGGAATTCATTAAGGATTATGAATTTGATCTTCAATACCATCCAGGGAAGGCTAATGTTGTAGCGGATGCACTAAGTCGGAAATCTTTGCACGTATCCACGATGATGGTGAAAGAGATGAAGTTTATTGAACGGTTTAGATATTTGAACCTAGGTATGAATTTGATTGAGGATAGAATATGCTTAGGTATGATCACCATCAGTAGTGAGTTTTTGAGAGATCTTAAAGTTAAGCAGGGTCAGGATGAATATTTGGTAGATGTGAGTCGAGGTATAGATGAAGGAAAGGTGTCCGAGTTTAGGAGAGGATCGGATGGGGTGTTAAGGTTTAGAGATTGGATATGTGTGCCAGAGGACTTAGAGATTAGGAAGATGATCTTAGAGGAGGCACATAAGAGTAAGCCGAGTTTCCACCCAGGAGCCACCAAGATGTATCAAGACTTGAAGAAGATGTTTTGGTGGCCCAATATGAAGAAAGAAGTGGCGGAGTATGTTCTATCATGTTTGGTATGTCAGAAATCTAAGATAGAGCATCAAAAGCCCGCAGGGTTGTTACAGTCCTTGGATATTCCAGAGTGGAAGTGGGATAACATAGCGATGCACTTTGTGGTTGGATTACCACAAACTCCGAAGAGGTTTGAGGTGATTTGGGTTATCATTGATAGGTTAATGAAGTGTGCTCACTTCTTACCTATTGGTGAGAGTTATAGTCTTGAGAAGTTGACCCATATCAACATCAAGGAAGTCGTGAGGTTGCACGGTGTGCCGTCAAGTATTGTCTCCGATTGAGATCCTAGGTTTATATCGAGATTTTGGAGACAGTTACATGATGATTTGAGAACAAAGTTGAGGATGAGTTCTGCTTATCATCCTCAGACAAATGGGCAGTCAGAGAGAGCAATTCAATCATTGGAGGATCTTTTAAGAGCTTGTGTGTTGGAATATATAGGTAGTTGGGATGAATTCCTACCTTTGATTGAGTTCACATATAATAACAGTTTCTGTAGTAGTATTGGGATGGCACCGTATGAGGCTTTGTACGGGAGAAAGTGCAGGACTCCGTTGTGTTGGTATGAGATTGGTGAGAGCCAAGTGTTGGGTCCTGATGTGGTACAACAAACTACGGAGCAAGTCTGGAAAATCAAAGAGAAAATGAAGGAAGCGCAGGATAGGCAAAGAAGTTATAGTAACAAGAAGAGGTGACCTTTAGAGATCAAGGAAGGTGATCACGTGCTTTTGAGAGTCACTCCGAAGACCGGAATTGGCAGAGCTATAAAGTCTAGAAAGCTCACTCCCCGCTTCATTGGACCATTTCAGATTCTTCGACGAATTGGTCCAGTAGCTTACCAGATAGCCTTACCCCCTTACCTTTCCAACCTTCACGATGTCTTCCATGTTTCTCAGTTGAGAAAATATTACCCAAATCCTTCTCATGTCATTGAGCCTGAGTCCATACAACTCCGAGAGAATCTATAATATGAGGCTTTACCGTCTAAGATTACAGATAGAAGGATTAAAGAACTTCGTGGTAAACAAATTCCCCTGGTCAAGTTCATAAGGGATAGTGTTACCGGAGATGCTACTTGGGAGCATGAGGCAGACATTCAGCAGTAGTACCCCCATCTGTTTTCAGGTATGTAAATTCCGAAGACGGAATTTCTTTTAAGAGGGGTAGAAATGTAACATCCGTGATTTTATATATAGTTTACGTATGAGGATTAGTGTTGGGACTTGGATTACATAGCTGGGATGTTGTTTGAGGTTTAAAGACCTCTGCATGGTAAGTACGCAGCCTTATCGAGGGGGTTGGAACGTAGGAACAAAACTAGGGTTTCCCGATCAGCGTCTATGAGACGTCTGATTATGAAATGAGAATTTTGGAGTTAGAGTTGAGATTAAACCTTTTTGATGTTTTTAGGTTGTTTATTAGATCCTAATGAGCCTATATCTCAGATTTGAGCACAATCGGACGTCGAACGGACCCTGAACGCAAAGCATTGACTTTTTGTCAGAAGTCAATGCTTGAGCGTGGGTGTATCCACGCTCAAGCACCCACGTCAACCAGACAAAGGCTATGCTTTGACTGGCCACATGTCATCAGGGATTAGGTGGCAACTTGTGAGTGGATGCATGACCCGGTGGCTTTCCACGCTCAAGCGTGGCAATTCCCATGCTCAAGTGTGGGCATGCTCAAGCGTGGCCCTTTTCACGCTCGAGCGTGGCAGCGTGAAATTGTAAAAATAAAAGGTGGCTTAAGTGACATAAGTCACTTAGCCACCAAACGAAAAACAGAGAGCAGAGAGTATGAAGAAGCCTTAGAGAACAGAAAGAAGGTTAGAGAGAGAGAGAGATAAAGCTTAGTGAGAGAAAATGAATAGAGCAAGGGTTGTGCGGGTTTCGATCGTCCAGTCGCAAAACAGAGTACTTGATTGTGATCATAGTGACAATATCTATCTTCTTCTCTTCTTCGTTTCTTCAAAAACCGAAGGTAAATCATCCTCGTTTATGTCGAAACTCCGTTCGTTATGTTTCTCGTATCATCTTTCATTTCATTTGTCGGAATTCAATTCTGTCTTCGATTATGAACTCATAGTAACGTATGCTTCTCAATGTGATGCATAGGTGATTTTTTGGAAGCTCCGAGGCCCTAGAATCGTACAGGGCAGAATCGAGGAGATTAGAGGACGTCTCGTTGTGCTTTGTTTCGGGCATCGACGACTCTCAAGGTGGGGGAAAGAAACCATTTAACGTCGGAAACGGCGCGGTTACATTTAATTCTATAATGGTGTATGGTGACCCAAACCCGACACGAGAGCGAGTAACGCTCAATGTCTATACCACATTGGAGACTACTTAGTGGTACCGATGATGATATATAAATTGTGCGTTTATCGTCGTAATGCTATATATATATATATATATAATTACTTTATTATTTGGTGATTGCTGCTTGACTGTTTGATATGGTATTGGTAGTTGATATTATGAGTGTTAGAAGTATTAAGGAGATGTTTATATTTAATATTATTATATTGTTGTGATGATTATTATATTGGAAATGATATTATGACATGATGATATATGATGATGATTTTGGATAACATGATGATGATTGTAATGATAGGATGAGTGTTATTGTGCTTAGAGGTTGAGTAAATAATAAGTTATGTTGAAACATGATGATGTATTGGGGAATGCATACGATATGTGATAGCAGTGCCTAACCGAGATGATTATCGTGATATGAGGATGAGATTGATGAGATGAGATTATTATTGAGGTTATTGACGAGATTATGATGAGCGGTTAGGGCACTAGGGGGTGACCTGAAACATGGTCTGTGATATGGCGGACCTGAAACATGGTCGTGTGGACCCGAAACATGGTCGTAGGGGTCTATTCCTCGGAGGGAGAATTCGTGGGGTTTAGGCTAACGGCGGACCGTCCCAGACATGATTTCATTTTAGTCGCAGCTATAGTTCATTCGTTGCATGAACACCCTGGATGGTGGTCCAGAGGTGTGAACCGGATTGTGTAGCTATAGTGCCACTGCTTTGCGTGGGCACCCTCCATCCGTGGACGAGGGTGTGCACCGGGGACTCTGGGACGTGTCGATCATATTGATGTGATATCCGGATATGGCCGATACCTGATGAGATTATTCATACAGCATTTGCATTGCATCATGATAGAGGGTAGAGGAACGATCCTAGATGTGGATTGAGGGTGACTGTGTTTTATATATATACATATATATATATATTCATACTTTGGAGACGGATGTTTAGTGTGCCGTTATTTAATTAAATGTTGCTAAACCCTTTCCACGTTTGATGTTATATGGCTTCTTATCCCCTTTTCTTTTGT
This sequence comes from Sophora flavescens, assembly GCA_030762895.1. Taxonomy (NCBI): domain Eukaryota; kingdom Viridiplantae; phylum Streptophyta; class Magnoliopsida; order Fabales; family Fabaceae; genus Sophora; species Sophora flavescens. The sequence continues at coordinate 135,567,218 of CM061070.1, read as the reverse complement.
TGTGTGTCGTGTGTATATATATATATATATATATATATATATATATATATATATATATATATACTATGTTTCACAGATTCAGATATAGCTGATGGCGCACTAGGATCACCCATAGATGACGCAGGACCCGGTGTTTCCCACCTCGGGAACATTTGAGGTCGAGTGCATCGATCCGAATGGGTGACTTGTGGACCCAGTCACCCGTTTTGTGGTATATACGGCTCTGATGTCCATTACCTCTAGGCTAGGACAGGGACCTCCCATAGGCTTTGCCGGCACATTTCGCTTTGGAACTATACTCCCATTCCTGATTGGACAGCGGATGGACATGTACCGCCTATGCCAGGTATGGCCTCGGTTCCCTTCATGGTACCCTTCGAGGTACTTGTACCCAGGCTTGCACCAGTACCCGCACCAGCGCCGGAGCCCGAGTTGGTACCGATTCCGGAGGAGGACCCAGTTGTCCCCGCCCAGGACCTAGCACCCCTTCCTGAGGTACCCGCACCTCCAGAGGTCCGTGCTACGGTTTGAGTCTTCGCGGGTATCTTCTAGAAGGCTACATCCTTGGGATAGCAGACTCTACAGGCAGAGGTTTCAGGGGCAGCCGACCAGGAGCTCTTCCAGTGATAGTGGAGGAGTGTCCGGACCTACCGGACCCCAGGATGCAGATGAGGGAGGTAGTGCGTGATGGCTCAGACCAGTGCTATCCGTGTAGGTGTGAGTGAGGTTTTACTGTATTTTGAGAGGGGACGGGGTGTGGAGTGCATCGGTGAGTCTCTTTATTTTGGCTTTTTCCTATATTTTGTTGACGTTACCGGCTTGTACATATATCGGGATCCTACAGATGTGAATCCCTTGACAGCAGTACTGGCATGTATATACACGTTTATAGTTATGTGTTGTATATATGTTTACCTATGTTGTATATATTTTAAGTTTTAATTTTTCCGTCGTTTTTGATATATCCGCTTAACGCTAATAACGAAATTAGGTCTTAATATTTTGGGTTTTCTTTAATGGGACGTTGGGGCGTCTCACTATCCTCAAAGGTGTGGGATTTATCAACACATTATTTAGTGTTGAACCATTTGCTTCATGAGTAAGAGTTGACTTGACAAGAGGCTCTACCACATCCATACTATAGCAATTAGCTTTCTCCACCGGATGCTTCACAGCTTCAAAGACCTCAAACTCCTCTTTCTCATCTTGCACCCGAAGTCTGAGCTTTCCTAGTTGCACATCAATGAGCGCCCTTCTGGTAGCCAAGAAGGGTCTACCCAATATGAGAGGAATATTGGCATCTTCATCCATGTCCAGGACCACAAAATCCACAGGAAAAATCAACTTGCCCACCTTTACTAGCAAATCTTCAACCACCCCATAAGGGTATTTAATTGACCGGTCCGCAAGTTGGAGTGATATCATTGTGCCCTTGAATTCTTTAATTCCAAGCCTTCTCATCATGGATAGGGGCATTAAGTTGATGCTCGCCCCTCGATCACATAGTGCCTTTCCAATAGTCATCTCTCCAATGGTGCATGGTATACTAAAGGAACCCGGATCCTTCAACTTTGGAGGTATCTTCCTTTGAAGGATTGCACTACACTCCTCGGTCAAAGCAACCGTTTCTTCATCAACTATCTTCCGCTTCTTGGAGAGAAGCTCCTTGATGAACTTGGAATAAGATGGCATTTCTTCCAAGGCTTCCGCAAAAGAAATGTTGATTTGAAGCTTGCGAAAGATATCAAGGAACTTAGAAAATTGCTTGTCTTGCACAGGCTTCTTCAATCTCTCTGGATATGGTACCTTCATGAAGGGAGGGAGATCTTGGGGCTCAACCCACTTCTTTCTTCGGAATTCTTCATCCACTAATATCAATTTCCCACCTTGCTCCGGCACCTTTTCACTAGCTACCTAATCTTCCTTAGCTTGCTCCTTCTCCTCTTGTGGTTGTTCTGGAGTTTCACCTTCATTAGCCTTCAAGGGATTCCCCTTTGGTTCCAACACTTTACCACTTCTAGTGTATATGGCATTGCATTGGGCCTTGGGGTTATTCTCAGTGCTACCCGGAAGGGTTCCTGGAAGACACTCATTCATCTGTTTCGCTAGCTGAGCTACCTGTGTTTCCAATTGTTGGATTGTCAATCCTGTGTGATTTGCTAGCTTATCATTAGAAGTATCAATGTGCATTGTCAGCTTCTCAATGGTCGTGCTGGTATGACTACCTTATTTCACAAAGGTTGCACTAGTCTTTTCGATTGCCAATTCCCTTGGTTACTTCCCACCATCTGTGATCTGCAATTGGGTGGGTTGAGAGAGAGCCTGTTGGGTGTTGTGTTGTTGAATCCCATAATTCTGCCTTTGATGTTGTTGTTAACCGGCCAAACCTTCACTAGTGTTGCTCCAGGAAAAACTTGGATGATCTCTCACAACATTCCAATTCTGCCCATGATGGTAGTTATTCTGCCTATTCCTTGGATAATCATTGCGTTGAGGCACTGTGTCATAGAAGTTGTGACATGAGTCCACGTGCTCTTGAGAAAAATTACCCGGACAATATGCAATATCATGATCACCTTGACAAAAGTCACAACCCGGACGTAAACCCTCTCCTAATGCGTTCACCTTCATCTTGTTTATCAATGCTTCATTCTGCTTCTCAGAAGTGCGTTCTGCTCAAGAATGACTTCAATATATGTTGCACGAAGTCTAGAATAATTTTGAAGAGGCGCGTTAGTAGGTTGATGCATATTACGGTTGTACTCATTCCTTGACATCTTCTACAATAAAGCCCATGCATCCTCCGCTGACTTGCAAGAGAAAGAACCACTCGCTGCGGCATCACAATTCATCTGATAACGGCCCTTTAACCCATTAAATAAATGTTGATTTTTGGAGACTAAGTCAAAGTAGGTAGAAGGACATCTCCTCAAAGCACATTGTACCTATCCCAAGCTTCATTGTAAGACTCATCATCATGTTGCTTGCAGGAAGTGACTGCTATCTTCAACTGTGCCGCTTTCTGAGGAGGAAAGAATTTTGTTAGGAACTTCTGAGCCATTTAGTCCCAAGTGGTCATGCTAGCACAATCCAAATTCAAGTCTAACCAATCATGTGCTCTATCCCAAAGAGAGAAAGGGAATAGTCTCAGACGATAGGCATCCTCCGAAACTCCTGGAGCCCTGAACATGTCGCATATCTCCAAGAAGTGAGAAATATGTCTGTGAGGATCTTGGTGTCTGCTTCCATCAAATTGCTCCCTTTGCACTTGAGTGAGAGCATATTGCTTCATCTCAAAAGAATTGGTCGTGATAGTTGGCCTAACATTAGTAGATGTACAATCCTCCAAGTTAGGAAGAGTGTACTCATAAAGAGGCTTGTAAGACGGAGGATCTTCTTCCACCATCCCTTCAAGATTGATGGGTTGGATTGCTTCAATTGTACTTTTGCCCTCTTAATTACTTCCTCAATCCTTCGATTTTCTGGGTCGTATTGCAAGTCTCCCGGTGGAACGGTACCTCGCATAAAAAACAAGCCAAGACCAAGTGGATCAAAGAATTTGAGAGAGATAATAAGTGCAGAAATTTAAAAGAAAAATTGCTTAATCAAAATTTTGAATTTTCCTAAAATTTAGGAAAATTGATTGTGCCAATCCCCGGTAACAGTGCCAAAAACTTGTTGAGAATCCGGCAAGTGTACCGGTTCGATGCAAGTAATAAAAACACGGTAATTAAATACCGAGGTCGAACATATGGATTGGGAGACCAATTTAATCAATTTATCAAGGAAATTCAAAGAGTTGACCAAGTCAATAACAAGTGGTTGAGAAGAGAGATATGGGTACCATTTTGGGATGCCGTCTTTGCACCTATTGTTGCGGTGTAGGTGAGGGTATCATCACCACAGTGATGTCGGCGAAACAGGAAGAAGCGGCAACAACCAGGACGGGGTGGATCTTGAAGGGAACGTTCACCCCTCCACCGCCTCCTAAACCGCCGGATTCGAACTCACATGCGGCGACCGGTGGGACGTCATCAACCGAGCTACCATGGTTGAACGACCTCGAGAACGATCCGGATCTGCCAATTCACGAAGGGCGGAAGCACCTCGCCCTGACTAGGAAGGAGCACGTCTAGAGAAGCATTGTCAATCTGGAGCTATCATACATGGATGCTCCTGAGGTGGCTGAGTTTGGACTCCCGCAGGCGCCGACCAAACCGCCGCCGTTAGTTCCATCGGAGCCTCCACATGAGATGCCGCCGGAGCCTCTGTATGAGACACCACCGCCGTATCAACCGCCGGATTCTTGTACGTGTTTGGTGGCCGCTAAGGCAGTGATATTGACAGAGGGAGAATGGATGTTTCAGTCGCATAGCATCCCGAAGAAGATGATAGATGTGGCAGAAGGTGAGTTGGAATATTTGTTTAACCTAGTTGGCCAATTCCAATCTTGTATGGGAAAACATTGCAATTGTAAACTCTGGTGCTTTTCAAAATTATCAAGTCAGGCCCATTTAAAGGGAAAAAAAAATATGGGCTCTTGAAATAAAGTTAATATCACAATTAAGTTTGAGTATTGGGCTTCATTCAGAAATGTACCAATTCTTTAGTATCCCTCACTTCCAAACTGAAACTAGAGCTGCCAGGATCATTTCAACCCCACCCAATGTTATGTATCCTCTGCCTTGCAGCTATAAAAAGATTCATGATTGGCCAATTGGGAGAATATCCACAAATCAAAAGAAAGACTCCCAAAATGAGAAACAATTTTGTATTTTGGCCTCAAATGTGCTGTTGCTTTGGGGAAAGTCAAGCAAGCAAAGCGTGCTGTCATGGGAGGTAGAGCTAGGGTCCTTACAATTCAAACAAGAAGGATCCGAGGGGATATTCTTTTTCTCATTGGAAATTTCAATCTGAATTAGGAGTCACTTGGGTACATCAAACTGAGTCTTTGGAAGCTTTTCATAATTACAACCTTTAGGACAAGGTTGGTCTTGATGGGCTACGGAATGATAGGATATGGGCTGACAATGAGCTACTAGCCCAACCACAAGTCACAATCGAAGAAAGGACCCAAAGGAAAACCACTTACCAAGCACCTGAAGGACTACATCAGATGATAACAAATTTTGTTAAGAAAGTGCTATGTTGGCACTCTAGCAGTGGCTAGCGTAATTGTAGGGTCATTATGCTAGAATTGCATTTGCACTTTGTTATTTAGATTTTGTTATTTGAATTCTGTTATTAGCTTTTGTCATCTAGTACTACACTAGTACTATATATTCTGATGTATATTTTTTGAATGAATTAAGCAAAAGTATTAATTCCAATTCTCTTATCTTTTCTATGGAGGCTCTTATTCCTCGAATTCTAGGGAAACCCTGTTGCTATCCTAACGGACCTTTTTCGCTTGTATGATTCATTGTTAAAAATCATACCAAAGTTCCTGTGTTCTTGCAACTTCAAATATTCACTAGAAATATCATTAGGTAAGCCTACTATGAATGTAAATTGTAGGCAATTATAAATTAAGTAAGCCGAGCCCTTCCAGTATTAGAACATCGATCCAAAGCACAAAACCTGCATGGGACAATAACAAACTTTTGCCAATGATAAAAATTTAGCTACCACCTAAGTGGCCAAAAATGATCTACAAATTTCCTTATTTTCACACATCACAGGCGCTCACGCTCATTTGAATTTCAATCACACATACTCAACCACTCACCTCACTGAGACGAACCAGAAGAAGGCTCTATAGGAAAAGGAAACTTTTTACACCAAACCAAGGTATAACAAGTAGCCAAACAGAAACCACATTGCTGCCATTTTCAACAAGAGGACACCTGTTTCTTAGAATCTCCAGTGTAGGTAAGACTATGACATACATCCAAGAGAGCAAAGATACCAATCAGCGGTGACTTATGAGCAGCGAAGAACCAGAACCAAAACCAGAACCTCATTTTGATTAGATCAGTTACTGCCAAAAGCTCCACCTTTCCATTATTAAAAATGACTTCATTCCTCAATAATCAAACTGACCACACCGTCGCATGCCAAATGATCTGCCAATACTTTCTTTCCTTTTTGCCTCTAAAAAGACCCCTATGAGATAGGTAATGTTGATCGAACTGTTGCGAATCCGAAAAGTGTACCGGTTCATTGCAAGTAAATACCGAGGTCGAACACAAGGATTGGGAGACCAGTTTAACAAATTTATCAAGGAAATTCAAAGCGTCGACCAAGTCAATAACAAGTGGTTAAGAAGAGAGAGAAAATTAAGTCAAAAGAGATATCAAAATCAATTAAGTAAAGATGCTAAAAGATTACGATGAGATTTGATTAATGGCTAAGGCTCTAAGGTCGCGAATCCACATACCCTATCAAGCAAGTTACCCAAGCGTTTATCTTCTCATCTCTATGTTCAATTTCTTTGTCAACCAGGAACCCTTAATTATCCTAATGTCACTGCCGATTTTCAAAAGGAAATATCTAAGATTGCAAATTGTCAATCTACCAATATATTCAATTCACAATTAGATTCTTTAAGTTCTTGGTTACCTAGAGCGATTGCACCGCTTTCCTATTCTATGCCTAGCAATATTCAAACGGTGTTCTTAATTCAAGTCCTAAGTATGAATCGCCTGCCAGCATCAACGCACTAGACTAGTTAACCATAGACCTTTCTGATTAACGCAGACAAAACAGATTTAAGAAACAAGAGAAGAAACAAGGGAATAATAAAATAATACTTGAATTCACTATGTCATCAAAGGTTGCTTCATCGTTCCCTTAGAAAGTGGATTAGTTCCTCATAGCGTGCTTCAACATCATCAATTCAATAGAAAACAAGAAATAAAACAGTAAAAGAGTATGTAAACCTAAACGAGACGCAGCTCACAAAAAACTAGGATTAGATACTAAAATTCGCACAAGAACAAGCTATTTATAGAATTCTGGTTCTGCGCTCGCTCGTAGGGCGAGCACTTAAAATTGGCTCCATTCTGAGTTTGAATCCTCGCGAGGCGAGGCGTGTCTCGCTGTGCGAGATTGAAAAGTCTTCAGAATCTTGTGTTTGTCTCGAGGGGTGAGACTGAAAGACTTTCAAATTCCTGCTCAGCATCAGTTCTGGCTCATGGGGCGAACTTTATCTCGCGGTACGAGACCTTGAAAATTCATTTTACTTGTTTTCTTCATTTAATCCAAGTTTCCCAGAGCTTCACTTTTAACCTGAAACTAAAGGTAGCATTAAATGCATTATTTTGATAAGAAAATAGAAGAAATTACTAAAAATTATTCCTAAGACTCAAAGGTGTTGCTTGTGAACAATTAAAAAGGAGAAGAAGTATAGAAGTAGACTGGACAACATGGACCTTATAAGAACGATTCTCCCACCCAAGAACAAGTGCCTCATCTTCCACCTAGAAAGGCGTTTCCTCATCACATCAATCATTGGATGCCAAGTAGAACATCTCTTAGGATTTGCCCCTATAGGTTACCCTAGATAATTAAACGGTAAATGACCTAGGTTACAACTTAAAAAATCAGAGGCATCTAAGAGAAAGTCTTCTTGTGCATTAACCCCAATCAGACAACTTTTGTGGAAGTTCACCTTCAAACTAGACACCAGTTCATAGCTCCTTAGTACTGCCTTTATAGACCACAGGTTTTTTGAGGATGCCTCACCCACTATTAGTGTATGATCTGCATATTGAAGGTGAGAGACTGTATGAGATTGCTGGAAATTATACCCCAAGAAGAGTCCCAGCTCTACCGCCCTACACATCATAGAGCTCAAACCTTCCGCAGCAATTAGAAACAAAATGGATTTCCCTACCTCAGCCCCTTATGCAACTTAACCTCCTCAGTTGGGCTCCCGTTAACCAAAATAGACACATCACCCTTAAAGACACACACCTCCATCCACCTCATCCATATATCACAGAAACCCATCCCCACCATCATAAATCTCAAAAACCTCCAGTTAACTGAATCACAGGCCTTTTCAAAGTCTACCTTGAAAATGAGGAACTCGTCTCCCTTTTTCTTTTCCAAATCAACAATGTCACTAATTGCTAGAACGCCATCCAGAATCTGCCTGTTTGTAATGAAAGCAGACCGATTAGTAGATATAAGTTTCCCTATTACTTTCTTTAGTCTTGTTGCTAGGACTTTAGAGATAATCTTATGAATAGCTCCTATCAGGGAAATCGGTCTGTAGTCCGAGACCTTTTGTGGGTTGTCACGCTTTGGGATTGGGGCTATAAAGGAAGAACTAACACTCTTAGGTAGATTGGAGTTTACAAAAAACTCATCTGCCAGAAGGCCAATATCTACCTTTAAAGTACTCCAAAATCTTTTGAATAAAGAGAAATTAAATCCATCCGGCCCCGGACTCTTATCCCCAACACAAGACCATACCGCTTCTTTAATTTCATCCGAAGATAAAGGTGCTGAGAGGGTCAAGTTATCCTCCACGGAAAGACACCTGAAATATAATCCTTCCAAGATTGGTCTTTTCCCTGGAGTATCTGAGTAAAGCTCTTGAAAGTAACTCTTGACCTCTTCTAACATTAAAAACCCCTTCCACCCAATTACCTCCCACTAGAATCGCAGACACACAATTCTTTCTTCTTCTAAAATCAATACAGGAGTGGAAGTAAGAGGAATTTCCATCACCTTCTCTAAGACACACCTTACCCTTGACTTTTGAAAGAGCAAACTATTTCTGGACAACTTAGTTTTGTACAGGTCTGTTGTAATTTTCCTCATGTTACCTATCTCTTGTTCACTCAGTAGTCTCCTACTTGCCGCCTCATCCGACGCATTAAGTTCCTCCACTAACTTTTCAATCTTATTATCCAGATTCCCATAAACCTCTCTATTCTAGCTCTTTAAAACTTCCTTTAAGAGTATTAGTTTTTCTTTGAAGGCAAACACTTTCCAGCCACCCACTTGAGTTCCTCTCCAGAAATTCTCCACTAAAGCAGAGATTTCTGGTTGCTCCATCCAGCAATTATTGAAACGGAAGGGCTTTGGTCCCCAATTTATAACTCCCCCTTTTAGCATGATTGGGCAATGATCATATACATCGCGCCTACCTATCCACTGTGCAGATAAACTCCACATATTTACCCAACCCTCCGAAACAATGAACCTGTCCAGTCTACTCATAGCAGAGCCATCTGGTCTAAACCAAGTGAACCTTTTTTCTAACATCGGTAGATCTATTAGTTCCATCTCATAAATGAAATACTGGAACTCTGCATTATGTGCATCCTGTGAAACCATCGACATACCCCTCATTTCAGATCTATTTTTTACCGCATTGAAGTCACCAACTAGACACCAAAAATCACCACTGAAACCTTTCTTAGACATGATTAACTTGTTCCACATCTCCCTCTTATCAGAGATGGAAGAAGATGAGTAAATATATACTATGTTACAAGACTTATTATTCGCCACCCAAGTTTCTGAGACTCCCAGAAATTCTTTTCTCGAAAAAGTGAAAATAAGCTTAAATTGAGAACTATTCCACCTACTGATCATTCCTCTTGAGTTCCCTTCTGCTGGAGTACAAACCCACTCCACATCCCGATCACCCCATAGAGACCTACAAATTGCACTATCCACCTGTGACAACTTAGATTCCTGGATAGCAATGAAATCTTCCCTTTCCCCCCTAATAAGATTTCTTAGTTTTTCCTTCTTCAACCTACCCCCTAACCCTCTAATGTTTATTGATATGACCTCCATCTTTCAACATTGTTTTCTCCCCTGCCGGTCTTGGCAGCTTTGTCCCTTACTTCCAACCCTTCCACAAGACCAACAACATCTTCCTCTTTACCCTTAAAAGTCACCCCTAATTGTTTACTAATACCCCAAATTTTCTCTACTTGTTTCCTCCCACTTCCCAAAATTATTTTTTCATTACACCTAATAATTACTCTACCAGGAACATCAAAAGTGGAGGAAGTAGTAACCGACCTACTTGGAGAACCAACACCATTGCCTTTACTTTGCTCGGATGAACATTGTAACGCATCTCTAGAACCCTCACCAACCAAATCGAACATTTATGATATAGGTTTAAAGTTGACTATCAATCCTCGTAAACTATTCGTGAAAGAAATTTTCAATGGATAAAACTTGGTCACATGAATCAATTTCTCCTTTTTTTTATAAGCAAATTTCTCCTTATCAAATGCAAAAAAATGAATCTTTTAGATTTAAGATTGTCACACAATGATATATAATGGGAAAATACCAAAGAGTAATAGGTAAAGAGGTGACAAAGTACTGCACCTTGAGAATTCAAAATATTTGAAAACCCTCCATAAACAAAGAGTACCAATTTATTCTCTCTTTTATTTCTAATGACTTTTTAATACTACGGATTTAATTGGTGTGAATTGTCGTTGTAAAGATTTTTTTTACATTGTTAATCAATCATAAATTCACTTATCTTTAAAAATGTTTGACTTTAATCCTAACTACTTAAAAGTCACTCATAACATGATTTATAATTGGTTCGTAGTGTAAAGTACTTTACACTGGCAATAAATGTCAATTAAACTCTTTATATTAATTCAAAGAAATTTATATTGTGTGGGCAACATCTATTTTTTTGTGGGGGCAAAAATTAATATCATTAAACATACTCATATTAAAAAAAGAATTGCCTTGTAGGGGCAATGGCCCCCACCCCATTACACGTACATCTGCCATTGCATATAACTGAGCTCTCAAGTTTACTGTCAATCAGGAAAGTACTATTTTATGATTCCCTGCATGCCACTCAAACATTATTATTGGTGAACTCCGTACTAATTTGATCATAAAACTAAGCATGCATTGTGAACTTTGCCTATAATATTGGAAGTTTGAATTCTAGAGTCACTATTTTAGTATTTTTAGAATTTTACCATTGCCATAATAGACGATAAACGATGGAGATGGACTTTTGGCTCTGATATCATCATAGATTCCAACATAAAATTAATTGGTATTAAGTAAAATTATACAACTGATATATAAACCGTACCCTGAGATTTGAGACAAGCGATGAAGGACTTCCAACATATATAATTATCAAAGACAAAGAAATGAAAAAAAAATGAAAAAACTTAATAAGCATGTTCAAAGAATCAAAGTTATGATCCAGACAACAAAACTAGAACTAGCAGAAATATCTCCTGCATAGTTTTAATTAGCCTTATAGGAAGGTAAAAGTATATGGTTTGAGTAAGTTTAGTACTCTTATAATATATTTTTGCTTAAAAAAAATGAAGGCTGTTGTTTAAGTAATGGACCCCCATTCAAAACCTCGGATAAACAGAAAAATCATATGCGGACAATACTTCAATAAATTAAATAACCCCAATCACTCCACATTAATTGATTTATTGAAAAAACATATTACATATATAAGGTTGTTGAAAGTGCCTCAAAATCAAGTTTAAAACTGTAAAATTTGGTGTTCAGACAGCTGGTAATCGATTATAGGAAGGTCGTAATCGATTACGGACCTTCAGCCTGAAATTCTGAAGTTTGATAACTATGGACAGACGGCTGGTAATCGATTACCAGAATTATGTAATCGATTACGATAATCGATTACCAGCAGCTCGTAATCAATTACGATGCGTCAGTTTCTGATATTTAAGTTCATTACAGCAGCGAACGAAATAGATCTGGGGTTTCTTGGGTGCGTTTTTCAGAGCCAAAAAAGAGAGAAAAAACTAGAAAATACTATCATCTTGTATTGCTTTGGTTCTATTGTGAATTGAGAGAAGAATCAAGAGGGGATTATAGAGAGATCAAGGGTTGTGTGAAAATAGAGAGACGAAAGGCTTGGGTTCTCTTGTTTGTTCATCCTGAGCATGGTGGAGTGAAGATCCAAGGGATCTCTATTGTAATCTTGATCAAAGTTCATAGTGGAGGAGGCTCTCTCCCGTGGATGTAGACCACATTGACTGAACCACGCTAAACTGTGTGTACTCTCTATCTCTTCTTCCCTTTCTCTTTTATGTTGCTGTAATTGAATTACCTGCTGTGGTAATTCAATTACCACATATTGCTATGCTTTTATTGTGCTATTTTTGCGCTTGGTTCTTGCTGGTTGTTTGCTATAATATTTTTTCTACATCAGGTGTATTAGGTTTAGGTTGCGAAACTCTATTTCTTGGTACTGTGTAGTCTTTTGTGTATTGTTTCAGGGATCTTCTTTGGGTTCTTTCATACATTGGACCAACAAGTTGTGCCGTCTGTGGGGATTGTAAGAAGAAGAAAGATCAAAATACTGAACAATGGGAAACACAAAGTATGACATAGAGAAATTCTCCAGAAGTAATGACTTTAGGTTATGGAGGGTTAAGATGGAGTTAATCTTGATACAACTTGGATGTGTAGAAGCTCTCAAGGGAGAGGCAAGGATGGCAAACACTCTATCACAAAGGGAGAAAACTGACATGATAGAGAAAGCAAGAAGTGCAATCATTCTATGTCTTGGTGATAAGGCATTGAGAGAGGTTGCAAGGGAAAAGACAGCAGCATCTATGTGGGCAAGGTTAGAAACGTTGTACATGACAAAGTCACTAGCGAATAGGCTATGCTTGAAGCAACTTCTATATTCCTTCAAGATGATGGAATTGAAGTCCATTGTGGAGCAACTTACGGAACTAAATAAAATTCTTGATGACCTAGAGAACATTGAGTTGAAGCTCGATGATGAGGACAAGACGTTGCTCCTACTTAATTCTTTACCTAAATCCTTTGAGCACTTCAAGGATGCTATTTTGTATGGAAATGATCAAACCATTTCCTTGGATGATGTTCAAACTTCAATCCAGACAAAGGAGCTCCAAAAACAACAAGAGTTGAAAGCGAAGAATAATGGTGAGAGCTTGAACGTCTCAAGGGGGAGGAACGAGAAGAAAGGGTCAAAGAGCAAGAGGTCTAGATCAAAATCAAAGAGTCATTCAAAGACAAATCTCAAGTGTTTCAATTGCTGTAAAATGGGTCACTTCAAGAAAGATTGTCCTGAAAAGGGGGCAAGGAATCAAGGAATTTCGCTGAGGTTACAGTTGCTTCGGATGGCTATGAGAGTGTCGGGGTGTTGGTGGCATCAAGTTCAGAAACACAAAGGAGTTGGGTTATGGATTCCGGATGTTCATACCATATGTGCCCAAGGAAGGACTACTTCGAGACACTAGAATTCAAAGAAGGTAGAGTGGTGCTTCTAGGAAACAACAAAACATGCAAGGTACATGGTATGGGAACTATTCGGCTCAAAACTTCTGAAAATCATGAAAATCCTTTAAAGGATGTGAGGTATGTTCCTGAACTTAAGAGAAATCTTCTATCCATTATCATGTTTGATGATTTAGGTTATTCCACTAAAATTGAACATGGTATGATAAAGCTTTTTAGTGGTGCTTTAATAATAGCTAAGGGAACAAATAGAAATGGATTGTATATTCTTAATGGTTCCACTGTTATTGCACAAGCATCGATAACTAGCCAAACATCACATGATAAAACCAAGTTATGACACTTAAGGCTAGGACATGTAAGTGAAAAAGGATTGATAGAATTGTCTAAACAAAACTTGTTAAATGGTGATAAATTGGAGAAACTAGAATTTTGTGATATTAGGTAAGCAAAATAGAGTTTCCTTTGGAACCGGTATGCATGTTTCTAATAGATCTTTTGAGTATGTGCACTCGGATCTTTGGGGTCCATCAAGGGTGATGACTCATGGAGGGGGATCCTATTTTCTTACCATGATTGATGACTTTTCTAGAAGAGTGTGGATTTACATTTTGAAAAATAAATCTGAAACCTTTCAAAAATTCAAGGAATGGCAAACTCTTATAGAAAATCAACTAGGCTCGAAATTGAAAGTTTTAAGGACTGATAATGACCTGGAGTTTGTTTCAGAGCAGTTTAATGAGTTTTGCAGGAAACAGGGAATTAAAAGGCATAGGACCGTGGCACGGACTCCTCAACAAAATGGTCTAGCAGAAAGGATGAACATGACTATTATGGAGCGCGTTAGGTGTATGCTTTTGGGTTCTGGACTACCTAAGAGTTTCTGGGGTGAAGCTGCAAATACTGCAGTGTACTTGATAAACAGATGTTCGTCTTCAGTCTTAGACTTTAAGACACTTATGGAAGTAAGGAGTGGTAAACCGATGGATTACTCTAATCTTAGGGTATTTGGTTCTTTGGCATTTGCTCACATCAAGGAGGACAAGCTTGATGCACGAGCGGTAAAATGCATTTTCATTGGGTATCCAGATGGTGTGAAGGGCTACAAGTTGTGGAAGTTGGAATCAGGAGGATCAAGGTCCTTTTTAAGCAGGTATGTCACATTTGATGAGACCAGGATGGGTATGATGTGCAATGGCTTGGAGCAAAGCAGTTCAGATGAAACAGACCAAAAAGCTCAGTTTGAGGTGGAGTTTCCCACCTCTAGCATCAGAGAGGAAAGTCCACCACCAGCAGAACAGGCAGATCAACAACCACTAGTAGTATCAGATTATCAGTTGACTAGAGATCGAGCTAGGAGGAATATTGTACCTCCTAAGAGATTTGGGTATGCTGACCTCGTTTGCTATGCTCTTAATGCGGCTGAAGAGATACGAGATCCAGAATCGAGAAGTTTCAGAGAGGCTATGGAAAGCAATGATAGTCAGAGTTGGTTACAAGCAGTGCAAGCAGAAATGGAATCCTTGGAGAAAAATCAAACCTGGACACTTGTGGACTTACCTAAGAATCAAAGGGTAGTTGGATGCAAGCGGGTCTTCAAGAAAAAGGATGGCATTCCAGGCATTGAGGAGGCAAGGTTCAAGGCAAGACTGGTAGCAAAGGGTTTTACCCAGGTTGAAGGGATTGACTACAATGAGATCTTTTCACCTGTGGTAAAACATTGTTCTATAAGGATATTGATGTCCATTGTGAATCAGTATGACTTGAAGTTAGAATAGTTGGATGTCAAGACAACATTTCTACATGGATATCTAGAGGAAACTATCTACATGAAACAACCGGAAGGGTATGCAGAAGATAAGACCAAGGTATGTCTCTTGATAAAATCACTCTATGGGCTAAAACAAAGCCCTAGACAATGGTACAAAAAATTTGATGATTTTCTCTTGAGAGTGGGATTTCTGAGGGGTAGTTATGATAGTTGTGTGTACATACTAAGGAGAGAGGAGTGTGTTCTTTTCCTACTCATATATGTGGATGACATTCTTATAGCCAGATCTAGCAAGGAAAAGATAAGTAAACTTAAGGACCAATTGAATTCTGAATTTGAGATGAAGGATCTTGGTAATGCAAAGAGGATACTTGGCATGGACATAGTCAGAAACAGAAAGAAAGGGAAACTATTACTATCTCAGCAAGGTTACTTGAAGAAAGTTGTAGAAAGGTATAGGATGCATCAGTCTAAACCGGTTTCTACACCTTTGGTTAATCACACAAAGCTCTCTATTACTCAAGCTCCTAGCAACGACATGGAAAGAAGAAGAATGGATTCTATTCCTTATGCAAGTGGAGTGGGTAGCATCATGTATGGGATGGTATGTAGCAGACCGGACTTGGAACATGTCGTTAGCATTGTTAGCAGGTTTATGGCGGATCCGGGGGAAGCTCATTGGGAGGCATTGAAGTGGGTTCTAAGGTATTTGAATGGTTCTCTAAATTCTGGACTTATGTACAAGAGAATAGCTCAAGGAGAAGATGTTATTGTGGTTATGTTGATGCGGATTATGTCGGGAATGTTGATACAAGGAAGTCTCTTTCAGGGTATGTGTTCACTTTGTTTGGTACTGCAATTAGTTGGAAGTCTAATTTACAACCCGTGGTTGCATTATCAACTACACAAGCAGAGTATATAGCTCTTGCGGATGGAGTAAAGGAAGCTCTATGGTTAAAAGGGATAATAGGTGAATTCGGAATTGTGCAAAAGAGTGTAACTGTTCATTGTGATAGCCAAAGTGCTATTCATTTAGCTAATCATCAAGTTTATCATGAGAGAACGAAGCATATTGATGTAAAGCTTCATTTCATTAGAGATGTGGTTGAATCAAAGGAAATTCAGATTGAGAATATAGCTTCGAAAGACAATCCAGCGGATGCATTCACAAAGTCACTACCAAGAGCAAAGTTCAAGCTTTGCTTGGACTTGATAAACTTCATTGAAGCATAATTCCATAAGTGGGAGAGCCACCACTACAAGGTTAACTCAATCCTCTGATTTGGAGTCAAGGTTGAGTATTGTTGAAAGTACCTCAAAATCAAGTTTAAAACTGCATAATTTGGTGTTCAGACAGCTGGTAATCGATTACGGGAAGGCCGTAATCGATTACGTACCTTCAGCCTGAAATTCTGAAGTTTCAAAACTGTGGACAGACAGCTAGTAATCGATTGCCAGAATTCCGTAATCGATTACCAACAACTCGTAATCGATTACGACGCGTCAATTTCTGATATTTAAGTTCATTACAGCAGCGAATGAAATAGATTTGGGGTTTCTTGGGTGCGCTTTTCAAAGCGAAAAGGAGAGAAAAACCTAGAGAATACTATCATCTTGTATTGTTTTGATTCTATTGTGAATTGAGAGAAGCATCAAGAGAGGATTAGAGAGAGATCGAGGGTTGTGTGAAAATAGAGAGACGAAAGGCTTGGGTTCTCTTATTTGTTCATCTTGAGCATGATAGAGTGAAGATCCAAGGGATCTCTATTGTAATCTTGATCAAAGTTCATAGTGGAGGAGGCTCTCTCTCCCGTGGATGTAGGGCACATTGACTGAACCACGATAAACTGTGTGTGTGTGCTCTCTATCTTTTCTTCCCTTTCTCTTTTCTGTTGCTGTAATTGAATTACCTGCTGTGGTAATTCAATTACCACATATTGCTATGCTATTTTTGCGCTTGGTTCTTGCTGGTTGTTTGCTATAGTATTTCTTCTACATTAGGTGTATTGGGTTTAGGTTGCGAAACTCTGTTTCTTGGTACCGTGTAGTCTTTTGTATATTGTTTCAGAGATCTTCTTTGAGTTCTTTCATATATTGAACCAACAAAGGCCCTTCAACACATTTTCTTTCAAAGAATATATTATACACATATATATAATCAATCTAGTTAAGCGACCTGTGATCCCGTACTTTGTCCAAGCATTAAAGAATGGCAAAGCAGAAAATAACAACTAAAAAATTAAAGACTTTAGGCTTTGGACTCCAGTTGGTACTTATCCTCCACTGGACTCCATTACTTGCATCTGGAAAAGTAATTATCCCGAAAGACTGTTAGTTTAATTGGAGGCAAGTGATGATGATTAGCTGAACGTAAAGTTGTCCCAAAAAAGTGGAATGGAACCTACATTAAGCAAAGAGAAGAAATTGTATTGGTCTTTACATTAATTGGATGCGTTGCTAAGTAATAAAGAAAATCAAAATGAAGAGTCAAAAAGAAAAGAAAATGGAGAAGACTCAGAAGAATTGGTATCTTTCTAAGGGCGTGTTTGTTTTGTTCCCAATTTTCTGTTTCCATTTCCAATTTTCAGAAATAATTATAAAATTATCATCTTGTTTTCATTTTGTTTCATGTTTTCAGAAAAGAAATCTGTACAGGAAACAGTGAAAAGAGAAAAAAGTTGTTTTCAGTGTTTCATGTACAAATTTCTGAAAACATGGAACATAATGAAAATATGGTGATGATTTTATAATTATTTTTTAAAACGGAAAATAAAAACGAGAAACTGGAAATAAAACAAACAGCCCCTTAACTTTCTTGTCAATTGTCATATGCCACCGTTGTTCCATATTGTAAGAAACAAATTTGTTCATTTTTTTTTCAAAATATATATTAGAAACATGCATCAATTTTTACATATATTAATTGCTAATTTTCAATATTACCCTTATTTATAACAGAAATTATATTTACGAGATATATATCAAATTTTCATACAAATGAGTTAGTTCATCAATTAGAAGGGGTATTTTTGGAAATATATATGAGTATTAATTATAATTAACACATTTCAAGAGTTTTTCTTGATCTATGTGATTTAGGGTTTTGTCTCTATAAATATGGACCGGAGGTATTACATTGCAAGATAGCGGGGTAAGATAGTAATCATAGGTACGTTGAATTTGTTGTATTAAAATTCACCATTCCATGGCCTTTGCCGTGTAAGTTACAAGATTCTACATTGGAGTGCTGCTTTTATATGGACAAGACTTATGTACAATTTCATAGGTACATTATATATCGTTTTCCAATGATAATAAGATATATGTAATAGCTCATCAATAAAAATATAACATGTGTAACAGCCGTTAAGAAACATAAAAGCCACTAATACATGTATGATTTATAAAGGATCCCCGACAATGCCCAAAGGACTCCTTTTGTTAATTAATTTACTCCTCTTGGGTTAAGATTTGAAAGTGGGACACACGTGCAACTTGAATGAGTTTGAGAGCATGATTGGCATGAATTTTTTATGTTAACTACATTAGTCTTAAATCAATTTTGACAAGAGTAAGTTACTTCATAAATAATATTAAAAGCATTAAAAGACTTGGATCCGGTTAATATTCTACAAGGGCTAATTTGCTCCCGTCAAAATTGAATTTTAGTGTCTCATTTGTTGGGCTTAATTTGCCTTTGGACATTGAGTTTTCACTTTTTCTTAACCCTAAACACTTGTAAAGTATAGCTAGCCAGTTTATGTTCTTGATGGCCCACCAGAAGTTCTTTGAAATGTCGAACCATTCGTTATGAAGGTAAGGCAAGGCAACTGTCCACTGAAAACAGATACCATATTATCAGGGACTTGGGCCTAACACTTAGACATTCTATCAGCTCTATTAGATCCATTGAAAAATAACCTATAATTTAAAGAGAAGTTAGATATGTTTAATTTTTGGCTTGCACTTTTGGTCTTTCAACTATTGTTATTTGTGATTTTGATTTCTATAGTTTTTTTTTTTCCGAACACATTTGGTCCCCTATTTTTCTAATGTTACAAATTTAGCCTATCTGTCCAATAACTGTCGATTTTTCAATGATCAATAGAGAGGAATCAATTCTTTAAGCTCATAGAACCTCTGCTTTAGTTTCCGTGTTAAAGGATCTCGTGGTTGAATAAAAAAAATGTGCTAGAAATGAGGGATTAAACCAACAAATGTCAGAGGAACCATTGAAACTGAGAGACAGAGGAGAGGAAAGCTCAATAAGAGGTTCTATGTGCATAGAACAGTGATTTTTCTCTGTCAAACATTGGAAAATTGACGGACATTGGACGGAATGACCAAATTTGTAACATTGAAAAAATAGAATGATTAAATGTACTCGAAAAAAAAACCATAGGAACTAAAATCGCACATAAGTAATAGTTAGAGGACCAAAAATTCAATTTAGTGATCTAGTATTAATAGTATACCACAAACGATTTTGTAATAGACATGCACACTGATCATAACCGAACGAATGATATATGGTGTTTCCTTGTTTTCTCAACTTCATGGTTGGTTTTTTCAGGGGAGGAGCCTGTGAATACTAGTTCGATTAGGAGTAGTATTATGTTTACATTTTATCTGTCACTTTTGATTTTCCTTTTGTATTTGGGTTAGAGTATCCCTAATACTCTTCTTCAATACAAGTTTTGCTCATCAAAAAAAAAAAAAAGGATCGCGTAGCTTTGTATTAACGAGTTAAAAAATTGAAACAAGTGTTTTCTCTTAAAAATTATAACAAAACCCTTGTTCCTCAAAACAATCATTAACATATTCATCCAGATACAAGCATATTGAGCCTTGAGAAAGTTCGTGGGGGCAAAGGGGAAGGCACAATAGATTCCATGCAACTGCAAGGTGCTTTATCCATTGCTGTTCCTTTTACATATTTATAAAACTATGAACCCTTCAACTTTTAAAATTTTCTCATATATATAAAGACTGTTTCCTTCTCCATATATCTAGAGCTGATGTATATAGATTCAAAAGTGGTTAGTCACAAATGGAAGCAAGGTCAGAGGTTGGAATTTTGGATTCACTTTGAGAAATGCTTTACCCAATCACTTATGAAATTAAGGCTATGTTTGGAAGTTTTTCTGGAAATGAAGTGTAGTGGTTAGCAATAGAGTGGTTAGAAATGGAGTGGAGTGGAAAGATAAAAGTATCTCACTCCATTGTTTGGAAGTTTAATGAGGAATATAGAAGAAAATCCCAAACCCCCTAATTTGGGTATAAAAATGAGGGTTTTAGATGGAGTGAAGTGGTTTGAGTTACCATCCTTTAATGAAAAAGCTCCTAAATAATGGGTTGATGGATTTACACCACTCCACTCCATTACTAACCATCTCACCCCATTCACCCCAAACATAGCCTAAGAATATTGGATCCTCTTTTCAAACTTTTCGTTTTACTTCTTGATTACCCGTGTGTTTGCTGCCCGGGATGACATTTATTCAAAACTGAAAATATAGACTTAAAATGCATCGAGATTTAACGGTTACTACAAAAATTATTAGAACAAAATAGCATGGTTAAGAAATCAAGAAAAACAAAAATTTATTGAAAAATAATATATATATATATATATATATATATATATATATATATATATATATATAATATTTTGAGAAGTGATAATCGTAGGGAATATTTTAGAAGAGTTTATTTGAGCTTATTTTGTCCTACGCACTTAAGTAGGTGTATAAAAAAATTTCCGAAAATAACTTATAACTTTTTTTTGAAGTTCTTTAGCTTATTTAATAAACTTGCCAAAAAAAGCTTATATATGGAATAAGCTAAAAAGAGCTTTTAAAAAGATCACGAGTTCTCACGTAATAACATCTTGTTGAATAAGTATTTAACTAAACCTTTTACCTAAACGTGCCCTTAATTTTTCACTGAGAACTTATTTTGTTCTTTCTTAACTAGCATCTTAGGGTACTGGAAATCCGAAGACCTGTTTATCGGGTCTCACTAAATTTGAAAGCATGTTCATTTTTCATTTGAGGAATATACTTGCAATGCATAATAGAAAGCTACAATGAAGAGTCAGAAGTACCTATGGACTATGGTGTGCTTGATATATAGGAAATGATCAATGACCAGGAGGGGGGTATTGAGTGAAACTTGATAATGTATCAAATTATATATTAAGTGAAGCCCGGTTAAGTATTCCTCAATCCTCATTCTACTCCTTCCACTACCCAACTACAAGCATATAGTAAATGTTGGAGTTTTAAAGAATTCAGATATATATATATATGTATCGAAAGAAATTGAAAAATGATTCTTATCACAAGGTTTAAAGTTTCATTTGGAGTATATTAGCATTTGGCAATTTAAAAATCTAGATAGACATATTCATAAATATGCATATTAATTAGACAATAACAAGAAATTGAGGAAGGAAAATCTATTAGTATATATACGGAGTAAAATAAACCAAGTTGGTTTTCCAACTAGCCAGACAAATGAGAGAATAGTTGTATATTTCATTAAGATCTTATCTCCAAAATAATCAAGGAATTACAGTAGAAATTTGTTTTTTTATAATGAAGAATTCAATACATTATATACATGCTTATCAGCTTATCTAGTAGCTGAAAACAAAGGTCAAATGAGAGAAATGAATAAATGAAACATGTATTGTCATAGATCCATCCACCAAAATGTCTTGACCAGAAAACCCATTGATCAGGGAGAAGGTGTGTGTGCGCGTGGGGCAAGCATAAGCAAACATTTTAGTTGCATTAATTACCCTAAACAATGTCTACTTTGTAATATCCTTTGCCTCTATCTTAGTGATTACTTATATTTCGGAGAAATAAGAGCAACTTTGCTCCATATAGGGTTTCTGAGTTAATCTATCACAGCTACTTTGGGATTGCCATAACTTAGTCTATTCCAAATATTTGCCAATGCAAACCTGTTATATATAAGAAAGGAAAGTAAATGTCAGAAAAGTATCTAGATGGCTGTGTCTATTAGGTCAACATTTAGGATCTTTGCTAGGTCTATAATTACACTATATATTATCTCTAACAATTACACTATATTATTCTGCTAAATACCAATATTACACTAGACTAAACAAAACAATACTAGGGTGGATTTCCACTCCAATTATATATATACGAGCATTATTTCTAGGCTTCCTAAGCTTAAGAAAAAAGTGCATGCTTCACACCAGCAATCAAATTGATGAAGTCTTCTTCACCAATTCTTTCTAGCAGTCTCTGATCTTTCATATAAACTGATAGACTGTAACCAAAAAGCCACTTACTGAAGGTCATCCACTTCATGAAAGGTCCGCTGCCTTTGCATGTCATAGGACATACTGTTACAACTCTCCCCAAAGCTAGAAAATGAGATGCTTTCATCCAGGGTTCCTGAATTTTCATAATTGCCAATAGGGTTTGGATCCAAGAGAGTATTAATATTCCCATAGTGTTGTGCTGTTGAGGGATTATTATACAAGTTAGGAAGAAATTGAGGACCCATGTTGGGATTTTCCATCTGAAACCAACTTTGAAGATCTAATGGGAAAGCAGTAGGTTTTCCAAAGTATTTCTCATTAGGGTTTTCAGCAGCAGACACATTGAGACAACTCTGAGCTGCTTGTTCCCTGAGATAAGCTAGCTGTGCTTGTAAATTGACCACCTACAAAGATCAAAACCAAATCAGTGCATATATTTTAGAGTACATTAATAACTAGTAAACACAAATTAGCTAGGGTTTTCAGTTAAATTGTAACTCAACATGAGAGGGCAAACAAACCTGTTGTTGGAGTGAAAAAATATGAGCAACACATCCATAAATTGGATCCTGAAGTCTAGCTTGAGCTTCATATGAGATCGTGACCGCAGCTTCGCAACGATCACTCACAGGGAGGTGTACAAGGAGCTTTGAGACATTGCTTGCACCAAAAACCTTATGAATGGCTGCAAAATGGGTAGCACCCTGTTCATGACAAAAGTAAGGTGCAAAAACACAACTTCTCACACATTTCCTTCTCAAGAATTTGCAGGCTCCACAAGGAGAACCAGAACCAGTCATCTTAGCCTTTAAGGGTTTGTGGTCTTTTAGGATTTTGGTTGTTTCTAGCTCTCTTCAGCTTTGTGCAAATCATAATCAATAATCACCATCTTTATATACACCATACCATAGCAAGAAAGGAGTGGATTAGAATTATATTTAATGACATTAGGTTCCCTTAATGGCCTACAGTGTACATTATTTTTTCCTCATATAAAACGCTATCATCCCCCATACCAAATTTTTATTTGTAAGGAAAATTTGAGATTCCATTCAACATCCTCATACGACAAAAGAGCTAGCATTAACCAAACCCATTTTGTTTGATGATTGGATGTATCTGCTCTTGTCGTTTCTTTTCTGAATAATTGGTACCTTATATATATGTGAGTGATAGCCGCAAGTACATTTATCGGCCTACTTATTTATGTATACACTTGAACCAAGAGAATATGAAAATGGAAATAGAACTCGTGAGGTTAATAATTGTTTACTACTTAATTAAGAACTCATTGTTACAGCTTCACTGTAAGTAACTCATTTATTTATTAATTAATCTAGATGCATGTTGATTTCTCTCTATAAGAACTTCTGATTGAAACCTGGAAGCAAGAACTATGCGAAAAAAGAATTATGCTAAGAATGCCCCAACTGTTGCCCAACACACGAAGTTTTTTCTCCCTAAAGAGAAACTAGAGTATGATAGTGAGGCTGAAGTTTCATAGCTAATGCAAAATGATGATCGATTGCTCTGATTAATATTACAGCAGTGAGGGTATTTATAACCCTTAGAAGACTTGGTGTGCAAGCAACAGACTCTAACTAACATAACAGACTCTAACTAGCATAACTAACTTCTAACAGAATGTAACTAACTTCTAACAGAATTGGTAATTGGTATACAAGTATTGTACATGTATTATACTACTCTGATAGCCCCCCACAAGTTCAAGGGGGTTGTGGAGAAGCAACAACCTTGAGCTTGTCCCGAAATTCAGTAAAACGACTAGATGGCAAGGGCTTGGTTAGGGGATCATCAAGTTGGTGAGAAGCTGGAACATGTTGCACTGAGAGTGACTTAGTTATGACTTTCTCTCTGACAAAGTGGATGTCAAGCTCCATGTGCTTGGTTCTGGCATGCAGAATGGGATTATTTGCTAGCATTACTGCACTCAAGTTGTCACATAGCAGCACTGGAGGATGGAATGGAGTTTGAAGCTCAGTGAGCAGTGATTGCAACCAAAGAAGTTCTGAAGTAGTGTGAGCCATGCTCCTATATTCTGCCTCAGTGTTAGACCGAGCCACTGGTGGTTGTTTCTTTGAACTCCAAGACACTAGGTTTGGTCCTACAAAGATGCAAGACCCTGATGTGGAGCGCCTATCATCAGGGTCACTCGCCCAATCTGAGTCACTGTAGGCACGAAGAGACAATTTGCCATCGAAGGGTGCAGACTGGAGAAGTAAGCCATAGTGTGAAGTGCCACTGAGATACCTTAAGATGCGCTTGACTGCACGCCAATGGGAATCAAGTGGTGAAGCCAGAAATTGGCACACCTTGTTCACACAATAGGAGAGATCTGGGCGAGTCAGAGTGACATACTGAAGAGCCCCAACTATGGACCTGAACAATGCAGGATCGGGTAGGGAATCCGTGCCATGTCTGTTGAGTTTGCAATCATGAACCATTGGTGTTGAGATACCATTACAGTCAGCCATATTAGCCCGTGTTAGCAGATCTCTTATGTACTTTGTTTGAGTGAGAATCATGGAACCATTACTCTGATACTTGACCTCTATTCCAAGAAAGTAATAAGGTTTGCCTAGATGTTTCAGGGCAAAGGTGTTGCTTAGTTTGCTGATCAAGTTTGCAATGAGCTTGGTTGAGGATCCTGTGATTAGAATATCATCGACATACACTAAAGCATACAGTGTAACACCAGTTCTATTATAAATAGAGATGGATCACATTGGCTAGCTTTGAAACCAAAGTGTAAGAGGGCTTGAGTTAACTTCTCATAACATGAATGGGGGGCCTGCTTGAGGCCATAGAGAGCCCGATTCAGCTTGCATACTAATGTTTTGTCATTGGAATCGAAGCCTTGAGGTTGCACCATATATACTTCTTCTTGAAGATTGCCATTTAAAAAGGCATTATTAACATCTATCTGTTGGATATCCCATCTGTGAGTCAGGGCTGATGTGAGAATAACCCGAATTGTAGTTGGTTTGATAACAGGTGAGAAGGTCTTAGTGAAGTCAGTTCCTGGTTGTTGGTGAAAGCCCTTGGCTACCAATCTAGCCTTAAACTTGTTGACACTTCCATCAGGGTTCTCTTTTACTCTAAACACCCACTTGCAGCCTATAGCTTTTCTGTGGGATAGCAGAGGGACTAGAGTCCAAGTATTGTTTGCCACGAGTGTCTTATACTCGGTTTGCATAGCTTCAAACCACTGAGGATGAGACAAGGCTTGTTTGATTGTTCTAGGTTCAACATGTGCAAGAAATAACCGAGGTTTGAGACTTCCAGTTTTGGTTCTGGTAATCATAGGATGAGTGTTAGACGACTCAGGTGGAACAGACTTGGAGTCAATGCATTCAGATGCAGGAGCTGACATATTAGGAGACTGAGAGGTTGAAACAGATGCTGAACTGGGTTGTTCACGACTGACCAGATCATTGGGATGATGAGTAGGTGCTGGAGCAGAATGTATGGAGAGTGAGGAATTTGATGAGTTGGGATTAGAGAGATTAGGTTAAGTGGAGGAATTATTCTGATGAGAGACAAATTATGGGGATGGAGGCAGGGAAAGTTACAGGAGTTGGAGATGAATTTAGAGCTGGTTCAGGGAACAAATGAGAGTAGGGAAATCTATACTCGTTAAAAAAGACATCCTTTGATATGTACACTCTGCCATTTGCACTCAAACACTTGTGGCCTTTATGGCTGGGTGACATGCCAAGGTATATGCACTCAGTGCTTCTGAATTCCAGTTTGTGATTGTTGTAGGGTCTGGTTAAAGGAAAATAGGCACAGCCAAAGGTTCTAATGGATAGATAATCAGGGGATGAGTTGAACAGGGCATGGTATGGTGAAACAAAATGAGGAAGAGCTGATGTAGGTAATCGATTGATGAGATACACAGCTGTAGTGAAGCTATGATCCCAGAACTGAATAGGCGTAGAGGCATGTGCCAGCAGTGTTAACCCCATTTCAACTATTTGTCCGTGTTTGCGTTCTACAGTTCCATTTTGATGTGAGGTATGTGGACAAGTGAGTCTGTGTTGTATGCCAAGATCATTAAGGAATTTGGTAAAAGGTCTGTATTCCCCTCCCCAATCCAATTGTACAGATTTAATAACTGTGGAAAATTGAGTTTTAACAAAGGAATGAAACTGTTTGAAGGCTGAAAGAGCATCAGATTTATGTTTGAGAAAATATTTCCAAGTGAATTTCGTGCATGCATCCACAAAGGCAATATAGTAGTAGTATCCACCATATGATGGTGAAGGGGCAGGACCCTACAAATCTGTATGAATGAGCTCAAAGGCAGTAGAGTGAGTGGTAAGGGAAGGGGGGCATACAATCTGTGTGACTTTCCCAAGCAACAAGAGTTACAAAATTCAGAGAATTCTTTATCATGGTAAGAAACATTACATGACTAAAGTACAGTTTTTATTGCTTTAGAATGGGCATGTCCTAGTCTTAGATGCCATGTAGAAGCAGTATTTACAGAATTGGAAGGAACACTACTTGAAGGACTCGGAGAGCAAGTATTTGTGTACACCACGGGTACCGAAGAGGGATGAGACTTGATATTTGAAGGTTCCTTGAGCAAAGAGAGGTGTTGAAAGCTGTATAAGCCATCAGGGCCAAGTGTACCTTTGAGGAGAATTTGCTTAGATGCCTGAGATTTTACAAATCATACATGAGGGTGAAATTCAAAGAACACGTCATTGTCTTGTGCAAATTTATAAACTGAAATGAGATTTTTGGTTATAGAAGGCACATGTAAAAGATTTTTAAGCGACATAAATATGTGAGGATTTATATTTGACTGAATTTTAGAAGAGCCAACAGATTGTATGACTAAACCTTGTCCATTGCCCATGTGGACTTGATCTGAGCCCATATATGTAGAGCCTTGTTGCAGATTGTGAATGTCTGAAGTTAGGTGATGTGAGGCTCCCGAATCCATGAACCAGGATTGTGAATCAGGACCTCTAGGTGATGCCATTTCTTGAGTGTAGCCGAAGTTGCTCAAGTTTTGTACAAGGCTTGTGTTCTGTGGATTTTGAGTAGCCACAAAGGCACTTGACTGAGAGTTCTGTGAAGCATTTTGTGAATTCTAAACAGGTGTGGCACTGTGTTGTGCATTATGCTGCTGGTGCTGATTATGCTGTTGTTGTGAGCTGTTGTTCTGCACAAAGGACTGATCAAAGCGATACCAGCAATTAAAGGCATCATGTCCATATTTCTCACACAGTTGACAGGTAGGACGGTTGCCACGCCCCCTGCCACGGCCTCTTCCACGGCCATATCTGCCTCTACCTCTTGAATTATATTGATAGTTGGAGTCATATTGGTGTTGTGTTTGATGAAGGTTTGCAGAATCTGAATTGAACTGTTGCTGTGTCTAAGGAGTTTGTGCTATGTTTGCTGAGACATTAGGAATGGCTAGTTCTTGACGAAATTTGTCAAGTTGAGCCTCTTGAACCAATAATAAAGCTTCTATATCAAACAGTGATGGAGAATCAGGTCTTCCATATATCATCATGACAAACTGATTGTATTCTTCAGGCAATCCCTCTAGGATGGCATCAATTTGATCTTGCTCACTGATGGAGTCACCAATGGCCAAAAGTGAATCAGCAATGACCATAATTCGTAGAACATATTCAGAAATTGACCTAGTTCCTTTCTTTGTACTCTTTAACTCTAACCTCAATTTCCTAAGCTTTGCCTTCAAATGTGCATAAAATAATTTGTGTATTTTATCCCAAACTTGCCAAGAATGTTTACAACCGATTACTCTAGGTAAGATTGAATTAGAAAGTATGGATAAAAGTCATGTAAACAGCAATTGATCTTGTACGATCCATTTGCCATAAGCATCAGATATAACATCAGATTCACGATATGCTTCAGTAGCATATTTCATAGGTATGAGAGGATTTACCACAAAACGGTGCAGTTTGTGAGAGGCAATGACACCTTCGACTTGCTGACTCCACAGCAAGAAGTTCTTATCATCCAGCTTGATTGAAAGTGTAGGCACGAAAGAAAAAGTTGTTGTGGAATTCGATCGTCCACCACCATTGCTGAGATTCGAAGGGCTTGGAGAAGATGAAGACGAAATCGCCATAGCTAGAAACCTTGAAGGTTTGGCCTAGGGAAAAGAAAAGCTCTAGATACCATAAAGAGAAACTAGAGTATGATAGTGAGGCTGAAGTTTCATAGCTAATGCAAAATGATGATTGATTGCTCTGATTAATATTACAGCGGTGAGGGTATTTATAACCCTTAGAAGACTTGGTGTGCAAGCAACAGACTCTAACTAAAATAACTAACTTCTAACAGAATGTAACTAACTTCTAACAAAATTGGTAATTGGTATACAAGTATTGTACAGGTATTATACTACTCTGATACTCCCCATGATTCTTAATTATTTATGTATTGTATATCATTATATCATATGATTGATTTAATTAACAAAAAGATAATTACCACATCGCTTTTTATAGATGAGCCAAAAATGAATTTATAAGGATACAGGGGCACCCGAACCCGTATACAAAGAAGCACTAAAGAATAGGGCAGCAAAACAAGGTAAAGATTGAGTTAACAAGAAGCTTCACATGACAAAAATGTAGTCTAAACAAGAGCCGCAAAAACAAGGTTGAAGAAATACATTGTCCCAACCCACAAGAAGCCTTTACAATCTGTAACAGTCATAACATGGTTAGTTACATTAGACTCTGGTGGGTGGTGGTTTTTGCTGGTTAATAGGCTTTTAGCTGATTGATTAGTGTAATGATCATACTGATCACATTTAATCACTGTCTAATTTTTGTGGTTGGTATATGGGTGGTGTCTTTGTAAGTGGGGTTTCTTTTTTATTTTTATTTTTTTCCTTTATATCGTGGGCTTTCAGGGGGTTTACTATCATCTTTTTTGTTATTGGTTGTTTGTATTTGGTTTCTATGTTGTGGAGGGTCAACGGCTTGCTTCATATGGGTTTTCAGCTATTTTCTCAACCAAGTGGGAGCTTTTAGTGCTAGGTTGATCAACTATCTTTAGTCCATTATAGCATTAACTCCTCTTTGTATTCAAGTTCGGGTACCCTTTATATCGGCATTATATATAAAATTTTGGTTTATCAAAAAAAAAATCACATGTTATCGTCCTTCTTTATTCTTTTGTATATGAGTTGGTGTAGTTGCCACCAAACCGCTACAAACACTGAAAACATTGGCAGAAACCAGAACCACATATAACAGGTTGACCGCAGAAGGAGAAAAAAGGAACCATTGCATTCTTGTGCAAGATCATCAAAGGTATTATAATTACCACATCAATTTGATAAAAAAATCGAAAAAAGAGCGAGTGTATGAAAGGCATATATAATAGTTTTTTTGGTTTGGCATTCAACATAGTTAGTCATTGGGACCGAATGAGCCATCGAATTATTCACAAGGCTTCGATCCTTAGGATTCATTATGGGACTAATCTCCGAGTCTGTCGCATGGTTAGTAAAGTATGGCCAATGATTGTTGCATATCCAAAGATCGAATTCGGATAGAGCCAGAATGATTCGTCCTTAAGTAACAGTGTGTTAACCACTTGCACTCAACCACTTAGCTGAAAGGTATCATAGTTTGGCACAAATTACTATGGTACTTGTATATATTGACAGAAAGAGCAAGGTGAACAAGGGTTAGAACTTTATGATTATATATATATATATATATATATTTATTGCATATGAGTTCAATACAAGTTTAAGTAAATATTTATCCTGGCAGACACCGTAAAAGTTCAATAATCTGGGACACTTTGCTAGTGGGGATTGGTGTTTTCAAATGAACAGGCACTGATGGTTGTTTAATAGATTGATTAGAAATTAGATATGTGACAAATTAAAGATCAACACTAGCGTGTTTGGGAAAGATGTTTTTGTGGGATTTCAACTGTTTTTGAAGGAAAAATATGTTTTGTGAAAAAATAATTATGTTTGATTTCATTAATTATTTTCTAAAAAAGATTTTTAAAACCCTTAAACTGTTTTGCAATAAGCCAAGGGACCCAACTCTTTGCTGAAATTGTTTTTGATTATTCTCAAACTTTCCCGTATTGACCTCGTGGCGGTGGGAGGTCTCACTGCTGTGCGTGTTGTTGGTGTTGTGCGTGGCGGTGGGGTTGAATGCGTGTTCTTGGTGGTGTGTTCAACTATTGAGGGATTAAAGATAACAGCCACCAAGATTGAGGGGCTGACAGTCCTTCCGCCATCCCTCCCTCTCTCGGTGACGCGCCGTTCAAACAGCCACTACAAGCTTTACCGCCGTTCTATTTATTTTATTATGCAAAGCAATTTGGTTTTGGATTGTTGATGTTGAGGAGGACGGAAGAGCACAAGAGGCGGTAAAGATGGCTTTATTATCGGCACGGTAGCTTCGTTGGTCAGAGAAGCCTCTTTGCCTTATTTTTATTTTTTTCATTTCAATAAAATTAAAGTGAGTTGCTTGTTGAGTTTAATAACATTGTTGGTGATGAGAATTTATCAAATGATGATAAAAGAAAAACACGTATTAAAAACAAATTTCTTAATATCTTTTTTTTAATTTATTATATAAAAGTGATTATGTTTGCATCATCCAAATATAATAGATTATTTTAAAATCAATTTTCAGCAAATATATCAAAATAAAAACAGATTCGAATTATAATCGATTATTTGAAAACAGATTATCAGTTTAATCTTTTTTTTTCAGTTTTCTCAAACACACTCTAACCGATGTATTATTGTTACGGGGAAAATAATTGTCTTGTAAGTACAGGTGATCAAAATGTAAAGCAGACCAAAAATTAAAAGACACAAAAACGAAGGGGATTCCAAAAATGAATGAAACAATAGATGGTGACCCTAGTTTTGATCACATAGAAGCTAGTAAGCTAGTTAAGACAGAGGGGGGAGCGAGGAGATGTGATTTGTTTGCCCTTTCCAGACTTGAAATTGTTTAAGCCTTGGAGGTCATGGATTGTCGAGCAATACCGTATAATTAATTAATTATCATTAACAAATATCGTACATATTACTCATTCAAAATTTTCAATCACTTTGCTCATGTCCAGTATAGGAGCCACAGTATAGGAGCCAACATGTAGACCCATCCCAAATTTGTAATGCGCCCCAACTTTCGACACTAGCTAATAATGACATTCTAACAAAAAGCCAGAAAATAAAACAAAATAAAATAAATAGAGATAACTTTTTGTTTTAGGGGGAAGGGTGTTGAACAAATAAATTGTTTTTTTTTAATTTTAATATTGATCCTTGATAATAATTAGGATTGATGTAGTATTATTATAAGAATTTGTGAGAGCTTTCTAATTTCTATCTTTCTTTCTTTTTCTAGAGGATAGAAATTTAAATTTCCCTAACGAATTAATTAAGCTCTATATTTGTGTGAGCTTTCTAATTTCTATCTTTTTTTATTTTTTATTTCTAGCTTATGCTTTTGGTGGGCAGCTTTCTATCTTATTAAATATGTTCTTGTCAAAAATTATATTCCAAAAATATAAGCAGCTAAATAGAGATTCATGAATAGTTTATATAATATGTCCATTAAGAGTGTGTTTGGGAAAGATGAAAAAAAAAAGATTTTCTTAATAATCTGTTTTCAAATAATCGATTATTGTGATAATCGATTATAATCGGAATCTGTTTTTGTTTGGGTATGTTTGCTGAAAAGCAATTTCAAGATAATCTATTTCGTTTGGGTGGTGCAAAAATAATAACTTTTACACAATGAATTACGAAAAAGGGTACGAAGTTATTTGTTTATATTGATAATATTTGATGGTTTTTTAACGTTAAAACTTGTTGAAATGTTTTTTTATATATTTTGTCATCATTTTTTTTATTATAAAAAATTGAATAAAATTTATAACATTTTCTCGTGACCATGAAAACAAATAAAAATATATTATTTATAGCTAGAATATTTAAATATAATTAATAAATATTTCATTTTAAATAAACTAAAGAATTTTATTTCATTTAATTAAGGTTAAAGTAATCTTTTGGTCCCTATATGTAATACTGATTTTCAATTTGGTCCCTATACGTAAAAAGTTATCAATTTGATCCTTATACGTGATACTGATTTTCAATTTAGTCCTCACCGCTAATTGGTCCCTATATAAGAGAACCAAATTGTAAATTGTTGTCACATGTAGGGACCAATTCAACAAAAAAAATTGAAATCGGTCCTATATGTGACAATTATTTTCAATTTGATTCCTATATGTGATAACAATTTACAATTTGATCCTCTTATATAAGGACTAATTAACGATGATGAACAAATTAAAAACTAGTATCACATATAGAAATCAAATTGATAACTTTTTATACATAAGAACCAAATTAAAAATCAATATCATATCACATGGTCCCAAACATTACTTTGATCTTAAAGTAGCTATTGGAGCTACCTAGTCCAATGCCACGATGTGCAAAATGAGGAGTTTTGTACATTAAAGTAGCTATTGGAGCTACGTTGACGTTGATTGCTACTGTACAAGAGAAAAAAGTTCGTCGATATATGCCGGGGGCAAGACGGGAAGAAAACAGTGATATGAGAAATAATCTGAATCATACAAGTAAACAGCTGGTATATCAGCTTGTTCAAAACAGCTGAATTTGATGTTAAAAAGTTTTTTTAAGAAATATTCTTTTTTTCCAAACATAATAATTATTCCATAAAACAGCTGAAATCTCTAGAAACAGTTGAATAGAAAAGAATTAATCTTTTTCAAACAAGTTCTAAATGAAAGTTTTTTTCAATCTGAAATGATAATTAATTAAACAAAATTATTTTTAAATGGAGGATTTTTAACTTGATCGGAGGTTGAGCATGATGCTATATAAGCATCGGACCACACAGAGGAGCAATCCATTAAGCATGATTCAACAAAGTGTAAACTCTATCATACATGAACCATCACTAAGGATCTTAAGAATTTATAGTCTTCATTAATAGAATGAATAGAAACACTAATATTTCTCCATGCTTAAATGTTAATACTTCTTTCTTTGAACTTCAATCAACAATGGAAACTCTTTTATCCCTTTCCTTCCTCTTTACGCCTCTAACTTTGATGGAAATTAAAAGACTTTCTTTCTAGACAGAGATAGGGAAATATTTCATTTCCTTCCTTTTATAATTGCTTCCATCAAGCAATATATCATTTCATTCATAAGACTCATTCCCAAGAGTCATAATCATTTATTCAAATGTCAAATAATATGTCCTTTCATTCAAATATTAAACCACCACTAATATTTGTCACGCACATGAGACATTAATTCTTACATTCTCCCATTTGGCTCATGTGATAAAGTACAACCTCATGTGGTCCAATAAATTCTCAATCATAATGCGCATAAATAAGGACAATTGTTTCATCGTAAGTCATATTTAAGAACAAGAAATAATAAGAGTCATGGCGGTCATATATCTCTACTTTGAGGTAGTTCCTTCCATGCACTACTATATTAGTCTTCTTCCTAATATGACACTTTCATGGAAAGTACATAATATGTCTAACAATAATGTCATTTTAAAGACCAATCATGTTTTCAACGTCATCATTCATAATTGTGCACACATAAGTTTGAAAACAAAAATCTCAGAAACTTATACATTAATAAGCTTAGAGTGTCATACATACATCATTAATGAATTAAAAACATAATTTAACATTCGCTAACAGACATAATACCCATTCTTTCAACATGACCAGTAAATACTTTGTGCGGTATTCCTTTTGTTAAAGGGTCGGCAATCATAAGTTCGGTGCTAATATGATCAATTGACACTCTTTGTTTATGAACTTCTTCTTTAACGGCAAAGTACTTTATTTCCATATGCTTAGCACCCTTAGAGTACTTATCGTTTTTCGAAAAGAAGACAGCTGCAGAATTATCACAATAAATTTTCAGCGGCCTGACAATACTGTCGACTATTCCAAGTCCTGAAATAAAGTTCCGCAGTCAATTAGCCTGAATAGTGGCCTCAAAGCATGCCACAAATTCAACCTCCATAGTGGATGCAACAATGACCGACTGCTTCGCACTCTTCCATGATATTGCTCCTCCGGCTAAAAGATATACGTAACCAAAAGTGGACTTTCTTGTATCCACACATCCAGCAAAGTCTGACTCAGAATGTCCAACCACCTCAAGGTGATTAGATCTCCTATAAGTAAGCATGTAGTCCTTCGTTCCTTGCAAGTATCTTAGAACTTTCTTTGCAGCTTTCCAGTGGTCCATTCCTGGATTACTCTGGTATCTACCCAGCATTCCAACTGCAAAACTTATATCTGGTCTCATGCATGTCTGAGCATACATGAAACTCCCAACAACAGATGCATAAGGAATATTTTCCATCTGTTTCTGTTCCAAATCATTCTTTGGACATTGCATTAGACTAAACATGTCTCCTTTCTGAATTGGAACAGGAGATGCTGAGCACTTGTCCATCCTAAAACTCTAAAACTTTATTAATATATGCTTTTTGAGACAAACCCAACAATCCAAGTGATCTATTCCAGAATATTTCTATTCCGATCACATAGCTTGCCTCACCCATATCCTTCATTTCAAAATTGTTAGAGAGAAAGTTCTTGGTCTTACTTAACAGACCAAGATCATTAGTTGCAAGCAAGATATCATCAACATACAGAATCAGAAATATAAACTTACTCCCACTGATCTTCAGATATATACACCGGTCAACAGTGTTTTCCTTAAATCCAAAAGAAACAACAGTATCATTGAACTTAAGATACCATTGTCGAGAAGCTTGTTTAAGTCCGTATATTGATCTCTTAAGTTTACATACCATGTGTTCCTTTCCTTTCTCTATGAATCCCATTGGTTGATTCATATAAACATCTTCCTCTAAGTTCCCATTTAGAACGACAGTTTTCACATCCATTTGATGCAACTCTAAATCATAATGAGCTACCAATGCCATGATAATTCTGAAAGAATCTTTCTTGGAAACTGGTGAAAACGTTTCTTTGTAATCAATGCCATCTTTCTGAGTAAAACCTTTAGTAACAAGTCTGACCTTGTAAAGTTCAAGGTTGCCATGAGAGTCACGCTTAGTCTTAAAGACCCATTTACACCCAAATCTCTTGCAACCTTCAGGCAATTTTACGAGGTCCCAAACATCATTCTGTTCCATGGATTTAAGCTCATCTTTCATGGCATCTAACCATTTATCAGCATTATCACCATTCATGGCTTGTGAAAACGAAACTGGATCATCATCAATTCCTAAGTCATTTTCTGACTCTTGTAGATATACCACATAATCATTCGGTATAGCAGATCTTCTTTCTCTCTGGGATCTTCTTAATGCTATTTCTTGTGGTTGTTCTATTATAGGTTCATTGTCAACCTCGGGAACATTAATTTGTTGTTCTTCTTGATTATTATACGGTTCAACAATTTGAGGAACAACAACTTGAGCAGTAGGAATACAAGTCAAAGGAACTTGTATTCTTACTTCATTAATCTCCACATTTCGGGAAGCTTCACTCCCACCGGTTTCACCACTCTCAATGAACCTAGCATTCCCAGTTTCAACAATTCTTGTACTATGGGTAGGACAATAAAATCTAAACCCCTTAGACTTTTATGGATAACCAATGAAATATCCACCGATTGTTCTTGCATCCAGTTTATTTTCTTGTGGATTGTAAATCCTTATTTCTACCTGGCAACCCCAAACATGCAGGTGCCTTAAACTAGATTTCCTTCCAGTCCACAGTTCAAAAGGTGTCTTTGGAACTGCCTTACTAGGAACCCTGTTCAACAAATACATGGCAATTTTTAAGGCATACATCCACAATGATAAGGGTAAAGATGCATTACTTAACATACTCCTAACCATATCCATTAAGGTTCGGTTACGCCTTTCCGATACACCATTTTGTTGTGGTGTACCTGGCATTGTGTATTGAGCACATATGCCACACTTTTCTAGGAATTTAGCAAACGGACCAGGGTGTTGTCCATTTTCATCATACCTTCCGTAATACTCACCACCTCTATCAGACCTTATGATTTTCACCTTTCTGTCCAATTGCCTTTCAACTTCATTTACATAAATTTCTAAGGCATTCACCGCTTGAGACTTCTCATGCTGTAAATAGATATATCCATAACGTGAACAATCATCAATAAAGGTGATAAAATATTTTTCCTTACCGAAAGAATTAACATCAAAAGGTCCACATATATAAGTGTGAACTATCTCAAGAAGCTGAGTGCTTCTCTTGGGGCGCATTTCTTTGTGTGTTTTGTTTGCTTTCCTTTAATACAATCCACACAAATATTAAGGTCAGTAAAATCAAAATCTGGAAGGACTTCATTCTTTATAAGTCTTACCATTCTTTCCTTGGAAATGTGACCCAAGCACTTATGCCACAAATAAGCAGAACGTTCATTCACTAAACCACGTTTAGTGCCAATATTATGATGCAAGGTCATAAGTGTTTCAGCATATAGATTATCAAGATTCAATCTATATAAACCATCAATAAGTATACCAGATCCAATCATAAATGTATGCTTATACAAACTGAAACATCCATTACCAAACTTAAAAGAGTATCCAACACATCAAGTTGAGAAAAAGAAACTAAATTCCTAGAAATATTAGGTACATACAAAGTTTCAAATAAATCTAAATGATGTCCAGTGTCAAGGATCAAACGATAAGTCCCGATAGCTTCCACTGGAACTTTCACTCTATTCCCCATGAATAAAAACTTCTCATTTGGGCTTCTGGTTTGGATCGTAAGAAATCCCTACATCGTATTAGAAACATGGGTCGTACATCCAGAATCAATCCACCAAGTATTATGAGGAACTTCAGTTAAATTTGAATCGAAACATACATAAGCATTAAACTCACTTTTCTTTTCGAACCAAGCCTTACGTTTGGGGCAATCCTTATGGAAATGTCTAGATTTCCCATATAAATGACATTAATTTGTCATTCTTTCCTTTCTTCTGGATCTTAACGGAGGACTCATTTATCTTTAGTGGTCCTTTCCCCTTTCCATGTTTCTTATCAGAATTCTTACCAGCTCCTTGATGGTTCACATAATGGATTGAGTAGTTCCTTGATTCTTAAGTCTCGTTTCCTCTTGAACCAACATACTGTGCAATTCATGCACATTCCATTTATCTTTCATGGTGTTGTAGTTCATTTGGTACGGACCATAATCAGACGGTACTGAGTTCAAAATGAACTGCACAAGGAAATTCTCATCCACTTTCATTCTCAATGACTTAAGTCTTGCTGCAATATTTATCATTTCAATAACATGCGCATGCATAGTACGAGAACCATCAAACTTCATGGTGGTTAAGGTACTCATTAATGTCCCAACAAGAGACTTGTCAGCAGTTTGGGAGCGCTCTTCCACATTCTTCATAAATTCTTTTGCACTTTCAGTTTTAGGAAGAGCAGACTTAATGTTACTTCCTATGCTCATTCGCATAAACATCAAACTTAGTCTGTTTGACTTTTCTCAAGCCTTAAAATGAGCCTTCTCTTCATGCTACTAGCATCAGTAATAGCAGCAGGCTTCTCAACTTGAAGAGCCAAATCAAGATCCATTACACTAAGGTGAAATTGGATTTGTTCACTCCATTCAGAGAAGTTCAGCCCATTAAATGTTGAAACAGACGTGGCATGCGAATGTAAAAACATAGGAACATATACTGCAATTAACACATGCTTCACATTAATGCTTTGAGTCATAAAATAACATACAATCAAATTCAGACAATAAACATTAAACATTCAATGCACATTAATGTTCTCCTTTGGGTGATACATCAATGCACAACAAACATAATGATGCTAATACAGTCAATATTATTAGGCAATGAAATATGCAGTAACTAGAAATATTTACTATCTTTGGACATATAAATAAAACTAATAGTGCATTCACATCACCATCAATTATGTCCATTAATTATAAAAACAACTAATCAACCTTTGGGTGATCCATAAATGCCTTATAACAATGAACTTCAATTTACCCATAAACTAACAATCATCATATCATTTATAACATCACATTCTATGGGTAATTGAAATAAATTATCATTCATTTAGAATTAAATAAACTTTCAGATTTGACCACTTTGATAATTAACAAATCCATCATACATTTAATCCCAAAATATTCAAACACTTCACAAACATTTAATTGTAAGATTAACAGTATCATACAATTCATTAGTGGAGAATAAACATAACTGATGGTGTGATACTGTGACATACAATTCATGATATCTTTCTTACTGCATCAATGTACAGGATATATAAAAACTGGCCGGTTCCCAAAAGAGGCGCTACTGCATGCAATCTGGATCCCCTATTTACCTAAACGTTCGAGATTCGTATCAACTATCAAGTTTAAACAAACATATTAGATCAAATTATAAGGAACATATGGTCTAGCGAGGTGCAAGCTTTTATATAAGTGTTATATATCTTTCCATTTTATGTATTTTAATAATTAATTATACCGGAGCCTTTTCTTGTATTCGATGTTGCATGCAAAGCACATCTTTATCACAAGTCACAACATTGTGTTTGCTGTGGATTTTATGGTCCTCCCATTTGAAGACACATGAAATCAAAATGATTGACTCAATACAGCACTTCCAACTGATTTTTATGTTCCTTCCTCTTCTCCTGGTCACATGACCAAAGTGGATCACCACTAAACTCATTCATTCGAGAATATTAGTTGATTCCTGCAAGAAACAAACTCTTTATATATATATATTGTATAGTTTAATTAAGTGATAATTTAGTTTAATGATATGATAAACAACAGCCCGAAACAAAGGAGTACTGGAGAAAGAGAGAAAAGACCAGAGGAGACTGATAAAATAAACTGTTTTATATCCGCTGCACGTACACAAAAGCTAATTGTTAATGACTCATCTTTACATTCAATTATAAAGACACTAGTGCAGAAAATGGATTCTACATCGGAGTTTACACATCGGTTTATTAGAAATCGATGTGTAAAACGAGGCGGTGGCATTTTTGAAATTAAAACCAAAGTATTACACATCGGTTTAGAGAATAACCGATGTGTAAAAAGTTTCCACATCGGTTATTTCTAACCGATGTTTAAAATTAAAATAAAAAAAATATAAAGTCAGAATTTTTAACATTTAACATCGGTTCTATTTTAACTGATGTGTAAAATGTGATTAACCACATCGGTTTCTAAATAACCGATGTAGAAAATTATAAAGAAAAAAAAATAGAAATTAAAATCTTATTTTTACACATCGGTTTTTATTAACCGATGTATAAAATTAAAAAAAAATTTCAGAAGTTAAAAGTTTAATGTTTACACATCGGTTTTACCATAACCGATGTGTATAAGATGTTTAACACATCGGTTTTTCTCATAACCGATGTGTAATATTCCCAATTTTTCTTTTTCCCTCCTTCTGTTCCGCTAACACTCCCATTCTTCACTTTATGAACCCTAGCTAAAACAGAAAACACTCCCTCCCTCTGCTAACGCGCGTTCATCTCATCCGTCATCTCCTCCCTTGTCTCCAACCCTACCGCTGCCTCCGCTAACACTCCCATTCTTTCTCTGCTAACGCGCGGCTCACTGTCCCTCCCAGAAAACCCCATTCCTCACCTCCATTGCCCCTCACAGAGAGCTCCTCTTCGCTGCTATCACCTCCCAGAAAACAGGTCACACACACTCACTCGCCCCATTAGCGTGCAAGAGAGGGAGACCATTTAAGAGGTAACTAACATCCATCTTCCTTTAGTGCTATCACCTCCCAGAAAACAGGTCACACACACACTCTCTGATTTCTCTTACGGTTTTTAGTAACTTTATGGGTTACGTTAGTGCTGATGATTGATGGAATATTTCTAGAATTGGGTTGCTTGTCATATGTTTGCTTAAATGTGTGTGAGAATGTTATGTCAAATTGATCACATCGTTTGCGGCAGTACTCATTGGTATGTGAACTCCCCGATATTTGAATTTCTAATTGCAACAAGACATTCGGTTCAAGTATTCACATTACGTAATCTGAAAAGTAATGTTCAGGTGTGTAATCTTTGTTGGTGTGGTGTCTGATTTATGCATACGTTACTAGCAAAAAGCTTATTCTGTTTAAAAGTGGTTTAGTGTAGTATAGATAGAACATGCTAAATGCTTGTAAAAATGATGATTTCACTTGCTTCTTTCCAATTTGCAACCTTTTGTTAAAGCAAAGAGATTGGTCACGATGTGTCAAATATGAACCTGCAGCATGCATGTGCCACTTTGATTAGATGCTTATAGGTTTTTAGTGTTATGAAGTGATAAAAAAATGGGTTTTCTTGAACTCAACGAAAAAAGAGAAGTGAGGCTTACTTTGTATTGTTTATATTGCAATGACATTGGTTCTCTTGCACTTTTAATTGTTTCCTCCTTTATCTGAGACCAAAAGTTAAATTAAGCCATAAAGGGATGTTAACATTGTGAGTTAGTAGAATTGTTGGCTGCAAATTTGTTTTCTCTAGAATGCATTTTTTTGGGCCCATTGTTAACAAATTTCTGTTCTTCATATTATTGCTAAATAGCCAGCTGCATTTTCTGTTTTAGAAATGGAAAAGTCAGTTCATGAAATATGACTTTTTGTATAGGTACACTCGGTCAGAAGCAGAATA
This sequence comes from Sophora flavescens, assembly GCA_030762895.1. Classification (NCBI taxonomy): domain Eukaryota; kingdom Viridiplantae; phylum Streptophyta; class Magnoliopsida; order Fabales; family Fabaceae; genus Sophora; species Sophora flavescens. Next base: position 135,526,129 of record CM061070.1, on the reverse strand, counting down.
TTAAGCAGAATATTCATTAATTATTCATTACGGTTTCCGGCTGAGTGTTCTTCCCACACCCGGTAAGCTTTCTCCTCTCCATTTTTCTCGTTTGGTTTTTGTTTGCATTAGACTTGGGGATTGGAGTGTTTTATTATTTTTCTTAATGTTAATTATTTAGTAAAGCCTTAGTTTCCCGTTTGAGATGCAATACTAATGAGCGTACGTGTATGTGCTTAATGTACCGCTCATTATATGTTTACGTTGATATTTATAAGTTATGTTTATGTACGTTGATCGATATTTATAAGTTATGTTTGATATTTATCCTGACATACTAACAAGTTTTTTTTTTTGTTGTGTTTAAACAGGTATACATGGCTGATCATGAGGATATCCCTCCTTCATGCAGCGGGTCAGAGACCCCGTCTACCGGTAGAAAGGGTAGACGTGCCACACGGATGAGGAATTTGACTGCCAACCGTGGGTCAAATCAAAGGATAAGAGTAGACTTTGATAATAACCTCAATCCTATTGGGCCAATGGAAGATCAGTTTAACAGTTTTGTGGTGACCCTTGCTAGGAACAGGCCCAGTATACTCGTTGATAGATGGAGAGATGTACCGGCGGACGTGAAGGAGCAGATATGGGAGAGTATTCTGGTATCTATACTTCTACGTCCTGTGTTTGTCTGTATCTACTTTATTTTTATCTTAATAATATCATACAGTAATTCGTTGATTCTTTTGGTCTTAATGTAGTTGACCTTTGACATACCGGATACATACGCTATGAAGAAGCGTTTGCTAAAGTATGCTGGAGAGCGTTGGAGGGCTTTTAAGACCGACCTGGGCAGATACTATATATTCAATCCAAAAAGTAAAAAGAACCCACTTGAGGTGTATCTGTTTCTTGACAAGGCGACGTGGGATCGCTTTGTTCAGAGCCGACATGATCCCAGCTTTCAGGTTAACTTATTTGATTTGTCTCTAAATTTATGTAATTGCATTAATTTCATTTACTTATGTAATTTAATTGTCTTTTATTTATAACAGGAGAAGAGGAAAAAGGGGCAGAAAAACCAAAGCAAGAATGTCTACCCCCATGTCATGTCTCGTGGGGGATATAAAAAGCTTGTTCAGAAAATGGTTGAAGAGGAAAAGAAAGCACGTCAGGAAGCAGCATCTCAGGCGGATCCTAATGCTGAAACTCTTCCAGAGGTTGTTGATCCACCTCCACCCCCACGCCATCGTTCATGGAAGAGGGGCCGACAAAGAAAAACGGGACAATATACATCCGAGGAGGCCCGCCAAGTAGCTGAGAAGATTGTAAGTATAGTTTGTTGTAATTGTCATTTTAAGATTGTTACCGAATTGTAATGTGACCTGATATTTTATATGATAGGATGCCTTGGATGATCAGCTAACCCAAGGAACCTTTGTTCCTAGAGGACGCGATGATATCTTATCTACTGCCATCAGAAACGCAGACCACCCGGCCGTGTCATTGGTGTTGGATGGGGAGTCGGCATTCGTCAATACCATGGTTCATCTTCACACCAATGCCACAGGGATGTTGAATCGAGATAGAGCACGACTAAAACAGGAGATTGCGGTGAGCTTCGACAGGAGATGGCCGAAGCGGTTTGTCCAATGAGATGGCAATATTGACTTTTATGTCCCAGCAGATGACAGCCGGTGTCCAACCCTCTATCCAACCCTCTGTGCATGTGAGCACTAAGGGCTCATGTGATCCTCCTCATCATCCTGAAAACGATGATGATGGTGATGTTCTTCTTCTGCTTTGCCGATGATGATGATGATGATGACGACCACGATAGGTGTGAGTTGTATGTTGATGATCATCATCATCGCCGCTTAGTGGCATTGGGTAGGGCATATAATAACTTAGGTAATATCATACACCATCGGTTATTACTGGGATGATCACCGAGGGTCGTTGTTGAGATTATTCGAGATGTCTTGATGCTCGAGTCCCTGTGCCCACCGAGGAGGTTCAAGCAGTGAGTCAGGCCCTCGGTAACTTCATCCTCTGGCCAAGAAGACTGGTCAACTTTCTTGTTGCATCTGAGGTATTCGGTTAGTTGTGTTTTTCTATATTCATAGTTGAAATAATTTATTATTGTTTAAAGATAATGCTTTATTTTTATTCGTTATAGAATGTTGGAAATGATATTGTGCCTAAAAGGTCGGATCTAGGAAGACCAGAGATGTCTGCTCCTGCCAAGGTATTCATTTGACCATTTAGTTAATAACGAATTAAATAACTTAATTATCCGTGATTACTAATATATATATATGTTGTTTAGGGGATCGACAAAGGGGCACCTGGCCATGGTGATGTTTTTAAAGTTCTGGCTATACAGGTTGTCACCATGGAGAATGACGCAGCCTTGGTAAGGTTGGAACATGATGCCAGCCCTGGTGAACTGTATATACCAAAGAAGGAACTTATGGAGATGGTACTCAATAAAGAAATGGCCAGTTCTGCATATCACGTAAGTACATTTTATTTATAAGCTAAGTACGTAATTAATTTTTAAATACTATGATAATTAACATGTTTTTCCAATATATTAGGTATCTGCATCATATGTTAGTCGATCAGGGTAACCTCGCCCTTTATGGGTTCATTGACCCCATGTTCATTCAGGGTGATGTTCTCCTAGCATCGGAAGACCCGGTCACTACCATACGTGATATACTTGCCCGAGGATCACTGAAAGATGGCACGAGGTAAATGTTAATTGACACAATTAGAAGTAATAGTATAGATTCGTTATATGTTTTATGTTAGTTTATTACTTAAAAGATATAATCTTTTGTCCAATTAAACTTGCAGATATTCAACAATCCAACTCCATTATCTGATTCTGACATCAACAACATAAAGAGGTGTTGGGCAACTTTCTTTCTTGAAGTGTACCAACCATAGTTTGTATATATGTAGTTAGTTTAAAAACTTATCATGTACTAGCTATAGTGTACCTTTGACTGATGATATGTATTAGTGCTCGAGTCCTGGTTCAATTCTTCTTCTCTCGTGTTTTGATGTAGCCTTGATAAAGTGTTGTTTTCATTCATTCGAAATTAATTAGGCACGATGCCCTCTGTTTTGATTCTGTGCTCACTAGTCATTTGATGAAATGTCAGTATTTTTAACCATATGTGTAAGAGCTGATTGTTTGTGCCAAGAAAATTGAATGAAGTATGTTTTGCTTTTGATATGGTTAAAACTTTGTTGCAATTGTGTCAAAACTGGTTTGGTGTTACGTTGTTGTTTCTTGTTTGATCGAGGTGCTATTTGGTTTGCTACCTTAAACAAGTTCCTGGAATTGATGGTTATGAATTAGTAAGTGCTCTTACTTTACCAATTAGTTTGCCTTGCCCATTTGTTATCTAACTCATGTGATGCCTAAATCACGTGTGGTTAATGCCTTGCTGTTTCTTGTCATCGAATGAACTATAAAAAATTGTGTCTTCCAATTGTATGTGGCTGCTTGTTATCATTTTCTCTTGGTTTGGTGCAATAACTACATTATGTTTACCACAAAATTTACGAGTATGTTATTCTGGTATTGATCTGCATTACTGAAACAGGGGAAATGAATGATTGAAATGTAAATAACAGATTTAAAAAAAAATGAGATTTTACACATCGGTTCACCAAAAACCGATGTGTAAATTTCATTTTCCACATAGGTTTTCCCAAAAACCGATGTGTAAATTTCACTTTACACATCGGTTCTGATTAAAACCTATGTGGAACGTGAAATTTACACATCGGTTTTTGAGAAAACCGATGTGGAAAGTGAGGTTTCCAACTGCTTATCAAATGACAAATTAATTTTTCACATCGGTTAAAAGAAAACCGATGTTTAAAATATACTTTACACATCGGTTTTATAACCGATGTGTAAAGTGGCAATAAACCACATCGATCGTTTCCACATCAGTTTGAAAACCGATGTGAAAAATCATAAATAACCGACGTGGAATCCCTTTTCTGCACCAGTGAGAGGAGATTTTGGAATCTATAATTCTCTACTTCTACTTGTACGAGTTTGTCAGTATTGTTAACAAATTAAAGTAGAAAAGAATAAATTAAGAATAGATTATTTAAATTAATATGCATCATGACCTGAGAAGTTGGCATACGTGTATCCGTATGACTTTAGTTGATACACAATACCCCACCATTACCACAATGTTCTCTCTTTAGATGATAAGCTCGGACAAACTGCAGGGCCAGTTGTTTTCATGTACATTTTGAGTTCTTTTCTATTCTGGCAGTAACTGGAAAGAAGGAAAATGGATACACTTTACAGGAGAAGATGTTCTCCACCTAAATGTATACTTGGAAGAAGAATTCTATTCTTTATTGTCCACAAACGGACTTGGTTTTCCACTCATTCTTTACCTCTCCTTCATAACCATTATGGACTTGTTTATACTCAATTGTTAGTTAATTAACATGCAATTTTCACCTGCTTCTTCTCTTTTCTTTGTTGAGCACTTCTATACTGGAACCGGTTCCTCTCCATGAACTGATGGATCCATTGGATGAGAAAGGGACACATTTAATAAAATAATATTATTTAGAAAATAATATTATTTTATTAAATATATCTTTCTCTTTCATAATGAACCTCTCCAATAATTGGATACATCCTACTCCCTTCTATACTATCTTTTTTTAATAGATCAGTCACCTAAGAATTAATGCACAAGCCAGTATCCAATAATCAAATCAAAATGGTAAGTCTCGTTGTTTATTCAATATGTTCAATTTCATTCTTTAAGCAGATTTTCGGGATATAGAAATGATCAAATGCACGCATTTGGATAAATAAAACAAATCATATCAGAAAAGTAGAATAATCGCAAAACGATAAAATAAGGGTCATCAGGCTTTCGCGAGGTCTCGAATTCTTCAACACAAGGCACAAGCCAACTGAAGGTGACAAAACTGACAGGATATATTGAAGACTCGGAAAGAAGCATCCAACGTTTTGAGTCAGCCTTCTCTCTAAATAAATATTAATTTCCAACTCTAACACCGAAAACAATAAAATTCCAGCTCTAAAGAAAATTACTAAGGTTATTTTGGTGTTTCAGACATGATTAATTTTAAAAGAAAATTATATGAAAAACGGGTTATATGATTTTTATTTGAAGCATATTCAAAGTTATCTGTTATATAGTATATGAACATGTTAGGATTGACTTATAAACAACTTATTTGGCTTATAAACTGGTATAAACACTTGTCAGGGCATTTGGAAAAACTTATGAAAACAGTTTATGATATGTTCATAAGTTGTTTTTAGTTTATTTTGATAAAGTTTTCATGATAGCTTATGAAAATAGCTTATAGCTTATAGCTTATATGAAAACAGTTTGACTATATTTTCTTTTTAATTATAGAAATAGCTTATATATAAGCATTTATGTGATAAGTGCTTATCCTATAAGTGCTTAATTAAGCCATTTACCTAATTACCAATTAAGAATCAAGATTACTTGGTTAAGCCCATCAATATTGAATATACTGTGAATTGTTTTAGGCGATCTATCTTGATTTTGAATCTATATATTATATTGCTATCAGAATCAAAGAAATTCAGATCATAATTGATCGAAGAACGATATATAAATATACCGTAGATCGAAAGTCTCGAGCAATTGATTAAAGTTATGTTTTTTTAACATTAAATTTTAGATACCGTATGTGATATCATATATTTTTATTTCTTTCTCTTACTTACTTTTTTATCATTTTTTGTATATATACATATCAAAAATATACAACCCAAAAATAAAGAGAGGACACCGTATGGTGTCCCCGATTTGGTATTAAAAAAAAACATTGTTGAATTGATTATTAGTGATGGAAAAACTAAGATAATATCCCAACTGCGTTTATATATTCAAGATAAACAAATAAATAAATGAATAAATTAAATATACACACACGTGTTAGTTAGAAGTTAGAATTACTGAACTAAAAAATAGATCAGCTAGATATGTAAGACAAGGTACATCTAGCAGAAGCTACCGTAGCTTGGACTGATGAGAGGATTACAAGATACTCATTAATTCAATCATGTTTCCTTAGCCAAAAGCCCAAAACTTATTAAATTTGTTGTCTGGTTTGCACTCTGCAGGAGGAGGGAGATCAGAAAGGGCATGGACTTGGCTGGTGTGTTATGGGGCCACTGCACGTGTATGGATGATTGCCAGATATCTAGGGTTTGGATGTTCCTCTTATCCTGATCTAATATATCTAGAAGAAGACTATAAGTATTACTTACTAATTATATATAGCACTATAAATTAATTAATTTATATTCTCTGCATCATTGACTTTATATATTCATACAATTAATCTATATGCAACATGGTTAATGCGACTTTAAATGATATTATAAACTAATTAATTTAGTCCATATCTCAATATTAATCCATAACATGATGCAACTCAAAAGCAAACTCCCTCTTGATATCTGAATAATACCAACTAAAAAAGAACATGATGTTGCTTAATGATTGAGACACAAGTACACAACTGCAGAAAGCTTCATTTTCAAGCGTATAAATAAATAAACATCGGGTGTACAATATTGTAGCTAGTTTTCAGTAGTATTACACACTCTAGCTAGTTTATTCATAAGTGACCACTTTCATTTTTAAAATCAAATCAAATGTAGTTTGAATAGGGGGCAGATGTTCAACACTCTGCCATGATATAGGGACTGGTTTAATCTACTAATTCAAATAAATTACAAGAGCAATGAATTAAGTTAGCATGGGTTGTCATTAATTTCAAAAGGTTTAACAATAACAGAAAGCTCGTGACAGTGATGGGATTTGTCTTTGTTGGGATTCTTTTCTATGGCTTGTAAATTAATTAAGGACGCGGTTAAGAGAACTTGACTTAAATAGCTGGCATTATTACGCATATGTGAAAGTTGGTCCTACAAATTTGTCCCAGTATCCATGTGATAGAAACAGAGTCTAAGAATAAAATCATACTCTCCCTTTTAGGCTTTGTTTCAAACAAGTTATACCTACATTAACTTTCGCTTTGGTATTGACTTGACTCTTAGAATATACAAGGCCCACAGCAAAGTTGATAGAATTTTTTTTATAGACAAATGTTAGTAATTAATGTGTTACGTTTGTGGGGGAGTTGAATCATGACCTCCTTATTGTTATTCTATAATGCAAATGTAGATGTAGAATTGTAATGCAAATGCAAATGGAAAGTTAGTTAGCAAAGTTAGTTAGTAGTTGGAAAACTAGTTGTTAGTCTGTTATGAAGTTAGTTACTGATGTGAGCAGTGTGGGACTTGAACAACTAGTGTATATAACTAGTGTGTATGTGTATCAAAGTGTAGTAATCAAAGATTTTGCTATTCACTGACTTTCCTCTCTCTCTCTCTCTAAGTTCTATACTCAAGTGTGTGTGAGTGCCTTTCATTGTGTGAGTTCCTCTTCATACCCCAACAAAATTGGTATCTAGAGCTTAAGGTCAGGGACCTGTGAAGAAGGAAAAAGGCGATCATGGCTTCATCGAATGGAGGAAATGGAAGCTTTCTTTCCAGTTTGTCGATTCTGGATGGCAAAAATTATGACCATTGGATTGTAAGGATGGAAGCCATTCTTGGCTTCCAAGAAATCCTGGATATCGTGAAAGAAGGTGTCACAAAAAGGGGCGATGCAGCTGCCAAGAAGAAAGACTACAAGGCTAAGTGCTTTCTTCATCAATGTGTTGATCTTGTCAACTTTGAAAAGATCTCCAAAGCCAAAACAGCCAAGGAGGCCTGGGATGTTCTGCAGAAGGCTTATGGAGGTGCTGAGAAGACCAAGAAAGTAAGATTGCAGTCCCTCAGAAGACAATACGAGCTGTTGTCCATGTTTGAACAAGATTCAGTAGCTGAGTATTTCAATAGGCTACAACTGCTTGTGAACTCGATGAAAACATGTGGAGATACAATCTCTGATCAGCAAATGGTTGAAAAGATCCTGAGAACTCTTACCACTAGGTTTGCTCATATAGTGGTTACAATAGAAGAGTCTAAGGATTTGGAGAATATGAAGGTAGAGGAGCTGCTGAACTCATTAGAGGCACATGAGCAGAGATTGAATGAGAGATCTAGAGTGAAGGAACCAGATCATGCTCTGCGCAGCCCGGATGTTCAAGAAAGGGAATGCGATTACGGAAAAAGGCAAGAAAGGAAAAGGAGGTAAGGTGAAATCCAATAGAGACGGAGGCTTTGGTTCTGGCAACAACTCTTACAGCCAGGATCAAACTTCATCTACTAAGCAAGGAGAGCAGTACAACAAAAGAAGGGGAGGAAGGTCAAGCAGAGGCAGAGGTGGAAAGAAGAAGTTTGATAGAAAGAAGGTTCAGTGCTTCAACTGTAACAAATTGGGGCACTTTGCAAAAGAATGCAGAAGCTGACAAGGTAGAGAGGTCAAGATCGGATGATGATGAGGCCTATGTTGCTCAAGATGATGGCTCGGATTTCGACCAAGTGTTGTTGATGGTGACAACCAACACGAGAAGGAGAGAGCAATACATCTTGGTATCTTGACACGGGGTGTTCTAACCACATGACAGTCGGAAAGATTGGCTGATTAATCTTGATTGTAGTGTCAAGAATAAAGTTAGATTTGCAGATAACAGTACTACACTACAAAAAAAACCTATTTAGCGACCGAAGATTTCGGTCGCTAAACATGATAATTCGGTTGCTATACTGTATAGCGACCGAATTAAGGGGGTAGCATAAACCCTAGTGGCTAAATGTTTAGCGACCGAACTTGTATTTCGGTCGCAAATTTGCGATCGATATTTCGGTCGCCGTATAGTTGGTCGCATGCTCAGCTAACCTAATTTGGTGACCGATATTCGGTCGCTATTTCGGTCGCAAATTTTGAATTTTTTTTTTATAAAAATTTTCTCAGAATGAATCCTACCGACCAAATTTTGTTTTTCAACTATTACCCCATTGATTTTTAATTTCTGATATAAACAAAATAGACCAATATTTTTTTTGAATAAATAGAAAACATAAATATGATGTACTAACGATCCAAAACACCACAGTCAATATGATCAAGAAAACATATACATTAATTAACGCAAGTTTAATAATTGTTTATAAAAAAAGTTTAATAAGTACTAATTAACGATCAAAACATAAAAATACACCACAGTCAATAAGTACTAATCAAAATATCAAAACTCATCAATCTTCCAAAGGGATGAACATGTAGAAGCGAGAACCCCCAAGGTACTTAAACTTTGCCGATGCACCAGTGGACAACAAATACAACTCCCTGATACCATTTGTATACATTTGCAAAATATGGGCGATCCTTATGGATTACTATATTCCCATTGAACAGATTTCCGCTTTTGTCTTCAATAGTCACAACACGCGGTATTTCTTGTCCCCAACGACGGTAGAATGATCGCGGGATTGAAATCAAATCCTGCAAATACACAAGAACAATTTAGCAAATGATTAGTTTATGCCTTAACCATCATTACGTGAATCCGATCGTTATTCTTAAGTTGATGAGATATTGTACCTGGTCTATATGGAGGGCTGTCTCAAAACATTTAGTCGGATCCATTTTCTGATAAAACGATAAGGAAAACAAGTCATATGTCTAAACTTCATCAAGTGATAATAAGAAAAGATGGAAAGATCCATGTAGCATACTAGCATGTTAAAATAGAACAAAGAAATGCAACTTCACATGCAACTTTACAGATTAGAAAACATAGTAGTTTTCAGGAAAGCAAATGCTTTTACGTCGTTTTGAAGGATGGTCATAGAGAGGACTTTTCCTACCGGAAGTGCCTAGATAACCAAATAAGGACGGTCATCAACAACTATTTCTGGAAAGCTCCATTTCCTAGTGAAACAAATGAGTAGAAAACCAGAGTTGCTTTCATAATATTGTGTACAGAGCTGCTTTCTAATGTGAATAATGTTTTAATGATGACGGCACGTCATGCATGTGCCTGGCAAACTGGGCCTAACCCTTCATTTTATCTAACCCTATACTTAATCCTTCATTATCTAAGAGACTTGCTTTTGTTGGCTTCAAGAAGAGACTTTCTTAAGCTCATGGACTTTAAATTAGTAAATGAATATTAACAATGACAAAGTCATGCCATTTACGAACTAAAAACACTTTATCAATTCATTCCAATGCTTACAATGTAAATATATACAAATATGATTCCATAATCATTTCCAAACAAGTTATCAATAAATACATATCAAATTATTCTAATTATATTGATTCATTGTTATTGAAATATTTTTATTTTAAAGAGAATAAACTATTCTTCATAGCAATCCAAATGTATGAACATGCTCAGATATAAGTACTAGCCTTCAATAAATTTACATCATCAAACAGAAAAGAGATAAGTAGAATTACCAGATGAATCCGATTCAAAATGAGTGAAAAGCTCTCTTGGAATTACAGGCTACAATAATGTTTTTAGATCATTTCATACTCCAACAAAGAATATTTTTTTGTTTACAAAGAAGTGAACAAGAACTTGAAATCCCTAAAACCCTCTTTTGAAATTTTTGAAACAGATTCAGACAAGAACCAACAAATTCATGGATTCCAAACGAATCAAAATACAATACAATCAGACTGCATACACGTACAATACAATATGAAATTATTCACAGCAAGTAAACAGCTGCATCACAGAGGCTATAGATCATACTATTGTGAGGTATTCCCTGAGGCAATATAACAGAACAATGAACAACCTTCAAAGACATAAATTCAGTCAAGATATGGAAAGATAAACAGACCAGAAATTACAAGTGTCATATTTAATAGAAAACACATCATTAACACAGGGACAATCTTGTTACTGGACATGTTAAACTAGAATGGTCTTCAAACAACTGCCTCAGTATTGGTCATTTGTTTGAGCTATAGCCATGAACTATCCATGTTTGAAATTGTAGACACCTAGCACAAAACAAATTGAAAATCCATAGCACACATCCTCACTAACCAATTTAGATGCATTTCACAAAGCAGAACTGAATCTAAATCAAAGACTAAGATGCTGAAATGGAAGGTAATTTCACATCTAAATCAACAAGAAGAAAACCAGAAGGGTTCTCAGATTAAATTTGAAACATTAAATTGGTACAGTTACACTAATATCACAGTCTTGACTTTTGATATTTCAATGCATTCAAAAAAAAGTTACAAAAACATATTTCTCGTGCTTTCTCAATGAGAGCTTCCTAATCCTAATAGGAGTGATTAAATAATGACACATGAAAACAAATGATCATCACAACTCACAACTCACATGAAATACACAAGTAGCTCTTCTCAGTAGTAAGCAATAAAGCAATGAAATACATCAATCCACAAAATTTTTGAAATGAAACAATGAAGCAAAATAAAAAATGATACATGGAGAGTCCATGGTTACCTCAAGGTAGAGCAGGGAATGCACAAAATGAGGAGAGAAGAGGGTAGGAGGAGCTCTGCGCGTGGTGACCGGAGGGCTGCGTGTTGGTAGCCGGAGTATTGGTCGAAGCACTGAAACGGAGGGGGGGGGGGGAATTAAAAAGAGAGCAGGAAGAGGGGAAAGGAAGAGAGGAGAGGAAGAGGGGAGGAAGAGATGGAAGAAGAGGAGGAGGAGGACGGAGGCTTACCGGAGATGGCGGTGGTGGTGCGCACTGCGGTGGTGGCGATGGTGGCGGCGCCGCTGACGCGAGGGAGAGAAAAGGGGTGAGGGTGGAAAAGATGGCAGAAATGAGGAAGAAGGGAAAGATTTCATGATTTTAGGGATTTATAATTTGGCGACCGAAATAATCGGTTGCCAATCACTTAAATACAAAATCGGTCGCTATATTCGGTCGCGGGATGAGTTAATTTGAAATTTGAATTCATAAATTTAGCGACGGATTTTTAAATCGGTCGCTAACATGCGCGGTTTTAATTTTTTTACACGCCGTTTAGCGACCGAATTAATATCGATCGCAAATGTAAATAAAATTTAACCATTGCATTTAATTCGGTCGCTAAGAAGACATAAAATTTCTGACTTTTAAGTTCCTTTATTTAGCGACTGAAATAGCGACTGATAACCCTACTACGCTCTATTTCGGTCGCAGTATTAACTCTAATCAGTCTTTCATGTAGATCCTACAATCGGTCGCCATTTCGGTCGCAAATAGCGACCGAAAAATTCGGTCACTATTTTCGGTCGCTAAACAACCTTTTTTTGTAGTACTATAATAGCCGAGGGAATAGGCAAAATCTTAATCAAAAGAAGAGATGACAGATCTGCATATGTAACTGATGTACTATATGTTCCCTCAATGAAAAGCAACTTGTTGAGCCTTGAACAATTGCTAGAAAAAGGCTTCACAATGAAAATGATGCAGAAGCTCATTGAAGTCTTTGATACAAAAGGAAGATTAGTGATTAGAGCTCCACTGTCAAAGAACAGAACATTCAAGATTGATCTGAATGCTTCGGCAATTCAATGCCTCTCAACCACTATAATTGAAGATGAAAACTGGTTATGGCACTACAGGTTTGGACATCTCAATTTCAAAGGTCTAAACCAGTTGGGCAGCAAGCATATGGTGCAAGGAATTCCTCCAATCAAACAGCCAAAAAAGGTGTGTGAAGGATGCTTGATGAGCAAGCAACCAAGAACTGCATTCAAGAAGTTTGCACCAGCAAGAGCCACTGATGCTTTGGGAGTTGTCCACTCAAATGTCTGTGGACCCATTGATACACCAACTCTTGGTGGAAACAGGTACTTTGTAACCTTTGTAGATGAGTTCACTAGAAAACTATGGTTGTACTTGATTGAGGGAAAGCATGAAGTTTTTGATGTGTTTAAGAAGTTTACTGCCTTAGTTGAAAGACAGAGTGGAAAAGCTATCAAAATTCTTAGAACTGATGGTGGAGGAGAATACAATTCTAAGGATTTTGAGCAGTTTTGTGAAAAACAAGGCATTGTGCATGAGGTAACTGCCCCTTATACACCTCAACACAATGGCCTTGTTGAAAGGAGAAATAGAACTCTGATGAATATGGCAAGGTGCATGCTGAAAGGAAAGGAGATGCCACAATGTTATTGGGGTGAAGCCGTGTCTACTGCAGCCTATGTCCTTAATAGATGCCCCACTAAAAGAATGGAGAATGTGACTCCAGAGGAAGCTTGGACAGGAAGCAAGCCTAGAGTTGATCATCTGAGGATCTTTGGATCCTTATGCTTTAGACATGTTACTGACCAAAGGAGGATAAAACTAGATGATAAAAGTGAAGCCATGGTTCTAGTAGGATACCATCCCACAGGTGCCTACAAATTGTACAATCCTTGTTCAAAAAAGGTTGTAATCAGCAGAGATGTGGTTATTGATGAGAAGGCAACCTGGAATTGGAAGGAACACAATACTGGGATGTTCACTGATCAGGAAATCACAGCAGAAGGTGAATTAGTTCACCTTGCTTTCTTTGCAGACACATAACCAATGATCTGGGAACAAGCTATCAATGAAGAGGTATGGCAGAATGCAATGAAGGAAGAGATGAATGCAATAAAGAGGAACCACACATGGGAGCTTACTGAACTTCCACCTGACAAGAAGCCAATTGCTGTCAAGTGGATTTTCAAGGTGAAACTGAAGCCAGATGGTTCGATAGCCAAGCACAAGGCCAGATTAGTGGCAAAGGGATTCCTGCAGAAAGCTGGAGTGGATTATACAGAAGTGTTTGCACCAGTGGCAAGGGTTGAGACAATAAGGCTTGTCATTGCCATTGCAAGCTCAAAAGAGTGGCCATTGTTCCAAATGGATGTAAAATCTGCATTCCCCAATGGTCCACTAGAAGAGGAAGTCTATGTACTACAACCTCCTGGTTTTGAAGTAAGAGGGAAAGAAAGTAAGGTGTATAAGCTCCACAAGGCCTTATATGGCTTGAAACAAGCCCCTCGGGCTTGGAACAAGAGAATTGATGCATTTCTGTTGAAGCAAGGATTCTCAAAGTGTTCTGTGGAGTTTGGTGTATATGTGAAAAACAGTGATGGTGCTGGCCTGATCCTAGTGTGTCTCTATGTAGATGATCTACTTGTAACAGGAAGTGATTCAACTGAAATTAATAAGTTCAAAAGGAGTATGCAATTGGAGTTTGAAATGACAGACCTAGGAATCCTCACTTATTTCCTAGGAATGGAGATAGAATACACAAGCAATGGCATCATTCTACACCAGAGAAAGTACTCTCAAGAGATACTTAAGAGGTTTCAGATGGACTCTTGCAATGAGGCAGTGACTCCAGTCGAAACCAATGTAAAACTGCAGAAAGGTGAAGCTGAGAAATGTGTTGACAGCACCCTCTACAAGCAGATTGTAGGTTCCCTCAGGTTCTTATGCAATAGCAGGCCAGATATCTGTTATGGTGTTGGCTTGATCAGTAGATTTATGAGTGATCCTAGAGCTTCACATATGGCTGCTGCTAAAAGACTATTGAGATATGTGAAAGGGACTATCAACTTTGGAATTCTATTTCCTAAAGGAGCAGGGCAGATTGAGGAAGGACTTGAAGCTTGGTCAGATTCAGATTGGTGTGGTGATAAGGTTGAAAGGAAAAGCACCTCAGGGTATGTGTTTAAGTTCCAGAATTGTCCAATTTCATGGAGCTCTCGAAAATAGAATGTGGTGGCCCTTTCTTCTTGTGAAGCAGAATACATAGTTGCTTCTAATGCAGCTTGTCAGGCTCTTTGGCTGGAATCCTTGCTGGATGAAATGCAGATCAGTTATAGGAAACTAGTTCAACTCTTTGTTGACAACAAGTCCTCCATAAGTCTAGCAAAGAATCCAGTAGCACACGGCAGAAGCAAGCACATTGAAACAAGGTTTCACTTTCTAAGAGACCGGGTGAACAAGGAAAGGATCAAGCTGACTTATTGCTGCACAGAACTACAAATTGCTGATTGATGAGCCTCTGTTTGACTGGTTTTATAACTAGTAAAGACCTTGGCTTTGTGCTTATTTTATATCATTTTTACCCAAATTAGACTTGATTGTCCTTAAGTAATATTTTGAGTCTGTAAATTGTTTTTAAGTTAATTTAGTTGATTTAGAGTGAATAAAGTATTTACTTTTATTTTCTGTTTTTCAGGTTAATAAAATAAACTAAAATAAATCTGGAGCCACTCGCCGCATGAAGGATTTCTCGCCCCGCGAGTCATGCAAGCCTGAAAAGTCAGAGACGATCACGGTTTGCCCGTGTTGAAGATCACAGCCGTGGCAATTCTGAAGTTGAAGCGTTCGCCTCGCAAGCATTCCTTCGCCTCGCGAGTATTGGAAGATCGAAGCCATCACGGTTTGGGCGTGTTGAATGCCACGGGCGTAACAGATTGGAAGTGAAGAGTTCGCCTCGCGAAGGATGTGCTCGCCTCGCGAGAAGACAAAGAGTTGCAGACCTTTCATGTTATTCGCCTCGCGAGAAGTGCTTCGCCTCGCGAGGACTTGGATTCCGAAACATGTATATAAAGCGTTTTAGGCGGAATCGAAGAAGTTAGTCGAATTAGCTGATTTTGGCTAGTTCCTGAACTTGATAGTCTTTTGTTTTTCTTAGTTTAATGTTTATTTTTGTTATGGAGAACTAGTCTCCTTGATTAATCTACTGTAATTGGTTTTTATCCATACTTGAGGTTCTTGTATTTCCTGTTTTCATTTCCTTTTCTCTTTTCAATGCCATGCTTTATATTTCTGTTTGCTTAATTCAGGAGTATATTGTATTGTGTTGGTTTATCTCGGTGATATCATGTTCCTATATATAATCGCGTTTGCTTAATTCGCGTGTGTACGTTTCGTGTTCGCTTAGTTCACGAAGTGCTTAACCCCGTTTGCTTAATTCGGGAATAGGGACATATATCTGTAGTAGTGGTCCCGCTTGTGAATTATTGCTACAACCGGGAGGGGATTAGAATCTGCTTAGGGCTAGGAATTTGCATGAACCAATGATAGTTGGGAAACCAAAAGCAGTAGGTTAATCGCTTTAGTTTATTTGTTAACTGCTTTTCTTTCGCTCTGTTTCCTTTTCTCTGTTTTGTTTTGTTTTCTTTAATTTAGTTTCAATCTCAAAACCCCCAACTTCGACTTTTTCTAACTTTTTCTGTTAATAATAACAACACTAAAGAGTCCTTGAGAGACGATCCGAGTTGTCGCTCTATACTGCATTATTTTTATAATCGCTCGTTCTTTTTGGCGCGTGGCGACAGCGCGGTCAAAAATTGGCGCCGTTGCCGGGGACCCTGGTTTGTTGTTATTAGCAGAAAATAATTTTTGGAAAAAAAAAAAAACTTTTTGCTTTGCTAATTTGTTTTGTCTGCTTTATGCAGTCTGTAAATTTTATTTTCCCCCATGGATAATTACATGTATGAATATTTGCATAATGTTTATTATGAACCACCACCTTGCATGTATTATCCTAATTTTAGTGAGCCACCACCATACTATCCTAGCCAAGTGACCACCTCTGCACCTTCCGAACCTTCACAGAGCACCTTGGATGAGATTGCTTCAATGCTACAACAAATGGAAGAGAACAATCAACGGATGGCATATAATCTTGAATTTCAACAGAGGATGGAGGCAATGGAGGCTCAATACCAGAGGGACCAAGCTGAATCTCGGAAGTTGTGGGCTCTAATTGATCAAGTTACCGCCAACTCGGCTGCAATGCTAACTCCACAGCCCCTTGAGGAACATAAGGATTCACAGATGGTTATTCCTGAAAATACTTTTGATGATAATTCTGATGATGATATTTCTGTTGATGATGAATTATGTGTTGAATCCCCTGATTCTAATGATTGTTATTGTGATGGTATTTGCTTGCTTTGTGTATACACTGTTATGCAGGTTTATACTTGAAAGGAAACAAAGAAAATGAGGATCAGGAGGATCAAGAGGACATCTGCTCCACCGTGCTTGAGGATAATGAAGAACCTGTGGAATCAGATGCATGTGTTGAGAGTGATGGGGTGGATGAACCATGTGCAGAAAGTCCAGACAATCAGACCTTTACTAACTCAGTTTCTGTTAATACATTTACTAACTGTACTAACTCTAACCTTTCTGTGGTGTGTGATGAGATTTCTGCAGGTTTAACAAGTGATGAATCCAAAGAGTGCAGTGGATGAAGACCTTGCAGGAGTTGAAGCAACACGGAGACCCCAACTAACCTGTTTGTCACCTCCCCCTGAGGAGCCACCAGCTCTGGATTTTGCACCCTTGGATTTTGCACCATGGCCGGTCCAAGAGGTTGAGCCCCACTTCTATTGGGGAGATTTTGTTGAGAAAGCGGTCATCTGTGACCCGAGAGGTAGTGAGAAGTCCGCCGCACTGGGTGGAGTTATTATAATTGTCAAGTGCTCACCCCCGCATCAAAGCTGCAAGTTAGGGAGGCATGGAATGAATTTCAGTCATTTGGCTACCACGTGGGACTTATGTTACAGGCAGTGGGATCCTGGTGGAACCGCCTCTGAATGAGCTTTTCTTAACCCTTATCTCTTTTAATTTTATTTTTCTTGCTTTATTTCTGTTTCGTTTTCAATAAAACTCCTGAATAATTTGATAAGCTCAGGAGTATTTGTGTGTTGAGTCTTTTATTGGCAAGTTTATTGGATTTGATTAATTTTGCATAGATGAATTGCATGATAGTGTTGACTGTTTTCCCCCTAGGACTTGAAAAAAATTTTGAAAAATTGATCTCCATATGATTGAAAACTGAACTTTGAGATTTTGTTATGATGGCATGATTTATGATAAGTTTGGGGTGATAGGAAGCACACACTAGGGATAGAATCTCTGTCAAGCAATTTGCACAAAAATGTCCAGGTGAGGTTTTGAGCCTCCAACATGTTTTAAACTGTGTGAAAATCACTTTTGATTGCACTTTCCTGAATTTGATTGAATCTCTTTTTGGTTTGCATGATTATGTGTTTGCTTCATATGATTTAGGCATTTTCTTTGTAAATAGCTACTTGGCCTGAATAAACCAATTCCTAATGCATGTTCCCTAGTTAGCCCATTGAGCCTAATTAGCCTGTTAATTCTTGTTACCCTGATGTTATAAGCTAAAATCTGGAAAACCATGTTAGCCCGATCTTAGGATTAGGAGAGCATGGAATCTTAGTAAGAAATTTGGTTGCAAGAAATTAAGTTTGGGGTGGCTGCAAGGTGCAACATGTTGTTTGGGATTGAGAAAAAAATTTATGTAAAAAAAAAAAAAATTGTGAGAAAAAAAAAATTTGTGAAAAGAAAAGAATAAAATAGAAAAAGAAAAAAATATAAAAAAAAATACAAAAATATAAAAATGCCAAAAAGAAATAAAAAGGCTGTAGCCACCCAGAAGTGTAAAGAAAAAAAATTAAGAAAGGAACTTGAGTGAATTTCAAAGTGTAAATAATGTTCATGCTCTCTTAGTTCCTAGGGTCTTTAGCCTAGTACCTTTGTATATCCTACCCTTAGCCAGGCCCCATTACAACCCATAAAAGTCCTTTTGATGTTGCTTGCATATTTTCTGTGGGAATCATTTAGAGATGAAAATCAAATTTATGGGAAGTGCTCTTAAAGGTGAAATTGAGAGAAATGTTAATAGCCTGACACAAACTGAGCGAATGAGTGAACATAAATTTCCCTTGTGAGGAAGGCAGTTGTTTGATTTTGGTGATCTCTCTTTTGTGTGTAACTTAGATCCTCTGCTTAGATTGATGATTGTTTGAATGATGAATTTCTCAATTGTTTAGAATAAATGAATGTGGGGATTACTTTGCTTGGAAGGGGGAAACATTGAAAGAAAAATTGTTTTGTTAAATTGCTTGAAATTTGTGTGAAAGTTAATTGAGTCCTTAAGCTTGCCATGTTTTGCCAGGTCTTGAGTCTTTTTAAGTTTTTGAGTGTAGTTTGCTTGGGGACAAGCAAAGTTTAAGTTTGGGGTATTTTGATGAGCCTCTGTTTGACTGGTTTTATAACTAGTAAAGACCTTGGCTTTGTGCTTATTTTATATCATTTTTACCCAAATTAGACTTGATTGTCCTTAAGTAATATTTTGAGTCTGTAAATTGTTTTTAAGTTAATTTAGTTGATTTAGAGTGAATAAAGTATTTACTTTTATTTTCTGTTTTTCAGGTTAATAAAATAAACTAAAATAAATCTGGAGCCACTCGCCCCGCGAAGGATTTCTCGCCCGCGAGTCATGCAAGCCTGAAAAGTCGAGACGATCACGGTTTGCCCGTGTTGAAGATCACAGCCGTGGCAATTCTGAAGTTGAAGCGTTCGCCTCGCGAGCATTCCTTCGCCTCGCGAGTATTGGAAGATCAGAAGCCATCACGGTTTGGGCGTGTTGAATGCCACAGGCGTAACAGTTGGAAGCTGAAGAGTTCGCCTCGCGAAGGATGTGCTCGCCTCGCGAGAAGACAAAGAGTTGCAGACCTTTCATGTTATTCGCCTCGCGAGAAGTGCTTCGCCTCGCGAGGACTTGGATTCCAGAAACATGTATATAAAGCAGTTTTAGGCAGAACTGAAGAAGTTAGTCGAGTAGCTGATTTTGGCTAGTTCCGAACTTGATAGTCTTTTGTTTTTCTTAGTTTAATGTTTATTTTTGTTATGGAGAACTAGTCTCCTTGATTAATCTACTGTAATTGGTTTTTATCCATACTTGAGGTTCTTGTATTTCCTGTTTTCATTTCCTTTTCTCTTTTCAATGCCATGCTTTATATTTCTGTTTGCTTAATTCAGGAGTATATTGTATTGTGTTGGTTTATCTCGGTGATATCATGTTCCTATATATAATCGCGTTTGCTTAATTCGTGTGTGTACGTTTCGTGTTCGCTTAGTTCACGAAGTGCTTAACCCCGTTTGCTTAATTCGAGAATAGGGACATATATCTGTAGTAGTGGTCCCGCTTGTGAATTATTGCTACAACCGGGAGGGGATTAGAATCTGCTTAGGGCTAGGAATTTGCATGAACCAATGATAGTTGGGAAACCAAAAGCAGTAGGTTAATCGCTTTAGTTTATTTGTTAATCTGTTTTACTGCTCTGTTTCCTTTTCTCTGTTTTGTTTTGTTTTCTTTAATTTAGTTTCAATCTCAAAACCCCCAACTTCTGACTTTTTTCTAACTTTTTCTGTTAATAATAACAACACTAAAGAGTCCTTGAGAGACGATCCGAGTTGTCGCTCTATACTGCATTATTTTTATAATCGCTCGTTCTTTTTGGCGCGTGGCGGCAATTGCGGTCACACGATGTTCTAACAAAGTCAGTAAAGACTTATCAGTTTAGAAAGCTAAGGGAAATGCTAGGTGTTGTTTCCTTAGATAATTTGCATTAAGGGGAAGTGTTATTCTATAATGTAAATGTAGATGTAGAATTGTAATGCAAATGGAAAGTTAGTTAGCAAAGTTAGTTAGTAGTTGGAAAACTAGTTGTTAGTCTGTTATGAAGTTAGTTACTGATGTGAGCAGTGTGGGACTTGAACAACTAGTGTATATAACTAGTGTGTATGTGTATCAAAGTGTAGTAATCAAAGATTTTGCTATTCACTGACTTTCCTCTCTCTCTCTCTCTGAGTTTTATACTCAAGTGCGTGTGAGTGCCTTTCATTGTGTGAGTTCCTCTTCATACCCTAACACTTATCACTCCAAACCTTATGTCCCTCCTCCAAACCACCTTGACCACCTTATCACTCCCCCCAAATATTAGTAATTAGTGTGTTATATTAGTGGGGGTTGAACCCATGACCTCCTTATCACTCCAAACCCTATATCTTTTCCCCAAACCACCTTGGTCACCTTATAACTCCCAGCAGAGTTCATAGAGTAATTTGTATATATTTGAGAAATTATTATGCATGTATGATTTATTTATTTTAAAAATGTTAACTA
This sequence comes from Sophora flavescens, assembly GCA_030762895.1. NCBI lineage: Eukaryota > Viridiplantae > Streptophyta > Magnoliopsida > Fabales > Fabaceae > Sophora > Sophora flavescens. Next base: position 135,505,145 of record CM061070.1, on the reverse strand, counting down.
ATAATTTTAATATTTATAATAAAACTTGTCTATCCTATCTATTAATAACTATCTTGTCGGGCCGACCTAGTCCCAATACAAACACTTGAGAACTAGTATACTGTAGTACTACTATCTTCGGATTTAATTATAAACAAAAATAATTAATTTTATATTTATTAAATAAATTAGTTAATTTAGTTTAATTATCTTGATTTATGTAAAAAAATAAGTTATCAAATTATCCTTTAATTGTTTCGAAAATATGCAATGTTCTTGGAGAAGTAAAGAGAGAATTGATTTGATTGGTTAATTTTATTGATTTTTAAAATACTTACATTAAATTGAGTTAAGTTGATTGGATTTTACTTATATTAATTTGAGTTTGAAAAATATAGATATTTTTTATTTATAATTGAGTCGAGCTAGCTAGCACATATATGTATCGACTTTAGCTAGGTTTTACTACCTTCCTAAAACTGGAAGACATTAATTCCTTGATTTAGTAACGAAGATGGCAAATGTCATATCAACTGCCTTGGTCCCTTTTCCCCTCTCAATAATTGGTTTTAGTCGTCTACCTAACCCAAGTAATGCCTTTCCGACCCCTTTTGAATCTTGAGTCTATTGAATTCTACTCATTTTATTATTACCAGTGTTTTTGCCCGTGTCTTACATAGGGTTATATGAGGAACGATGCTATGATGTCGTGGAGCGATATATTTTATATAGGAATCAAAATTCTTTTAAAATACAGTTTTGTAAAATTAAAAATATATGTTATACTAATTGGGTGTAAATATTATTTATACTGTTTCTGTCTACCCATATAAATTTAAATAATAAAATTTATATAGTATTAATATATGTTGAAAAAATATATATTACGTTGAATAAATATTATTCATAAAAAAATATTAGTCAATAAAAGTAAGTACATGAAAACATCATTGTTCATATTGGTAGTGTTATTTTCGTAAAACTTAGTTTTTTCTTCTCTTTTCCTATATGAGTTAATTATTTTTAGAAAATATATTTATCTATTATATTATTATTATTTTTATTCTCTTTTGAAAATCTATCTGATTTTTTTTTCTTCTTTTCCTGTAACAATTAACCATTTTTAAAAAATATATTTATGTATCATATTATTCTTTCTTCTCTCTTGAAAATCTATTGGATTTGTTTCTCATCTTTTCCCGTGTAAGTTAACCTTGTTTAGAAAATATATTTATCCATCAAATTTTGTTTTCTTACTTCTTAAAAATTTATTTGATTTATTTCTCATTTCTTCACGTGCAAGTTAATTATAAAGTTCAATATATGAAACAATTTATTTAAATGGAAATATTTTTTCAAATTAGCATATATTGTGATGGTGTGTTGCATATAGTGTTTCCATGCATTATAATTTTCCCGTGCAGTTTAGTTTTCCCATGCATCATAGTTTTCTCTGCCTAAGACAATCCAGTTTTCTCGAGCAATTTAGTTTCCCAGTGCATTATAATTTCTAAAATAATTTTGTAGGCTAACAACATCATTATACCTCTCATCTTCTATATTATTAAAAGCACGCAAATCATACAAATCCCAGACAAATTTTTATTTATTAGATAATAAATTAATACTACTAATAAAATTTATTAGAGGTAACTAAAATAAATGGACCAACGAAAAAACACTTCAATTTGTATATGATATCTTCTCCTTCTACAAATATGATCAGAAGGGTCATTAAACGTTTATCTCTCTTCAAAAAGGTTGTAATGTACATACACATTTCCTTTACCAACAATTTATGGAAGCATAGCAAAGCCCAAAAGCTTGACAACCATGTCAACCAAAAAGTGTGCATATGAAAACAAAAAATTGATCCAATTTTCAACCCACAAATCATACTCCAATTACAACCTTAACTTATGCTTGAATAGAAAGACCACGTCATCAGAATGTAGTTATGCAGTGTAGTAGATTGCAACTTGCACTTAAATGCTTTCACTTTACAGAACTGCAATCTACCATCATTGAAATGGTGTAGGATAGTACTCTTTGACAGATTTTGCTTCCTTAATGGAAACACGACTAACATGTCAATTAATTCCCTCAAAATGACTATCACTCTATCAACACTAAATGTTGTTAGCTTCCCCAGTCCCCAGTGGCCAGCAAGTTAGCATGCTTTATTTGCAATTCCATCCATCTCACAACCAACACCATGTATAACATACCTGTAAGAGGAAAATTCCATTAGTGAAATGCAACAAACAACCAAGACCATGCAAGTTTATGATCATAATTTAGCAAAGGAAGGCAGTGTGGTGTGGCATAATAAGAACAAGATTCGGTTATTCTACATGTAACGATCAACAGTCTCATTGTCTAGCTTATTAAATCTTCCAGCCAAGTGCTTCTTTGCAAGTGCCGGACAAACAACACTGGTAATTCCCTGACCAAGAAGAGCCATGGGTTTTTGACCAAACTGGGTTCCTTTTAAAAACTATTTACCAGTTTAGGGTTATTCTGAAATTATTTATCAATGGGGGTCGTTTTAGACACGTGTCATATTTTATTATTTTTTAATCCGACGGGTCAAAGGCGCCACTGCAGATGGTGCCTTTGAAGGCGCCACTGCAGTTGGCGCCTACCTATAAAAAAAAAGTCAAAAGGGGAGGCGCCACTGCAAATGGCGCTTTCCCCTGCAGTGACACCTCCCCCGCAGTGTATCATGTGGCACTGCAGGGGGCCCCCAACCAAAAATTGGACGCTTGCAATTTTAAAGGAATAACGCTACAATTTTAAAAGAACAACGCTACAATTTTAAAGGAACAACGCTACAAAAAAAAATATACTATAAGTATAGGGAGTAACGATGACATTAATGATAAAGTATCTATTTAAAACAACAAGAGGCAATAAAAAAAATCTCGTAATAATGAGTAGCAAATAATATCACAGGAGTCATAGAAAAATAATAGCAATAATAATTTACACCAATAAATATTCATCATCAATTACAGTAGTAAAAAAAATTTACCTTATAAGAATTAAAAGAAAGTCACCTGCAATTTTAAAGGAACAACACGACAAAAAAAAAATTATACTATAAATATAAGGAGTAATGATGACATTAATGATAAAATATCTATTTAAAACAACAAAATATAGACTTATGATTATATATTGTGGCAATATGTGTGACTGATGTGACAAATCCACTAATTTTATGTTAATATATTATTTACGTTTCCTTTGCCACATTAACTTTCATATTGCCAAATATTATTTATTTTCCCTGGGCCATGTGTCGTGTTAGGTTTACCACAATATCTAATCATTCCTTACACCTGGCGGGAAAGCGTGTCCGTAACCATGACTTTACTATTTATATGAATCAAATAAATAGTAAACCCATTTGACATCACGATATAAAATATCAGTTTTTTAGTTTATTAAATTTTAAATAATAAAGTAACGATTTTAATTTTATAGTTCATATATTGATTAGTATTTTAATAATTTTAATTTCAATGAAAAAACTATGATACCAATAATTTATTTTTTTATAATCTATTTTAATAATTTATTATATTAAAATTTATAATATTAAATTATTATTTAAATTACTTAATACTTATAACACAGACCTATATAAAAATAAATTATTACTGTACACATTATTTTAATAATTTATAAATAATATATTATTTATAATTAAAACCAAAATAAATTTAGTTTATTAAAAATAATATATTAAAATAATTCACATACTTGGATGGTATAAATGCCAGAAAATTAATTCACATATTCTTTTTTTTACAGTTTGCTTGTTATTAGTTTAAAACGAGTGAAAAGGGACGGGGATGGACTCATTGCAGCTATAAACCTGCAAACTTCAATTTTATTATGTACATGATTTAACCACATCGATTATTACTTTAATTTTATTATTACTTTAATATATATTTTCAATATTTTAATAGTAATCCTTATATTAAAAATCAGATTAAGATATAACTAACGATTATATTCGTTTGAAGGATGGTTTTTTCATTTTCAGGATGACTTTTTTCATTTTCAGACAAACCCATCTTCTTAAATTCACTCCGGAGATTTTTTGCAATGCTCTCACCAGAGTTCCATTATGTTAAGATGATAGAAGGAGAATTTCCCTTAAAATTTTAAACTAATAACAAGCAAACTGTAAAAACAAGAATATGTGAATTAATTTTCTGGCATTTGTATCATCCAAGTATGTGAATTAATTTTGCAAATAAATTGAATGAAAGTATAATTCGATAATTATAAAATGATAGTAGTATATTATATTTAAACTTAAATGAATTCGAATTAAAAATTCCAAATAAGAACCAGACTTGTGTATTGATAAAATATTATATCACACTCTGAATTTTGATCAGTAGATGCCCGAGGAAAGTCTGATCCAAATAAAAAAAAAATTACTGTTGTAATAATTGATGAATATTTATTGGTGTAAATTGTTATTGTTATTATTTTTTTATGGCTCCTGTGATATTATTTGCTACTCATTATTACGAGATTTTTTTTATTACCTCTTGTTGTTTTAAATAGATACTTTATCATTAATGTCATCGTTACTCCCTATACTTATAGTATAATTTTTTTGTAGCGTTGTTCCTTTAAAATTGCAGACGTCCAATTTTTTGGTTGGGGGCCCCCCTGCAGTGCCACGTGATACACTGCAGGGGATGTGCCACTGCAGGGGAAAGCGCCATTTGCAGTGGCGCCTCCCTTTTGACTTTTTTTTTTTGTTTATAGGTGAAGGCGCCACCTGTAGTGGCGCCTTTGACCCGTCAGATTGAAAAATAATAAAATATGCCACGTGTCCAAAATAACCCCCCATTGATAAATAGTTTCAGAATAACCCTAAACTGGTAAATAGTTTCTAAAAGGAACCCAGTTTGGTCAAAAACCCAAGACCTATAGACAAAAATAAGAAAATAGACAGGTAATCAAAACATATATAAAATCTAAACAAAAACTATTATTATAAATTCAAGTTATATATAACCTGTTGTGACTTCAATTCCAGGCGTCTCAAAGTTCTCCTGGTTCCCAGCACAATAAATTGAACCCCAACACAATAAGTTCACCTCAACATATAAAAGTTTACACAAACTTATAAAAGCACAAACTATTTAACAATAAACAGATCAAACAAAGGGCCTTAGTAATGCAACAAAACTATATGAAGTTCAACGAGTGTAAACAAATCCCCACATATGCAAAACTCAACAACATACACAGAAATAAACACATACCTGCATCCAATAAAAAAAACATAACCCCGAAAAAATAGATAAAAGGAAAATCTAAAATCCATGGAATCAGAGCACGTGCGAAGGAGAATGAAAACGAAAAAGGTGAGAAAATCAGACAACAATCTTCGTAAATAATCACTACAAGAAAATGGGATATTACCGACGGAAAATTTCCGACAGCTTATGCTGTCGCTAAGTTAGAACATGAAAAGTTGCAGGTATTTCCAACGGAACGACCGTCGATAACGGTTCTTATGGAATATCCGTCGATAATTCCTTCAAAAAAAGTGGCACGAAGGGGGAAAATTTGGCGCGTGGCACTACCAACGGAAAGTTTGAATTTGTGAATACAAAGAAAGATATCTTGTCTATACTTCTAATATATTGTATTCATATATTTGATTACAGTAGAAATACAACTAGAAAATTTGAAATTTTGATCAACCTATGTGACAATTTGATTGGTCCAAAATTTATCACATATGAATGGTATAATGGATGGTACAAAATATGAATGGTGCATCTTAACCCAACCCCAATAAGATTGCTCTATCTATTAATGGGAGTTGAAACTAGGGGTGTGTTTGATTTGCAAAAAGTATCAGGACAACACAGGACAGACAGTACAGCACAGGATAGGACAAATCCTTGAGTTACAGGACAATTCTTTGTCTTGTACATTGTTTGATGGATAATGGACAGCACAAACAAAATAATATTAAATTTACCAGAATACCCTTTATAATATATATTATTTAATATATAAATATACAATATATAATTTTGTATAATTATGTATAGAGAGAGGAGAGAGAAAGAGAAAGAGAGGATGGGGGAGAGAGAGCAAGGAGAGAGGGGAGAGAGAGAGGGAGGGAGAGAGGAGAGAGATAGGGAGGGAGGAGAGAGATAGAAGAGAGGGTAGAGAGATGTAAGGATAATTTTGTCTTTTCTTAGTCTGTCCATGGGACAACTTTTTGTCCCATGGTTTGGTGGGGGACAAAATTTGGGGTTTTTGTCCTGTCCCTCACCCCTTTTTGTCCTATCCCCTGACCACTTTTCAGATCAAACAGGGGACAAAATTTTTGTCCTCTCCAGTCCCCTGGATTTTTACAAATCAAACGCACCCTACGATTCGGGTAGTCTTGAGACCTTAGGCCCGTTGGACTGGAAAGGGTTTATATAGGGGACAAAGCAAACCCGTTCGCTGCAATGTGCAAACTAGCGGAAATAGATGAATGCTAAGAACGCACTCTTTCTCACGTTTTTTTGAACACACTCGGTCTCATTGGTCCATCTCACCTTATCTCAACATGTTTACCACTTTAGCTGGTTATTAAAATTAATTATTTTCATTGCACATATTAATTATTTTCCAAAAACAAATTTTTTTCTTCAGTTTCCTAGATGGCGGCTGGGTTGATCTTTTTCCAAACGAGGTGAAAGAGACTTACAGACAAACACAACAAACAAAGGATTCAAGGATTGCTTCATTTTTATTATTCACAAAACTTTGATCTTAGAATGTGTTGTTCTCCATTTTCTGAATGTTAGGGAACGCAAGAAAACTGGGGCATCTAATGGGATTGAACAATAAGAATATATATATATTTGACCGGTATATATATTGATTATTGATGCATTTCTTCTTCAATTTCTTTCCCCTCTTGTTCAAACCCATTCTCCCCAGTTAAGATCAAGAGGCGCAACAGTGGACAGAGTGGGCGATAAGATGTTTGAATGCAAGAACAAAGATCAAATGACGAGGAGTAGTTGACCCTTTGTGGTTCGCGGCGGAGATAAAGAGACAATGTGATGGTCGTCGGATGGAAGGCGACCTTGAAACGACATCGACGGCGGACGATGGCGCGCTTGACAGGTGTGCGGGTGATTGTCTGGACGGTGGTGAAACAAAAGGCGTGGAGACGGCAGCGATGGCAACTCCGACTTCTTGTTCATGGTGGCTATTTGGCTTGGATAGGGGGTGCTGGTTTGGATTTTTGATGGAGAATGGATTTGTGAAACAGGGAAGAGATCTGGAATTTGGATGGAGAATGGATTTGACGGTGCTGTTTGGCTTTCCAGGTGGAGAAGGGATTTGGTAATGAGGTGAAGAAAGAGATGCAAAAAATTAAACTTTTTTTGGGTAACCTGACAGGTTTAGAGGTAGTCAAATGGACCAGTGAGAAGGAATGTGTCCATAAGAGTGTGATAATAGATGTGTCCCTATCGTTCCTCATGCTTTTAGTACCTTCTTATTTTCTATTCTCACCCCCCTTTTCCCATCCTTTTTTTTTTTATTAAAATGGCCCTTCAATAATAATTTTTTAATATAGCTAATCGACCTTATAACTAATGAGTAATGATATTAAGTTTGTTTATCTATCATGCTAGAGTCTTTTCTTTTCTTTTAATTTTAATGATGGAATCCAAACTCATAGTTAATGGCCACAGTTTAAAGAAACAACTCGGCCCATTGGGCCCGTTCCTCGTCAACGAAGCCCATAGCCGCCGAAATTGATTGCCTTTCGCAAATGAAAAGATACTACATCTACATACCCTTCTCTGCCCTTTTTGTTTTCAATTCTCGTCTTCCTCACACACACACACACACACACACACCATCTCTCTCCTCGTATTCTGCTCTGACCGGGAGGGAAAAACAAACAAAAAAGCACACACACCATTCTCTCTCTCTAACACACACTCTCTCTCTCTAGAATCAGCACCAAATACCAATCCATGGCTTTCGCCTCTTTTCTCGGCAGACTCCTTTTCGCCTCCGTCTTCATACTTTCTGCTTACCAACAGTTAGTGTTCATCATTCTTCTCTTTGCATGTTTCCATTTGTTTCTTACTTTCATGCTTTTTTGTTCAATTTTCTTATTTCACAGAATTTATGGATTTAGTGATTTGGATTTTGTGGTAGTTGCTGTTGTACTTGAATCTGTTACGTTCACCGCTTGAACTCCTTGTCTGAGCAAAACGACGCTGCAGATCTGAGTTTTCTGTCATTTCAAATTGTTGAAATGTGTTTTTTTTTTTTGTTTTCTGTGTGATTCTCTTATCAGATGAAGTAGTCTAGGGGTTAGGGATCGTGTGTTACTTTGTAATAATAACGCTAAATCAAGCAATTTATCGGACTCTCGATGTTGCAATGCAGATTTATATACACGTTTCATGCTCATGCATGCATTCATTTCCTTGGTATAGTGGTTAGATCTTATCACGTGACCGGTGTGTATACTTACAAGCTTTGATAATTAGTGTTGAGGTTGTTCATCGAAAAATAAAAAATAGTGTTGAGGTTATTAAATCATTTAAATGCATTCAATTAACATAAATCAAATGGTGTTGTCAAAATGTCATTCAAACTTTTTGATTATCAACTTGATTATATGCTTTAACCAATTAACAAGTAAGCTTGGCACTAAGTAAATGTTGTAGGTTTTGGTTGTCAGGTAACTCGTGATATTATAGGCTATTTATCTATTTATTTTGATTTCTAATGTCTTATTGTCAAACGAAGAATTTATTGGGAAAATAAAATGCAATCTTAATTAATAATGGCAGATGAATTTCAATCGAATTTAATCTTCGATATAAAAGCATGATCCTGAAATTTTTGCCCCCAATGTTTTGTAAGGGTGTAAGTTTTAATATAAAGCTCATCCCTAACCTGTTTCTGTAGAGTATTGGGGCACCCTGATGAGATTTATCTTGTATCAAGTTATGGTTCTATTAGAGAGCAATTGCATTTCATTGTTTTGGGATTAAGGGGTTAGATGGAAGGAAACAAGTCTGTGATATCTGTTGCACAATGAATTTCTGATTTCCATTGTTAGTGGACTGTGGTCTTCTGATTTATTTTTATTCTATTTTTTATGAGCAAATATATATATATATATATTAAGAAGAGTACAAGGAGTACTCTAACCCATATACACAAACCAAGTCATTCGGGAAAAAAATAATCCAGCTGCATAGCCTCGAACCAGCTATAGACAGCAAAATTAGCCTTACAACCAGGAAAAAAAGAAAAAAAAAACCTAAAAAAAGATCTAAAACTGTGGTCTTCTAATTGAAGTGGAACCAACGTGAATATTGTGTCATTCCCTTTCTTCTATATACTATGCCATGTTTAATTGCTAACTAAATTGGATGATTTACATTTATTAATTAATAAGTAACTGATTTAAGGCTTGATCATCGTAGGTGTTGCTTGCTAAATGCTAATGTTTACTGTGTACACTTAATTAGGAACTATAAGCTAAAAGTTTCCTTCCATTTGACATTTTAAGTTTGGAAGCACTCCTCTGTTGATTACGTATTATGACTTTTCTTTATGTTTGCCCTCCCTTTTTATACTGTGCTGATGTTTCTAGTTTGTCATATGCTCTGTGCCATGCAGATTTAATGAATATGGAGTTGATGGGGGACCTGCAGCAAAAGCATTCAGACCAAAATTTGATGCCTTTATATATCGAGTGCATTCTCAAGTTGGCTTTCAGCTTCCAGCAATTGATGTTAGTCTCTCTTTGTCTTTCTTGCTTGCTCTTTCTCTGTATCGATCGTTTTAGGAAAGCAACTAACAAAACAGAGAAAAAGAATGTTTTTGGTTAGAAACAGAAGAATGGGTACAAGGTGGTTAAAGAGTGTGGCATGGGGTTGGAGACTGCTCGTGAATTTAATAATATTTTTGTGTTGTTCTGCTATAGGGCTGACATCTGATCCATGGTTGATGAAACATCCACCATGGTATTTAATGATGTTTTTGCCTTTGTAACTGCACTGGTTTAAGTAAGACTAACATTTAGTATGGAGTTTGGACTTTGAACTATGGACAAAGTATTAATTGATATATGGCTTGTCATTGGCCTTGAGACTTTCAATTTTGGGTTCTCAACAGACAAGGTGAATTGTGTTTATGTTGAGCATGAATCACAAAAGCAAACAGAAAATAATTTTTTAAAGAAATATCCTATAACTGTTTTGAAAAGAGAGATGGTGGAGGCAGGGAGCAGGTGGTAAGGAAGTTTTGAGACTTAACAATTGAAAATAATTTAATTTTCTTGCATCATTATACTTATAACTGTCATGCATAAGTGTATCCAGCTAGGTGCTTCCTGATAATATAATTGATTCATGAACAGATAAAATATTTGGTTGCTGGAACTATTGCTCTCAAGGGCATTGGAGGTATTCTCTTCATATTTGGCAGCTCTTTAGGAGCTCTCCTTCTGGTATGCAGTCTGACATTTTAAGGTGAAATTGAAATTGGCCTTCATCTCATGTGCTCAGTTTTTAAAGCTGTGGCTCTTTTATCCCTGTAGCTTTTTCATCAGATAATTGCTACTCCGATACTATATGATTTCTACAATTATGAGAGTGAGGACAAAGAATTCACTCAACTTTTCATCAAATTTACACAGGTATGTGTTCATTTTTTTAATTTTAATTTATTTCCATCTCTGTATGCCCAAATTTAGTTTGTTATTATAATTTTACTTAATGTATTGTTGCAATTGTTTACCACTTGCAGAATATGGCTCTCGTTGGGGCTCTGTTGTTCTTTATTGGGATGAAAAACTCCATTCCTAAAAGGCAGCCGAAGAAGACTCTCAAAACCAAAACCAATTAGTAGCCATTCTTCAATTCACCAAGGTTTGGCTTGGGTTTTTGCCGGCTCGGAACCAATTTCCCCCCTTTTGAGTTTTGAGAGCTGTAGCCGTAGCATCTGTGTCAAGGATTTTTGTTATTGCCTTAAATTTATTGTTTTTGGAACATTATCCGCACTTTTGCTTGACGTTGGGAACTACAATTGCTAGACTTGCCTACCAAGAGGGAAAAAAGAGGAGGTTCAAGTCTGGTTGTTCAAACTTTTGAGTGCCAAATTCATTCTGTTTAGCAAACTTGATGCAAGGTCCTCTAAGTCTGGCACTTGAAGTTGCTGTGGTACTAAACTAAATTGGATTTCTCCTCGTTGGAACTTGGATTCGTGTTCCCCATTTTGCATTGCGGTTTGAGAAATGTTACCTATCCAGAATAAAAAAAAGGTTTAACTATTGAGTAGGTCCCTCAACTATTTGGGAACTTTCAAATAGGTCCCTATACTAAAAAAGTTTGTAATTGGGTCCTCGAACTTTTATGAAGTTTTCAATTGGGTCCCTGTAATAAAAAAAGTTTCTAATGGGTCCCTGAATTTATATAAAATTTTCAATGGAGTCTCTGGTGTAGGGTTCCGTGAAGAGGTATTTAAGTCTGTCGATGTGAAACGGAATCTAGAATTCTCTCAAATTTGTATTTAGGATTGCAAAATATCAAAATGTTGAGTTAGAAAACCAAAATGTGACTTGCGATTGCAAATAGTTCATTCCTTCCCTAATTTAAGTTTTATGATTGTATATCCCTTCCTTGAAATAATTTCATCCAAAATAGTTCTCTCACTTGTAACTCACTATATTTCACTTCATCTTGTTACATCTTGTTATATTTTGTTGCGACTATATCTCAAGGTCCATCTTCCAGCCAAGCTACTCATAAATGGCCAGTTTGGATTAAATTAGTTATATTCTGATCAATTCAACATATCACTAACGAATTTTATAATTTAGGGATCCATTGAAAATTTTATATAAGTTCAGGGATCCAATTAAAAACTTTTTTAGTTCAGGGATCGAATAAAAAACTTTATAAAAGTTCGATGACCCAATTACAAATTTTTTTAGTATAAGGACCTATTTAAAAATTCACAAATAATTTAGGGACCTACTCAATAGTTAAACCTAAAAAAATAAAAAAATATGATACCTTGTTCACTGCTATTGAGAGATTAATGACCCCTTGAGAGTAACACCGATATTTTGGTTTTTGGGCTCGGTACTTGGATTCTGTCTAGCGAGCTAGACACGGTACTCTGGGCAACGGAAAAATCACTTTGAGATCAAGGACTTATTTGCTACCATTTATAACGCTGATTCACAAATAAAAAGACGATGTTAAAAGAAAAACACAAATTATAAGAACCAAATATTAATTCTAACCTCAAAGTCGTAAAAAAAATTACTATCAAACCCATCACCTTGAAACTCGTTATTAACATTCTCGAATCAAAACGAAATCGTGAAATCACTATTTACTTGGTGAGTAGTACTCAAACGTTATATAAGAGTCAAGAGTGTAGCAAATATGCACTGATGCGCATAACGTTATAGTCATTGTTATATTTGTCATCGAATGGATTGAATTCCTCAGGGGATATTAAGTTTTTACAAAGCTTTATTTTGATGCACTCATTCTATTAGAGCATAATCAGGAAATATTTTTTTTTTCGATAATCAACTTTTTGAAAGAGGTTTTTGGATAGATCATTGTATATGGGGAAAATTGGTAAAATTAATTATAATTTAAAGATGATTTCTTCTACGCTAAAAGTTGATTGTAACAACAAAAAACAGTTTCAAGCATTTTGATTATAATCAAAGTTTGGGATATTTACTGACTCAATTATATAAAAGCAATTTTATTCACATAATAGATTTCATTACAATCGATTATAAAAAAAATTAATTATACATATAATAATTTTTGAAATAATTATTTTACTATTACGAAGAGTATGTAGTAGAACGTTGATTGGTGGTAATAACTAGGTTAGCAGCTCAGTTCCTGATATTTGGCATTACCATTTCAACCCATTCTATTATTTTCAACGTCAAACTAGTAAGCAAATTACAATCACATCCATTTCAACCACAGAACATAAGGGGGGCAAAAAAAAAAAACAATCGTAGTCTTGACACACTATAAAGTTTATTGGACATAGCTCTGAACAAATCCAGGGCAATTTTCAGTTCTTTAAGCTCCTCGATCGAGATCAAGAATGAGTTACGTATCCAATGAAGGGCCACGAAGTTTCCAAAAATTAACCAGTTACTGTGAGCACATTGTTCTTGGATTGCAGTATTTGAACAAGCTGCCACAAGATATCCAATCTGTGTACATGTCTGTTGTTTTTACCCTGCCAGTCATTATGCTCTCATCAATACCATGATACTTCAATAATAATCACATGTTATGTTGTACCAAAAAAAAACATATATTATGCTTAATATTTAGAACTTCAGGACATGGTTCTCTTAAGGAATGTACATGGTTTATATAAAGTTGCCCTTAAATTTAAATTATTTATAAAGTTATAGTTCTAATGAAACCCAAAACAATGAATTAATCCACAGTAATTGGTATGCAAATTTTTAACAATATATTTAAATTAAATTGTAGACCAATTAATTTCCAGTAATTCTATGTCAGTTCTTCAGTCTTATGAATATGAAAACGGTGCAGCAAGTTGGCTTAACTGAACAAAAAATAAATCTTACTTCCGAGTTCTGATCATACCTCAACAACAAAGCATAACCATATCTTCTCACCATGAGCTTTTGTAGCACCCTTTAGAATTGTGAGGCCTAAGCCTTTTATTGCTTCTGCTATTTCAAGAAAATGGCTGCACTCCTCACATAGCATCTACAACAAAAGACATAATTAGATTACTATGTAGCTGATGATGGACTATGGAGCACTATCTTGGAAGGAACTCCAACCACCTTCCTACTTTCCTAGTGTTCTTGTGTTCAATGACTTCAATCATTATCATAGAATAAATCAAAATTGTAATTTCCAAGTTCTACATACCTCAACAAGCATTTGCTCATTCTTGCTAAGATTCTTCACTAATATTGAATGAACTTTCAGATGGCCCCCTACCTCCATTGCCCAACTTGAACCCTGGTCATAATTAGAGGACCTCTAAAAGGGTCAATTGCAATCTTGCTATCCAAAATAGAAAATAAATAAAATTTTATGATCTTATTAAAATGTGTCCTAAGGGAACACATTAAGGAGAACTAAATGCCATTGTTTTCAGTATTAAAAAGGAGTGAAAAACCAGTTAATTTATAGTTAGCCATAAACCAAGTATACATGCATATCTTAAAGTTCAAATATCAATCTGTACTTGATCAGAAACATGGTCAGTTAGTTTCCTAATAGACCAGATGATGTTTTTCAAATTCCTTTAAACCTTACCTTTGACTTCGTATCAGAAAATCTAGTTAGCTTATCAGCATGCTTAGTTATGCTTTGGAGAAACATCATGTGCTTTATTGCGCTCCAGTAGTGAATCAATGCTGCACTGTTGAAATCATAAAAATTTTAGGCACATGAATCAGAACTGCAAGTCTGCAACCATCACAAAATCAAAAACCCAGAGATGGTTTGGAAACATATTACAGCAAGATACCTTTGCTCCATTTGGTACCAGGTCTCTCAACTCCTTAATACGATCCTGGATCAGTTGCCTATCCCTTGGCCGGGGCCTACAACTTTTCCCGGGCCTGGCCCTCTTCTTGCTGTTCTTAGCAGGTTCAGGAGACCTTTCAAACAGTCCACTATATGAACTTGGACATGGAGATGAAAAAACTTTTGGGGACATCACACCACATATCCCTGATGATGAACTCAAAGAATGGTGTTTGTCTTCTCTGACAAGAGAGGGGTGATCTATTGAACAGCCTTCTGAATTAATAGTATGCACATTGTGAATAGAAGCTTCAGGATTTCTTCCAGAGGTCATTGCAGATTGCATTGATGTACAAAATGATAACTCACTATTTACATCATTATTACTATGGCAAATGTTGGCCACCATTGCTTCCCAAAGATGCTCTGGATGGGTTTCAGATGTCAATTGGCTACAGCTAACCTCATCTGGCATATCCACAGTTTTCACATCTTGATTAACCTGTGCTGCCCAATCAAAACATTTACTCCCTTTCAAAAACTCAGGTCCAAGTGCTTCATGTAGCTCACAGCCAGCAGGGAACTTCAATAATGTGTATGAGGAATCCTTGTCACAAGGCTCAGTCTGAAACTTTGACTCTTCAGTATGTTTTTGGGAGTTTGAATCAGAAGGTCTGATGGAATTCAACACCCCTTGTTGGTTAATATCCACATAATGCAACTTATCATTTTCAGAAACAATTGCATCAAGAAAAACTGAAGGGAAGCAAGCAGAATCAACTCTGGCTTTTTCTGATGGACGTATTAAATCATTGAAGCTATTGTTATTCGTAACAGAAATGTGTAACAATGACGAGACATTTTTTTCTGACTCCGACTTCATATCGTTGCAGCCACCACTGCCCCCTTCACATTTCCTCCTGTTTAGAGGTCTCATCTCTTCCAATTCCTGATGCTCCAAATTCATTATATCAGATATCGACTGAAGCAAAATGGAACTTTCATCGCTGTAAAATTCAGGCCCATTATACTTAACCAAATTATCAGTCATTTTCTGATAAGCAGAGTGAGGTGCATGACTCTTCCCAGAACACTGAAGGGGCATTAAAACATTCTCAGCAGGCATAATATCTGAGGGCAAATTTTTCTTCGATACATCTGGCTGCAAAAAGCAAGAAATCTAAACCTCATGATAATGCTCAATGCATCTGGGTTAAAAATAATTATGCCATAGCTCTACTTGCTATTCTAGTGTGTGCAAAAAAGGTGCATGCCAATAGTCACAGACCCCTTACCTACTCACACATGCTCATTCAGCATGCAGACATATGCATATAGAGAGAGGAGAAGACCAGAAGCTTACCAGAGATGAATAATTCTTCAAACTACTTTGTTTTTTACTAGGATCATGGCCTATTGAGTAATCTTGAGTTGACAAAAAAAGGTTTCTGATATGAGTTACAACCCCCATGTCTTCAGTAACCTGCTACCAGGAATGACAGAAGAGAAGCAAATTATTAGATATTTTAATATAAATAGACTTCCTTACAAGTGCACCTCCAAGAAATATTCAACAATCTGGCAAAATCATAGAGCAACCCATGACAAGAGAAAATAAATTCAATGAAATTATAAAAGGGAAATTATGCACAAGACTTAGCAAAAGTTCACTGGTATCTAAACTATACTGATTAGGTCAGCATTTTCCCCAACAATTCCACCCACTCCAATATGCTTCACAGTTCATACGTACTTGTCAGTATTTAAGTAGAAAACTGCCTCTCAGTAGTAACCAATGAAGCACGAACACCAGACACGGCCATGACTTGACAATGTCCGAAATATCGAACACCGGGACACGTCGCTATATATATATATATATATATATATATATATATTAAAATTGGAATTATAATTCCAATTCTATCCAAAAGGACCCTCAGTTTTCACTAAATTATGTACGCATATTTACGTAGCAACCACACTGTTAATAGATGCCTTCTTAAACTAGAGCAACCATAACAACCAGAGACATGGAGTTCAAGGCTTCAAGCAAAGCAATTAAAAAAAGGACTATACTCATCTTACATTATATAGAGAGCCAAGCTGAACAACGCCAAGTGGGACAACTGCTACAACAACAATGGTCTACGAGGAAATGTAAAGATTTGTTAGTGATAATCTTCTTAATGCATACAAACTACAGTGATACGTTCAATATAACTCTCGATCACCCAAGTAGACTTAATGCTCAACAAGGCAATGAGACCATACATATACAAATTTTAGCAAATATCATACCCTAAATAAAGTATATGGATGCAACACAGTCTGGTTGCATCTAATGAAATAGGTATAATGAGCCATAGTCCCATAATGGCTTGATAACTAGTCATATCGAGCCTATTATCACACTAACTACAGTTTTCCAAATATATTGTTGAAATTAATTCATCCAATATGCTTAGTATTAGTAATGTGAGGCAATCCTAAATTGTAGGTAGAAATACGAAATTCTCTCTTCAAGTTTTTGTTTGGCATGGATGTTGAGAAGTTGTAACATAATAATAATAAAGCAATCAACTTACTCTGATTCCAGCAGAAAATTGAGACTGCCATCCATCAGCAAACTGTAAATCAAACCAAAAAGGGTGAAAGGAATGAGAATGATTAGAAGATTAGTTAGTTTGATAATGACATGCTACCTATCCGGTACCAATTAGAGACCTTCAAATCTTCCAAGGCAGAGAAATCATTAGTGACAACATTGAATAACACGAGTCCTCACCTCAAAAACTTGATTATCTGCACAGATCCAACGATGCTTTCCGGTAGCAGCTACTTGTCCAACAATACTGTAAAGAAGGGATATTAGGACAAGAGCTACATAAAGCATAAATTTAGTCTTAAATAGTATCAACTTCACATTAGATTAGTCAAATCATACCCTTCCCCTAAGAAATATACATGATACGACATCTTTGCCACAGCACACCCTAGAGCGTTATAATCATCAGGATTGTCATAGTAAGCGTCCTCCCATGTCAATATCCTGCAAACAAGTACCACACCCAAAAAACACATTACGGATTTAACTCTTTGTGCTGGGTACATCTATAAACAACAAAATAACTAACGAACGTATGTGCAAAATTGCATCATTAAAACCCCTCCAAACAGTGCAGAAAAGAAGGAATAACAAGCATCTTGCTAGCCAGTGGTGATGGTTAAAGAAATAAAAAAAAAGGAATTTATATCGAAAAATATAACTTTTAAATCTTTAATGATACCCTGCAGAATAAAAAATTGGGTCTTGCTAAATGGTGTCTGGTTAAAGAATCTAATAAAAGCAAATGTTTATTAAAAAATGAATGGAATACTCCCTTAAATATTGAATGCATTACTTTTCATTGTTTTCAATGACAAATTTCTATTTTTATTCCTTAACTAGTCAGTGTTAGCAAGTACTAGCATATACCTAAGAACAAAGTTTTAAATTGTGGCCCACAACCGCAATGAAGGCCATCATATTGAGGTTTTGCTAGTCTCTACGACCACAATCGATGCCCACTTGAGGTAAACGTGAATTCCCTAGCTAGTATGCTAACGAGTGCACTTAGACACTGGTTAAGAAATTGAAATGGCAGGTTTTTATGGGAAAATGCTGAAGTTATTACCTTGAACACTTGATTTTAGTTTTCCAATAAATCATTTCCTCTTCTTCGTTCCTTAACCAATGTCCTTACTGGTTAGCAAGACCCTAATAATAATAATAATAATAATAATAAGGGTGCTAACGAGTAGTCTAAGGACATTGATTTAGTAATTCACAAAAGAAAAATTCGTATTGAAAAACTAAGTGTCACACTCTTCGAAATACTAAATACATATTTTCCCATACAAATTTTCCTTTTTTTGGTTCTTAAGTAATGCCCTAAGAACGCACGCTGGTCAGCATTATCGTAATAATAATAATAATAATAATAATAATAATAATAATAATATAAAAAAAAAAAACAACTTACATTCGAGCACGATGTTTGAGCTTCCAAAAGATGGCATAGTTCCAATGAGTGTTGAAACATAGGCTTCTGAGTAGTTGGTGCAAGTTGGTAGTACCCATCATCTTCTCCTCAAACAAATCCTCCCTAAAAAACAACAAAACCCCCTCCAAATCAATCACTACTAGGTAGCTAGCTCCCCCTGTAAGACCCTCTTCCAGCCTGTTTCCTCCGTAACCCTGCTCG
This sequence comes from Sophora flavescens, assembly GCA_030762895.1. NCBI lineage: Eukaryota > Viridiplantae > Streptophyta > Magnoliopsida > Fabales > Fabaceae > Sophora > Sophora flavescens. The sequence goes on along the minus strand of CM061070.1, from coordinate 135,486,322 downwards.
CCGTTTTAATGGCGGTCCAACTGTTGGCAATAACAAACTATCCGCACCCATCACTTGCTGCACCACAACCCCACCAACCAAAGCTTCCAACTTTGCTTCACAATCGTCAAAACAAAACCAAACCCACTTTTGCACTGAAAAACAAAACTGCAGCAGTGTGTTTAACATCGAAAAACTTGCAACTAGCCATCAATAATCTAGCTTATATCACACGACATGTGAAAGTTTTGGGGGTTGAATTTTCAAACATAGAAGTGAAACTCAAAAGGGGTTGGCGAAAACGGCGAATTAGACTGGAAAGTTTAAAGCTTTATGTAGTTTAGACTCAAAAATCAACGAGAACTGAGCCAAAATAAAAGTTGTAATTTTTTAGCTAAATTTAAGATCTTTAGAGAGAGAAGCAGTTTGCAGAAGTTGTTAATTTGTGTGTCTGAGTGAGTGTGTCAATGGTGGAAGAAGCGAAGAGTGTGCTTCTTCTATTATTGGAGTTCCATCTAACTTTTTTCTCGGGGAAATGTGCACCGTTGATTCATGCAATCATGCACCATGATGTATCAGCAAAGTGTGCATTTTATCAAACTGTTACAAAATTTATACTAACATAAAAGATAACGAGCTATTTTTACTTTCAATCCACTTGATAAGTTATACATTTTTTGGTATTATTTTATTAGTTATTTTTTATAATTTATATATATTTTATAAAGTAAGAAAGAGTGTTATAAAGGTTTAGGGTAGGTGGGGAGGTGATGTTACAAAGGAGGGGGAATAGGTAAAAAGGGTGGGAAATAAAAGTAATATTTATTATAAATAAAATTATTTTTATAATATATTTAATTATAAAATATAAAATAAAAATTACATATTACTTTTTAAAAAATATATATACAATGCAAATGATATGTTACTTTTTTAATTAGGGGTACTTATGTCATTTTACATATTCATCATCATCTTTTTAAAAAATTTCTCTCAACTACTTCCTCGTCACACCAAAAGCTAGAGCCCAAAGGTCCTATTAGAATGAAAGTTATGTAAAGAGATTTGAATTAAGCGAGGAAGAAAAAAAATATAAAATCTGGAAGTAGCCGAATGAAATTCTTCTATGATAACATTATTATTAATATTTATTATAAATAAATTTATTTTTATAATATATTTAATTATAAAATATAAAATAAAAATTATATATTACTTTTTAAAAATATATATATAAAATACAAATAATATGTTACCTTTTTTTAATTAGGGGTACTTATGTCATTTTGCATATTCATCATTATCTTTTAAAAAAATTCTCTCAACTTCTTCCTTATCATTTTCTTACATATTTCTCTCATATCAAATAAGTCTTAAAATTCACTATTTTTTTACCATATTCTCTCTTCTCATATTCTCTTTTTCCATCTTCTCTCTTCTCAATTTCTCTTCCATACCAAACAAAGCATTAATGATGTATCGTTGTAGTAAAAAATGAATGGATTGCTTAAATTGATGTCACACAATGAGGTCCAGGGTAGGATTCACTTAAGAAATCAAAGTGGGTTGCTTATCTAGATAACGTTGGATAAGTATTGTTAATATAACATTTGATCATCTTTTCAAAATATGTGTTATAACAATTATATAGTTATTAGTTATTATATCAATCAACATTTTTTTTGTACTTTGTACTCTTTTAAATTTTTGTATAAGTTATGATTGTTTTAGATACTATAACCAAACAGAAAAACTATGTTATTAAAACATATTTAATTATTTCAGTAAAAAAAAAAAGTGAATGAAAAGAACACAACTATTGTAAAACACCAAAAGCTAGAGCCTAGAGGCTTTATTAGAATTAAAGTTATGTGAAAAGATTTGAATTAGGTGGGGAAGAAAAACAATGTAAAATTTGGAAGTGACTGAAAGAAATTCTTCCCTGATAACGTTATTATTATTTGACATCATGATTCTAATTTGAACCATCTTATCGGTTGAAAATGTTACATAAAAACATACTTATATGTATATCTAGATGTATATAATTATGTATAATGTATAATATTTTATATTGAAGTTAATGTTTTAAATGTGAAGATAATAATGTAAATATTTAGTATCCACAAGAATAATTTTCTAAATGCCTATATGAATTTGTAATAGAATCTCAAATGATTTCTATATATATCTTCATTTTGATTGGATCATTTCAACGTGAGTTGGTAGAAAAACTTTGTTACTAAAACATATTTTAGTTGTCTGAATTTGAGAAAGATGTTTAAACACGCTGGGTTCTAATGTATTAAGAAAACAAAAAACAAAAATAAAAATAACGATAGGGAATGAAAGGGAAACGACTCTTGATTCGTAGAGCATTAAGTGAATTTGGGAAATTAAGTGAATTGTCCAAACACATTGGAAGAAACAAGAAAAATGAAAGGCATGAAAAGAACACAACTCTTAGGAATGATTGTTAATGTTCTCAAACGTGGCGACAACAGTGGGAGTGCAACTTTATAAATAAACTAAAGATTGGATTTTGGAATGTTGAAAAAAATGGTATGATCAGTTAGCCAAAGTTTCTTTATAAGTTTGGAGATGACCAACTAATCTCAAGTTGTGAAAGATAAATATGTTTTTTTTAAATAGCTGATTTGACGGGGAAAAGCTGAGAAATAAATCAAATAGATTTTTCAGAGGGAAGGAAAATAAAAATGATAGATAAATATATTTTCTAAAAAGGAATGACTTGCACGGAAAAATGATAGAAAGAAATCAAATGGATTTTAAGGAAAAAAAAATGAATATGATAGACACATATTTTTTTGACTTAAAAAAATAATACTTAACTTGAAAGGGAAATGAGAAGAAACAATTCAATAGATTTTTCAAGGGAGAAGAAAATATGATAGATATAATAAAATGCAATTAATTAAGATGACATTTTATATAAGATATAGTTCCAGATTCCTAGAAAAGTGAGATGAGAATAAATTTTTTCATGTTTTATACAAGAGATAAAAAGTCATTCTATGAAAGGAGGTTCCCAAAAATGTAGTTTACACGACAATATAAACATTCTAAAAAATAAACGTTATAAAAATTCCAAAATAGTCAACCACCGTTTAAATCATAAAATATTATTGCCATCGATGTAAAATATAATCGCATTACAAAATCTGAGATGCATTTTTTACTGTACATCACAGGTGTCGACACCTCCTTTTTCCTTTTTTTTACTATTTTTTATAATTAAAATTTTTCTATTATTTTTTTAAAATATTATTTTTCTCGAATTATTTTTTTCTAATTTACTTTTTTTTGTGTTTATTTTTATAATTACATTTTTTAAATATATTTTTTTCTAATTATTTTTATTTTTCTATTTTGTTAATTATTTTTTCCTAATTTTTTAAAATATTTTTTCCCTAATTTTTTTTCCAGTTAATTTTTTCTAATTTACTTTTTCTTTTTTCTTTTTAATTTTTTTATAATAACTTTTTTTTCCCTAAATTTTTTGTATATTTTTTAATATCTTTTTAAATATTTATTTTTTCTAATTATTTTAAATAGTTTTTAATAATATATTTTATTTTTCTAATTTTTTTAAATCTATTTTTTCCTAATTATTTTTTTCTTTTTTTTTTCGAATTATTTTTTTTCTGATTTACTTTTTTTCTTTTTCCTTTTAATTTTTTTATAATTACTTTTATTCAATTTTTTAAATATTTTTCATGATTAAGAAAAATTAGAAAAATGAAAATATATATATATATTTTTAAAAAAACTTTAATTATAATATTTTTAAAAAATAAATTAGAAAAAAATAATTAATTTTATTTTTCTAATTATTTTTTTAGATACTTTTTTCTGATTACTTTTTTTCCTAATTTTTAAAAAAAAATTTGCTGATATTTTTTTAAATATATTTTTCTACTTTTTTTTGTTAATACTTTTTTTTGGCTACATCATTGCCTTTGTTTTTTCTATTTTAAATAATAAATCTATATCTATACTAATTAATAAGGGAAAGTTGTGATTTTAGTGTAGTACAACAGTCCAAGTCATATGTCAAGTTATGGAATTTTATTATTTTTATTTTTATTTATTTTCTAAAATTTATATATGTTTTTGTTTTAAAATATTTACAAATCGGTAAAGGTATAATGTTTTGGGAGTCAAACACTGCAATCTCTGAATTGACATAAATAGAGATAAATCTATTCATATTTTCTAATATATTATTTGGCTACTTCCTTGCCTTTGTTTTTTCTATTTTAAATAATAAATTTATATCTATACTAATTAATAAGGGGAATTACTGATTTTCTAATAAAGGGACACATGTCAGCACCACATGATTTAAGAAGATTAGTTGATCATTAGTAATAATCAAAGAGGAACACTTAACACATAGTGTTACATTACGTATTGTAATATCATTTTAAAATAAAAAATATATTCAATATTTTGCACTCAAATTATAGATAAGATTGTTTCAAGGTTTTTACTGATCATTTGTCTATAAATAAAAAGCATTGGAGATACCAACATAGTGTGGCACAGTTGGTAGATAACTGAGCCCCTTAAGCATGTGGTCAGGGGTTCGATTCCTGGCTCACGCGTATGGAAGAGCATCTGTTGGGAGAGGTTAACCCCTTAAATGGATCTCAGTACCTCGAGGGATTAGTCTCTGGCTCCCGGCCGAAGGATATATACCTGGGTTTACCAAAAAAAAAAAACCTTGGAGATGAATGAGTACCACCATTATGGGTGGGAACGAAAGATTGAAGGCAAAGTAGGAAATAAGTAAAGAAAATGTTTGGCATAATGGACTTAATTTGTTATAAAGGAAAGAAAAAGTTTGGTACATATAGAGGCATAATTCAAGTTATTAATGATAACAATATTATCAATAATAATAGTAATTGATGACTCGTACATCGCATGAGTGAAAAAAATACTAGTATAAGATATTTAAGAAAAGAAAAATTGGCCTTTGAAGTTTGGAGATAGAAAACTAGACAAAGGGCAAAAGCCCCATAGAGAACAACACTAATGAAGGTAGAGGCTAATTTGAGCTTATATTTAACATTAACAAGCAACAACCCTCTATATGAGGGAAGGGAATGAGTACACATTATGGTGGTGTCAATTGATGGCCAACACCATCATACCAAATTGAGGACATGCTTCCTTATTTTCCCCTCAAATTTTCATTCTACCTTTTGAAATCCTAGTGAACCTATAATCGCATTTGTAAGACTTTTTCAACAATGATCTTATTGCCCTAAAGTTGGGACATTTTCAAGTTTCAACCCCCATTTTTTCATTAACTCGTCATTTCATGCTTTACTGCATTTTAATTAAACATTTTAAGACTCTAGCTGATTATTGGTAAAAAAAAAAATCGTCAGTTGTTCTCTTGAGTAAAGATTCTCTCTATTTTTTTCCTCTCCATTTTCCTTCCATTCATGAGAGATATAGAAACACAAAGGGTTTTCTTTACATACATTGTATATGGGTTAAGTACTCATTGTACTCTTTTCAATATATAATTTGCTTATCCAAAAAAAAAAAAATCTTACATGATACAAAAAATTTGAAACACAAATCTCTCCTTTATGTCTATCTCTCTTAGATGGAAGGGAAATGGAGACAAAAAATGAAGAGGAACTCTACTATGTTCTCTTTGTTTCCTTTGCTTGGCCCAGCTATGTACTCTTTTCGCTTGCTGATGCGGTGGATGGTTTTGGATTTCTTGTTTGTTGCTGCTGTTTTGGTTCGGCTCTTGCTTCTTCTCTACGGTTGTGGTTTTGTTCACATTAGTATCATATATCAACAAAAAAAAATGCACCGATTTTATCAACTTGATAGTAATTTCGATCAGGAAAGTCAAACATGTTTATGATCTCATTTGATACCTTTTATTCTCAAAATGTTTCTTGTCCTACCACTGCATTGAAATATGTACACTTCCTTGTCCCGCAGCAACTAACCATCATTTTTGGAATCACGTTATTTGTGTTAACCTTGCATGTTTGAGTGTGGTTGTGGACTTATGGTCACTGATTTTATTATGTATCTCTTCAATTATTTTTAATTTATATCGTTGATTAATACATGGTTGTGGGGCAGTATGTTGGCTGAATGGTAAAGGGCAAAAGATACAAATTAGTTAACGTTAAAAGAAAGAATAGTTTGTTTTACGTGTACTTAACATTTTTGTTTGTATTTACTTCACATATTTTACATTTGTTTAGATGGTAAAATGACTAAAATCAGAGTATCAAAATATGTGTATAGAAACGATATAATATCAGCTATAGTTAAGTGATAACATTGTGTAAATATATATATTGTATTAGCATGTATATAATTATGTGAGAGTGTTATTATTGACTAAGAAATCAACAAAAGTAAACTTCTATTGAAAACATATTTATATAACTTTTTAATATATTAAATACTACATTTTTGTATAATTTTATTTATTTATTTATTAACCTTAACATTATCCTAATTTTGAAAATATGATATGTTGTTCCATTTTAATAATAAAATGTTGCTTTGATCAGGTAAAAATTCAATTTATCGGAAGTAGTACTAGTTAACAGCAATATATATACTTGGTTTCCTAGCAATATCAGGAGGCATAATCATTCGGATTTGTTTTGTTTCTGAGTTGTTGTCTTTTCATCGATGGAATCAAATATCTTTCTAGGTTTCCTCAATTATCGATCATCGATCACAATAACGATCCATCATCTGAATTCTGTCATCAAAAAATTGACTGCAATAAGGATGTAACTAGTGGTAAATCGGGTCTCTCGTGCTAATTAAATTTTTTGGTCTATTAACTTTCTTTTAAGTTTTAAGTAGAGTTTTTGCACGTGTACTATTCAGATTAAGCGATTATAAAAGATAAAATATATATTGATCAATTTTTTTTTGGGTAAGTAAGGAAAGAAAACGAAAGGCAACACAAAACATACACCAATAAATTAAATTGGAGTATAAGAATTTTATGCATCATTTGATAAGAGATATAAATAATTTCGCAAAACATATAAATTTTGTCAATTAGCTTAATAATCAAAGAGAAAAAATTTCTTCATATTTTTTATATTTTCTTCATTGGCCCCTCCTTTTATCTTTCACATAAATTTTAAGAATTCTTTGTAAGTTGAAAATAAAATAAACGGGAGGTTGAAATTAATTCTCTGTTTTTTTTTCAAGTAATAAAAAATCAAAGAAGGATAAGCATTGAATATAGATATCAAACGGTTGGCAGATATGAGAGAGATGAATGAAATTTATTATAATAATTCGCAATACATGGTATCTAAAAATTTTTGAATTTAAATATTTTAAATAAGGGTTTTAAAACACAATGAGCTGGTTCACTATGGGAAGGTAAATGTTTATTATTTCGATACACATATTACGGGAAGACAATAACCATTTAAAATATTATATATTTGTAATAAATGATAATGATGATTCAAATTAAATAAGTAAAAAATATAATTCAAAAAATTCAAAAACAAAGAGTTGTTATCTACTTTTAAACAATTCTAAAGGTGTTTTTAATGTCTTTTTAATTGTTGGGCTTTGAAAATGTTGAATAAGTGTTGGAAAAATGCACACATCATTTATTTTCAGCAGATAACAATAAAATGTATTATTATTTCCTATTTTCATTTTTTTTATTTTTCATTTTTTTATATCAATTTAAATATATTTTATTTCTAGTTTCTAGATATGGAAAGGATTTAGAGACTTATAAAGGAAGTCATTTCTTGGCATCATGACACCTGTCCAAACTTTCCTTAGAATGAGACATTTGGTCCCCCACCCCCCCTTTATCTATCATATTTTTTTCATTGGCCCCCATTTTATCTTTCACATAAATTTTAAGAGTTCTTCGTACTCCGAGAATAAAAAAATGGGAGGTTGAAATTAATTATCTGTTTTTTCCAAGTAAGAAAACGAATGAATTAAATTAAAAGAAGGATAAGCAATTAATGACAATATCAAATTGTTGGCAGATATGAGAGAGATGAATGAAATTTATTGTAGCAATTCGAAATAAATTATGGGAAGGGTTTAAAAACACAATGAGCCGGAGGAAATAAAGAAGAAATTTATTTTATTCATCATAAATGTTTACAAGTACAAGGTAGTCTATATACAAAGAAACCAAAAACTACCTAGATTGACTAATTAACAAAAATAAAGCAGCAACCCTTTGCTCTAGAGCAGCCTTGCTCGCCTTTCTTCATCTAGCTGTCTTCTTAAGTCTTCTACTTGTGTTTGAGGGGGAGGTAATAAAGAATCAATATGGCAGAAAAAAGAATTAGATCATGTGGCTAACATAAAGAAATACCTAGATATACGGGGTAACATCACAACAGAAGCAGGATACTGAGTTCCAGCTAATGTTCTAATGAAGACAACAATATGGGGTGATGATACCTTGATGTAAGGGGGAGGGGAATGAAGGAGATGTCTGCTCTTCAGATATCTTCAACTTCTTGTGAGAAGGAGACACTTGGTCATTCTTTGGTACAGCTGTCTGAGCTCCTCCAGACAGGTCTTCTATAGTGTTAGCTTCTGCAGGCACTTCGGTCTTTGCAGGCATTGGGTAACCAGATCTTCTCTTTTTGGGAATGATTCCCAAAATGAAAGTCTTCTTTGGTTCTTCCAGAACTTGTTCGGTCTACTCCCCCTGAGCAGATGCTTCCTCTTTGCTAGGCTCGGACTCAACTTGTCTGACCTTGGCAAAGGTCTACACCAGCTTCCTTTTCTTGCTGGGCTGAGCTGGTACAGCAACCGGTTCTTTAGCTTCACTCACCTTCTTCTTTGGAAAGGTTCTCCTCTGTTTGAACCTCAAGGGTTCAACTGTCTCAACAGTTTCTTCAGATGCTGAGGATTGTTGCAGCTTTGGAATTTGGTCTTGTCTGGCCACCTTTCCAGACGACTTGAACAGTCTCTCAGAAAGAGGGACTTCAGATTCATCATTGGAAACCACTGGTTCTTTTTTCTTTTTATTCAACAGTAGGTTTCTTCTTCTGCTTCTTCTTCTTGATGTCTTCCTCCTCATCAGCAAGATGGATTCCCTTGATATCCATCATAGACAGTATCTTCCTGTCTATGGGCAGTGACATGTCCACAAAATGAACATCACTGGGAACAAACAGCTTGTTCCTAAAGACCCTTGTTAGCAACATCCGATAAGGATAGGTTTGCACATTAGTCCTCTTGATCAGAGTCTCCATGTACATATATATGAGGTCATTGATGCCCACCTTGATTTTGTGGATCAAGTGGTACAGAGCAAATATGTCCATCTTGGTCGCAGTCTCGTGAGCCTTTCCTTGGCATCACACACTCCAACATCAATTTGTGTAGGAATCTGTACTTGGCCACCATGTTGATGGGTTTAGGGTTCACAGGTTTGGGAACACCATAGATGGCAATGTTGACATTGTCAACTCCCACATCAGTTTCCCAGTTGGGTGTGAAGCCAACTCCGATTCTCGGGCACTTTGTGACAAGCTCCAGAGAGCTAATGGGGAAGAGAAGGGTTCTATCCCCCATTTCAGCCTTAAAGCTCTTGGTTCCGTTAAGCCTGTTGGTGACAACCACAACATTTATCAAAAAGGTTTGAAGTAGCTTGGGGTGAACGAGCTCCTTGATGTCGAAGAAAGGAGTCCACTTGGAGTACTCCAACTCTTCAATGACATCCATACCTAGCTTCTTCATCTTTTGAAGATCAACAATCTTTCCCGGAATAATCTTTTCTATCTCAGTAACCTTGAGATTGTATTTCTCAGAAATTTCCTTTGTAGAGAGATGCTTGGATGATGTCATTTTTGAGAGAAAACGACTCTAGGTTTTCGAAAGAGAAGAGGGTTTGAAAGATGAGAAGACAAAGAGATTTTGGAATTTTGAAAGCGAAAATATTGAGCCTTTTTGATCATATGCCTTTTATAGACATAAAGGTAGGAGAGAGAAAAAAGAATTTTTAAATCAAAACGGCACGATTCGTATAGGGAACAACGACGCCTACTTAAGACATAATGAAAACATGGTTTCAAGATATATAAACTACTGTGCGCATGATTATAGATTCAGATAAGGGAATTGCATTAATTAATTAATAACCATTTCAACAAAACTGTTAAGTTCTAGCATAGTGACTCAGCAGAGTCAGACAGGTAAGCATAGACAGGTGATAAAGCACAGACAGGTTAACACTCAGACATGTCATTCAACAATGCAATGCATGTTTAGATTATCTCTAATAAATAAAAACCTTTCTTATGCTTGGGGTTTAGTGAAAATATCAGCTCATTGATTTTTAGTTTTAACAAACTTAATATCAAAGATGCCTTTCTGAACATAATCCCTAATAAAATGATGTTTGATTTCAAAATGCTTAGCCTTAGAATGTTGAATTGGGATTTTAGATAAGCATATAGCACTGGAATTATCACACCATACAGATATCTTATGTTCATAAATAGAGTAATCCTCAAGTTGATGTTTTACCCATAAGAGTTGAGAGCAGCAACTAGCAGCTGAGATTCTGCTTCAAAGAATAAGAGGGCAATAGTTGTCTGCATCTTTCTTGACCATGAGACTAAGCTTGCTCCAATGAAGTGGCATCCTCCACTGGTGCTTTTTCTTTCTATTCTATCTCCAGCAAAATCAGCATCACAATATCCCTCTAATTTGTATTCTTTTGATCTTAAATACAGCAAACCAAGATTAGTAGTCCCAAGAAAATATATAAATATTCTTTTAACAGCCTTAAGATGAGATTCTCTAGGATCAGATTGGAATCTAGCACACATACAGACACTAAATTGAATGTCAGGTATGCTTGAAGTTGAAGTGAGAGAGAGCCAATCATACCTCTGTAGACAGTTTGATCTACCTTTTTACCTGCATCATCTTTGCTTAGTTTTGCATTGGGTTGCATAAGGGTTTTCATGGGCTTAGCATTTTCCATTTTGTATTTCTTGAGTATTTCCTTGGTATGCTTGTGTTGATGAATGTAAATTCCATCACTTGTCTGCTTGAATTGTAAGCCAAGGAAGAACTTCAATTCTCCCATCATGCTTGATGAGTGTGATTTCACCTCATTTTCCATGTACATTTATGCATGCATTTGCATATAGTTAGGCCAATTTAGTGTTGATTTTGTATAGTTTTTCCTTTGGAACGGATGAGGTGGTTTCTGTGTGTTGTTTTGCAGGATTTAATGGAAAAATGCTCAGAAATTAGCCTTGATGGAGCTTGGATGAAAAAGAGCCTAAAAAGAGAAGAAATTGAGCCAAGCAGAATTCTGGTGATTCGCCCCGCGAGCCTGGATTCGCCCCGCGACCCTGAAAGCTGACTGTTGGAGAAAATGCAAGTCTTCCTGGTTCGCCTCGAGAACCCATTTCTCGCCTCGCGAGTCCGCAAAACAGAAACCATCACGCCAGGCCCCGATGCTCCTCACGGGCGTATTGAAGAAAAAACCTTTCGGTCTCGCGTCGCGAAGAAACTCTCGCCTCACGAGAGTTCAATTCTCTCAAGCAGATTTTTAATATTCGCCTCGCGAGACATGTCTCGCCTCGCGAATGCGCGCAGCAACCGATCGGTATAAGTGGCTGTTTTAGGGCAGAAAAGGAGAGCTTTTGGTGGAGAGAGCACTTGGGGACTTGGAGGCTGCGGCTGAGATAGGGTTCCAGCCCTAGAAGGGGAGATTTCCTTGCTCTGGGAATGGAGGAAGCTTGTCTATGAGTGTTCTCCATCCCTTTTCTCATTCTATTTTGTATTTCCTTTTATCATGAGTAGTTAAATCCCCATTGTTGGGGTTAGATGTAACTTTTCTGAACTTGTTGTATTTGATTTGGTGTTTTAATGCAAGTCTCTATTTCCTTATGAGTATGTGATTCTGTGCTTAATGCTTTCCTTGGATTAGCTACCCATAGGAATGATATGTTGCTTTGATAGATGACTGGAAGGTTGGTGTTAAGGCATGCTCATGAATCATATGCCAAGTAGTTCAAGAATCTAGACATAGGTGTTGAATGCTTGCAATCTTATAAGTCTTGACTTAATGCAAAATCACATATTAATCCACCTAAGACATTAGGGTTTGATTTGGGGTTTTAGGCTCAATGCACCTAAGACATTAGGCTTGAGTATTTTAGAAAAGGCTTGATTGTCATAATTGAAGTAGGACTTGTGTTGATAACCATTTCATTGCAATTAAGGGAGGATTAGTATAGTCTAACCCTAACAATCTTAGCCACATCTCTGTTTGCCTTCCAAGTGTTCGATAAAATTCCCAAAAGACCAAAAATATTGTATTGCTTTGTTTTCTGTTTCGATATCTCATACCATAGTTTAGTCTAGATAGTTGTTAAGTTTGTGAATTGGTAATTGACAACCAATCCCTGTGGATACGATAACCGGTCTCACCACCGTATTACTTGATTGCGACGAGGTGCACTTGCCTTTATCTTAAAAATCACGCATCAAGTTTTTGGCGCCGTTGCCGGGGATTGGCTTTGCCAATATCAGTAGTAACAAATGAGACAACTAGTTTAGACATTTTTTTATTTTATTTTTCTGTATATAATTGATATTTTTCTTTTGTTAGTTTTGTATATATTTGTTTTTGTGTTTCTTTGATCTTGGGCTTAATTGTCTGTGAGGTGAAAAATTGATTAGACAGGATCATGGACTACAATTGCTATCAACCATCTGATGCAGAAATGGAGATATCTGAGCTGCAGCTGCGGGTAGATATGCTGCAATTAGCTGTAAACATCCAACAAGTGAGTGATGAGCTGTCAAGGGCACAAATCTCTCCTCCACTAATGGTAGGCTATTCTGAATGGGGAAATCAATTTCCCAACACTTACACTCCATGGTGGGGGAATCCTCCAAACAAGACTTTGATGGATGAAGAGGAACATTGGGAATCTTCCACACCTTCATATCAGCCACAACCATCTCAATGGTGTGATGAGCCATCCCCATTGGAAGTTGCTTGGGAGAACTTCAAATCCGCATTCCCAGTCGAGGTTGAGCAACCTATCCCGGATAGTCGACCTCACTTAGAGGCTGTTTTGGAGAACTTCATGGCAACAACATTGGAAGAATTAAAGAATCAAGAAGACACCATTCGAAGTTGCGGGGTACTTATTGAGAAAATCTCTAACCAACTATCCGGAATGTCAAAAGGGAACTTGATGGATGATGATGAAGGTGATGCAATAAAGTATGATGATGAATATGATGCCAAAATGGATGATGAGGAAGAAGAAGAAGTGGGAGCAGCCGAGTCAAGAAGTGAAGAACCTGTTTGTGAGAACAAAATTGCCCCATCCCCCATTGAACCCTTGACTAAAGAGCCTGAAAGGAAGAGGCAATTGGAGGACATCTATTTCACCATGCTTGGAGATGATGAAAAACTTTTGGAATTAGATGATGCTATTGGTTCCTATGCATGTGAGGAATGTGATGGGAGAAACACTTGTGTGGTTTGTACGGAGATTTCTGCATATTTGGAAGGTGATGGATTTGGCAATGCTGAGAGTGAAGATTGTACAGAAGCCAGAACAACTCCAATGATCCTCTTGAATTGTTTGCCACCTCACATTTTAAAGCAGTCAACAATGGAGTTCATGCCTCTGCCTGAGGTTGAACCCCATTTTTATTGGGAAGATTTTATTGATAAAGGGGTCATCTTCGACCCGAGAGGAATTGAAAAGCGCTTCCCATTTGAAGAAGTTAGCATGAATTTCGAGCGCTCACTTCCACATTTTTGCTGCAAACCGTGGGATCCAGGTGAAGGATCTCACATGGTTAGCATCCCTTGGTCCTTATATCACAGGTTATGGGATCCAGGTGGATGCTTCTTGATGAGTCAAGCTAGTGACGTTAAAGAAGCGCTTATTGGGAGGCAACCCAACTTTTCTTAACCCTTCTCTTTAGTTAGTTTTTGTTTTTGATTTTCAACCTCTTGAATAATTTGAGAAGCTCAAGAGGAAAATAATAAATTGTCAATTGCCAAGTGTTTGCAGGGTAATAAGGGAGGAAGGAGAAGCAAAAAGAGCAGGGAGAAACAAAGCCAAAAAGCATGTGAGCCAACACCTGCTACCGCCTCGGTAAGCCGTTCCAATTTTTTGCTTTATTTTATTTTATTTTTCTTCTCCTCTCTCCAACTTGATTGTTTACATTGGGGACAATGTAAATCTTTAAGCTTGGGGTAGGGGTATTTTGCATATGTTCATTGCTTGCATTGTAAATGTTGCATTCATATAGGCTTAAGTTTGCATGATTGCATGATTCGGTTACCCTTGCTTAGATTGAGCTTATGATTGTGAGAGCTAAGTGCCAATTTTTTTGTGATAGTGAATTCTTGAACCCAATTCTGTTTATTCTTGTGATATGGCTGCAAATGAATATGCTTGAGATGATCTTGGATAGTTGATGATTAGCATATGTTTCTTTAGACTTGTGTTTCTCACTGGTTCTTGAACTGATAAATGTGAGCTTTTGAGCCTTTAGGGGGTACTCACTAAATCTGCCCCCATTCTTTGTGTAGAGTGTTATTCCTCTTGGTTTGTTATTCTCTAGAACTTGACTTGAAACCATTTTGAAGCTTAAAAATTTTTGGAAACATTTTTGAAAATGATTGAGGCAATAGGTATTTTTCGGGCCTTCTGAGCTTTGAATGTGTAAATGCTACCCTTAGTTGCCCAATTTTGAGCCTGAAAGAAAAAAATGCTTTTCCTGGTACCCTGAAATGTTTTGATAAATATGTTTGACAAGGGACCTTCTAAAGTATTACAAAAGGGTAAAAAGGTAGTTGAAAGTTTGGGATGAAAGAATCAGAAAAAAATAATTCTCTTGAGTTGAAAAAAAAAAAATCTCCCCTTCTCCAAATAAAAAAAAAAATTAAAAAAAAAATAAATAAATAAATAAAAAAAATAATAATAAATAGAGAAGGGGATGACAAAAAGAGAAGTGAGAAATAAAAGAAAAAGAAAGAAAAGAAAGGTGGAAAAATGTATTGAAAACCCAAGAAGGTATTTTAGAAGGTGTCTTGTGTTGAAATGTTTGATACTTGGTTTAGCCTTTTGAAATATCCCTTTCTTGTTATCCCCACCTAAAGATTAATCCCATGGCCACGTTACAACCAAATAAAGACCTCTTGATTCTTAGGTGTTTTCATAAATAAAGTGGAGATTTGGTTGATAGTCAAGCATATGGTAGGAATCATTCCTTGAGGAAAATGGAGCGAATTGTTATATATACTTGAACACTTGAGTGAGTGAGGCAAGAAAGAGAGCCAAGCAAATAAACAAGCTTGGGGTGAGCTTCAAGTGAGATAGAGTGCCCGAATCAGTGAGATTGTGAGTCTAGGAAAACTAAGCCCCTAATTGGACTTGAATTGATTGTCTCTTGTTGAAATAATTGAATGCCTGTTACTTGGATCATTTTACTCGGGTTCTTGGTTCATTATCCATGCTTTGACTGTTTATCTCTTCTGGCCTTAGTTTTTGCTTGAGGACAAGCAAAGTCTTAAGCTTGGGGTGATTTGATGAGTGTGATTTCACCTCATTTTCCATGTACATTTCTGCATGCATTTGCATATAGTTAGGCCAATTTAGTGTTGATTTTGTATAGTTTTTCCTTTGGAACGGATGAGGTGGTTTCTGTGTGTTGTTTTGCAGGATTTAATGGAAAAATGCTCAGAAATTAGCCTTGATGGAGCTTGGATGAAAAAGAGCCTAAAAAGAGAAGAAATTGAGCCAAGCAGAATTCTGGTGATTCGCCCCGCGAGCCTGGATTCGCCCCGCGACCCTGAAAGCTGACTGTTGGAGAAAATGCAAGTCTTTCTGGTTCGCCTCGCGAACCCATTTCTCGCCTCGCGAGTCTGCAAACAGAAACCATCACGCCCAGGCCCTGATGCTCCTCACGGGCGTATTGAAGAAAAACCTTTCGGTCTCGCGTCGCGAAGAAACTCTCGCCTCACGAGAGTTCAATTCTCTGAAGCAGATTTTTAATATTCGCCTCGCGAGACATGTCTCGCCTCGCGAATGCGCGCAGCACTGACTGGTATAAGTGGCTGTTTTAGGGCAGAAAAGGAGAGCTTTTGGTGGAGAGAGCACTTGGGGACTTGGAGGCTGTGGCTGAGATAGGGTTCCAGCCCTAGAAGGGGAGATTTCCTTGCTCTGGGAATGGAGGAAGCTTGTCTATGAGTGTTCTCCATCCCTTTTCTCATTCTATTTTGTATTTCCTTTTATCATGAGTAGTTAAATCCCCATTGTTGGGGTTAGATGTAACTTTTCTGAACTTGTTGTATTTGATTTGGTGTTTTAATGCAAGTCTCTATTTCCTTATGAGTATGTGATTCTGTGCTTAATGCTTTCCTTGGATTAGCTACCCATAGGAATGATATGTTGCTTTGATAGATGACTGGAAGGTTGGTGTTAAGGCATGCTCATGAATCATATGCCAAGTAGTTCAAGAATCTAGACATAGGTGTTGAATGCTTGCAATCTTATAAGTCTTGACTTAATGCAAAATCACAGATTAATCCACCTAAGACATTAGGGTTTGATTTGGGGTTTTAGGCTCAATGCACCTAAGACATTAGGCTTGAGTATTTTAGAAAAGGCTTGATTGTCATAATTGAAGTAGGACTTGTGTTGATAACCATTTCATTGCAATTAAGGGAGGATTAGTGTAGTCTAACCCTAACAATCTTAGCCACATCTCTGTTTGCCTTCCAAGTGTTCGATAAAATTCCCAAAAGACCAAAAATATTGTATTGCTTTGTTTTCTGTTTCGATATCTCATACCATAGTTTAGTCTAGATAGTTGTTAAGTTTGTGAATTGGTAATTGACAACCAATCCCTGTGGATACGATAACCGGTCTCACCACCGTATTACTTGATTGCGACGAGGTGCACTTGCCTTTATCTTAAAAATCACGCATCAATGCTCATCTTAAATTCAACTTGCATTAGATTTGAAAATTCCTTGCACAGTTTTTCATTAGTTGCTCCAAAAATAATATCATCAACATATATTTGAACTATAATAAAGTTCTCTTTAGAGCATTTCTTGAACAGAGTAGTATCCACTTGTCCTCTAGAAAAACCATTATGCATGAGAAAGGAACTAAGCCTATCAAACCATGCTCTAGGTGCTTGTTTCAAACCATATAATGCCTTTTTAAGTTTGAAAACGTGATTTGGTTTATCAGTATCCTCAAAACCAGGGGGTTGTTTAACATACACTTCTTCTTCAATTATACCATTTAGAAAAGAACTTTTTACATCCATTTGAAACAGGGTGATTTGGTGTTGTGCAGCATATGACATTAAGATGCGTATAGCTTCTATTCTAGCTACAGGTGCAAAAGTTTCAGTATAGTCAATACCTTCTTGTTGGTTATAGCCTTGAGCTACTAACCTTGCCTTATTTTTGACAACTTTATCATCTTCATCTAATTTGTTTCTGAAGACCCATCTTGTTCCAATAACAGACTTGTTTTTAGGCTTAGAGACAAGAGTCCAGACATCATTTCTGGTGAACTGGTTGAGTTCTTATTGCATTGCAAGAATCCAGCTTTCATCCTCAAGAGCTTCTTTAATGCGTTTTGGCTCCAATTCTGATATAAAATCCACATTGCTTGATTCTCTTAACGTGGATATAGTTCCTACTCCTTCAGAAGGATTTCCAATAATAAGATCCTTAGGGTGATGAGTGTTGAACTTCCAATCCCTTTTCTAGATCATCATGAAGATGTTGACTTGTCCGCTGACTCGTCTGTTGACTAGTCTGCTGACTTGTCTGCTCCCCTTGTCTGTCAGCCTCAAGCACAGGTTCTGTCTTGGTCGGATCGGGTTGTTGAATTTTTGGATTGTTTATATCAAGACCTGCAAGATCATCTTCTAGATCTGATAGCTCTTTATCAGTCTTTATCAGTCTTTAGTCCATCATTGAATTTAACATGAATAGATTCTTCAATGACACAGGTTTTTGAATTATAAACTCTAAAAGATTTAGACATTTCAGAATATCCTATGAAAATACCTTTATCTACCTTAGAATCAAACTTTCCAAGATTATCTTTGGTATTCATAATACAACATTCACATCCAAAAGCATGAAAATAAGATATGTTGGGGATTTTTATTTTCCACAATTCATAAGGAGTCTTCTTTAGAAAAGGCATAATAAGTATTATGTTTTGTACATAACAAGTAGTGTTTATAGCTTCCGCCTGAAGTACTTAGGGAGATTATTTTCATTAAGCATAGATCTAGCCATCTATTGCAGAGATTTGTTCTTTCTCTCAACCACTCCATTTTTCTTGTGGAGTTCTAGGTGCAGAGAAATTGTGAGAGATTCCATTCTCCTCACGTAACCTGTCTAAACTGCTAATTTCAAATTCTTCCCCATGATCACTTCTAAGGGTAGAAATACAGAAACCTACTTATTTGGTACTCTTTTGCAGAATACTGAGAAAGCCTTAAAAGACTCATCCTTGTGTGTTAGGAAGAGTACCCATGTGAATCTAGAATAGTCATCAACTATGACAAATCCATATTTTCTTCCAGCCAGACTGACAACACTAACTGGTCTAAACAGATCCATATGTAACAACTGAAGAGGTCGAGAGGTTGATACTTGGTGTTTAGATTTGAAACTTGATTTTATTTGTTTACCTCTCTGACATGCATCACGGAAGACATATTTCTTAAAACTAATATCAGGTAATCCTCTCACAAGGTTGTTCCTTTTTAATTTAGAAATTAGTTTCATGCTGGCATGTCTTAGTTTCTTATGCCATAACCATCTCTCATCCTTTTTAGACATCAGACAGTTACATTATGATCTGAGTGATCAGACAGTTCAATCTTATAAAGATTTTGTTGCCTTTTAGCTGAAAAGAGGGTTTTGCCACAACATTCTTTAACTATGCATATATCCTTGGTAAAGGAAACATCAAATACACTATCACATAATTGACTTGTGCTAAGCAAATTGTGTCTTAATCCTTTAACCATAAGAACATTAGATATAGAGGGAAGAGGGGGTTTACCACCAATAGTATCAATTCCTATAAATTTTCCTTTCTGATTCCCTCCAAAGGCAACGTGTCCTCCTTTCTTAAGTTGGAGATCTAGGAATATAGACCTTTCTCCTGTCATATGACGCGAGCAACCACTGTCCAGGTGCCAGCAGTGGTGTTTTTTTTGTCCTGTTGAGGACATCTGCAACAAAAATTATTTGATCTTTAGGTACCCATATTTTTCTGGGTTCTTTTCTGTTAGTTATAGGAGTCTGTGAAGACTTCCTTCTCTTCCTGTGAATCCACTTTGACATAACATTTCCAGTTTTTCCACAGAAGTTACAGACAGGTGTAGATTTGGTTACATTTGACTTAACAAATACTGTAGAAGCTTTATTTGATACTTTATGATATGTCTGATGGACATATCCAATACCTTCTTTATGAAGAGAGTGCCTCTGACAGGGAAGTAGCTTAGTCATATTATCTCTACCATTAACAAATTTGGCAAGATCAGAAGTGAGATCTTCCACTTTCTGTTGAAGTTTTTCAACTTCTTCAGATGGTGATGTTTCACTTGAGATCTCAGCTTCATTAGACTTTTCTGTCTTCAGCTCACTGTTCTCTTTAGACAGCTTCATACACTCTTGAGATTTCTGTTTATGCTCCCTGGTAAGCTTTACAAACTCTCTCTTGGGATTTGAAGGCCTTAGATAAGCAGTTGGATTCCTCCAGCAACTCCTCATAGGCATCAAGTAATTCCTCATACTCAGGATGTACCTCATCGTTTGAGTCTAAGTTAGTGTTGGCCATCAAACAGAGATTGGCTTCTTCCTCTGTTTCTTCATCAGAAGATGTTGACTCCAGATCCTCCCAAGTAACCATCATTACTTTCTTCTTCTTCTTGAAGAATTTCTTAAAAGGGGCCATCTTGAGTTGAGGGCATTCAGCCTTGATGTGACCAGGCTTCTTGCACTTATAGCAAACAATTGGACTTTTGTCTGTTGGAGTGGATTCTTTGAAGTTCTTGTCCTTGTTGAACCTTCTGAATGGCTTATCCCTCTTGAACTTCTTTTTCTGTAGGAGAAGCTTTATCTTCCTGGTTAGGAGAGACAATTCTTCATCACTCTCAGAATCCTCGTGTTCAAATAGGTCAACATCACTGGATGACTCGTCTGCCTTTAGAGCCTTGGAATCTTTTGCTGACTTTTGATCAGCTTTCAAAGCAATTGACTTGCCCTTCTTTGGTGTAACTTCATCTCCAAGTTCTTGCTCATGAGCAGTGAATGTTCCAAGAAGTTCATCCATAGTCAAGGTAGTGAGATCCTTGGCTTGATAGATAGCAGGGACCAAAGGTCTCCACTGTTTAGGTAGACTTCTTAGAATCTTTCCAACCTTCTCAGCATTAGTGTAGACTTTGCCAAGAGATTTTAAACTGTTGACTATAGTTTGAAATCTTCTTATCATTTGAGCAACTGATTCTCCTTCCTCCATGACAAACAGTTCATACTTTCTGACAAGTATGACAATCTTTGACTCTTTGACTTTGGTTGTTCCTTCATGTGTGATAGCTAAAGTTTCCCATATCTCTTTAACATAGTCACAAGCACATACCTTTTCAAACTCCTCAGGACTGAGAGCACAAATGATGTTATATCTAGCTTTGTGGTTCAGCTCCTATTTTGTCTTTTCTGCAGTAGTCCGCTGAGCTTTTGGCTTGTCAGTGTCATTGTCATTCTTGGGAATGAATGGACCATCTGTAATGACATCCCAGAGATCGGAGTTTGTAGATAGAATGAAACCATTGAAATCTATCTTTCCAATAGTTGTAGTTTTCTCCATTGAAGTAAGGAGGTCTGGTTAGGGAAGCTCCTTCAGTTCGGTGACTTCCACTTGAAATAGCTCCAGCAGTCATGTCTATTCTTCAGGACCTTTTACCTCTACACTGTTATATGCTCAACCGAGAGGCTGAGCTCTGATACCAACTGAAATAGACAACTATAAACACGAGAAAGGGGGTTGAATTGTGTTTTTCATAATTTAAACAAAGTTGAAAACTTTTCGCATATAGAAGCTTGGTTCTGACGAGTGGAAAGATACAGGACAGACGGGTGACCTGTCTAATGAAATTTTAACAGTGACTTAGGCAAACACACCACTTGATAAACGGATAAGAAAACTAAAGCAACTAAAGAGTTTATAAGGAAAGAGAGATTGACACAATTATTTTTCTTGTTCACTCTTCAAAGCAAAGAGCTATGTCCAGTCCTTGGCAGCACCAAGTTTTATCCACTATAACTGATTAGGTTACAGACTCCAAGTATTATTTGCACACCTAGCCTCTTCAGGCTCCAAGACAAGTATTCTTTGCACACCTAGCCTCTTCAGGCTCACTCGGATTTGTTTGAGAAATTTGGTTTGTAATAAATACAACTTCAGACAGACAGATCTTTCACTAACACTCAGAGTGGTTTAAATGTAAAGCTTAGGAAAGTCTGCGTAATAACTTCAAATGATTGAAGAATACAGAATGAAAGAATGAAGATATTAAGCGCATAGTAATGGCTCTTTTAAATGCTATGAGTGTTCTCTCTTCATCTTCAATGACTTTTGTATTTATAGTCTTCAAACATCTAAGATCAGTTAAAGACATTCCTTCAGATGTTGGCTTCAAATAGAACTTCATTAAATGCAATAGAGTCGTTCTGGGCAGCCATTAATGCAATAGGAACGTTGGTTGTACTCTAACTTGTAGGGTCATGGCTTTATGCATCCTGAATCAGCCATATCAGAGTTTTGCAGAGAGCTTTTTGTACTTTGTTGAGTACAATTCCCTTTTTGTGTAAAGACCAAAGGTACTAGGGAATAAAGCACGTTGGAAGCATTCTTTAACTGGTCTTTGGTTCTGATATCCTAGGTTGCTTGAGAGAGTGACTTCTGATTTTTCTTGATAAGAGTGAGACCAAGTAGGAGAGAAGGCTTCGAGCCTCTTTCGGATAGGACAGCTCACAAAATCTTGTTAGGTCCTTGGTTCTTCAACGAGTAATCTTATACGAGTGTAGGAACTCGTGGAGAGACGGGTTGAAAATGTCTCAGGAAAGAAGTCAATAATCCTAGTCAGCAGACAGGCTGACTTTTGCTTATCCAGACCGGTAGTCATCTATATGAGCAGACAGATGATTCTTACTGTTTTGATCTGCATACTAGATAGACAGGTAAGCAACCAATATGACGGTTAATTAAATCATTAACCAATATTTAGTTCTCATCTAAACTTTAGGGAAATGCACATCAGACATTTTAGAGACTTAACATACGGGTGATTTATAAAATTTTTAACTTATGTTAAACATTTGTTTTGATTAGAATTGCAATCGCAACGAGAACTCAAGTTCGCTGCTTTGAAAACACGATCGAATCCTTTGCCGTTTTAATTCAAGGTAAGGTAAGAAAGCCTGAGGGATATTATTATGATGACGACAATGTGTTACCTATGTTTGCTTGATGACGATTGATTGAATATTGGTGAATATGATTTCATTTAATGATTAATTTTGTTTGGATGAATATGATGAGTTTTTATGTGATCTATATGCATTATGTGTTTAGTTGATTTGTACAAAGTTTATGATTATATAAATGTGTTAGCGTAATGATATATTTGTTCAAGTTGTTGCATTGAAAGCCTAACCTTGGGTTAGAGCTCAATTAAATAAATTAAGATAAAAGTATTAATAGAAATTGTGGAGGAATCTATAAATAAATAATTTTATTTGAAAATAAGTTTTGATTTAAAAGAGAAGAAAGATAAAATCATATTTCATATTTATTTTGTAATATTA
The DNA here is from genome assembly GCA_030762895.1 of Sophora flavescens. Classification (NCBI taxonomy): domain Eukaryota; kingdom Viridiplantae; phylum Streptophyta; class Magnoliopsida; order Fabales; family Fabaceae; genus Sophora; species Sophora flavescens. The sequence continues at coordinate 135,463,398 of CM061070.1, read as the reverse complement.
GAAATTTTATGAAAAAGGACAATATTTTATTTTGATGAGAAGTAGAATTTTTGGAAATAATTTAACAAGTAAAAAGGGACTTCTAAAATTATTTTATTAAATTAGAAGAAATTCTTTTAAAAGAAAAGTTAATTTGATTTGGTTGAAAAAAAATGAATTTTTTTAAATCAAGGTGATTTCTATAAATGGATTTCAAAAAGTTTTACTAAAGACTTTACTCAAAACAATATTCCAATAACTTGGATAAGTTATTGAAATTTTGGTTTTTGTTTTGTTTTTCACTGAACGAAAAATAACGTTGAAAAGTGGACCTAGTAATCGAGACGTCGGGCTACTAGAGTTAATAAACACGTTGATCTATGATCTGTGTCACGTTGTTGTGAACTGTGTGTCATATATACGTTGGTGTGGACTATGTGTCCTACACACATTATACAAACGTGGTAAAAGAAGTAAAGGTCAAAAGTTGATTTTTCTATGACCACAAAGTCTAGAATGGTGCATCGGTTGAAGACTCTTGTGATTGGACACTCGGACTCAAATGTCTTGTGTTTACAAATTTAATACATTGAAAAATTATGGTGGTCGTGAGCCTTGAGCTCTGACAAGGAAAGAATTATACACAAAGAAAAGATGCGATAATAAAATGTTTTTCATGCATTTGGCAGACGTGCCCAAAGTTGTTTTGTGTGAATACCTTGAAGGACAGGGTATATCATGCTACGTTGTGTCATTGTGCCTTGGCAAACAATGAAATCCATATGCCTTGATTACTATGCCTTGAGTTGGATAGTATGCTACGGATATCCACGCATGTTGCACACTGTGCCAGGAGTTTTGGGCAGTGTAGTGGACTAACACGTTGTGCCTTTTATGGCAAAAATTTGGGGCCTGATCAGCTCATTTTAAACAAAGTGAAGTTGGGGTCTCCGAAGATTAGGATAGACGTTGAATTATAGAAGTGTCATGGTTTTTAAAAAGTGATAATTATCTCTTTCTATGTATTGTTTAAAATGGTATCTTGTTAATTGTATATGTTGTTTTATATGTTTTGGATGCATATAGTTGTCATAATTATCCATATATTGGTATCTTACCCTTGCATTTTCCTTCATGTATATATGTATGTATCCTGTTATGTTGCGACTAGATGGACCCAGCTCTGCCTCTCATGCACTCCCGGGTGTCGGCGATCATGTTTGAGGATGCCGACAACCCTGGGACTTGGGTGATTCATCCGGGGAATCACACGTCCGAGTATACTGGCCCGGTTTGCACTATAGAAGGAACACAGGAGGGAGGTCTAGAGAGGATGATTCATATCGTGGAGACCATCCAGATATCACATCTGCCAGCTTGGTTGTATGTATAGCACCTAACAGACCTAGGACAGCTAGTGTTAAATCCACCACCTCTGAATGTGGCGCCAGCTTCACCTATAGAGGAGGACCCTGAGGAATTCATGGAGGAGGAACCTCAGTATCATCCTATGAGCAGTGATTATGATGATGATGCACCTGGCGAGGGAGTCGGAGTGGAAGTATCCTCTTCTGATACTTATTCTGGATATGGGGGAGACTTCTGTGGTCTCCCGAATGGGTATCACTAGTTTATCTTGACCAGCTTAGCAAGTCTAGTTTTATTTTGGGGCAATGATGTTGGATGGATCTTGTCACTCACGTGTTTTATTTTGTCTCTTTAAACTCTAGTACAATGTAGTGTTTTGTTTAAAAGAAAACTTGGATGTACACTCAAGAAAACTTATGTCAATGCACCTGTCACTAAGAAGGTGTTTGTTATCAATATGAATATCATGTATGTTTTCTATGAATGTAAGTTGGTCTTTTAATTCCATTGTCTTAAGTTGTGAGTTTTATTTAATAATGAATTACCAATTAGATATAAACATTCCGAAAGAAATCGACATGTCTTCTAATAACGTTAATATTAGTAAAAAGGTGTGATTTAATGTAATGCCCGGGAAAGGGTGTTACATTAAGGGTGGTATCAGAGCTGGTCGAGTCTTTCGAGAATCTTTGGGAAATAGGCCTGTTCTGTTTGTGTTGTGTGATCTCTGAATAGGCTTGTTTGAATTACTTCTTAGAAGTAATGGAAGTTGGAGAAATAATTGAATATCCCTTATCTAGTTGTCATTTAACTGATTTTATTTTGTTGGCCAGTTATGGAGCTAAAGGCAGGACGAGGACGTGGCCGCAGAGGAGGCCGTAGAGGTAGTTTTGTTGGTGGGCACAGACCTGTTGGTGGGGGAATGGATTTTGCAGCCCAAGCTATGGCAGACGTTGCAGCTGCCATTGCTTAACAGACCGTTGCTATGGCTGCTCAACACCAACAGGAGCAAGCCCGTGCTGAGAAAGCCTCGGAAAGTCATGCTCTGACAGCTTTCTGACGCCAGAACCCCCCACAGCTTCATGGGGATGCTGACCCCACAAAAGCTAACTTGTGGATTCAAGAGATAGAGAAGATTTTCGAGCTGATCAACATCCCAGAGGCAGTTAGAGTGCCTTATGCCACTTTCCCGTTGATGGGAGATGCGGAGTACTGGTGGAGAGGCACCAGGCAACTACTCAAGGCAAATCAGCAAGAAATTACTTGGGAGGTTTTCCCTACTACGTTTCTAGACAAATACTTTCCCCCAGTGCTCGAGTGAGAAAGAAAGAGCAGAATTATTGCGTTTGCGACAAGGAGAAATGACCGTTGGAGAATATGCTGCCAAGTTCGAGTCATTGGCCTAATATTTTTGGTTTTTCCAAGACAACCCAGATGAAGGCTGGAAGTGCGAAAGTTTTGAAGGAGGATTGCGGTAAGAAATCAGAGACTCGGTAATATCCCTGGAGATCAGGAATTTTCAAGCTCTGGTGGAGAAATGTAGAAAAGTAGAACAGATGCGGAAAGGAAAGGACAATCGAGGAAATGTTGGGGGACCCTCACGAACATGGAACCAAGGTCAGAAAGGATGACAAGCCCAGAAGAAGCCATACTCTAGACCAATTGGGAACAATTGGAGTCACCAACAGTACAGTCCAGTTGCTTCAGCCACCGGAAGTGTTAACCACAGGAGTCAAGGCAATAGTTAAGGGAAGAGATGTTTTAAATGTGGAGATCTGACCCACTTAATTGATGTATGTCCCGTGAGAGGGATGAAATGCTTCAATTGTGATCGGATGGGACACTTAGCAAAGGACTGTAAGGTGAAGAAGCAGGAACCCACAGTCAATAGTGCCAAAGTTTCAAAACCAACAACTAAAGGACGAGTTTTTACTATGAGTGGTGCTGAGGCCTTGAACTCCAAAGATCTTATGAAAGGTACTTGTGAACTAGCTGGTAACCTCTTAACAGTGCTTTTCAATTCGGGTGCAACTCATTCATTCATCTCAAATGATTGTGTGAGACTTTTAGCCTTACCTGTTACTTCATTACCATATGATTTAATTGTCTCCACACCTACTGTTGAACCTGTTACGGTAAGTTCTGCGTGTTTGACTTGTCCGATTGTCATTCAAGATCGACACTTTCTTGTTGATTTGATCTGCTTGCCCTTAATACAATTAGATGTGATTTTGGGCATGGATTGGTTGTCTTCTAATCATGTGCTTTTAGACTGTGCTCACAAGAACCTAGTTTTTCCAGATTTTGAAATTTCTAGATTTCTATCTACCTATTCGATGAGGTCTTTCTCGAAGGAAAAGATCACAAATGCTTGATTTTAACAAGCTTAGATGTCGAGGAGGAAGTTAGTTGGAGTGCTATACCGGTTGTAAGAGACTTTCCGGAGGTGTTTCCTTCTGATATGCCAGGATTACCACCGGCAAGGGAAATTGAATTCTCTACCGATCTAGTTCCAGGAACCGGACCAATATCGATTGCTCCTTATCAGATGTCACCCATAGAGCTCGGTGAATTGAAGGCTCAACTAGAAGATCTATTGTCAAAGCAGTTCATAAGACCCAGTGTTTCTCCTTGGGAAGCACCTGTTCTTTTAGTACGAAATAAAGATGGAGGTTCAAGACTTTGCATGGATTATAGGCAGCTTAATAAAGTGACGATCAAGAATAAGTACCCGTTGCCATGCATAGATGATCTGATGGACCAATTGCAAGGAGCTGATGTTTTCTCGAAAATTGACTTGAGGACGGGCTATCACCAGATTAGACTCAAGACCGAGGACATATCCAAGACGGCGTTTCGAACCCGCTATGGGCATTATGAGTATCTTGCAATGCCTTTCGGAGTCACGAATGCACTGACTATTTTCATGGACTATATGAATTGAATCTTTCGGCCATTTTTGGACAAGTCAGTAGTCGTGTTCATTGATGACATCCTCAGTTACTCAAAGAGTCATGAAGAGCATGAGATACATCTACGACAGGTTCTACAGATTCTACGCGATAAAGTTATATACAAAACTCTCTAAGTGTGAGTTTTGGCTCGAAGAAGTGAAGTTTCTGGGACACGTAATTTCTAAATATGGAATTGCTGTTGACCCCGCCAAAGTGGAGGCAGTGTTTTCTTGGGAAAGACTGAAGACCGTAACGGAAATCCGAAGTCTCGTCGGTTTACCTGGATACTACCGAAGATTTATCGAAGGATTCTCCAAGATAGTCATGCCGCTAACTCAACTTACAAGAAAGGATCAACCCTTTGTGTGGACTGCGGAATGCGAGGAAAGCTTCCAAAGGATAAAAGAACGATTGACAACTTCACTGGTGCTAATACTTCCAGAACCCAATGTGCCTTATGAGATATATTGTGATGCTTCGTATCAAGGCTTAGGATGCGTAAAATCAGAAAGTTGTAGCATATGCATCACGACAATTAAAGACTCATGAGAAGAATTATCCGACGCACGATCTAGAGCTAGCTGCTGTGGTTTTCGTGCTGAAAATATGGAGACATCATTTGTACGGAGCCAAGTTTGATGTTTTCAACGATCACAAAAGTGTGAAGTATCTGTTTGATCAGAAGGAACTCAACATGAGGTAAAGGAGATGGATGGAATTCTTGAAGGACTATGATTTTGCATTACAATATCATCCTGGGAAAGCGAACGTGGTAGCAGATGCTCTGAGTCGGAAGGTCATTCATGTCTCTGCAATGATGGTGAAGGAACTAGAGTTGATCGAGAAGTTCCGTGACCTTGATTTAATGATGGAAATGAGTCCGTAAAATATTAGTGTGGGGATGATCACGATATCAAGTGGATTGATGGAAGAGATCAAAGAGCAACAAGCCACTGGTACATTCCTCCAAGAAAATAAAGAGCTCATGGAGCAAGGAAAAGTCATCGAGTTTAGTTTGGGATCAGATAACATCTTGAGATGTAATGGTCGAATTTGTGTTCCCGACAATCCGGAGATGAAGAAGATGACTCTCGATGAATCACACAAAAGCACCCTGAGCATCCATCCAGGATCAACCAAGATGTATCCAGACTTGAAGCAAATATTTTGGTGGCCATGTATGAAGAAACAAGTAGCAGAGTATGTGGCATCTTGCCTAACTTGTCAAAAGGCAAAGATAGAAAATCAGAGACCCGGTGGAATGTTACAGTCTCTAGATATACCCCAATGGAAGTGGGACAGTATATCCATGGACTTCGTGGTAGGAATACCGAGGACTTCAAAGGGCTTTGACTCGATTTGGGTAATCATAGACAGGTTGACAAAGTCAACACTATCAAGACGAACTACATGATAGAAAAACTAACCGAAGTATACCTCAGAGAAGTGATTAGACTCCATGGAGTGCCTTCTAGTATAGTCTCAGATCGAGACCCAAAGTTTACTTCGCGATTTTGGGGAAGCTTACAAAAAGCACTAGGAAGCAAACTAAGGCTAAGCGCAGCTTACCATCCGCAAACAGATGGGCAAACTGAAAGGACAATACAGACCTTGGAAGACTTACTTAGAGCCTATGTTCTGGACAACCATGGAAGTGGGGATGATTTTTTACCACCTATCAAGTTCACGTACAACAACAGTTTCCACTCGAGTATAAGGATGGCACCGTAAGAAGCTTTGTACGGAAGGAAATGTCAGACGCCGTTGTGCTGGTATCAGGATGGAGAAAGCGCCAATTTAGGACCTGAAATTGTGCAGCAGTCAACAGAGAAAGTGAGGTAAATCCACGAAAAGATGAAGGCCTCTCAAAGCAAACAGAATAGCTATGCCAACCGTAGGAGGATACCTCTTGAATTTCAAGAATGTGAGCATGTATTCCTAAGAGTCACCCCTACTACAGTGATATGCAGAGTCATAAAATCCAGAAAACTTACTCCAAAATTTATTGGACCTTATCAAATCCTTTGTCGTATTGATCCAGTAGCTTATCAAATTGTCTTACCGCCATTTCTTTCAAATATCCATGATGTGTTCCATGTCTCTCAATTGAGAAAATATGTTTCTGATCCATCGCATATAGTTGAACCCGATGAAGTACAGTTAAAAGAGAACCTATCCTATGAAATTGCACCGGTACAGATCTAAGACAGAAGGATTAAGCAACTCCGGGGGAAACAAATTCCCCTGGTCAAAGTTATGTGGGATGAAGCAACCAGAGAAGCAACCTGGGAGATTGAAGAGAAGATGAGATTACAGTACCCCAATCTTTTTGCCGGTACGTAATTTCGAGGATGAAATTTATTTTTAGTGGGGTAGTAATGTAAAACCCCAATTTTCTACTTCTTGTTTATCTGAGCTTAAGTGTGTGCTTGCCAGTAATTAATTTTAAAGTTTTAGAGATTTGTTTGATAAACAAAAATCATTTTTATAACTTAGTTTATCCTAGGAAGCTCCAGTGAAAATTCTAGCGAAAAATTCAGACGAATTCCGGTCTGCGTTTCCTCTATCGGTAAAAGTTTACTGATCATAAAATGAAATTTTTATTCGTGAACGAAACGATTGGACTTATAATTATGATTGCTAATGTTTCCACTATTTTAAAATTTTTCGTTAATTTTTTTAAAATTGATTTTTCGGGTGCGATTTTTATAAGAAATACGATCGTTTTACACTGCCGGGGAGAGAAATTGAACTGGAACAAAACAAAGGGAAGTCGATGAATTTATTTTCATTAGATTTTGGAGTGTTTGGTGAGCAAAATCTGATTTGAATAGTAAACCATTATTACATGAAATCATTATTTTCATAATAAATTATTATATTTCAAAAAAATTCATTAAAAATAAAGATTAATTTTTTTTAATTTTTCCTCTCTTTTTATGCTGACTAGCGGCCCCCTCTCCTCTATATAAACCCCTCTTCTTCTTCCTTCTTCACTTTTTCTCTCATAAACTCCTAAACCCTCATATTACACTTACTTAGCTTCTTCTTTTTCTTAAGGAAGCTCAAGCTCTTTGCTTTCAAGCTTTCATTTTCCAGCAACTACTAGGTATAATGTTCATCTCTTCTACTTTAAGTTTCTTGCCATTTTTATTTTCTACACATGCATGTCAAAGTTGTTCATGAAAGTTTATTCCTTTTGCTTTAAAACCACTTCCTTTCAAGTTCTACTCATCTTCATCACCATCATCAACACTTGCATGTTGAAAAAGGCTTTCCCATGACCTATTTTGAAGGGTGGCCGAAACTCTAAGGGAGAAAAGGTTGATGGTTTTGCTAAAATTTCTACATGCATGTTAATTATTTATGCTATATGTTCATGGTTCCAACTTAGGGTTCTGAAAGCAAAATCCTTTATAGATGAAAATGGTTTCTATCAACTCCTACTCATTTTCACTTTCATTTTCATGTCTTGCATGTGTTTAAAAAGTTATCCTCCCTATGATCATGGTGTGGCCAAAAATACCAAGAGGGAAAAAGGAGAACTTTTGATAAAAAAATCCCACATGCATGGCTTAAAAACTTTGATTGGGTATTTTTCAAATTATGTAGTTTGCTAAAAATATGTATTCCTTCCTTGTTGTGATTCTATGGCTAAAACTATAAAATAGTTGAGTTAGTGAAGCCTAGCTTTTGATCATTGAAAGGATGCATGTTTAATGAAACTATAAACTTTGTTTAAGTAAAGTAATGTTTACTTTGAAAATTTTGAATGTTCCTAACCCTTGTATTTTAAAGGGGCCGAAACTCACTTGATGAGTTGATGAGGCTTGTTCAATTTTTTTTAAGTAAAGTGATGTTTATAACACTATAGTATTTACATGTATGAAATTAGATTGGTGAAAAATCATATTTTTCCACCATTTCTTGTGGAGGCTGAAACCTATGGTTGATGAGGCTAGGGTTTGAAATTTTATTTTTCAAGTTTTAAATTTTATTTTACCTATTTGATACTTAAAAAGTCTAAATTCAAAAGCTTGTATAAATTAAAATTGGTCTAGCCTATTTTATAGAGCACGGCCGAAAGCATGCATGAAGTATAAAGGTGATTTATAAATTTTATAACTTATGTTAAACATCTGTTTTGATTAGAATTGCAATCGTAACGAGAACTCAAGTTCGTTGCTTTGAAAATGCGATCGAATCCTTTACCGTTTTAATTCAAGGTAAGGGAAGAAAGCTTGAGGGATATTATTATTATTATGACTATGTGTTACCTATGTTTGCTTGATGATGATTGATTGAATATTGGTGAATATGATTTGATTTTGTTTGGATGAATATGATGAGTTTTATGTGATCTATATGCATTATGTGTTTACTTGATTTGTACAAAGTTTATGATTATATAAATGTGTTAGCGTAATGATATATTTGTTCAAGTTGTTGCATTGAAAGCCTAACATTGGGTTAGAGCTCAATTAAATAAATTAAGATAAAAGTATTAATAGAAATTGTGGAGGAATCTATAAATAAATAATTTTATTTGAAAATAAGTTTTGATTTAAAAGAGAAGAAAGATAAAATCATATTTCAGATTTATTTTGTAATATTAGAAATTTTATGAAAAAGGACAATATTTTCTTTTGATGAGAAGTAGAATTTTTGGAAATAATTTAACAAGTAAAAACGGACTTCTAAAATTAATTTCTTAAATTAGAAGAAATTCTTTTAAAAGAAAAGTTAATTTGATTTGGTTGAAAAAGAATGAATTTTTTTAAATCAAGGTGATTTCTAAAAATGGATTTCAAAAAGTTTTACTAAAGACTTTACTCAAAACAATATTCCAATAACTTGGATAAGTTATGGAAATTTTGGTTTTTGTTTTGTTTTTCACTGAACGAAAAATAACATTGAAAAGTGAACCTAGTAACCGAGACGTCGGGCTACTAGTGTTAATAAACACGTTGATCTATGTTTCATGTCACGTTGTTGTAGACCGTGTGTCCTATATACGTTGGTGTGGACTATGTGTCCTACATACGTTATACAAACGTGGTAAAGGAAGTAAAGGTGAAAAATTGATTTTTCTATGACCACAAAGTCTAAGACTGGTGCATCGGTTGAAGACTCTTGTGATTGGACACTCGGACTCAAATGTCTTGTGTTTACAAATTTAATACAATGAAAAATTATGGTGGTCGTGAGCCTTAAGCTCCGACAAGGAAAGAATTATACACAAAGAAAAACTGCGATAATAAAATGTTTTTCATGCATTTGGCAGACGTGCCCCAAGTTGTTCTGTGTGAATACCTTGAAGGGCAGGGTATATCATGCTACGTTGTATCCTTGTGCCTTGGCGGACAATGAAATCCATATGCCTTGATTACTATGCATTGAGTTGGATAGTATGCTATGGACATCCACGCACGTTGCACACTGTGCTAGGAGTTTTGGGCAGTGCAGTGGACTAACACGTTGTGCCTTTTATGGCAAAAATTTCGAGCCTGATCAGCTCATTTTAAACAAAGTGAAGTTGGGGTCTCCGGAGATTAGGATGGACGTTGAATTATAGAAGTGCCATGGTGTTCAAAAAATGATAATTATCTCTTTCTATGTACTGTTTAAAATGGTATCTTGTTAATTGTATATGTTGTTTTGTATGGTTTGGGTGCATATAGTTGTCATAATTATCCATATATTGGTATCTTACCCTTACATTTTCCTTCATGTATATATGTATGTATCCTGTTATATTGAGACTAGATGGACCCAGCTCTGCCTCTCGTGCACTCCCGGATGCGGGCGATCATGTTTGAGGATGCCGACAACCCTGGGGCTTGGGTGATTCATCTAAGGAATCACACGGTCGAGTACACTGGCTCGGTTTGCACTATAGAAGGAACACGGGAAGGAGGTCCAGAGAAGAGGATTCATACTGTGGAGACCATCCAGATATCATTTCCGCCAGCTTGGTTGTATGTACAACACCTAGCAGACCTAGGACAGCTAGTGTTAAATCCACCACCTCTGAATGTGGCGCCAGCTTCACCTATAGAGGAGGACCCCGAGGAATTCATGGAGGAGGAATCTCAGTATCATCCTATGAGCAGTGATGATGATGATGATGATGATGCACCTGGAGAGTGAGCCGGAATGGAAGTATCCTCTTCTGATACTTCTTCTGGATATGGGGGAGACTTCCGTGGTCTCCCGAATGGGTATCACTAGTTTGTCTTGACCAGCTTAGGAAGTCTAGTTTTATTTTGGGGTAGTGATGTTGGATGGATTTTGTCAGTCGCATGTTTTATTTTGTCTCTTTAAACTCTAGTACAATGTAGTGTTTTGTTTAAAAAAAAACTTTGATGTACACTCAAGAAAACTTCTGTCAATGCACTTGTCACTAAGAAGGTGTTTGTTATCAATATGAATATCATGTATGTTTTCTATGAATGTAAGTTGGTCTTATAATTCCATTGTCTTAAGTTGTGAGTTTTATTTAATAATAAATTAATAATTAGATATAAACATTCCAAAAGAAATCGACATGTTTCCTAATAACCTTAATATTAGTAAAAAGGGGTGATTTAATATAATGCCCAGGAAAGGGTGTTACACCATGGACGACGGTGGCTGAGCGGCGATTGTCTCCTCGCAGGTGGTGGTGGTCGCATGGTTGTGGTGGTGGTCTGGAGGATTCAGACGACAGAGAAAGGGAAAGAAGAAAGACAGAGGAAAATGAAACGTTTGGGTTTGGGATTGGGATAGAGATAGAAAGAGAAGGCTGATGTGAAGAAAATGAATAGCTACTATTTATTGCCTGGTTAAATGCAGAATGAGTTTATTAGTTACCATTTTCAATGTATTGAAAGTATAAGTGTGAAATTTGAAATTTCAATTTCAATTTAATTCTCTGGTTGGATGGAGAATGAATTTATTAGTTACTATTTCCAATGTAGTGAAAGGATAAATGTTAATTTAAAATTCGAAATTTAAATAAAATATATGGGCCCAATAGTAGATTGCGGTATAAAATTTCTATTAATAGAAATATCCACATGTAGGAGGCCAAAGATTCAAATTAATGTGGTCGTGACACCTGTCCAAACTTTCCTTAGAATGGAGAAATAATTGTATTTTAATATGGATATGGATTTGATCATTTTTTTCTTATTTTTTTTTAATTCTAAAAGAGTCCAACTGTCCCTTATTTTGCAAAGTTATGTCAACATAGTCTTTCCTTTATTTTTTGTTTCGAAATGATCTCTTATTTTACAAAAATTAAGCCAATGTGGTCTCTCTCCATTTTTTTAAATGATCCCTCTTTTTATTTTTCTGTTCCGAAATGATATCTTATTTTACAAAAGTTATACCAATGTGGTTCTCTCTATATCACAATCTATATGGAAAATATCACATTGAAATCTAAAATAAAAATAAGAGATCAAAACGAAACAAAAAATAAAAGAGATATCAAATTGAAATTTTAAATAAAGATAATGGATCAGAAGTATAGTATTAACCTTTAAAATATTACCTTGTGCAAAACCCACATTTAAAATATTTATAAAGGACTATAAATGATATATTGGGTGTTTGCAACCACTTTATACCTTCATAATCACTTTCGAAATGACTTCTCCCAAAAACACTTTCACCTCAACAAGTTTCCAAACATACTAATAGTGCATGCAAATAATAATAATAATAATAATAATAAATAATTTAATTGGTATGCATAATAATTAATAAGTATAAATATTTTTTATACTTTCAATTAATCGTAAATTATTTCATCATAAAAAATATCGGACTCTTTTCATAATTATGTTAAAAGTCACATATAAGATGTTTTATGATTGATTGACAAAATAAAAAATTTTATTTTGAGACTTTATCAAAATTAAGCTCATTATAAAATCAGCATTACTATCATTCTTTAATATGTTGAATCAATTAAAATTCTTTGAGCGCTATTATTATTTTCAGCAATAAATTTAATTCTAGGGTGATGGTCGTTGGGCAAAGTCAACTAGTCTACATGCATGAATATGCTCAGTTAGTGATTCTAGCTAATGATATAGTGTAAGGTTTCATGAATGCAAAGAGACAAATAACAATGATTTCTCTCCATTTTTTTTACTATAAATTTGAGTTTTCTCAATTTCTTACTCGATGATTTCATTCCTTGGTCCAATAGGCAGGGCTAACACATGAACAAAATGTTGTGAAAAATATCTTTTACTTTAGGTTCTCAATTTGCATTTAGATTCCAAACACACCTAATTTTATCAAGTTAATTATGGTCTTCCTTTTTTCATTGCTTTCCCTTTTTCTCATAATAACGTGGTTGGGAGCCAAAATCATCCCAAATAGATCTTGTAGTTGAGCTTTTCACAAACACACAATCAATGAAAGGATCAATGAAAGGATGACTCAGCCTCCAAAGTCATGTGTAGTTGTTTCATCTCTCACAGACACACTTAGTCAACATCGACGGGCATGAAAATAGAACACTCGTATGAAATCCAATTTAAAATTATATATATGATGAATAAAGTGACTCTTGTGGCCATTACTGTCTAAGCTAGAAGTTAAGCAACATGTGCAAGATTTTTCTTTCTTTCTTTTTTCTAACCAAATATATATCAAATAATATTTGGTTAGAGGTTTTGTTTCCACTCCCAGGATGCTCATTAAATCACAGCAAGCCAGTGAAAAGTGATAATGGCATAAGGAATCCAATGATAATCAGTAACCCAAAACTCTTATTAAGCCCCCTTTTATTTTAGAGAAAAACTATTTGAACATCTCTAACTCTCGATATCATATAAGACACCGTAGGTTTGAAAACATGATTTTATTGGGTTGAGTGAAAAAATAAAAAGAAATGTGTGAAGTAAATTTATTCGGTGTTGATGTTTATTTTAGCAAGGTTAACAAAATCGGATCGGTCAGGTCGACCGTTTAACTGAGACCCGAGACCTAGGTCGGTTTGGTTGGCTCCCGGAATCGGCCTTCCTTGAAACCGGTCTCAGAACTGTCGAACCGATTCAAAACAGGTAAAACCGGTCATAATCGATTGTGGACCGGCATGGACCGGTTTCCACAAAAAAAAAAGTATAAAAGGATTTGGGTCATCTTAGCCAAAACCCAATTCTTTTGTTTTCTAACATATGTGGGCTGATTGTAGATTTTGGATTGACTTTCCCTATGAAGATGATTTTAACATATATATTTATATTTATTTAGTTTAATTTCAAAATAAAAATTTATGCTTAATAATTTTAGTTGTTATATTGTTTTTGTTTAATATTATTACAAATATTATATTAAAAATTAAAATAATATTATTTAATTATAACCGATTCAATCATGATTGAACCATTCAATCTTGAACCGCTACCTTGATCGATTTAATGGCAAGTTAGATTTTGTAAACCTTGGATTTTAGATGTACAAATAAGGATCCTCTTCTTTACTATTTTTTGTGTACTGAAGAATGTTGAGTGTAGAACAAGATAGAAAAAAGAAAAAGGAAATCTTGTCATCTCTTGTCAATAATTAGTATCTAGATTCTAGCATATTGATTTTCTGACTCTAAATAGAGAATTTCATAATTATATTTGTAAGATATGTATCCATTCTTCAACCGCTAATAATGTTATTATAAGATAACTACAACGGTTAATATGATCCAAACCATGTTGTCACTTTTTCATTACAGGTCCTTTCTGGTGGGGGAAATGGAATTACTCCATCCTTTGTTTTTTTTATGATAATTTAAGGTTTTTATATATAAATTATAAGATCATTAATTTATTTATATTTATATCAAAATATTCTTATTTATAGTATCATTAATTATTTATAAATTATGATCATATTTATTCTATACTCCATTAGGAAGGTGTACATTTTATTTGATCAAATGTAAGATGTATTGATATGTGTTACTTTTATTTTGGAACATACAACATTTATGGTTGAATTAAAGTATGAAAGATTTAATATATTTTCAAGACATTTCAATTTAATTCTATGATAAGGATATATATGAAAAAAAAAATTATCAAATATATCTTAGATTTATAAAAGATTCATTATTTTGAAATAAAAATAAATAACTAAAATTATGATGGAAAAAAAATGGAGGGAGCAGTAATTACCATTAATTTCTCTTGGGATCTGGACCAAGAAGACATTGACCATATCCAACATCACGTAATATTAAATGATACTGTTGGAAGAAGTCAAGCATTATGTGTTTTAAAATTGATAAACTTTGTGCTAAAGATGTTATTCCTAGTTCCTACCACCATTAAAGGTAGAAGTTAATCCTATTGAAACAAGAAGTAAGTTTAGCATGATAAAGTGCTGAACCCAATATGTGCCCTCCAAATATAAGAATAGATTAGTGGGATTTGTCATTTAATAGAGCTCACAAATATTATGTGTGTAATGACGTGTTTTTTTTATCTTTGTTTTAATTCTTACATGTATTCACCTCTCTCATGTTCTCCACTGAAATTAATATTTCTTTATTTTTTTCATAACCAAAAAATATTTTGATTAAAGAGTACGATGGATACATAATCCATATTATAAAAACAGTTACAAAGACCAAAGGATAAAAAGGGAAGATTATTGACAAAAACACTGAAATTAACATTTCATGCCAATGATTATTGAAAGGGAAGATTTTCTCATTAAAAATTAAGAAGTGAGGGATTTACCGGTGTCTAAAATCTTGATCATGCGACAAAATGAAACTTTGTCCATCAGCAACTTCTAAGTTCTAATTGAATGCAATTCTATCAATCACAGCATTAAGTATATTCAAAGGGTCTCTAGGTGGTTGAATGGTTCGTGCTTTGCACGAGTTCGATCATTGACAGTAACAATTTTTTGTCAGGCTTTACTTACTTCCAGTCCGACTTCAGGATTAGTCAGGGTCAAAGACTCTGGACACCGGGACGGGGGGCCAAAGACCCCTCGAACCACAAAAAAAAAAAAAGGGTCTCTAGGTGGCTAACATGCTGCTGTATATATCAACTTTCTACCCAACTGTTCTATACATTTCTGCTCTCATTGCGAAATTGTGATTGGAAGTGGAGACACCAATTTTTATTTTTGACAAAACAAGTATATACCTTGTAAAAGTCATTGGTGTTATATATAGCTAGGTGGCACTAATTTCTTCCCTTTTTTTTGGTGCTGCATTCATTATCTTTGTGTCGGACCAAACTCACAAAGATATCATCGACAGCTTATTTTGAATCACAATGCTTGTCAGTTGTCATTTTGTTTTTTTAGTGGATCTGAACTGCTCATAGTGAGGATTCAGCTGTTCTTATGTCGTCAGACTATTCAACATTCTGTGCATGCAATCATTCAAATGGGAAAACGTTTAGGGATGGGGACTATACAGCTGCCAAGCATTAGCCGCCAAGCCAGGATATTGAGATTCATCACTGATTATTTTTTAGTAGTTTGAGACATGGGTTTTTATATTTTAACGCATTATTGATGTTAAAAGTGAAATTAATTGGATCTTAGCATCTCAGAAGATAAGGTTGGAGGAGCTGAATGGAAAAGTGGGATGTTTACTGTCTTCTCGGCTCTGATTGCTTTCTAATATATATTTTTTTGGGGTTGGAACTCCCTATAATTAGAACTTTGAGCCTCTGATGGATCCATAAAATATCCTTACTGGCTTAGATTCTTTGGATCTATCATGAGATTAATCTTTACTTGGGTGCTTAGTCACAGTTAAGGTTATTCGCCCCTATCTGAAGATGTGTTTTGTGGGATTCAAACTCAGGTTATCCCTTACAAACAAACTCAGCCTATAACCAAGTGAGTCACATCTATTAGCTTAATAATTTTTGCTCTTTAATAATTTACCTTGATCACAATCTAAACGATATGGGAAAAAAAAATTACATTAGTAGCTAGAGGATTAAAAATTAGTAGAGAAATTGCATACGCACCCCTAAACTTTGGGGCTAGTTATATTTAGTCAACATAAATTTTTAACTATGTTAGCCTTTTAACTATGAGAAATCTTGTAATAATTTTTTTCCACCTTGATATTTACCGACAGAATCTTCTAAAGTTATAATCATACGATTATTAAAATGCATGCCTTCTTCCAATAAATAGATAAATAATTTAACAATTATGATTATCAAAAATAAAAAATAAAATAACAATGCTAGCCACCAAACATTCTTAATGAGAAATCGCTCCTTAAGACTTGGGCTGGCTTTTTATTTTCTGGCCTATTAAGAACACCTGCTGGCCTGGACCATTTTGTTTTCAATTGGTCTCACAAGGGTGCGGAGTTAAACCAAAATCAGCCTGCTTGAAAATACTATGTCCGGTTTTACTGGATCCTATCACGCTGTGGTTCCTGGCCATCATGCACCAGATCCATTTTCAGTTTCTCTAATATTATGCTATTAACATAATATTTTTCACCAATTCACCTTTTCATTTTCTTGAAGAACGTGATTAATCTCAGATATTTTAAATACTTGGGATCCTAGTTATGTTTAATTTCATATAGTATATATTATATAACATATTTGAATTTGGATATGGTTAGACCAAAATTAGCCGATATCCTTAATTACTGGACAAGAAAATTTTCATGTGCCCATTCTATGCTTACTCCCGGTGTCTTCAGTAGCTCTTGGATATCTGGAAGCGATGCTAGATGGTCTCAATGAAGGTTTGAGTGAGACATCCCTCAAAGTGAAAAGTTTTAGTGAGCTACAAGAAAAGCAAATTTAGTGCACAAATAGTAGCTACAATGTTTTAGAAAAAAGGAATAGTATTGATAAAAAGGATTTCAACATACTTTAATTAATTAACAGTATATATATTTTTACTTGATCACTTTATACTTTAGTTCAATTTAGATGAGTCTAATCTAAAGTACTAACACGATACAAAAACATTAAACCCCACGTACCGGTAAATACACGGAACATGTTAGAAGCTTGTCTTAGTTTTAACAACTTATAATTGATGTGTCATTTCCAAAAAATACATGGTAGTACCAGCAAGTGGTAATATAACATAAACACTAGAATAATTACTCTCACACACCTTGGCGGGAGATGCATAAGAAGCACTATTTAAATTAAGAGCGTCCATGCATGGATTAAAGTACTATCAACATTCAACACCAACCCTGTGGCCACCTATTTTGAGAATCCAATCTGGGAAGCCTTATTTTCTTCTTGCAACTCGAACCTAATGTAATTGTCCTCTCTCTCCTTCGAAACAGTAGCTTAAATAGAATTCCCGTGTCTCTAATGTTCCATCTCTTGGCACTTATGTCATGCTTGGATGCACCCGAATGGTTCAGATCACAGTAGTCATGATCAGCTGGAAATATCTCATCGCGGGTCCGGGTTGAGTTGAATCTTGTATACTTGTATTCAAGTGATTCCTTGGGTATGTTCCTTGCTAACAAAGGAGATGCACCTCCCCAGTTGTTTGTGCCTGAAGATGGGCGTTGGGGTGTTCTAAATCCCAACACTTCTCTCTGTATATACCTCATGTTGTCTTCTTTAGCACAATTGCATACTTCACCATTTTATACCGGGTTGGTATCTTCTTGTGTCATATTTATATGGTGAAAATTTCGAGGAGCCATTGGATCCTTCTCAAAGTTGTAAATTCCAATAATATATGATGTCTCAAGCAAATACTATTTGATTAGCCACAAATTGACCGTAATGCCACACATATACATGTATACATATATTGACGAGACTCTTTGGATTAACTTAATTGTAAATAACTTATTTAGCTTATCGACTGATATAAATATTTGTTAGAGTGTTTAGGAGAGTTTATGGAAACAACTTATGATATGTTCATAAGTTGTTTTCAGCTTATATATTTTGATAAGTTCTCCATAATAGCTTATAAAAACAGTTTATAGCTTACATGGAAAGAATTTGACTATATTTTTTCTTTAATTATATAAATAGCTTAATAATAAACATTTATCCTATAAGCATTTTTAATTAAATCGCTTATCCAAACAAGCTCATAGACTTCTTGCTTATAACTCAGTCTAGTCTATGTAGCATACTACTCAAGTTTGATTATTATAAAAGCCTATTCTTAAGCTTTTAAAATTAAGAGTTTATAACCTAGCTAACAAATATATAACTAAGAATTTATCATAGTAAAAATTTTTAATCGTTATATATTAATATGATATATTTATATTATACATAATAACCTGTGTATTGACCGATCTACATTTTTTTTATTTGATTTACTTGAAAAAAATTGCTATATACTAGTATATTTCTCTTGAACTGTTTAAGTTTGATTATCCAAAGAATTTAAAGTTAGAAAAGGGTTTGATATATGTTAGAATTTTTTTTATATAAGCAATATATGTTAGATGTATTGTTGATCTCACATAGACATACTTCGGAATTTTTCTATCATGAGCCATTTGTTATTCCTACTTGTTTATATTATTAACTTTGTCCCTACATGATAGGTAAATGACTAAATTTGTAATGACAAATTTAAACTAAAAACACAAACAGAACAATTGTATATCAATTAAACTTGAGTAGGAATGCCAAATTTGAGTAAGAACAATTGTATATTCTTTTAATGTATGAATATTCTTACGCAGTTAAATGTAGCAGCTTAATTTTGGGGGAATGCCACTTCAAGAAGTTATTCTATCTAGGAGTAGAAGGAGGAGGGGCCAAGAGATAAGAACTTAACACTTTTGCTATCAAATAGATATTTATTGGCGACAACAAGGGGCGACAATTTCAATAGCCAGATGATGTGAACGTCCATCTATAATTTTATATTAGGGTAAGAAATAATATCAGATGCCAAGTGCTAACTAAGTTTACGGCCCATGTTTATTGCCAAATTGACCATA
The DNA here is from genome assembly GCA_030762895.1 of Sophora flavescens. Classification (NCBI taxonomy): domain Eukaryota; kingdom Viridiplantae; phylum Streptophyta; class Magnoliopsida; order Fabales; family Fabaceae; genus Sophora; species Sophora flavescens. The sequence goes on along the minus strand of CM061070.1, from coordinate 135,444,159 downwards.
GGGAATTTTTATGGTACCTCACAGAATTAACTGATTTGGAATAATTGTTTTTTGGATTAATAGATGAGTAATTGTAAATTTAATGAAGTCAAGTCAAATTTTTGCTTTTTAGTCTGAAAACTTTTATCTTTTACAGATTAGTCCCTAGTAATTAAATAAGTTTTTTACCTTTAAATTTTTATTTTGGATTATTTAAAATTTAAAAAAACATGATTTTTTTTATAAAAAAAACATGTTTATTGTTATTTTCCAGAAATTAGATCCTTACCATCATGAACCCTAATTCCTCATTCACCCGATCGTCTTCAAAACCCCCCCCCCCCCACCAACCCAACCCAACCCAACCCAACCCAACACACACACTTTCCTTTTAAGCCTTCCTCACTCTCCTCTTTCTCCTTTCAAAAACCCTCCTTCTCAACTCAACCCAAACCCCCCTCTCTCTCTCACAGTCACAAGACTCTTTGTGTGTCTGTGTGGCTTATTTTGTTGCCACTCCTATCCTTTCAGTTAATTTCATTTGGTATGTAATTTTTGATTTTGAACCTTACCCAACGTCGGTGATTCATGATAGTAGCAAAGAGAGTATGGATGATTCAAGGTTCATAGTCAAATCACACTAAACACAAACGTTTGGGTTCCCTGGGTAATTGACTTTTTAATTTGGTTTGATAAAATAATATACTTTATATCCTAGATGATTCATTTTTCAATTTCAGATAATTATTATTATTAATTAAAATAACTTGAGGTAAAAAAATTAGTGAGGTACTAGATTGTAAAAGGAGAAAGTGAAAGTAATAAGGGTGCGTTTGGGTAAACAATTTAATTAAGAGCTTATCACATAAGATTTTATCTCATGAGAGCTTATGCCATAAGCGCTTAAAGAAAGAAAAAGAAAGAAAGGGGCATGAGAGGATTCGAATAGTGAAAAACACGGAGAGGATGTTTAGTGCATAAGCTCTTATGATAATTCCATAAGCTTCTCCCAGTGACTTATGAAAATAAGTCAAAAACTCCTTATGGGATGACATAAGTTATTTTTATAAGCTCTGCCAAACACACTGCATAAGAGCTTATGTCATCAGATAAGTCAAAAGGAGTTTAAATAAGCTCTTCCAAACGTCACCTAAATAATAAATGAGATGAGATGATTTCATTAAATACAACTTAATCATTTATTGGTCCAAATAACAATTGTTCCAAAACCCTTAAATTATTGAAGGTACCCTAACAGCTTCCTTTTTCTTATTCTTATTAATAATAATAATAAAAAAAAAGGTTTTCTTTGAGCCAAAGATTTGTAGTTGTTGCAGATTTTGTTCATCTCATTTTTCCCGATGAAAAAATGAAAAAGGAATTTCCTTTAAATGGGAGATTTGTAGATTGGTGAAATTTATTTTATCTTATATCCAAGCAGAAAAATGGAAAAACAACGTGAGCAAAAGATGTTGAAAGACAGGGAATTGTGGAAGATATGTTGGCGATGGGACAGAGAATCAAGCAGAGAAGAAGGTTCTTTTGAATGGTTTGTGGAAGCGTGAAAGAAAAAAGGGAAAGGAGGTGAAGTGGTGGAGGAACAGAGGGGCGAAGAGCTGGCACAGAGGATTTTTATTTGATGAAAAAAATTATTTTTAATGAGTTTGATTATGTTTTTCATACAAATATTTAAAAAAAAACATTGTTATGGTTAAAATGAAAAAAAATATCTTTATTAGCTTTTGCAAAAAACCATTTACAATCACTAATCACTTTTAAAAAATGATTTTATGATTGTAAACAAATATAAATTAACTTCTAATTTTCTTCAAAATCCTTAAAAAAATAATCTTTAAATTATTGAATGTTAAAACACATTTGTAAATGAAATATATCCTTAATTTTGATTATGTTATTATATAATTTGGTGTTAACAGATTATTTAATGAATTTGATAATGTTAATAATTATATGAGATGAAGGGTGCATTGGAAGAACTTATTGAAGCATGTAAGAATAGCTTATAAAAATAAACTTACCTAAATATTTTATGAAAATAATTTATGATTTTCATATAAGCTCATTTTAGTTTATTACAATAAGTTTATTAAAGAAGATTATAAAAATAAGTTATTTTTAATTTATTTAAAAAATAATAACAAATAAATTCTTAATTAAGCTATTTACCGTCATTTACTAGTCAAGTAGATAACAAGCATCAATATTTAAAACTTAGTAGATTGAACAGGATATGCTGAAACAGTTGTCAGCACTAGAGAAGGAAATTAATTGGGGAACAAGAGAGGGAAGGAATGTATTCTGGTAATCATCTACACCAAAAGAAGGAAAAAAAAAAGGATGGAAGTTGAAGGAGGGCAGTACAGACACACAGCAAATCAAAAAAGAAAGAGGAGAAAATTTTTAACAAGATATTTATGGTTAAGTTCTTGCCACTTGGAAATAATGTTAAAATATTGTGGTGATGACTGATGACAATAATGCATTATAGAAAGAATCCATTTTCCGTCTTTCTAGTTTTTCTTTGTCCTGCATATTTTTTCTAGTGGACTAAAAGGAATTATTCCTTCATGAAAGAAATATCAGAGGCCAAAATATCAAAAACAGTTAACAACTGAAAATAATTTCTTTGTCTTGCTTCTGTTGGGCGGAGACACAACATTGAACATATTTTTACAAACCTCATGTTTACTAATCAGGAGACTGCAGTGCAGAGCATGCTGAATTGCTGATTCTACTCTTGTACTTCTACATGCTACAAGTTCGGCTGCTAATACACATCAGAAATAACTCAATGGAAAAAGGCTCCTTTTAAGGTCAAATTGTTTCAGAGCAAGTTAAAAAATATGTATTTGCTCTTTTTTTTTTTTGGGTTAAATCACAATGTATTTTAAATTAAGTAAAGAAGGATATACTTTTATTTGGTTCATAAACAGGCTCATTTAAAAAATAAAAAAAACTATTTACCTTGATTTAAGTTAAAATAGCAAAATAAATTTTTTTACCTATGGGTCGATTTACATGTCTTGGTACAATTATTAAGTTATATGAGGCATAACTCGCATAACAACACTACCCACCATTTTGGTGGGTCAAATTTATCATTCCTCCTAGAGTCCAATCCATTTTATCATCTCGTCAGGGTTGTTTGATAAAATGCTAATGGAAGGGTAAGTATTTTAGACATTTTACATTGCAAAATATTTCTATATTATAGAAATGGAGGAAGTCACCTCTTCCATGCCACTGGAGACTGGAATGAAAGTGTGGAAATGTTGAGCAAAAATCATTTTCAAGAACAGATCTTAGATGAAAATACTTTTCAGATATTAAAGATAAGATGATAACATTTCCATATAAAAATCCCTAAAAAACAAAAAAAAAAATGGATATACATTTTAAAGGAGTTTCCAAGTTTGGATATACAAGTGAAAGTAAAATTTTAAATTTTGTGAGGATATTACTTTTAACTGAATATAAAACTTTCCGGCTTTTATAGGCATTGGATCAACTACCACCAGCTTTCCAAGTCATCTCCCATTAGGCACATATGCAAGAATAATGTGGGAAAAAAAGGTTCTTCCATCTGTATTTATAAGTAAAAATTTTGCATTCCCAACTTCACAAATAACCAAGGAGGCCTTAAGCTCAAATTTCTAAATCTATGTCTCACAAAGAAAGTACTGCATTTAGGCAGATTTATAAGAAATTCAAGCCTCACCTTTTCATGGTTCTTATTCAAGTGGCTGTTACGTTTCTCTATTTCTTACTAGAGGCTTCATTTAATAAAGGCATGAATCCTCATGTCTTTGTTACTTATCGGCATGCTATTGGTGGAATAGTAATATTTCCTTTTGCTTATGTTCTTGAAAGGTACATCCTAAATTCATCTACTGACCCTGTCATATGTGCTTCTAATGGCTATGCACTCCTATGTCTTCAAAAGCTCTGAAGAAAACAAAGTAGACATTACATATCATTCATTACTCCGTTCTAGTGTTACAACTTGTAAGAGTAGTGCTAGACCTGTAATATATATTATATGTTGCCTAAAAGAATATATGTGCTCATTTCCTGATTTCAATTACAATCCTGTGCATGAACTTCTATGAGAAGTGAGTACCATTTTGAAGTTATATAAGTTTTGGCTTTCATATGTATCTGATTTTCTCATTTCAGAGAAGCAAGGCCAAAGTTGACAATGGCAATGTTCTTGGAGTTATTTGTTGTTTCCCTCATAGGGTATTAATAACATTCTCAAGTGCCATTTTTAAAAATAGTAATATAGCAATTTATTACATGATTTACCAAAACCTGAAAGTAGCTTAAATTTATTTTTCTTCTCCTTCACTATGAAAACAGGATCAGTCTTACCTTAAACATGTTTTTCGCAAGTTTGAAATATACCTCTCCTTCCTTTGTCACATCAATGGTTAACACAATCTCATCTCTCACATTTATAATTGCAGTTGTACTAAGGTAAGCAGCTGAAATAAGATGTTTCTAAGATTGATTATATCTTTATTTTTATGAATTATCTTAATCCTTCTACAAAACAATGAATCTTCTTCTATATAGGCTAGAGGCTGTTGACATTAAGAACCTTCGTGGGGTAGCTAAAATATTTGGAACAGTACTATCATTGACAGGAGCCTTGACCACCACTTTGTACAAAGGAGATGCAATACAAAGCTTGCAGGGTGCCCCATTCCATACCAGGGGCAGATTTGTTCAAAATAACCGGATTAAAGGATCAATTTTGGCTGTTGCAAGTTGCATATCATGGTCTTTATGGTACATAATGCAGGTACATTTATCTATCTACAATCAAGTTCTATATATTGTCTTAGCATATATTATGCATATGTGTATATGTGATACCTTCATAAGTAATATGACTAGTTGAAAATACCTTGTAGGCAATTATAGTGAAGAAATATCCAGCACAATTATCACTGACTGCATGGATAAATTTGATCGGTGCAGCACAGTCTGCTGCCTTTACTGTAATTGTGCAACACAAATCAAGAGCATGGTTGGTTACATCCAGTATTGAACTCTGTTGCATATTTTATGCTGTAAGTAAAACATGAAGAAGCTTTATATAAAACATAGGATTGATTAATCCAGGCTAAAATTATAACTCAGTGAGAAATGGCAGGGAGTTATATGTTGTGGTTTGATTATCTTCATTCAAATATGGACTATGGAACAAAAAGGGCCAGTCTTTGTGAGTATGTTTAATCCCCTTGGAACAGTTTTAGTGGCAATCCTAGCATATTTTGTTTTGGGGGAACAACTTCACATGGGAAGGTACTGCATTTCCCTCTTCAAGCAAAATTATGTCCATATTTCTGCAATTTCAAAATTGTTTTTCCTTTTAATTTTTCAGTATATTGGGAGGAGTCCTTATTATAGTTGGCCTATACTTGCTACTATGGGGAAAAGAAAATGATCAAGATTACAACAAGTCACAACACCAATCTTTTCAAACACATGCAGAGACTTCAGCTGAACAGGAGGTACCATAAAAGATCATAGCAAAGAGCTCCAAATACAGAAGTTGAAAGTAGAATAGAGTGAAACTATCAAGCTAATATTCATCTTGATACTGAACTAATCAGCACAATAATGAATATATATTTGTAAATGAATGTAAACTATATACATTGGAGAGTACTTACATTGACTGCTACATAACATGGATCATACGCAATGGTGATACATGGATTAAGTATAAAAGTAATGGCAGCCACCAAAGTACATATACACAATCAACAGCTTTTTAGTATCATAAACAGGAAGCATGGTACATAGATTATTTTATGTGCTTGTAGAAAAGGTGAAAAACTTTGTCCTAATCAAAGCACAAACATAGTATATTGGAATTTATCATAGATTAGTCAAAAAATTGTCTTGTCGGGTGCTTTGATTAGGAGCCCTTTATTCTGGTTTGACAATGTTCTATCAATTGCAGCCACAAAGAAAGGGCGTTATTATAAGAAAACATACAGTCTGCAAGCAACAATAGAATATTGTGAGGCTCACAACTCAAACTTATTCTACAAAATTGAAGCATGGCACTAGGAGGGACAACAAGGGAAATGAAGGATCCATTAATGACAAAGTATTAATTGTATACTAATAGCATGTTTGGAACAACTTTCAAATACTTCAAAAATTGCTTTTAAAAGAGAAAAGCTTATCCCAAAAGTATTTTCATTCCTTCAACCTAGTGTTTCCAAACACACTAAATTGGAAATCATAAATTGCATCAATCCCATAATAAATTATGATAACTAACCGCTCGAGATTTCTTGCTCTTACATTTATCCAGTTTTATAGTACATGCAAATTTTTTTAAAAAGACTAAAGATGTGCAAAAGCATCAACATGCAAATGAGTAAACTCAACATTGAAGCATGTAAAAACTTTCTTCATATATAAAAACATGCTAACCAACAAGAACGAGTATACCTGATAGGTAATTGGGTTCCTTCAGTATGTTGTTAGGAGTTTAATTTGTGACGTGTATATGGAAAAGACTTTAGTCATAGGGACAAAACTCACTTTAGTGATCTCTACGCCTCAAAATGGATCAGTCTTCAGCTATCGATCGAACGACCATTGACGCTCAAAAAAAAAAAAATTTAAAAAATTCTATAGCATTAGCCAATGAGTGTGGTTCAATTTGTTGCACAGGCTAACATTATCAATTCGAATCTCGTAGAAAACATCTTTGAGTAATAGCGAAGAACCTTAACTATGTGTCTAGAGGATAAAGCTTGTGGGATACACCGTGTGTCCACGAGAAGTCAAAGTTTCTAATTAAGTTATACAATATTAATAATATGTAGAATGTACGGTTAAAAAAACAATAGGATTTAATTGGTATATATTAACAGTATACATTTTTTTTTACTGCCAATCAATCAGAAATTGATATACCATTACAAATCTTTAATTCTTATCCTAACCACCTTAAAAGTCATCAATTTCGTGATTTCTAATTGATTGTCAGTGTAAAAATCTTTACAGTGACAGTCCATGGAAATTAAACTAAAAAAAATAAGTGTTGTGATTGCCGTACTTAGTAACGCTCATCTTCAAAGTTCAAATTATACATTAAAATCTGTGGACAATACATTTGTTCCCTCAGCACAGTTGAATTGATTGATCGGTCCTCGCGAAAATGAACTCGATGCATGTTGTACTTTCCTTTTGGGCCTGGTGGTCCTACTACAGGGGAAATATATGGTTATTGTGTATGCTCCCAGCCCACCAGAGTTTCAACGTAGTCCATTATTGTGGGCCTGAAGTACTGTTCCCATTAGTACTATTTCGAGGTTGCTATTGGCTATTCCTCTAGGCTAACCACTTTACCACCCTAGAAAGCAAAGACAAAAACTTAGTGCAACAGGTTACCCAACCCCATTAAAATAATAATGATAGTAAAATTATACATTACAAAAAATAAAATAATAATGATAATAGAATAGGAAAATCGGATGTTACAACTTACAACTTAATCTTGCATTTACGCGTTCTAATGCCATCTTAACCCAAACTAATTGGAAACCAATGATTTTAATTTGGAAAAAATGATACACACGTAACTAAAAACTTTAGGGGTTCCCTTGCTTAGATGGTTAAACCATGCTACATGTCAAAGGTGACGATAGCAAGTTTAATAGATACAAGTCTAACAAAACTTATTTTAATAACATGTCACCTTGATTTTATGGTCATGTGCCACCAAGAGAAAGGAATATTCTTTTACTAAGTATTAATAATAGCCAGTACACGGGAAAAAAAAAGAAGGAACTATTTTATAACCCTTTTAAGATATTTTATAGGGTAAAAGAAAAAAATTATCATATTCCTATAATCAATTGCTCCTCTAGTTACTTCTCACTATAAATAGAAGGAATTACTTTAAATTTTGGATAAATTTTATAAAATATATTTCATTCAAAATTATTTTTATCAAATACTTATCCAAACACATGGTTAAAAGATACTATTGGATACTAATCAATGGTTGGTCAAGTGGTAAACATCTTGACCCCATAAGGAGGATGACGCAAGTTTGAATCTTGGTGGAGACACCAGAGTTGGGAGGTTACGAAAACCAAGGGTTAATTCTCTAAGCAATCGACTGAAGATTAGTTTCATAGCCGGTCCAAATGACCGAAACATGTGGGATACCTGAAATACCATCGGAGAGCCAAAAGATCTAATTATAGTGGTTCATAAAAAATACTATTGAATATCTTTCGAGTGAAAAAATCTGTTAGCGATTATATTAAATGGATTTCTACCTGCCCTTCAAATTTTAAGGTGGATCATTCGCAATGTAACTGGTACAGTTGGAGAAACTTATTTGTATAACAAGTTTATTTTAAAATATATGACATGTTTTGCTCTTAATATAAAAGAGATCAAGGCATAAGGTTCAAGAGGTAGGTTTAGTGGGGCATGATAGAATCTCCTGTCTAACAGGTTGCAAGTTCGAATCCCGCTAACCCTCTTAAAGAAAGATAAATATAAATCCTTTTATAACTATGCCTGGAGGTTTTTCCTGTCTTGGATTGGGATATTATGCCTTCACCCAAATTTTTTTTAAAAGAAAAGAAAAGAGATGATGCAAATCATATTTTTTTTAGGCTTGTTTCAGAAAGATTTGACTTTTTTTTTAATCAATCCAAAAGATTGGAAGAAATTTATACCAACATTTTCTATTTTCAACCATGTTAAACATTTTATTAAATGAAATTTGTGTTTTTCAGGAAAAAGAATTTTCCGATTCTTAGAAATTAGAAGGGCACGCAAGTCATTTTAGATGATTGTTTTAAATGCCAATGTTCTAAAAACCAATAGGAGAATCAAAAAGAATAACAATTCAAGGTTTAATCGAATCAAGGGTTAGTTCAACCAATGAGTGTTTTGATATATATATATATATATATATATATATATATATATATATATATATATATATATATATATATATATATATATAAATTAAATAACGAGATCAGTCAATAAGCTAAATTTGTCTAAATTTCAATTTTTTATATCAAGTTCAAATTATTCAAATGCAAACCAAACCTCTTTGTCCAACGATTATAAGGCCTGCCCAGTGACACTCTAGATGTCGACTCGGTTTGCTTCCGGGTTCAATTCTTGACGATGTTAAAATAATGTTTAACTAGCGAAAGCCACACCCCGCGAATAGTGATTAGTCCTTCGTTGCCAGCTTTGGGATACACTGGGTTTAGACCAATTTTTTTTTATTTAGGTGGCGTTTAGAAGAGCTTATTTAAGCTCCTTTTGACTTATCTGATGACATAAGCTCTTATTCAGTATGTGTGGTAGAGCTTATAAAAATAACTTATGTCATTCCATAAGGAGTTTTTGACTTATTTTCATAAGTTACTGGGAGAAGCTTATGGAATTATCATAAGAGCTTATGCACTAAACACCCTTTCCGTGTTTTTCACTATTCGAATCCTCTCACGCCCCTTTCTTTCTTTAAGCGTTTATGGCATAAGCTCTTATGCGATAAGATCTTATGTGATAAACTCTTAATTAAGTTGTTTACCCAAACACACGTTTAATTAAAAATTGAATAACTTATTGTTATAATTTCAACATTAAATTACATTAACTACAAAAAGTAAAAGCCCTCAACCGCGGTGAATTAAGTTTGGAGTGGAGCCCCTGTCCGAAAATATCTTTCTTTTAAAAAACAACTGAAGGGTGTAAGTGGATTTAATCCGACCCGCGAACCCGGACGATCCGAACCAAACCAATCCGTTTTTGTGGGTCGGTTCGGGTCATTGGTTCGGTTCGGGTCATAATCATTGGACCCGACCTTGGTTCGGTTCGGTTCTCGGTTCCAGGAAAATTGAACCCGCTAGAACCGAACCGAACCGAACCCCTAATTTTTTTTTAAATTATTTGCAATATTTATATTAGGCAAGGCAGACACAGTGACACTCAGAGTCAGACACAGATCGCACATTCGCACTCCTCTCCTCGTCCTCGTCTTCAACCTTCAACTCGAGTCAGCGGCGGCGACGGCGTCCCTTCCGGCTTCCAGCACTGCTCGCCACCGCGACCAGCACCGCGACTTCTTCACCTCTCCACCTCAGGCACCTCTTCACCTCGCTACATCACCGCGACTTCTTCACCTCGCTCAGACGCTCAGTCGCTCCATCACCTCAACCTCTTCACCCCTCTCAGTAGCTCCATCACCGGCACCGTGCACCTCCCTCCGGCCTCCACCACTCCATCACCGCGAGTCCGCGACATTGCATGCAACTCTTCAGTACGCTCTATCACTGCGAATCTGTGATACTTCTCCACCTCTTCGTCCTGTTGCTTCATCACCGTCTCAGCGTCCGGGACATCTCCCTCCGGTCTCCACCTCTCTATCACCGCGAGTCTGCAACATCCTCTGAGATTGGTACCCAATTTGTGCATTTAGGGATTTCTGATTTTAGGGTTTTTAAATTTTTGATTTTGGGATTTTTTATTTTATTGTTATTTGAATCATTGATTCTTTCTTTCTGATCTATGCTACCTGTGTGCATTCCTTAATTCCTTAGGTTTGGTGCAAAATGACCGAGAATCAAGATACATCCTGGGACTCAAATTTCTAGTGCACCTACTCCTCCAACAGAAACAACTTTCAGTGTCGGTGAGATACCTCAGTTGAAGGTCAATCTGCACTGAGGTACGTGTCAAACAAAAACCCAAGTAGACCTCCATCTATGGCTTGGAATCATTTTAAGAGAGAGGGTGATAAGGCTATCTGTATCTATTGTGGCAAACATTATGCTTGCAATAGTAGTAATCATGGGACTTCCAACCTCAACAAACATATGAATAAGTGTACTAAAAACCCAAGTAACACCGATAAGAAGCAAAAACGATTGCTCGTAGGAAAACAAAGTGAGAATGATAACACTGTATCTATGAGGCTTGTTGAGTTTAAGCAAGATGAATGCAGAGAGGCTTTGGCTAAGTTGCTAATAATGGATGAGCTCCCTTTTAAGTTTGTCGATAACCCCGGGTTTAGAGCTTTCATGAGTGTGGCTCAACCTCGATTTAAAATCCCTAGTCGTGTGACCATGGCAAAGGATTGCATGCAACTCTTTATGGGTGAGAAAGTGCTTTTGAAATCTTTCTTGGAACAAAACTACCAAATGGTTTCCCTTACAACCGATACTTGGACTTCCATTCAAAACATGAATTATATGTGTGTGACTGCCCATTTTATTGATGAGGGGTGGGAATTGCAAAAGAAGATAGTGAGTTTTGGTTTGATTGCAGACCATAGGGGGAAACCATAGGAAAAGCTTTAGAGAAATGCATAAAAGATTGGGGTATTACCAAGATTTGTATCAGAATCAGTAGATAATGCTAGTGCTAACACCACGGCCATGTCATATTTGGTTAGAGGCATGGATGATTGGAAAGGTACTACCATATTGAAAGGGGAGTATTTGCATATGAGATGTAGTGCTCACATCTTGAACTTAATTGTAAGTGATGGGTTGAAGGAACTAGATAGTTCTATTTCAAAGATAAGGGCTTCTTGCAAGTATGTGAGGTCATCTCCACAAAGATTGTCCTCGTTTAAGAGGTGTGTCGATGAGGCAAACATAACCATGGGTCAAATGCTTGTGCTTGATGTTCCAACTAGGTGGAATTCCACTTATTTGATGTTGGACATAGCTGAAAAGTATGAAAAGGCATTTGTTCGCTTACAATTTGATGACCACTCTTATGTAGCATTTGTTGATAGTGAAGGGGGTGCTCCTCTTATTGATGATTGGAATCGTGCTCGTGTTTTCACTAAATTTTTAAAGATTTTCTATGATGCTACCCTTACTTTTTCTGCATCATTGCATGTCACTTCTAATGGCTTCTTTGATAAGTGGTGTGAAATCCAAGCTACATTGAATAAGTGGATGCAAAGTGATGATGAGGTGCTGTATAGGATGTCATCAAATATGAAAATAAAATTTGACAAATATTGGGACATTGAGCATTTGAATTATCTGTTGTTGGTGGCTATTTTCCTTGACCCTAGATATAAATTGGAGTATTTTGAGTGTTGTTTGGATCAGGTATTCAGTTCGGATATGGCTATTGTGACGGAAGTATTAAAAAAATTGAAAGATCTTATAAAAAAAAATATTTTCTCAGTATGTTGTTTGGTATCCTATTCCCAATGATACTTGTGATTCTAATGCCCAACCCTCGAATAGTACTCTTCAAGCACAAGGTGGTCAAAACGACGAGAGTGAAATATCATGTAAAGGTGCGTTCATACGAAAGGTAAGGAGGAAGCAAGGTGAGTCAAGAGAAATGAGTTGGAAAGATATATTGAAGATGATGTGGAAGACTATTGTGATGATTTTGATATTCTCAAATGGTGGAGAGGTAAGACGGTGAAGTATCATGTTCTTTCTCGAATGGCTAGGGACATATTAGCTATCCCGTGTCTCTTTGTGTCATCCGAGTCCGCATTTAGTACCTGGGGTCGTGTTCTTGACCCATACCGTAGTTCATTGCATCCCTCCACAAGAGAGGCTTTGATTTGTACTCTAAATTGGTTGTGGAGTAATGCAGAAATATTGGATAATCTACATAGTAATTTGGCTGTAGATGATTCATGTAATTAGTTTTTTACTTATTTTATCATTGAATTTGATATCTTTCATACTTTCTAATATATTTTTGTATTATTATATTATTAGAGCTTCCAGAGATAAATGTATTGCATCGGGATATTGGGAACACTAGTAGTCAGTTTATGGCCTTGGATTAAGGTAACTTATTATTATGTTGTTTTACACTTCATTCATTATAAACATGTATTTAGTGTTTGTATCAAACAATGAGACAATTTCTGGATTGTTTAGACTACTTAAGTTAGCTATTGATTATTAGGTCATGTCGGATCACTTCTAGTTAGCTCCTAATCAGCCCTTTGACTCTTGTGTTGATTGATTGCTATCAAGCTATAAATATTAGATCGAGTGTGCTGCTTATACACACAATTTCTCTCAAACATTCGTTTCAAATCAATACTACTTGTTTCTTGTGTTAACCGATAATTCTTTCTCGTGTTTTCGGGGTCTTGAGGTTAGAAGTGGGGATTTGCCACAACCAATAGAATTAACAAGTGGGCAGGAATTTACTTTTACTATTCAGAGAGGTGTTGGAACTGCAGATTGTGTTAGCGTGAACTATGATGATTTTGTCAATGATGTGGAAGTGGGGGACATGCTTCTTGTTGATGGTAAGGTGCTCAATCGATGAATTAAGATGTTCGAATCACTTACAATTTTGTGCTATGATCATGGATTGATAAGTCAAAACTCGGACAATGGAGTTTTTTTTTCTGTTTCTTTTAACTTTCATTTGAGTTTGTCCTGCAATGGGGGCAAATCTCGATAGAAATATAAGATGATCTTCGAGATAGGTCACCCAAGATCACCCTTTTGGTGAAAATATGTGGTCTTTGTTTTATCTTTTTATATTGAGGTACATCATGCTAGCTTCTTAGATAATTAAAAAAAAACAAAACAAAACAAAAACTATCCATTTGCATTTGCATTAATGAACTTGAGGTCTTCAATCTCCGGATTATCCTTTCGTTAAAAGCAACATTAATTCTCTTACCTTTGTGTCCTCTAGTTCTTTCTTTGTCTGCTCGAGTTCCTTCTTGAGGGACTTGATGCATTGAGCCATGGAGTTAGTTTCTTCTATAGCTTTCTGAAGGCTTTTCTTTGCTTCTTCTAGCTCAGCTGCCATTGCTCCAACTCTAGATTGTGCATTCCCAAGATACTCAATCTTTGTGTCAAGTGCCAAGTTCTTTCCTTCATCCTTTAAGTACTTTGATATGTTGTCTAAGCATGATGATTGCTTAAGGTTGGTTAAAGAGTCCTGGTCTAAAGGAGTTGTTGGTCGCCCTATGGCTGTCTTGGTCCGAAGTTTAAAAATCTAAAAGTGACTTTAAAATGCGGAACAAGGCAGTTTTTGGAAATGTTAATCGGCAAGTGGAGTTAGCTCTAGATGAACTTGAGGACAATCAACATCACATTGGAGTTAGCTCTCCAAGTTATTCTTGTTTCTATCTGAGTTCTTAAGCTGATGATAATTATATATAAGATTAAAGGGCACTTCATTAATGGTACATCTTTCGAATTCGCTTTAGCTTTTGAGACTCTTGAGCAATCAAACTAGTTGTTGAGGGGTTCTCAACTAAGACTACCTCATAACCATCTCGAAAAGATTCCATTCCTTCAGTTAGAAGTTGCCAAAATAAGCTACCAACAGCTGCTCCACCTCTACTTGCTGATGAATAGATTGCAGAATAGACTATATTGAAAAACCGGTCCCTTAGTTTTGAGTTAGAACTGAATTTTTTGTTGAAATCCCAAACTCAAAGAAAGAGAACTGGCTTGTGAAAGGTGTTCTGTGCTTCTTGGATGTGCTCATTGAGCCAACTACCTAAAAATGAGAATTGATCTTCAAAACTTGAACTTGATAGCCTACTCATGACAAGTAAACCAATTCAGTATTATCATGAAATATAAACCTTGTGCCCCAAAATAAGAATAGTAAACAGCTAATTATTGATACTATCATCATTGTGGTTTTAGAAAGAATAGAATTAAAAAATCCACACCATTGATCAGGGTATGAGTGAACTGTTGCAAAGTCAATGCCAGGGATTTGATTCTTTGGAAATGAAATCTGTTCCTACATGAAAGCTTGGATTAGTGCAGTGACTGCATGCAATCAAGGTCCCTCCATTTATTTGAAGTTTGACATAGGGTGTTGGGGCCTGAAAACTAAGATTAGTTATATGTAGATAATGGACATAAGATCATTTTTTTGTATTTTCTGTAAAATGTGATTGATATTCTTAGTGTGATTGACTTGGCCGTGCTATGTTGTTTTCAGGTATTTAAGTTGATGGCTCCCAGGAGAGGTTGTGCAGCTGAAAGGTGGAGTTTTTCTTGGTCAAAGCAATTCGAATTGGTTATGCTACTTAGGGTCTATGCTTTTAAAAGTTCAGTTTTTGGTTTTTTTCCTCTATATAATTAAGATTATAGGCAGGTGTTTTGGTCTCTGACATACCTTGGACACTTTCATTTTAGTATTGCATTTCCCTGCTTTTATGTTTGGACTATTTGTGCAATGTAATGCCATAACTATAACAGCATATGGTGCTTAGCCACAGTTCTACAATCCTGGAATCATATGGTGTTGTGTTGATTTTTGTTTTGGAATTCTATCATTCTGAAATCATATGGTGTTGTGGATTTTTTATGTTAGATGTTGTGTTGATTTTTGGGGAGTAAACTAGATTTGATGTGGGATATGTAATTTGCATTCAGGAGAAATGGAAATCGAAATAGGTGAAACAGGAGTAATAGGAGAAAACATGTTTTTTTTTTTTTTTTAAAGGTGGGAACCCGCGGATCCGATCCGAACCGATCCGAACATGATCGGTTCGGATTGGTTCGGGTCTACCAACAGAAAATGCCAGAAACCGAACCGAACCGAACCGAACAATTTTGATTGGTTCGGACACTGTTTTCCCTCAAATCCGAACCAAACCGATCCGATTACACCCCTACAGTGAAACAATCGGCCGATTTCCGAAAACCAATTTTACGTTGGTTTAATTGGTTTTACGCTGGTTCAACCATTTTATTGTATTATTAGACTGCTTTCTTGGTTCTCTAATCCAGATAGGACTTGGGAGACATCAGATTGACGATCTAATCAGACCGATTGGATGTGTTTTTAATACATTATACTCTACCATCAAGGTTTTAATTTTATTTAATATTATATATATATATATATTATTGTCTAATTTTGAATTTTTATATATTATGATTCTAATTTTTTAAATTATATTAATAATTTATCTTATGTGTGAGTTTCAATATTTATTATAAAAATCAAATATTTTTATATATTATTATAATTTTCGACTGACTTATTAAACAAATATTTACATACCTGTTACATCTTATTATATATATTTTTTATATAAAAAAAAACTTATTATATAGGAGTATATATTTATCTTCAATTTAATTTTCATTTTTTATTTTTCACATACACATATTTTAAAAATAGATTAAAAAAATCATATAATGTCGATATTTTAACTTTAAATTAAAGGTTTAATTATTGAGTCGGTACAGAAACTATTTGGGAATTTTTAATTAGGTCCCTGAACTAATTTTTTTTTAATTGGGTCCCTGAACTTATATAAAATTTTCAATTGGGTCCCTAAATAAAAACGTTTCTAATTGGGTCCCTAAACTTATATAAAATTTTCAATTAGGTTCCTAAATTAAAAAGGTGACTATATATATAAAATAAAAAGTAATAAAATGATAGATGATGAAATTTTTGAAAAAAATTTATTGTTGGACATAATAATAAAATGACTAAAGATGAATATGAGAGAAAAAAACACACTATTTGAAATAATAATAATAATAAAATTAAAAATAAAACTTAGTGAGAAATTTTATTTTTTAGCATAATAATTAAATAAAAATAGATAAATTTGAAAGACAAAAATCAGTTCTTGAAATGGTAATAAAAAAATTATGAAATATGAAATTATACTAAAAAAATCTATGTTTTATAACAAAATATTAAGATATTAAACTGACAAAACTCAATTAAAAATATATAAATAAAATAAAATAAACTCAATTAACAACAAATGTATTGTTTGAATTAATAAATAAAATAAAGGATCCAGTTAAGTAAATATCATATCTTAGTTTGGTTGTCAATTTTATTTTGAGATATTTAATTTATTTATTATTTATTATGTTATTTATATATATTTTTTTTGGTAAAAAAAAGTGCTCAAAATGTGCTTATAGATGTATTTACAGATTACTCACCAACGATGTCCTCACATCGACAGTGGGATTCGAACTCACGACCTTGTGGGTTATGAGCATCATCCTTACCAACGGGATCAACCTCCGTTAGCTATGTTATTTATATTTTAATTGATGTTTTTCTTAAATTATTTTAATATTTCTTAAATAATATTTTTGCTTGCTATGTCTATTGTTATTATTATAATGTTATTTCAAATATTATATATTTGTCTGAGTTTAAAAATTAATATTTTGTTATAAAACATGAATTTTCTAACACAATTTTATATTTCATTATTTTGTTATTATTATTTTAAGAAATAAAATTTGTCTCTTAAATTTATTCATTTTTATTTATTTATTATGCTAAAGAATAATTTTTCTCACTAATTTTTTTTTAAATAGTGGGTTTTTTCTTTCATATTCATCTTTTGTCATTTTATTATTATGTCAAGCAATATTTTTTTAAAAAAATTTCATCATCTATAATTTTATTATTTTTATTTTATATATTCATCTTTTTACTTTTGGGACCTAATTAAAAATTTTATATAAGTTCAGGGATCCAATTAAAATTTTTTTAATTCAGGAATCTAATTGAAAATTTATATAAATTCAAAAATATAATTATATATTTTTTTAAATTCAGAGAACTAATTAAAAATTTTCAAATAATACCAACTCAATAATTAAATCTAAATTAAATAAACAATCTCCGAAAGTAAAAAGTAAAAAGTAAAAACCTATGCTCCCCGGAGACGCAGAGAATACCAATTAATTAGTTTTAATAATTAAAATATAATATTGTCACTGTAATTTCATCTTCTTCTACGCAACTATCACCAAAAACCCTTTTCATCTTCTTCTTCTTCTTCTTCTTTTATTCTTCTTCGTCGTCGTTTCCCTTTTATTTTCTTCTCCGAAGTTGTCTCATTCTCTTGAATTCTTCAACTTTTCCTCTTCCCCCAAATTCCATTACTGGGTATCCTTGATTCCTCCGTTATTTCTTCAAGGTACGTATCTTCATCTCTTTCTTTTCCATCTATCTTTTTTTTTCTATGCTCAAAATCCAATTTTATTTATGCTTTAATTATTCTATTTTTGCATTATTTTTCTGATAAGCAACAAAGGGTTTGTGTGGTTGGTTCCAAGTTCCAACAGCTTTTTATTAATTCATTTATTTATAGGTTTTTTTTTGTTCCATTGAATCAGTTTTTGTTGCTAAGATTAGTTTTTTTTGCTTGTCTACTTTTGCTTACAAGTGTTAATAAGTAAATGCAGTGGTACTTTAGTGCCTCACAGAATTGATCATTTGAAAATTTTGTTTCCCCTTCTGGATTTTTGTTTTATGTGCAAACAAAAAAGCTAGCTGCTTTTTCACCTTTCTTCTAAACGAAAGAAAAGGAAATAATTTTTTTTATGCTATATAGATCATAGAAGGTTGTGTGGTCATGGTTTCTGCAGTGGGGTTGTATAGGCATGGTCATTGGTCAAGTGAGTGCTATCATAGATATTTAGATTTTAGATTGGCATGTTGTGTCTATACAATTTGCATATCATGTAACATTTTGATTGAAGTGATGAGTACGTTTGAATGTATTGTAGGAAGGAGGAGAGATGAAACTGAACTTTTCCTTTTTTGGGTAGACTATAATGAAATACAGAGCAGTTAGGATACAAAATACAATGACATTATGAATTTTACCAAGCAGCTTGAAGTGAAATTTCTGTGCAAATTGTTGATGTCAATCGAATCAGTTGCAACTGACAAATAGTCCTCCTTTAGAGTTCAGCCATTGAATTAATTTGGATAAATAAATTGTCTAGTACTTGAAATTGACATGAAATTCTTAAAACAGAAAAATATTTAGAAGAGAAAGATTGTTGAAGGTACAGCATGCCATCAGATTCACTCGTACTGCGCTTGCCTTAGTTATGATATTCGACCCATTGGGTTGTTTAAACTTTAAGACTGATGCAAAAAAAAGTGCAACTGGTTTTCGTTCTAATTGAGCATTGAGGACATCCTCAGCTTTTTTCATTAACTTCCATTTTGTATATGCTTTAAGAAAATGGTGTGATGCTGACGTTATAGGATGAATGATGCTTCAGGTGCAGCCCCCTCTTCAAAACCTTTTTGTGATGTCAGCATTGATACTGGGATAGATCATGATCAGGTATGATGGTCATTCTTTAGTAGTAAGCTTAGTATATGATGATCATATATATTTTTTTGTATTTCTAATTCCAAGCATATAATATAAGACCTTGTCGAGTTGGGCATGTTTGGCTGGTGATTCATGATTTTTTCTTATCATTTATTTTTCTTTTGTTGAGTGATTATCTTTTTTTATGTTTGTGTTGGGAGATTCTAATGTTGATTCTGTCATGTTTGTAGGACCTTGATATAACCATTTTGGTCGTTGGGGCATTGACTGGCCATTTATGCCTACTGGTAGTCTATGTGAACAATGTTTAGCAGGCCAAGGGGTGCCAATGTTTTTAGTATGTTCAAATGGAAACATCAAGGTGAATCATCTCTAGCAACAGGTTTACTTCAGGATGTTCCACCAGAGATTGAATTGTCTGATTATAGAAGGATCCCAAGTCCAGGCAGCGAGAGCCCTTCCGGGCTTCTTAATGGTGAGAGCATAAATGTAGAACCAATTGCGGATTTGGATCTCTTCTTTGAAAGACTTTACAACTACTACTGTGAGAAAGGGCTATGGTGTATCATTATAAAGTGGATTGTTGAACTTCTAAGTCTGGGGTTCACCATATGTTTTTCGGGATTTTTTTTACTGTATGTTGATTGGAATGGTCTTCGTAATGCAAAGTGTGGAATGAATGCAGTTGAATCTGGAATTAAACCCTGTGATCTTGCTAAAGAAGCTCTTCATCAACACCCTTTAACACCACTAACACTTACCAAAGCTATTATTGTTGGATACTTGGGAATATTTTCGATCTATTGGATAGTTTGCTTCTTGAGATTCTTTGCTCAACTAAAGGATACTCTGGAAATCCGACAGTTTTACTACAATAGGTAAGTATAAATAGTAAACAATTAAAATGATTAATTTTCCTTGGCTCACATGTTTTTGCCATAATTTACCGTGACTTTTTTGCAGTCTCTGTGTTACTGACAATGAAATTCAAACCATGTCCTGGGCTACAATTCTTCAAAAAGTTGTTCTGGTACAAAGTTCTCGACAGCTATGTGTGGTAAAGGATCTTTCTGCCCATGACATGGTCATGAGATTGATGCGGAAGGAGAATTACTTAATTGGTATGCTCAACAAGGGTGTGCTTGCTTTCCCCATTTCTCAGTGGGTTCCAGGTGTTGGTCCTACAGTGAAATCTAGCCCTAATGGAACACACTGTCGTCTAATACTAACCAAGACTCTGGAGTGGACTTTGAATTGGTGCATCCTGCAAAGTATGTTTGATCGGTATGTAAGTTATTATACGAATACCTTTTTTTTTTGGATAAAATTATACAAATACCTTTTGTTGTACAAGCAAAGTGCTCACAATCATTTAATCCTGTAATTTTGTTGACAATGCGTATGAATTTTTATCATGTAATGTGTACTCATCAAATTATCTCTTTAAAGCATTTGGAGAAAATGATTTGTTGGTTTGGAGGGTGCACTGGCCATTTGACTTTTATGCATAGTTATCAATTCCGGATAGCGGCGCGTGGCAGTCGACCCTAGAAACACTATAGTTGGATAGCGCATAGCGGGATGTCCACTATACTGAAATTTTTTTATACAAGTCAAATAATTTATACTGTATGCATATAGATGCTCAAAATTTAAATAAAAAAATACTCGAACTTCATGACATATTCATAATTAGTAATTAAAAGTCATAGGTCTTAAGCAAAACATACAAGTTAATGACAACAAAAGTCAAGGAAGCAAATAAGTTTAAGCCTCTAAGGAGTGAATGAGTTTGGGTCCTCGGGAGACAGATGACACAAAAACAGAACAGAACTTGTTTAAGAGAAAATTAAAAAAAAGTAGAACAGAACTCAGACCAGAGAGAAAAAAAATAGAACAGAAACCAACAAAACACAAAGATATAAAGAACCAAAAATGAAACCTGCAGCCAATAAAACACAATGAAGGGGACAAGTAGAGAACAACAGCAACCTGCAGGACAGTGAGAAGACAAGGAAAAACAGGGCACTTGACTGGAAAATGGAGAGCCAATGGACTGAAAGGGTAAGTTCGCTGGGAGATGCCAGGCTGTGACCGGAAACTCACCGGAGGACAATGGGTTCAACGGGTCACACAGTAGCAGTGAAAGGAACGTGCATACGTGACTGAGATGAGAGTTTTTTGGACCCAAAAACCCTAAATTACCCTCAAAATGCCCCTTAATATTCAGATTTGAGGACATTGGTATGTTCTTTTGCCCATTTCACAATCGTGCTGTGGTTTCCGCTGCTATAGTGGCTGCAACAACCACAATACAGAAGCGCGATACAATGAACTCAGAATACTATTAACAACTATGGTCTAGTTAAGTAATTTGTATGAGAATTTAATTACTGTACCCTTCTTGGTGATTATTTTCTCCTTTGAACATGAATTTTCTGCAGAAACTTTTGTGTCAGAAGGGATTTTGTGTCAAATCCAAAGACATTACAGAAAAGGCTTATGGTAGTTGGGTTTGCAATGCTTTTACTTTCTCCATTTCTTGTCATATTCATGCTGGTATATCTCTTTCTGAGGCATGCTGAACAATTTTATAATCACCCAAGCACGGCATCATCTCGAAGATGGTCAAATTTGTCGAGGTGGATCTTTAGGGAATTCAATGAGGTATCATTCTTTTTATTTTCATTCATTTGCCATGTCAAATACCGGTTCTGTTTGGTGGAGGCCCTTTGATGGTGATATGTCTAACAAAGTATTCCCAGTTAATATCTTTAAAAAGTCATAATGGCCTACAGATTTGAATTTATGAACAACTATTGTTGAGAAACTGAATTGGAAAATAAGGGAAATTACAAGAAAGGAATTCTTGGTAAAAATATTTCATGTTGAGGAGCAATCACCCACTTGACTGGTTAACGATGTTCAAATAGTGGTTAATGGGTGACCACTTATTGACTTAATTAACCACATGGTGGTTAATGTTCCTACTTCCTAAACTGGAAATACTTTTCCAAGTATTCCATTTTGAAATTTGCCTGAAAAGATGATATTATTGTAGTCACTAGTAATTAGCTTGCTTGTCCTTGCACATTTTTTAAATCAGATTTCTAATTCTCTGATAAACATTGATGAATAAATGAATTTCAAAATTCTTTAACAGAACTATTTTCCTTTTTCACATAGTGGGAGTTTTAGAGCCTCATGTTGCCATTCTAAGCTTTTTTGAAAATCTTTACATATCCAATCCCAAGCCCAAATTAAAGAGGAATGTTGTATTAGGCAGTCAATAGCTAATGTAAATCTTTGTCGAATCTTTAAGACATGGATAGACAATGTGATTGTGTTGTTTTAACGAAAGTTATTTGTAGAGAACTTATATATTACTAAATAGTAACTATATAAGTTGTATGCTATTTTGAAAGTTGGTGGAGATTGAATTTTATGTTGTATATTTGCTTTGTACTTTTGTGATAAAGGTATTAATTACTCGAAAGTGGTATTAAGTATTAGCTGTTAATAGTTTGAAATTGACCTATAATAATATAGTACATAGCTATCATTTTTAACATAATCTTTCGTGCATTTTTTTACTTTTATGCTAAAGCTTATTCATTAATTTGTGTTATAGGTGGACCATCTCTTCAAGCATCGGATTAATAGTAGTGTGTTGCATGCTTCTGATTATCTCAAGCAATTTCCTTCACCTATAATATCTATCATTGCAAAATTCATATCTTTTGTATCGGGTGGTTTTGCTGCGATTCTGATCATCATTGCTTTTCTTGAGGAGTCTCTGTTAGAGGGCCAGGTAATAGACTTCTGTTAGTTTTTTTGCCTAATTTATACAGAATGTCATCATAGCCAATTAGTCATTATATATAATATTACCATTGCAGATCTTTGGTCGGAACTTGTTTTGGTATGCTGCTGTTTTTGGAACTATAACTGCCATTAGCCGGGCTGCGATTACAAACGAGCTTCTAGTCTTAGACGCCGAGGGAGCAATGTCTATGGTGGTTCAGCATACACACTTTATGCCAAAGAGATGGCGTGGCAAAGAAAGCACCGAGATGGTCCGCATCGAGTTTGAAACATTATTCCAGGTACCCTTATTTGTTCTTTGTTTACAATTTTACATGATAAGCATATGTTTGGATACTTATGTTCTCATTTTTTGTGGTGTAGTATACTGGAATGATGTTGCTTGAGGAGATGGCCTCAATTTTCCTCACTCCATACTTGCTTCTTTTTGTTATCCCAAAGGTCATTGCTGTACTTGGACATAACTTGTTTCATATGCCTAATATTATAATGTATTAACTATGTATGTGTGTTTTTTTCGTTTTGCAGCGAGTTGATGATATCTTGCAGTTCATTGCAGATTTCACTGTAAATGTTGAAGGTGTTGGCCATGTTTGCAGGTTAGCATGAAATGTTATGATTTTCATCCTTGTCAATTTGCATCCCCCCGCCTCTGACCATTCTTTGGGGCTAGTTATATGATTTTTTTTAGTGTTCTCTGTATAATTATGTTGTATCCTGTTGTTGTCACAGTTTTAGCACATTTGATTTTCAAGACCATGGAAACAGTCATTATGGTTCTCCATACAATGCACCTCGAAGCCGGAGGAGTTCACAGGGGAAGATGGAGAAATCATTGTTGAGGTATGGTCTTGGCAGAGCTTGTTTTAGTCACTAATCTGATAAGAGTTCTATAACATTTGTCATTTGGTATCCATTGAGGTTGTCCTTTAAGCCTTCAAGCTTTAATAGCAGTTGCAATGGGGTCAAGGTTGCTCTATTGGGGGGGTGGGGGAAGGAATGAATTCATTGGAGTATTCACCATAGCTCCAGGAGGGCAAAAATACCATCAGTTATCCATTAATCTGTTTTTCCCTTTAAAAATCATTTCTAATACTGTTCTGATGATTTTGAGACCCATGTTTTTATTAATACAAATTTGTATACCAAGTCTCTCTTGCATACTGCATCGAAAACCATATAGAAAGTCCAACCAGTAAACACTTAGATAATACCTTAAAAGTTTCTCGCTATTCCGATCTTACAATTTTTTTCTTTTTGTTTTGTTGCTTCTGTCGATGGCTTTTTGTGTAAATGAAGATCATGCAAGAAATGAAAAGGCGATGATGATAATTTTAAGCAGAAAGTAAGGAAAATCGGTGCTATGTTATTTGGAACAGAAGTAAAATGATGTTTCTACTCCCATAGTTGGATATACAAATGTAGATGTGATCTGCCCTAATATGATTTTTAATTTTGTTTAACTTGTGTTGTCATTACAGCTTCCAGAGTAGTTACCCGTCATGGGAACCAAATGCGCAGGGGAAGCAGTTTTTGCAAAATCTTAGAACGTTCAGAGAGCAAAAGTTAGCAGGATATGGAAACACCCACGATGCTTTTTCCTCTCCTAGAATGTGGAGGGGTAGCCCCAATATGGGAAGCAATGGGGATAGAAACAGGTTTCTATCCAGAGAATTGCCCTACAATACTTTTGTAACTGGCAATCACTTGGGTTCATTATGGTTGATTGAAACAAACCAAAACAACCATCCCTATCTTCTTGATTGGTATTATACATCTCGACCTCATGCGACTATAGGAGATGTTCCATCACAACCCTCTGGAGTAACACTAACAGAGCATCATTCCAGAGAGAATTGGATGCCATCCAACTTGACACAAAATGAACCTGGGTATGGTGAATACTCTAATGAGTATTTTGAGGGTCAGGTTGCATCTCATCTTGAGGCTTCCACATCAGCTCCCATCTTCAGGGAAAGCCGAAATTCTAATGAACCGCCCCGCACTACCAGAAGTCATTGGTGGGCTAGAAGTAGCCCTCATGGTGGAAAGGCTCAGGCAAGTTTTTTTGAGCCTCCAGATTTCAATCACCAAACAGCATATGATTATCATGATAAGTTTTCTGATAGAGGGTCAGAGGATCGAGATCAGGAACGATTCTGGAGAGATAATCACAGATTATCTACAACAACATATACAGATGACTTAGAAGCAGGAGAATTTAATCTTCATTTTGATGATATTTATAGCAGACCTCCAGAAACTCACACTGTAAATCCCAGAAATCCCAGCAATGCAAGCTCTTGAGTCTCCCTCATTATTTGTTTGGGGGAGGTTCTTGCTTTCAAGCATATGGAATGTGCATGAATTCCCAACTCATGATTTTCCCTTCTGTTTTACTTGTATGGAAATTCTATTCTTTGCTGTACATAGATAAATGAACCTCTGCATAGGTATGGGATGCCTTCCATTTTCATGTGTAAGAACCGAAATTTAAAAAGATTCAGTGACCCAATTTCTTTCATGATGACTTTCTATGAAAACTAACCCCATAACTTCTCACCCCCGATTAAGGGGATCCCTAACTGGTCATCGGTTTCTGTAGTCAGATTAGGCTTCTATAATTTTTTAGCCTGGACATGATAAACATAGATCAAGCTTTTGTCAAGTGTAAATCTTTGTTTGCTCCTAGTGATAGAACTATAGAAGGTAAAAGTCATGCTTTTAACTATGGGATGTTCTATGAAACCGAGAGTTGTTGTCAAGTGTTTGCTGATTTTTTATTAAAGTTCATTAAATATAAAAGGATAGGCACTTGATAATATCCAAAATACTAATGAAAATTGCACTCACGCACTCACAATTTATGTTCTATAGTTTAATTAACTGAGTTGCCTCAAAGGGACTTCCTAGTCTCCTTTGAAAAAAATGATTTGGGCATCAAAAGCATGTCTTTGACATATTAAGGAACAAGGCAAACATCGCTCTTAGACATTGTTTGATCAGAGGGAAATGGAATATGGAGGGAGATGTGAGGAAAAATTATCTCCTTTTCAATTTACATATCAATTAAACTTATATTTAAAATAAATAAATAATTTTAAAATATCACATTAATAATTTCCATCAAATTAACGATATGCTAACAAATGACTAAGAACTAGATAATTCATGTTAAAAATGGGGACCGAATCGTTTATGTTGTTAAGACAAAGGGACGAAAAAAAGAAGCAAATAAACCTACAAATTTCGTCAAAGTTCACTGGAACATAGCTTTATTGATCCATTAACCTCTCTTCGTAGGTGAAATATCCATAAATAAATAAAAAAAGTGTAAAAATACTGTCCTCGTTATTCCATATATGTCCTGTATTTATAAATTATTTCATTTCTACTAGTGGAGAATGGTGATTAATATAGCAGCCCCGAAGGGATTATTTTTGTCAACAACAATATGTTCTCCTCGTTGGATGCGTGTTGGTAATGGTAACTCTCACCTTCCAACTTCTGTTTTCTTGTTACAGTGCACCTAATTGAGCTGTGTGACCACATCACTTGTGGGGGTATACTCACATCTCTGCTCATAAAACTTCAAGTACTTCAATTTTAAACTAAAGTCACTAGAAATATAGTATGGCAACTGAAGTGTGCAATTTCATTAGGCCAATTGGTATGTACCCCAAAAAAATATTATTACATTGGATTTATATTTTTCTGCAAAAACACTGCACTTATTATTTATAATTAGTATAGAGCTACTGACCACAGGGGACAAGGGCGAAATAGTAGATGGAGATCACACTGCTACTTTTTTATAGCTAATTTTTGTTTGACTTACTGTTTTCACCTTTATTAGGAAAAAGTGTTTGAGATGACAAGGACAGCAAATATTGCAGATCAAAGAGGCTACCAGGTTAAGAGTTTCAAATCCTAAAACCAAGATGTGTGACATGATGGTTAAAAGTTATTGAAGTTCAATGTTTCACCTTAAAATAATATTAACCACGTGATGGATTTAATTTAATATTTTCAAGTCTCAATCCAACTCTCTATATACTTAGTGATGCATGATCCTTCTGACCTCACCCTATGTGATGTGTCTATGTAACTTTCTTTATGAATAATCTAAACTAACTGAATGAGGTGACCTTCCAAGTTCCTTCCTTCAGTAATGACCACTATGTGATCCACATACGATGAACTCTTAAAACCAATCTCCATCAAGGGGTCTTACTCTTTCATCATGTTGAAAATTTTCCCATCCATTGAATCTATGGTAATTTTCAACACTTAGCCAACAGTATCTGCCCAATATAAAAGGCATATATTATATATAGTCAAGTTAAAGTCTTGCTCAAATGTAACACAAACACAATGGAAGAAGACTTAAAGGAAGAGGTCAAGGAAGGGGCAACAAAGCAAGCAAAGTACAGAGGAGTAAGGAGAAGGCCATGGGGGAAGTTTGCTGCAGAGATTAGAGATTCAGCCAGGCATGGAGCTAGAGTGTGGCTTGGAACTTTTAACACTGCAGAAGAAGCTGCAAGAGCTTATGATCATGCTGCCTTTCAGATGAGAGGCATTTCAGCCATTCTCAACTTTCCAAATGAATATCCTCCATGCAAAGTAGCTTCTCCTCCTCCCAAGTCCTCTTCATCAACTTCAGCATCTTCAAATGTTAAAACTGAGTTTGGGAAACAAGTTTTTGAATTTGAGTATTTAGATGACAAATTGTTAGAGGAACTTTTGGATTATGATGAGAATACCATCAACAAAAACTTGCATCATTAGGATTTGAGTTTATTTAGTGTGTGTTTGGAACCACATCATTAGCTTCTGCCAAATCACCTGTGACATTTTCAACCGGGTTACGAAATATGCATAAGTAGGACTTGAGTTTAGTAATAGTAAGTCTCTCTAATTAGGAATATAATATGGTTTAATACTTCATATTGTTAATCCTATGTGGTACCTTGGAACATTTTTTTGGGGTGCTTGTGATCAATTTAATCTATAGTAATGTTGGTTACACAATTAGTCATCACTAGTGTAGAATTGAGGTCTGGGATTGACTTGCTGGATATAAAGTCAAGCAGTTATTTCGTTTCTATTTGTGCCCACTAATTTTGGATAAGGTAACCTGAAAGTTGGTGGGAGACACTACAGAAAACTCTTCAACACTACAAGTGTGGAACCAAGTCTCGCTTGATTCGTCATTCTACCAACCCATCTTTATAATAATTTTTTCTGTGAGAATCAATACATTTGTCATTACTGAAATGATTTATCAGTGTGAAAGTACTCTATGAGTCACAGTCAGGACGTAACCGTGGAATTATTTTTGTACTTCTAATTTTTATATAAGAAATTTCGTAATATTATAAAAAGTTAATTTGTGAAATTAATTTTCGAAAATAACTTAATATTAAATTTAGGAAATTATTTAAGTGTAAAAAGCTAAGTTTTTGGCTTAAATGACTTTAAAAATACTAATTGACGACAATTAGGAAAAATATCGATGACAAGTGTTTCGAAAACAACAGTACATATTTTTAATAAGTTTGAACCTCAAGTGACTCACTTTTCTTAAAACTAAGTTTTTGTATCAGATGGTTTTTATAAAAAGGATTTCCTAATCGAAATGATTTTCCGAAATCAAGTTTTTGACTTAACTGCGTTAAAAGTGTGTTGGAACTTAGCAACCGAGACGTCGGGGTATTAAGGTTCTTGGGTGTTGTGGACTTGGTGTCCTTTGAACTTTGAGGTCCTGTAGACTTGTGTCTACTACGTTAAAACATTTAAGATATTTTCTATTACCACGAACCTAAGACTGATTGCAAGGTTTAGGGGTTTCGTGATTGAGCACTCGGATTTTGAGGTCGTGTGTTATTAATGAAAGTGTTTAAAGAGGTGTAAAACTATAATGGGTCGTAAGCTTTTGAGCTTCGACAAGGAAAGATTAAACACAAAGAAAAGTATCAAGAACAGAGTGTTTTTGCATGCATTTGGCAGATGTGGCTGTGTGCCTGTATTCTGGCTCCGTGCCTGGTGTCCTGGCTGCGTGCCTGAAGCCTGATCAACTCATCACTTGTTGAGATATCTCATGAGATTAAGTTTGAATGTTTAGATGGTGTATATGAAGTGGTCATGCATATTTTTCCAAAGGATGATGTTTGGGGTGTGAAACCCATTATGAGATTATATGTTTTAGTATGAATGCTTGTATAGACATAACATATATATGTGTGTTTTCTGTTGTGTCGCGCATGTGG
Source organism: Sophora flavescens (assembly GCA_030762895.1). Lineage (NCBI taxonomy): Eukaryota > Viridiplantae > Streptophyta > Magnoliopsida > Fabales > Fabaceae > Sophora > Sophora flavescens. Next base: position 135,414,951 of record CM061070.1, on the reverse strand, counting down.
TCATCGAGTTAAATCCATATATTGGTTTCTCACTCTTGCATGTTTTATTTGTGGTTTCTTTGCTGTTTATATATTGGGGAGTTCAGAGGAGCCACTCAAGGATTATGGTGTCAACAAGAAGAAGGCTACTTAGCTCGGAGTATACTGACGCTACTGCCTTGTGTTATAGTGTCTGTTGGTTATGACCAGCTTAGGTTTTATTTAATGTAGTGTTGTTGTTATTAAATAATGATCTATACTATTAAAGATCTAAGTGTGAAAACAATATGAGGCAGTATAGTTGCATGACTTATACATACTTATATATTTAAGTTTGGTTATGATTACTTGGTTGTTGTAATGTTGAAAAAGAAAAGAAAAAAATTTATCATGATTTTGAGAATGAGAAATAATAATAAGAAAATATTATTTTTCCGAAAGCAACCAGCAAATATTCTTTTAATTTATTTTCCGCAAATAGGTAACCATGTAATGCCCAAGGTGGGTGTTACAAAACACGCTTTTCAACTTGAGCACAGACAAAATTTCGATCCAGGCCTCCAACCAGCAACAACTAGCTGTCATTTCAAACTCAGTAACAAGAAAGGAAGTGTTTCAATTAAGCAAATCCAGCAAAAAGCCAAAAAGTATTTACAACCATTTCCAACCAAACCCAGCATGTTAGAATCAAATTTTACAAGTTCTGCCTCCTGCCTTATCCAACTTCTAACGCAGTCCCACCCAAATTGTAACCACGCAAACAATACCAAAAATTGATAACAAAGATAGAAGTGTTGCCAACCATCAACAAACCCAGCATCCAACATCAAGCCAGATCTAACCAAAATGCCGATGGAGAGAAAATTAAGTTGCCTCCATCCAACATGAAAACCAATTTGTTTACATTTGGATCATTACCACCCAGATATGTATCAAACATCATTGTCCAATGCACCAGGAAACCTCCACTAGAATAGAACAATCTACCAATAATCGCAACAGGAAAAAATAACCAGCATCCCTAGTGAACCCATTAGGCCAGAATTGTTGCCAAGACTGTAACCAAAGAGAGCTCCTCACCAAAAAAAAAACTCTCACAAATTTATGTCCCAAAGCCTAGCACAAAAGTGTTTAACTCTCACTCCCAAACCCAACACTCTTGTAAAAACTGTAAAAAAAAAACCTCATCTCTGATTTTCACATCCACTCAAGAATATTTGTCCCAAAACCCCCTCTCACAAGATTTCAGCTCTCACTCCCACCCGCACCCAACAATCTTTAGTCTTAGTAACTGTATGACTAAGCCCTCATTGAAGTTTTGATGTATGACAAACAAATGTGTATTTTGCTTAAGTTTCTCGACATTGATTATACACTTATAGTGTGTTAAGTGTTTGCAAGATCACTCATGAAAAAGGAAAGTCAAGGATCAAAGTATGCAAGGACAAAGGACACAAAGCAATGGACATGGAATAAAGCATCAAGCAATGAAGACTTCAACCTTTAGATGCTATTGTAAAAAATAGCACACTTGATCCCTTGGGTGAAGCACTTGGAATTTAAAGATAAACTAAGTTTTCCAAAGGTTTAAACTAAATGAGTTTTTCAAAGGAAAAGTTTTTCAAAAGGTGATAATTGAAATAAAGAAATTAAGTATGTTGTACACATGTGTTGTACACATGTGTATGTTAAGCTAAATTTCAAAGTATGAGAAAGAACCTTTCTGTACACAGGTATCATATACATGTGTATGATAAATTGAGTTTTAAAACGCAAAGGAAAATTTGTCTGTACACATGTGTTGTACATCTGTGTATGCTAAACTGAGCTTTCGGGTGTTCAATTAAAAACCAGGTACACACATGTAGTACACATGTGTATCTGAGCTGACGGTTGAAAAATGCAACAAATACACAGATGTACAAAATCATACACCTGTATATAAAACAACTCAAATATTTCAAAACTTGTTCTTTCAAGTAAAATTGATGTACACAACCTGTGTATTGAGTTTTGGAATAATCTGGGTTGGTGTTCTAATATACACCTGTGTACGCAAGGTATACACACGTGTATTCAAGAACAAGGCAAGAGATACACACATGTACAAAACTGCAAATATGTGTATGCGTATTCAAGTGTTCAAAACTTACTTTAATACACAGATGTACAAAATAATGTAATATGTGTACGCGTTTGAAAATGTTGAAGATTCAGTTTAATACACAGATGTACAAAGAACATAATCTGTGTATGAGCTTTATAAAAGTTCAAAAGCAGTGTATACACAGATGTACTATACTGATTATGTCATGTCAGTTTTTCCAAACTGAATCTGTTTCACTTGTAACAACTTCTATGATTTGTCCAACGGATCTATTTCTTAATATAAGGACCTCACTCTAATTCTATGATAAGGACCTCATAGAACCACTTTTCAACAACTTACTCTGAATTTAAAAACTTGAAAATCAAAGTTTCCTTGAGCTTCATCTTTGAGAGAAAAAGTGTGATATTCATTAGAGCTTCAATTTGTCAAATATGACTTTTAAAGTCTTGTTTACTTTCATTCTTTCTGCGAATTACCGAGATTAAGATAGGGTATCTCTTAGGTTTTGACAAGGATAGAAGGGATCCTTGAGTAGAAAATCTAGTGTGCTTTTTGGAAAGTTTTTGTGCAAGGAGGTTATCATTGTGTTGTTGTAATCGGATATTGTAATTGCTGATTATAGTGGAGGAAAGCACAAAGGTGTGATACTCGATGTAGGCTTACCAGAGGAGGTAGCCGAACCAGGATAAATCGGTTTGCACATTCTTTTTATCCCTAAACTCCATACATTTGTCATATACTTGTGTGTGATGTTAGTATTGTTTAAATGCTCTTAAGTTGAATCTTTAATCTGTAATTTTGTGTTAAGTTTGCATATACTTGTTTGTGCTCTTTGATATCGTCATTACTAATTTAACAATCTGATTCTTGGAAGTTAAAATTTAGTGAAAATCAATTTTCTTTAGAAAACTCTGTTTTGGTTGGATTTACTGAAAAAATTTTAAATACTCAATTCACCTCTCTTGAGTTTGTAGCCATTACCAACAGTAACCTCCATTCATATCACCTGCGTGGAAAACACAAGAAAAGGATTCCTATTTCAGTGAACTGAAAATAGAAACCCAGCGGCTGTTAGAAAACTAGAAAGGTGAAAACCTCTCTAATGTTTAACTTCTCACAAAGCCTCACCATAGTATCACTCATATTTTAGTATATTTGTCCCATAATCCGCTCACGACACAGACCCCCCCCCCCCCGGCCGGGCGAGAAAAAACGAGGCCTTAAGGCCACATCCTTCCTTAGTACACATGCACTTAATCCATAAAAAGAGTTTCCATTTTAAAAAACTGAAAAAGAAACCCACCAGCTGTTAGATAAAACAGAGCAACCAAAAACCTCGCCATGTTTTCTCTCCTCTCCAAATCTCTCTCTCTCTCTTTTTTTTCTCAACAAACAACCTCCATCCCAGTAAGTTTTCACTCAGTCTAACCATAATTTTCTCTCAAATATTGTTTTCCTCTCCCAATGCATTCCAAACCGAGAACTGCCCCACATAACAGGCATTGCCATCTGCACAAGAAAGAACGGAATGATCAAATTTACAACATCGAAAAAATATTAACACAAAATGTGCTAAACAAAAAAAAAACAAAAAAACAAAAGGACCGAAATTGTATATGACCATTTACTACGGGATCAAAAGTACAATTAAGTACCTGTATAGCTATTAGAGTATCTCCAGTGATAAAACTCATTACAATTGCTTAACTCTTTTCTTTTTTTTTTATGAGTCTTACCATGTTACTTCACCATTTTCTACTTCATAGCATTTGAAGCAAATCTCCACTCCAAATGTGTAATTCTAAAAAGTTCACAAATGGGTCCAATAGGTTACCAATATCTTTATTCACATTTATTGTCATTTCAATGTTTGGACAAAAGCGATCAATGCAATTCTCTAGTTTTTCTCTCCTTTTTATTTTTATTATTAAAAGTTCTTATACAAGAATCAGTTGCTTATAGAAGTAATTCTTATAGACAACCCGTGTCCATATAAGCTCACTCCAATGATGCAATTGTCTAAGGAACATTTGCTTAACTTTATGCAACTCTTAAGCAACTCTTATTGAAAATACTCTTAATTGGGGTAGAAGTAGTACCTAGTATTAATTCTCTCTAAATTATAAATTAAAAAGAGGTCATGACATTTGTTAAAGAATTAAGAAACAGATATGTTTGGTTGAAAATCACAACTTTAAAACTTAATATATTAAACACGACACCAACAAATTTATTGAAATAAACTAAAAGAAACTTTAAAAAAATCATAAATTATTTCTTTAAACTATTTGTATAATATTATTTTCATAAACTATTTTTATAAATTAAAATAAATTATATATGTTATTCAAAAGCACCTATTGCTATCAACTCGTCCATGTTTCTACATCATTCAAAGTCTCCTCAGCCACCACTATTACTTGACTGCTGCCTGCAGACATTCACAGTGCCTGAGCCCACCACAGCCCACCGCATGACCCACAACTGCACGTACGAAGTCTACTGCACGACCCACTCCATTACCTGTTCCTGTTGTTGGCAACGCCACTCTAAGCCCTCCGCCGCCACACTCTTCCTCCAAATTTTCATTTCTTGTTACTAGTAATATTTTAGTAGGAAATCTAAACATATCAGTAAGTGAAATTATTTTGATACCGCATTTTTATCTTGAGTAACGAGTACCAATACTTTAATTATTTATTAAATACGTATTAAAAATTAATTGTTATTAGTATTTATTAAACCTTAACTATTTATTTAACAATCAACAAAAAATAAAATCATTTGTTGCTAAGCAAGGTTTACAAAACCGGACTGGCCATCGAACCGGTGAAGGCAGCGGTTCGAGGTTCAATGGTCCAACCGAGGTTGAACCGTAGTTGAACCGGTTATAATTAAATAATATTATTTTAATTTTTAATATAATATTTGTAACAATATTAAAAAAAAACAACATAACAACTAAAATTATTAAGCACAATTTTTTTAATTTTGAAATTAAACTAAATAAATATAAAAATATATGTTAAAATCATCTTCATAGGGAAAACCAACCCAAAATCTACAACTAGCCCACATATGTTAGAAAACAAAAGAATTGGGTTTTGGCTAGGATGACCCAAATCCTTTTATACTATTTTTTTTTTTTTAAGAAATCGGTTCTGGCCGGTTCACTACCGGTAATGACCGGTTTTACCGGTTTTCCGGTTTTTCCACCGGTTCGATGCTAGGCCGGTTTTCCCTGTGAACCGGACCGGCTAAGGTCCCGGTTCCCGGTCGGACCGGTCGGTCCGGTCCGGTTTTCAAAACCTTGTTGCTAAGTATCAAGACTTTTTTTTAACATGTACATTTAAAGAATATGTGCTACTTAACTGCATCCGTGGACAGGAGTTGCCTCTTAACTATATCTTTGTGAATTAGTCACACGGTTATCGGTTTGAGGATAACTGAGTTCCATGAAAGAATATGTTAAGAAACATGTTATGCAAATGGATCATCAATGTGCAGCTAGCAGATGCAGTGTTCTAAGGAGCAACTTCTCTATGTGATGCTAGTTAGTTATAAAACTGTTTTGCATAACTGTTTTGTCTGTAACTGAATTGTAACAACCAGTATTTGGTTAGTTAGTTAGCATAGAAGTCATAGAGGATGGTAGATGAATAGCTTGGCATGATTGTATATACAATGGCCAAAGCTGATAGAACAAAGGCAGGAAGTATTAGATACTTGAATCACTTGTAATTGTTCTTCGAATTTCATCACAGAAAGTAGCTCGCCTCAGTGTGGATGTAGGGGATTTCCATTGGCCCCAAACCACGATAACTCTCCTTGTGTTCTTGTGTTTTCATTCTTTTCAGTTTCTTTCATTCTCTCTTATCATCAGTATTGCACACTACCTTCTTGATCCATTTCTTGAAAGGTGCAGCACTGCAGAATTGTATACTGCATCATCAGCAGAAAAAGGCTCTGGTTCTTCACAATTGGTATCAGTAGCATTTCGATTGGAGGGCAACTTCCGCGATGGGAACCAAATTTGATGTTGAAAAGTTTACTGGAGAAAACGATTTCAGTCTTTGGAGGATCAAAATGAAGGCACTTCTTGTCCATCAAGGATTGGAAGAAGCCTTGGCAGGGGAAGCAAGGCTTCCTACAACTCTTTCTAAAAGAGAAAGGAGAGATCTTCTCAAGAAAGCACACAACACCATAATTCTCTCCTTATCTGATGTTCTTAGAGAAGTTGCAGAGGAGACTAAACTGGAAAGCTTGTATATGACAAGGTCCCTGACTAACAAGCTCTACATGAAGAAAAGACTTCATCAGTTAAAGATGGAGGAAGGCATGTCCATCAAAGAGCATATTGCGCAGTTCACCAAAGCAGTTCTTGACCTGAAAAGTGTTGAAGTCAAGATGGATGAAGAAGATCAAGCAGTGATCTTGCTATGCTCTCTTCCACCTTCTTATGATAATCTGGTGGACACCATGTTATATGGAAGAGACACTCTCACTTTAGAGGAAGTCAAAGCCACCTTGAATTCTCGAGAAGTAAAAAAGAAGATAATTAACAACAGAGGTGAAGGTGCTGAGCAAGAAAGTCTCTATGCAAAGGGAAGATCAGAAAAGAAAGATGGCAAGAACAAGCACAGACAAAGATCAAAATCCAAAGGTAAAAGAACTTGTTATTACTGTCACAAAGAAGGACATTACAGAAAGCAGTGTCCTGAGAGAAGGAGAAAGAACAATGGAAAAGGCAAGGAGATGGATGATGTAGCAGTACTGGCCGATGGATATGACAGTGCAGAGGTGTTGACAGTATCCACTGAAAATTGCTGCAATGGGTGGATTCTTGATTCTGGATGTTCTTTCCACATGACTCCGAATCAAGAATGGCTAAACTCATATAAAGAAATCAATGGAGGCAAAGTACTCATGGGGAATAACGTGGAGTGCAAGGTTATTGGCATTGGATCAATTAGAATGCAGTTGGCTGATGGATCAGTAAGAACTCTTGCAAATGTCAGGCATGTACCAGATCTAAAGAGGAATTTGCTTTCTCTAGGAATGTTGGATCAATTAGGATGCTCTTTCAAAGGTGAAGGTGGAGTTCTTAAAATTTGTAAAGGATCCATGATGATTATGAAAGGCCTCAGACAGAATGGTTTATATAGACTTCAAGGTAATACTCTCTTGCACTCATCTGGTCTAGTGTCCATTTCAAACACAAACTCTTCACAGCTGTGGCATTATAGACTAGGCCATGTGAGTGAGAGAGGATTACAGGAACTTCACAAGCAAGGATTGATAAGGAATGGAACATTACAGAAGTTAAACTTCTGTGAACACTGTGTGTATGGCAAGCAGAAAAAGGTCAAATTCCCAAATGCAATCCATTCATCCAAGGCTATTCTAGACTATGTGCATTCTGACATTTGGGGGCCAGCAAAAGTACCCTCTTTGGGTGGAGCAAGGTTCTTTATAACATTCATAGATGATTGGTCAAGGAAATTGTGGGTGTATCTATTGAAACACAAGAACCAAGCCTTCAAGTGCTTTAAACAATGGAAATCCCTAGTGGAAAACCAATCAGGGATGAAAGTCAAGGTTCTAAGAACTGACAATGGATTAGAATACTTAGAAGGAGAGTTTCTTGAATTTTGCAAGGAAAGTGGAATTGCAAGACATAAAACAGTGAGGCATACACCTCAGCAAAATGGCCTGACTGAAAGGATGAATAGGACCATCTTGGAAAGGGTGAGGTGCATGCTCTCAAATGCAAAACTGTCCACGAATTATTTGGGAGAGGCAGTAAATACAGCCTATTACTTGATCAACAGATGCCCCTCTGCAGCAATTGATTTCAAAACACCTGAAGAAAAGTGGACTGGTAAAGCACCTAACTATGAAAATCTGAGGATTTTTGGCTGCACAGCATACATACATGTCAGTGAAGGCAAGCTTGAGCCAAGAGCCAGGAAGGGGATCTTCCTTGGTTACCCTGAAGGTGTAAAGGGCTACAAGATAAGATTAATTGATACTGCTGGACCAAGAACAATAATCAGCAGAGATGTCATCTTTAGAGAAGAAGACATGCTAGAACAAGCTGGAAAAGAATCATCTACTTCTCAACAGCCTATCTCAGAAAATCACACTACTCATTTGGAGGTGGAGCAACCTTCAGAGCAATCCAAATCACCAGAAACAACTAACAATGAAACTCATTCGGGATCAGATTTTTCTTCTCAGATCAGTGGAGAATCATCATCTTACAGCCTGGTTAGAGACAGAGAAAAGAGGCAGATCAAACCACCTCAGAGATTTGGATATGCTGATATGATAGCCTATGCTTTGCCTGTGGAAATAGATAGGGAAGTTTCAGATCCTACAAGCTACAAAGAAGCTGTATCAGGACCCGATAAACTGAATTGGGAAGCAGCCATGACAGAAGAAATTCATTCTCTGATTAAGAACAATACTTGGGAACTTGTGGAAAGGCCTAAAAACCAGAGAATAGTAGGTTGCAAGTGGATTTCAAGAGGAAAACATAAGTACCAGGAGTTGAAAGCAGCAGGTACAAAGCTAGGCTTATGGTAAAAGGTTTTACACAAAAGGAAGGGGTGGACTTCAATGAGATTTTCTCTCCAGTGGTAAAACACACGAGCATTAGAGTCATATTGGCTCTAGTTGCAACCTATGATCTTGAACTAGAACAGATAGATGTCAAAACAGCATTCTTGCATGGCCAATTAGAGGAAAAGATCTTTATGAATCAACCAGAGGGCTTTATACATAATGGACGGGAACAACTAGTATGCTTGCTCAAAAGATCCCTCTATGGTCTTAAACAATCACCAAGACAATGGTATAAGATGTTTGACTCTTTTATTGTTTCAAATGGTTATTGTATAGGCTCTTTTGATAGCTGTGTCTATTTCAATAAAACCAAGACAGGTTGCTTCATCTATCTTCTCCTCTATGTGGATGATATGCTGATAGCCAGTGCAGATACCACAGCAATCAAACAACTTAAAGTAATGCTGAGCTCAGAGTTTGAAATGAAAGATCTTGGTGCAGCAAGAAGAATTCAGGCATGGACATTTCGAGAAACAGATCTCAAGGCATACTGCACTTGTCTCAAGCAAGGTACATTGAAAAACTGCTCAGCAAGTTCAATATGACAGATGCCAAATCTGTTTCTACACTTATAGCTGCACACTTTAAATTGTCTATCAACCATTCTCCTAAATCTGAGGTTGAACAGAAAGCAATGAGCTGCATTCCATACTCTAATGCAACAGGCAGTTTAATGTATGCCATGGTCTGTACAAGACCTGACTTGGCATACTCGGCAAGCATGGTGAGCAGGTTCATGGCTAACCCTGGAAAGGAGCACTGGTTGGCTGTTAAATGGATTTTTAGGTACCTAAAGGGTTCCAAGACCATTGGTCTGATATATGGCAAAAAGGATAAGGATGATGGAAACATTTCAGGCTATGTTGATGCTGATTTTGCAGGGGATGTGGACAAACGCAGGTCTATTACTGGATACATATTTACTCTATATAGAAGTGTGGTGAGCTGGAAAGCCAATTTGCAACCGGTTGTGGCTTTGTCAACCACTGAATCAGAGTATATTGCACTAACCGAAGCTATCAAAGAAGCAGTGTGGCTGAAAGGACTTGTAAATGAACTGGAAGGGAAATCTGTTCCTACAAGTGTTTGGTGTGATTCTCAAAGTGCTATTTGTCTCTCAAAGAACCAAGTGTTCCATGAGAGGACAAAGCACATTGATGTTAAGCTACACTACATTAGAGACATAATATCTCAAGGTTTGATAGCAGTCAAGAAGGTGGCCAGTGAAGACAACCTTGCGGATATGATGATCAAAGTGATTCCAACTACCAAATTCAGTCACTGCTTGAATTTGGTTAATATTGGAAGCTGTGATGTGTAAGCCTCGTGAGGAGGCTGTCAAGAGCTAGCTGGCAAAGTCATTAAAGATCCAAGGTGGAGAATGTTATGCAAATGGATCATCAGTGTGCAGCTGGCAGATGCAGTGTTCTAAGGAGCAACTTCTCTATGTGATGCTAGTTAGTTATAAAACTGTTTTGCATAACTGTTTTGTCTGTAACTGAATTGTAACAACCAGTATTTGGTTAGTTAGTTAGCATAGAAGTCATAGAGGATGGTAGATGAATAACTTGGCATGATTGTATATATAATGGCCAAAGCTGATAGAACAAAGGCAGGAAGTATTAGATACATGAATCACTTGTAATTGTTCTTCGAATTTCATCACAGAAAGTAGCTCGCCTCAGTGTGGATGTAGGGGATTTCCATTGGCCATGAACCACGATAACTCTCCTTGTGTTCTTGCGTTTTCATTCTTTTCAGTTTCTTTCATTCTCTCTTATCATCAGTATTGCACACTACCTTCTTGATCCATTTCTTGAAAGGTGCAGCACTGCAGAATTGTATACTGCATCATCAGCAGAAAAAGGCTCTGGTTCTTCACAAAACAAAAATAGTATTTATTTCTCTTTAATAATTACTAAAATGTATAATATAGTTTTAAATTTTAAAATATTAAATGCTACAATTTTTTATTTAATAAATTCTAATAAAAGTGTCAACACCACATACCATAATCTAATATGGAAGGAATTTATATGATGAAAAATATTGAAAACATACTTTTTATCACACTTTTTCTCAATACACTCTTAATTATTTATTGTGTGTATTTCATATGAGACCCATCAAAATACATGATCCTATATAAAATCCATCGAATAATAAAAGATGTGTTAAGAAGAGAACGTGATGCTAGCATAGCTCTTATATGATAGTATATATTTTGATGAATACGATGGTTATTAGCATTGCATTTCCGTTAACCTTGATGCCAAATTGTTAACATTTTAAGTTACCAACCCTCGATATTAATGGCTTATATAGACGTCACACCAGTTTTCCAAATATAGCGGATTTTTTTGGTCAATGCAAATATAGCGGATTAATCATTAATTAGTAGTGTCGGTTTGTCCATATCATCAGTCACACTTAGCATTTGGCTTATCACGGCCGCCATTAACTATGATTATTTGCGAAATACTGTGTGCGTAAGGCAACGCCATCCAAATCTGTTCTCCCCATCAAGTCAAATACCCCACCCACCGCCTTCTCTTAATTAAGAAACTTCCAACACTGAGGATTCACATACGCCATCAGCATTTTCACTAGGATATACTTACCCTTCAATTAATAACTATCTTTTATATTATACATTCACAATACTTCAAATTTGGATAAAATCTAAATATAATAAAAATACAAAAGAATTTTTTAAAAATTATAAAATAAAGATACATAATCTTATTTTATCAAGTTCAAAAAAAAAAATTGGTACATGGCAAAAAGGGAACAAAGCAAAGAAAATGAAAACAGAATGCATGGAAGCAAACATAAGGGTCCGTTTGATTCGTCTTTCGGTATGGTATAGTATAGGATAGAAGAGAAAAAACAGTACAAGATAATTAATTGGGTCACAGTATAATTTTTTGTGTTGTTTTATGTTTGTTAGTTGATGAACCGCATAAATAACTACCGGACAGAACAATATAAATTTACTAAAATATCCTTAGTATTATATAATGTTTTATTTATTCTCAAGTATTATTTTATTCATCGTCTTCTTCCCTACACCCATTGTTACCAACAGCGGAAAGATACAAAGGAAGAGAGAGAGAGCGTTAGCTAAGTGGAAGAGAGAGAATCACAACAGAAGCACAAGAAAGAAACTACCAAAAAAATAAAAAATACAAATAAAAATCAGCAGATTCATCTCCTATTGTCAGCGTCGCGAGGTGGTTGGCCAAGAACCTAAAAGGAGTTACTTTGTTGAACAGATGTTATTCTCTTGACGTGGGTTACTGCGTTTAGTCATTAGTGCTAGATGGGAGATGAATATGTGAACGTGACCCGGAGTAAGGGGATGAGAGGATAATTTAGTCATTTCATTTATTTTGTAATGGGACAAAAGTTTGTCTCTTAATTGATCGACTAACAAAATTTTAACCTTTTGTCCTGTCCATTAACTTTGTTCTTGTGCTGTCCCATGAACTAAATGTAAAACCAAACATGTAACAAGACATTTTATACTGTGCTGTCGCATGAAAAATTACAAATCAAACCGATTAGACACCAAAACATCAGGTACAATGTTTCGAAGCATCTCCTCGAGAAGAGGCTCCATCCCAATCGGAGGAAAGAAAAATAGCTCCCACTAGAAGAACATTATTCACCCCATCTTGGCCAAGAAATCGACCCTTGACGAAGGACATTACCCAACTGGACCACCCACTCCAACCATAAGGAGGTACTGAAATAAGGATTAAACTAAAAAATAAATAAAAAATTATATGAATTTTTTTTTTGATATATTCAATATGTTGAGATGTGTTATATTTAACTTTTCAATATAATTTTTTATTAATTATTTAAATAAAATTAGACCCAAAAAATAATACTAGATAATAAAAATTTAAATTCTTAAAACAATGCATGAATACATTAATTTGAAATTTGAATTTTACCTTTGGTAAATATTTGACAAATTAAAAACAGTTTCGTAATAAATACGAGGAGCACCCAAAAAAAAATTAACGGGGAATGAGATAAATTACGAGTTTCAGATCATGAATAAAAATAAAAATATAATCAAAATTTAAAATACTTAAAGTATTAAAGGATCATGTCAAGAAATTTAGAGGCCTAAGGCAAACTTATTAAAGAATTTTTTTCCAAATTTTATTGTATATATAGAAAATATAACTATTATTTTATAAATTTCAATTCATTGTTATTAACAAAATTAAATGCAGAAATGATTTTTCTCTAACGGTACCAACGCTTAATCTTCTCAGATGAAAGGAACAAACAGTTTCAATTGCAATCAAATTTTACTTTTCCGGAATTTCATATTAAGATCGTGTCATTTAAGAAAAATATTAAGATTGTTGTATCATATAATTATAACACTTGATGTCAGCTTGGGCTAGAAAGCCACATTGGTAAATCTCTCTCACATACATTGTTCAGTCCAAATACCTCGGATGTGAGATACTCGGCCGAACGAGGATTAGTGGGGTGTTTTTGGATTGTGCTTGACAGAATGTGGATTCTGCTCCTACGTATCCAAATGGGAATCAAAGCAAACGTAGTTCTGAATGAGGGGGTAAGCCCCCTATTTATAGAGATCTCTCAGGATCAAGCTCCGAGATATACGGAGAGATATTAGGATCGGGTTCCGAGATATACGGAGATATATTAGGATCAGTCATTTATGACTGGTCCGTAAAGGACCGAGGTGTACTTGTCCTTCATTCATGACAGGATAAGTCCGAGTATTTATCCTCGGCGGTCCTAGTGTACTGACATATCCTCGGCTTTGGAGGAGTTTGGGTTAAGGCCCATTGCCGGGGTAGGCTCGGTCAGCCCGAGGTATAGGCAAGTCCTCGGGATTACATTCTCGGCCAGTACACAAGCCCCCCGAGCTCCGAGCTTGAATAAGCGAAGGAGCTGATAAGTATGAAACCGAGCTTATTGTTCGGCCACACAAACTTTGTTCTTTCTTAATTGATACTCGTATTTGATTTCAATAATTTCGCGGCTCAAACTTGGCCTTAAAAGATTGAGTCGGCTCGAACTCGATCGTAATAACTCGGCTAATAGGCTCAAACTTGGCCTTTAGCATTTAATCGGCTCGAACTCGGCCTTCAGGCTCAAACTTGGCCTTAAAAGATTTGATGGCTCGAACTCGGCCTTCAGGCTCAAACTTGGCCTTGGAGAATTGAATGGCTCGTACTCGGCCACCAGGCTCAAACTTGGCCTTAAAAAATTTAGTCGGCTCGAACTCGGCCTAAATAACTCGGCTAATAGGCTCAAACTTGGCCTTTAGCATTTAATCGGCTCGAACTCGGCCTTCAGGCTCAAACTTGGCCTTAAAAGATTTGATGGCTCGAACTCGGCCGTAATAACTCGGCTAATAGGCTCAAACTTGGCCTTTAGCATTTAATCGGCTCGAACTCGGCCTACAGGCTCAAACTTGGCCTTAAAAGATTTGATGGCTCGAACTCGGCCTTCAGGCTCAAACTTGGCCTTGGAGAATTGAATGGCTCGTACTCGGCCACCAGGCTCAAACTTGGCCTTAAAAAGTTTAGTCGGCTCGAACTCGGCCTAAATAACTCGGCTAATAGGATCAAACTTGGCCTTTAGCATTTAATCGGCTCGAACTCGGCCTACAGGCTCAAACTTGGCCTTAAAAGATTTGATGGCTCGAACTAGGCCTTTAGGCTCAAACTTGGCCTTAAAGGATTTGATGGCTCGAACTCGGCCTAAATAACTCGGCTAATAGGCTCAAACTTGGCCTTTAGCATTTAATCGGCTCGAACTCGGCCTACAGGCTCAAACTTGGCCTTAAAAGATTTGATGGCTCGAACTCGGCCTTCAGGCTCAAACTTGGCCTTGGAGAATTGAATGGCTCGTACTCGGCCACCAGGCTCAAACTTGGCCTTGGAGAATTGAATGGCTCGTACTCGGCCACCAGGCTCAAACTTGGCCTTAAAAAATTTAGTCGGCTCGAACTCGGCCTACCTGCACCAAGTAAACTTGTTCCCTTTCACCCCCAGATCCGACAAGTCACAGAGCTCCATTGTTTGGTTGAATTTAGAGGCCCTACTAGCAGGAAAATTACACCCATGCATCTCTGAAATATAAAGGACTTCATTGAAGTCCCCCATGAGCAACCAAGGATGAGGAATGCGGTTCCTGAGGTGGCTCAACTAGTTCCAAAAGGACTTTTTAACCATTTGAGTAGGGCTGGCGTACACGACTGAAAAGTACCATTTATTTGCACCCTTACATACTGACACAGTAACAACTTTATTATGCACCTCCACCACAGAAGCAGAAAACGAAGCACCTTTCTCAATAAGGACCCATATACCTCCTGCATGGCCAGTAGCTTCTGAGATCCCATTAGCTTCATACCCCAAATGGTCCCAAAACTCAGATGCTCTATGAAAGATGCAATGCGTTTCTACAAGCACCACAATAAAGGGACCGCACTTCCTAATCAACTCCTTAGTATGTCTTCTTCCAGACATATTCATGGCACCCCTTATATTCCAACAAAAAAATAGACATATTTTGGAATTCCATCTTTTAATAACATGTCAGTAAAGGGGCCCACACACCCAATTTTCACGTCTTCATGGTTGCATAGTCTTCATGCTTCCCATTATCACGATGCATGGAAGCCTCACCTTGGCTCCTTGCAATATCTTCACACTCCATTTCATTCCTCATGACTCTGGCCATAATCTTTGGGCCACTATTGGACGTTCCACTCCTGCAGGGAAGGGTTGGCCACCTGAAACTTTCGAAGCTTGACATTCCTTGTTGACTGTTTCATCTTCAACCAATGTTAGGTGATTATTGCTCACCTTGACAACATTCATACTAGTCTGGATACCATTCTCAAGATCCCAAATTTTGACACCCGAGTTCTGGCCTCTAACACGCTGAGTCGCCCCAGTCATCTTCACCGAGTTTTTAATGAGCATGGATGTGTTCGGGCTCAAGTGTTTGCTCCCCTCTCCCTTCGAAATCCGGTCCTCCTTTCTTGGAGGTGGATCAGTTGTCTCCCTATACTTATCACATTAACCCTCCAATAATTTGAATCCCACACCTTGAGCTTCTGAAACACAACAACTATCAAAACCCGTCTTCTTGATTATAGTTTGGGCCTTGGTACCACACTCATATGAGTCTCTGTCAAAATAATAAAACTACAATCATATTTGGACTTCAAATCCCAGATAAGACCCGGAAAGCTCCTCCTACCAGCTCCTCTACAATTCCAAGCTATTATGTTCATCATCATAAACAAGGAAGATGATAGAGAGGTCAGCAACGACCTAGGACGACAAATGGCCATGCGGCCCATCTACGTGCATGGCTTCAATTGCCATATCCGAAGCAGCTTCCTCAGCTTTCTTACTAGACGAAGGAACATTATGAGTATTTAGAGGAACCTTTGGATCATGATCCATCACTTTGTCTCCTAACTCCATGCAGTCATTCCCATGCATTAATGTGTCACTGTCCACCACAAAATTATCCAGAAAAGAATTGTGGCCCTGTTTTTCTTTGTAATCCTTCCAAGTTCGGTATTGGGCGTCTCTGAAAGAGTGCCACACTTGGGCTTCCGTCTTTGAAATTCTGCGCCTCATCATTGGCATCATCATTATCAGGAATATCATCATAAAGGATATCATATCCGGATCCTTTGCCTCCCTCCTTGGAATTAGGGATTCCACACCTGACACCATTATTCCCCTGATCATAAACAAACTGGTTTCCTATTATTCTGCCCCTATCATTGCCTCCTTTGCGCCATGTGGACCTCTTCACTAACATCGAGGGACCAAAACATGATCCTTGATTGGAATCTTGACCCACCTCTTTCTGTTGCTTAACATCCGCAACTGCCTGATCCCCTGCCACCAAATCATCACCTTCCAAAACTGTAATCAGTTTGTCACCGCCAGTGATACCCTCCTTCTTCTCTTCCCTTTCTAGGGCTACAGGTGCCGTCCCAACAGGGTGGTGGACATCACTGCATAGCTCCTCTCTATGGCCATATTCGCCACATCTAAAGCATATGAGATGGAGTTCTTCATACTCAACCGAGAATTCATGATTCAGCACACTGAAATTAGGTGTAAGCTTCTTCTGTAAATCAATTTCTACACAGATTCTAGCAAAACTAGCCCTAGAATGGACTGAAGTTAACGTGTCCATCTTGAGCATAGTTCCGATTCTGGAGCCTGCTCTCCATAAGAATTTAGTATTGCAGAGCTCTATTGGAAGGTTTGGAATACGACCCCATACCGCCATCTTCCCCACCGATTTGTCTTTAACATTAAAGAATGGTCTCCACCTTTGCACAATTAAAAAATTATCCTGGATCAGCCACGGTCCTTCAAAAAGAGCAAACTTGTAGTCTTCCTTGTTGTTGTCACGTGATGATGTCCCAGGTGCAAAATGATGCGAGGATTCCTCCTTCACCTCCTTGGGCCCCACGTTACTCAATATTTTAAATCTATTATCCCCCATATGCTTATTGCTAGAATCTCGGGGAACATTAATTCCTTTATTCCCTCCCTGATAAGATTGCCTATGTTTAGGATTCGCAGGCTTATTTTTCGCCATAAGCCACTCACCATGCAAATCAATATCTGCTTGATTTTCGCAACTGCCGTTTGCACCTTCATTAGGTTTAGGGTTTGGCCATGGTTCCTTTCCTTGAGGGGTTGGTGCGCCGCCACCTGAGGCATCCTTCGTGGATGACTTTCCTGCCTTGTCTCCTCCAACCATCGTGCAATTTCTACTGGCATGACCATACATACCACACTTTTGAGCATAGAAGTTACAAACCTTCATACTCCACCTTGAACCAGTGTCCTCGGAACCATAGTCTCTCTACAGCAGGTTGATCCAGCTGAATTTCAACACAGACTCTCGCATAATTTCCTCTTGCTGTGTCCACTGTCTTCATATCCACTCTAATGGGGTTATCAACTGTCGAGGCTAGAGC
The DNA here is from genome assembly GCA_030762895.1 of Sophora flavescens. Taxonomy (NCBI): domain Eukaryota; kingdom Viridiplantae; phylum Streptophyta; class Magnoliopsida; order Fabales; family Fabaceae; genus Sophora; species Sophora flavescens. Next base: position 135,397,207 of record CM061070.1, on the reverse strand, counting down.
CAACATGACACTCTCATCATAGTATTCCATTCCATAGACTCAGAAACCTTATCCACACCACTATTTTATCAATCTTCACCTCAGAAGCTATGAAGTGTGGTTTCCAAGGCTGAACTGATCAGCATTGATCAAAAATCATCCAAGATCCTCCGCTAATCACCTTCTCTCTATCCATTGCCAAGTCAAACTTGACCATGAAAAAACCATAGCCAATGTCCACCATCTCAAATCCTCCAGTGAGCTTTCAAATAATATTCAAACGGTCACGCATAGTAACATAACTCAAAGGCTTGCCCAGAGGTTTTACAGTTATCGCATCCTTCCATGGCTTTCTGAGATCATCTACTACCTTCTGATCAATATAGCATCGGGGCCTTAGCCTGTCACCTTCATCAAAATCAGTCTTGAACAGCTTCTTTTCCATCAAGTGGTTTGGGAGGGACATGGCCATGAGCTCTCTCTGATGCACTTTCGGTCTCCATTCTCACCATGGTTTGTGGTATGGGAAAGTTTTGCTTCGGTTCCCACAGACGGTGCCAAATGTTCCGTCCAAATACCTCGGATGTGAGATACTCGGCCGAACGAGGATTAGTGGGGTGTTTTTGGATTGTGCTTGACAGAATGTGGATTCTGCTCCTACGTATCCAAATGGGAATCAAAGCAAACGTAGTTCTGAATGAGGGGGTAAGCCCCCTATTTATAGAGATCTCTCAGGATCAAGCTCCGAGATATACGGAGAGATATTAGGATCGGGTTCCGAGATATACGGAGATATATTAGGATCAGTCATTTATGACTGGTCCGTAAAGGACCGAGGTGTACTTGTCCTTCATTCATGACAGGATAAGTCCGAGTATTTATCCTCGGCGGTCCTAGTGTACTGATATGTCCTCGGCTTTGGAGGAGTTTGGGTTAAGGCCCATTGCCGGGGCAGGCTCGGTCAGCCCGAGGTATAGGCAAGTCCTCGGGATTACATTCTCGGCCAGTACATACATGTTATTGTTGGACCTTTGTCATGTTTTGATATATACTATTACATGTTAGTTTTTTGGGTCTTTATGTAATATACAAAATTACAAAGGATAAATAACTAATTGAATGTGGGACCTAAGGTAAGTACCTTATTTGCGTTATGGCTTCCACGGGCTAGTGTATTAAAAATTTAAAAGTACTTTTATTTTTATTTAGTTTTTCTTATTTATTTTAATGTATAGAATATTTAAAAAACTTTGATTTTTATATATGAAGAAAATGAGAATGTGATTGTGAAATATACTATTAACATGTGATTGTGGAATGTGTTAAATTAAAATAATATAAAAATTAATAATATAATTAATTGGTGTCATTAATTATGAGATATGTTAAATTAAAATAATATATAAATAAATAATATAATTAATTAGAATATATATAAAAAATATTGATACAAATAATGTAATTAATTAGAGCATATAAAAACTGAAAAATTCAATTAATATGAATCAAGAAATAAAATATGAAAAAAAGTTACAGTTGATGTATAATTGTATATAATGCCGTATGTATCTTAAAAGGTGTTACCAAAAAAATATGTATCTTAAAAGGTAATTAAAGAGTAGTGTAGACTCGAATTTAATAAATAGAACAAAAATGCTAAATTGACACAGAAATGTGTACAACATACGGTACATCAGTATGAAAAGGTGATCAGCTTGTAGTTGTTAGATCGTAGCACTTTTTTTTTTTTTTTTTTTTTAAATTTAAATTTTTTTTGTAAATAAATTTTTTGATTAAGTATGTGTCAATATCTGGTGAACGGGGTACAAATATCTGGTGAATGCCTTCAAATATGTGGTGAATGCCCATACTAAAACCAAGTTTTGGATGCCTTAGATTATCTGGTGAACATAGTTCAATTATCTGGTGAATGCCTTCAAATATATGGTGAATGCCCATACTAAAACCAAGTTTTGGATGTCTTAGATTATCTGGTGAACGTAGTTCAATTATCTGGTGAATGCCTTCGAATATGTGGTGAATGCCCATACTAAAACCAAGTTTTGGATGCCTTAGATTATCTGGTGAACGTAGTTCAATTATCTGGTGAGTGCCTTCGAATATCTGGTGAATGCCCATACTAAAACCAAGTTTTGGATGCCTTAGATTATCTGGTGAACGTAGTTCAATTATCTGGTGAATGCCTTCGAATATGTGGTGAATGCCTATACTAAAATTGGGTTGTGGATGCCTTAGATTATCTGGTGAACGTAGTTCAATTATCTGGTGAATGCCTTCAAATATGTGGTGAATGCCCATACTTAATCAAAAAATTTATTTAAAAAAAATTTAAATTTAAAAAAAAAAAAAAAAAAAAAAAGCTGTGCTACAGTGCCGCACAGTGCAGCTACAGTGCCGCACTGTGCGGCACTGTTCATACGATGTATGTATTGTTGTCTGCATTTTGTGTCAAATTAGCAGACCTGTAAATAGAAATAGGTATTACTTTGGCTAAGCTGTGTGTAAACAAGTTGTAATTAATAAATATTTGTACGAAGACACCTTTGGAAAGATTTATTTCCAGTATATTTTTGGGTGAATTAGGGTATCCTCCGGCTGAGAATCATAAACTAATCTCTTGAGGTACTGAGATCTATTTAAGGGTTGACCACTCCCAACAGATGCTCTTCCATACACATAAGTCAGGAATTGAACCACTAACCACATACTTAAAGCACTCGATTATCTACTAACTGTGTCACACCATATTGGTTATTTCTACTATATTTGAAGATATATATTGCAATAAACGTTTATGGAATGACATTAGCTGTTTATATGGAAATATCAAAATCAGTCTTATTTGCGCAAAATGGATATTAACATTTTTTTATAATAAAAATTTAGGATGAGGGGATGGTGCCCCAATCCAAGGCAGGAAAATTCTTTGGGTTCTATGAGTACTTACAAAGAGAGTTACATTTACCTCATCCCAATGACCAATGAGACTAGTGGGGGCTCAAACCTATAATTTTTCAGATACGGGATCCTGTCATATTCCGCTAAACCAACCTCTTGAGGTTAGATATTAACATCTTTAAAATAAGTTGTGATAACTAAAATTGGATTTAATTGGTATGTGTCATTGTAAAGATTTTTTGCATAGTTAACCAATGACAAATTGTTACATCATTAAAAATATTTGATTTTGTCAAAAAAAAAATATTTGATATGTATCTTAATTACCTTAAAAGTCATTCATACAAATGATCTGTGATTTGGTTGACGGTGTAAAATTTTGTACTGACAACACACATACCCATTAAAAAATAGTTTTTTTTTTGTTGACAAGAACTCAAGTGCCTAGTAGCTTGGACATTTTAATCATATGTTTAGTGTTCGAATCCTGATGATGGGGATATAGTTGTATTTGTGGGTAAGAGGAGTGTTAAGTCTCTAAAATGTCTGATGTGCATTTCCCTAAGTTTTGATGAGAACTAAACATTGGTTAATGATTTAATTAACCTTCATATTGGTTGCTAACCTGTCTATCTAGTGTGCAGATTAAAACTGTTAGAATAATCTATCTGCTTATAAGTGACTACCTGTCTGGATAAGCGAAAGTCAACCTGTCTGTTGACTATGATTATTGACTTCTTTCAAGATACATCTTCAACCTGTCTCCCCACGAGTTCCTACACTTGTCTGAGGTTACTCGTTGAAGAATCAAGGACCAAACAAGCTTTTGTTGGCTGTACCATCAGAAAGTGACTTGAAGCCTTCTCTCCTACTCAGTCTCACACCTATCAAGAAAAGTCAGAAGTTACTCTCTCAAGCAACCTCGGTTATCAGAACCAAAGACCAATTGAAGAATGCTTCCAACATGCTTTATTCCCTAGTACCTCTGGTTCTTACACGAAAAGGGAATTGTACTCAGCAATGTACAAAAAGCTCTCTGCACAACTCTGATATGGCTGTATCACGATACATAAAGCCATGATCCTTCATGTTAGAGTACAACCAACGTTCCTATTGCATTAATGACTGCCCAGAACGACTCTATTGTATTTAATGAAGTTCTGCTTGAAGCTAACATATGAGAGAATGTCTCTAATGGATCCTAAATGCCTGAAGACTATAAATACAGAAGTCATTGAAGATGAAGCATAGAGAATACACATAGCATTAAAGAGTCATTACTCTGCACATTAATATCTTCATTCTTTCATTTTGTATTCTTCAATCATTTGAAGTTATTACGCAGACTTTCCTAAGCTTTACATTTAAACCACTCTCTGAGTGTTAGTGAAAGATCTGTCTGTCTGAAGTTGTATTTATTACAAACCAAATCTCTCAAACAAGCCTGAGTGAGTCTGAAGAGGCTAAGTGTGCAAAGAATACTTGTCTTGGAGCCTGAAGAGGCTAGTGTGTAAAAAATACTTGTCTTGGAGCTTGAAGAGACTGGGTGTGCAAACAATACTTGGAGTCTATAACCTGATCAGTTATAGTGGAAAAAACTTGGTGCTGCCAAGGACTGGATGTAGCATTTTGCTTTGAAGAGTGAACCTTGATAAATAGCCGTGTCAATCTCTCTTTCCTTATAAACTCTTTAGTTGCCATAATTTTCTTATCCGTTTTTCAAGTGGTGTGTTTGTCTAAGTCACTATTAAAATTTCATCAGACAAGTACCCGTCTGTCCTGTATCTTTCCACTCGTCTGAACCAAGCTTCTGTATGCGAAAAGATTTCAACTTTGTTTAAATTCTGATAAACACAATTCAACTCCCCTTCTTGTGTTTATAGTTGTCTATTTCAAGGAGTTGCCCCTTAACTGGTACTCTACATTCTCAGAGATTAGTCCTACAGCTACTGACCGTGGGAATACCCTGGTTTCTTCCCCAACCTACGAAATAATAGAAGTGTTTAAGTCTACGCGTTCTCCCATTTTAAGATGTAACTAAGTCTTACCCCAAGATTTATATTAAAACTTACGTATAAGCAATAAATAAAAGTTAATTAAGAAAAATTGAGTCAAATACCTTGTTACCTTTTATAAATGTTATTCTATTTTACTAGTTGAGCCAAGTCGCCAACTCTCATTACCCATTTATAGCTAAATTTAATTAACTCAATAAACTGTTAGATTTTTTTTTTACATAAATGCTTTACAAAATATTTGTCCAAATACGTATACTATTTAACTTAATTTAGACCTTATAACAATAGAATTCATAATTTACCCCTCATCTTCAAGCTAACACAATATTTTCAGACATTAACTCTCTTAGAAAAAAAAAATCGGAATACATGTCCTTCTAAGCTCTAACCAAACATACAGGACAAATAATTGACAACATAATATTTAATCAATTTGTATTAGGTAGTATGTTATTTACAATACAAGAAAATGCTGGATTACCGATGGAGATTCATTGACGAACACTGTCTCTGTCGGTAATTAAGAGATTACCGACGGATATTGCCATCGGTAATATAGAATACTAAAAGTTGCCAAAATTACCGATGGAAAGTCCGTCGGTAACGTTACCGAGGTTTTCTGTCGGTAACTTAGTCGGGAAAGCTGGTGGGAACCTAAAAAATCTGGCGCCAGTGCGTACCGACGGACTAATCCGTCGGTAAATGGGACTACACGCACCGACAGCTTATCCGACGGAAATCTACTTACAATTAGCAACGGAAATTTATGTCGGTAATCGGTTTTTTTTCCAATTATCGATGGACTTTCTGTCGGAAACTCTTTAATAATTTTAACCGTGAACCCCTTCTCCCCCCTCACTTTCCCTTTTCTCTTCTCTCTCTATCTCTCTTCTCTCTACTCTGTGTGAGAACCGGTCACCGCCGCCGCCACCCACCACCAGCGCCCCCACCACCAGCCTTTGGTCTATCCCTCTCTCTTCCCTCCCTCTCTCTATCTCTGTTCCTCTTCGTGCGCGAACGACCGCCTCTTCGTTCCAACACCACCACCGCGGGCCTCGTGGTTCTGCCTCCTCGAAAGCCATCTGCACCACCGCCGCCCCTACAGTACCACCTCCATGTACCTCCCTCCTCGGTTTTGCTTCCTCCAGAGCCACCCGCACCACCCATGTGAGCCACCTCCCCCCTCTTCCTCTCTGCCTCCTCCTCCTTGATTTTTTTTGTTTGTTTATGCTTTGATTTTTGTTAATGTGATTTTTTGGGTTTATGCAATATTTGGTTGTTGTATATTATCTGATATGCAAATGGTTTAACTTGTTTTAGTGTTGTGTGTTGAGGGCTGCCAGAGGTTGACACCGTCACCGTCGCCACCGTCGCGTACTGCACTTTCTTGGGCTGCCAGAGGTACTGAGGAATTTTTATTTCGAGATATTTAAAATGTTTAGTGCATGCTGAGAAAATGTGTAAATTAATTTGTGTAATTAGTTGTAATTTCTATATATATATGTCTAATTGTATATATTTGTGTATTTTTTGATATATATGTCTAGTTATAATTAAATTTTATATATTAGTTGTAAAGTTGTTAATATGTTGTTTGTGCTAATTGCGTAAATTAATTAATGAATTTACTCAATAATATAAATCCATAAGGACAAAATTTAGTGTAGTTAGGATTAGTCAACCGCTAAAATCGTTTTCCTCCCATATATATACTTGCAGTCATGATGGAGCCGATTCGACAGTACCGATGGTGATCGATTAAGCGTGAGCAAGATCGTTTGTACGTTTATAAGCTTGAATTAATCAATAAAATAATGACATAATAATTAGTAATTAGTTTTTTTAAGTAATATTAATAATTAGTTAAGAAGTTAATTAAATCATTAATGCAGTAGATGGAGACATTCTCTATGGTGATGACCGCTGTGATCGATTTTCTCCCACCAGAGAGGCGCAATGCTTTGCAGGGGGTCCTCCAGACCAGTTAACCCTCCACTACTTCTACCGGTCCACCACCGCAGCAGCATGATGTCGGTGTGTCTTCTGAGCCGAAGCCTGATGGTCATCTGACGCCGGTGAACTCTCCCCGTCAGGACGACGATGAGGGTTATTATGATGATGGATATTAGGATAGTTATAGCTGTAGTGTTTTGTAGCTGTAGGGTTATTTTATGTATGGATTATATGTTGAATTTGTTTTATGTTTTTATTTTTATTTAATTACTTTTTTAATTTTATTTGTAATTTCAATTTTTTTAATTAATAATATTATATTATAATAAATTAATTAAAATAAAATAAAATAATAATTAATATTAAAATAAAAATAATTTAATCCTAAAAAAATTAATATTTAAAAAATATAAAATTAATTATTAACAGTTAAAACGAAATAAAATAAAAAATAAATTAAAATTAATAATTAAAATTAAAATAAAATTATATAATTTTAATATATAAAAAATTAAATCATAATTACAACGAATATTTTTGTCGGTTGATGGGAACCCCTCGTGACACATTTTCGACGGGTTTTTCCGTCGGTAAAGCCCCCAAACCCTTACCGACGGACTTTCCGTTAGTAGATGGGGACCCCTCGAGACGCGTTTCCAACGGGTTTTCGTCAGTAATAACTGACGGACGATCAAGATCCATCGGAAATGGTTTTCGGCAAGCCTGTAACCGGCAGACAAGTGGTCGTCGGAAATCCGTCGGTAATGGCTAATTATCGATGACTTTTTGCCATTTCCGACGGCTTTTGACCTTGTTTTTTTGTAGTTATATATATATATATATAGACACACACACACATATATCACTTGTGCATAAATTTTAAATTAGAACTACATTAAGATTTCATATGTTAACTTTAAATATCTCAGACATGGTCAAATATTATTATTCATTCAATCATTATAATATCTTAATTTATATAAATATAAAAGTTCAAAATATAATTAAAAATATATTAAAATTCTAAATTATTTAGGAGGTATCCGATGTAAGATAAAAATTGAAACATCATCGGTGACATTATATGAAATTAGAACACCGATTCAGTTATTACCTCGTTGAAGACATGATGACTAACCAATGATATCTCATCACTGGTGGATTCTTCATCAACTCTAAGTTCCTGAAATTGAAAGACCCAGTCTTCTCCTGCTTGTTCACGCACTCCTAAGTCACAGCCGTCAATGGGGCAAGTCGTGAAGCAACTGATTATGATATTCGTGATGGCAGAGGGGGGACCTAGCCAACTATATATACAATAATAATAATAACCCTAGGCACCTCCCATTACGGGCCTATGGGTTAAGGCCTATACTATCACCCACACAGATCAGTATTAGGTGCCATTAGCCCATTACAAACAGATCACTATATTAGCGGGCTTAAGCATCATCAAAAGGATCATAAAATTAGCCCGTTTTTCGCAAACCAAAAATCACAATTGATTGTAGCCCACAAGAATTATTAGAAAAAATTCTAATATCCGATGCTCCCTCCGGACTCAAGTATAAGCAAAGTTAACTAATTTCAAACTTATTAAAGAAGTTAGTTAATTTAGTTTAATTGTCTTGATTTATGTAAAAAAATGATTTATAATTACTAAACTACCCTCTAATTGTTTCGGGAGTGTGCAATGCTCTTGAAAAAGTAAAAGGAGAATTTGTTGGATTGATTGATTCTCTTGAATTTTGGAACACTGACGTTAAATAAGGTTGAATTGGTTGACTTTTGCTTAAGTTCACAAAATATAGATATTTTTTTGTTATAATTGAGTACAGAGGTAGTACAATATATGGAATACTGATGATACAATAACCATTTAAACTTTTAAAGTATCAATGCTTCTTATATTTTGGTTTTCCTCCCAGCCTCAAAATAATACCAGGAGATTATAAACTACTAGTGTAATATACCCGTACAACGTACCGATAAATTTTTCATTAAAATCATTTTTTTAATGGTTAATAAAAAGAATATCATTATTTGACATAGTAAGACAATGAAGATATAAAATTGTATTTTATAGGAGATACATAATAAGGATCTGTTTATTACGGATTATAAAAAAATATTTTCATTTTATAAAAAAATCATCATCGTCGTCGTCGTCGTCATCATCATCATCATCATCATTATTTTTATTGCTAAGTTATTAAAACCTGCTTCATTTTAGCATTTCTTACTTGACATCTTTTTAATGTTGCGAGTATAGTTAGACTACCCTGCCCAAATAACCAAGTCATTGATTGATTTTTTAATGCAGTCAAAAACATATCTATCAAAATATTAGTAAATGTCAGTATAATTTTTTTTATACTAATTGTGGATACTACTTTAATAGATATTTTATTAATGATAAAAATAATGTTTATTTTTTTTAATATGGATTAGAGTAGTTTGAATTGTTATTGTAAATTTTACACTAACAATCACTAAAATTTTGACATATATGTTTTTATTGTAATAAGTGAGATAAATAATAATAATATAAATTTGTCAAAATTTATTTTGTTATCAATGTTAACTCTTTTACAATGACAATGCACATAAAGTTATATTATTAGTTTGTTTTTTTGGTTTGCTTTTCCTCTTACACAAAAAAAAAAAAACTCCTAAATGTACAAAACCTTAAAATTACTTCAAAATGGATTGTTATAATATCTAATTCAACTTTTAATTGTAATTGTTATTTTATATTTCAATTGAAATGATTCTAAATATATCTTAAAATAAGTATCCAAAAGCATTAAAAATTAATATCTTGAATTCATATTATATATAATTAGCCATATATAACTAACGCAGAGAATAAAATTTGACAAATGTAAACAGAGTGTCATTATTTGCAATGGCATGATATTCTGCATCAAAATTATCAATAAGCTTGACAAATGAGAGGAGGATATTTTCATTCTAAAAAATTTCTAGCCCAATGGGAAGTGCGGACATGTCCCAATAGTAGAGCATGTTAACTGGATCACACCCTGCTTCAATATAGAATCACATACTGCACAATCAACAAAAATAAATAGTCAGATTCATGGGAAATTTAAAATCATATACATAAAATTGTTTGTATGCTTTATTACACTTTGCACTTGACAAAAGAAAAATCAAAATAAACCCACTATTGTGCTTTTACTTAACAAAGCCATGAACTAAACCATATACCCTACGACTTTCTCTAATGCTATGTGATGAATACATATTCTCACCGAAGAAGATACATTAAAAATTATAAAACAATGAAATTGTAACTTGAAATTGCCGTAAAAAAGTAAAATAATGCCTAAAATTAGGCATACACCATTCAGATGACCATTTTAAGCCTAACTTTAAACATGCACGACTTTCAGTTGTAAAATGATATTGACATGGCATTTGTTTCTATAATTTTGAAATGTCAAATTCTAGGTGTGTATCAAAAATCAGGACATTTCAAGAACTATAGGTCAATTTAGACCCCCCTAGGATCAAAACTACTATGAGTTTTAGGACTAAGTTTGGGACTTACATGCTCAATTTGTGATTTTGATGTAAAACTTTACAAAACTCTTTTCCAACAGTGTTTATAGGTAAAAAGAAACTTGCATACCATAGGAGTTTCATCTAAGTAGTAGAACCAAAGTTTGACCCTTAGGTTCTAAATTTCAACTTAAATAAAGCATAAAGGGAGCATAATGAGACAGCTTTCAAACCATTTTTAAATTTTGAAGTGAGGTTTTCTCCTATAGTTTTATACTACTAAATTAAGCTTGGATATTGAATAAGAGGTTCATTGGTTCAATATAACTTGAAATTTCCACTAAAGTGCAAAATAATACCTAAAATTAAGCCTACACCATACTAAGAGTGTCAAATGAAGTAAGACTTTGATGATTAGTGTCCCCACAACTTTTCGAACCTGATATAGAGTTGCATGTCAGGTTTCAAGGAAATCACCACCTTGAGCAATAGTTTTCAAATGACCATTTTAAAACTAACTCTGAACATGCATAACTTTCAATTGAAAAATGATATTGACATGGTGTTTGTTTCTACAATTTTGAAATGTCAAATTCTAGGTGTATACAAAAAATCAGGACAGTTAGACAAGTATAGCTCAATTTAGACCCCTAAGATGAAAACTAAGAGTTTTAGGCCTAAATTAGTGACTAAGATGGTCCAATTGTGATTTTGATGTAAAACTGTACAAAACTCTTTTCCAACAATGTTTATTGGTAACAATAAAATTTCATACTGTAGGAAAACTTCATTTGAGTTGTAGAACCAAAGTTTGGCCCTTAGGTTCCAAATTTCAACTTAAATAAAGCATAATGGTACAACTTTCAAACCATTTTTTCAATTTTGAAATGAGGTTTTCTCCTACAGTTTTATATTACTAAGTTAAGCATGGATATTGAATATGAGGTTCATTGGTTCAGTATAACTTGAAATTTCCCCAAAAGTGCAAAATAATACCTAAATTTTGGCCTACACCATACTAAGAGTGCCAAATATGAAGTAAGACTTTGATGATTAGTGTGTTGGAACCAAAGTGGTTTTAGATTTAATAATCTCTAAGTTTTGATGCTAACAAAAGGATTAAATTTGCTTGGCAAATGGTTAGTTGAGATCTAACATGTGCTTTCAGTTATGTATGAATACTTTAATATAAGTAAAATAAACATAGAATAAGTTTTCATTGAAAGAATACATGTCCACCCTGATAGACGGGCTGCTCAAATACTTTGGTAAAGTTACTTGTTTATTTAATTGAGTAGACTGGTTTTCTTAAGTGAACGAGGCTCTAAGTGTAACACCATGTTTTTCCTATGTTTTATGTAGTAGTAAATACATATTTAAATGTGTTTATTTTAGATTAAACTCAGATGATGATTTTAATTAAACTAAAATCATTTTCCTATGTTGTTATATCTTATGAAGTCACGGTAAAAAATTTAGTTGAAAATTCAGACGGAAGCCGGTTTGCGTTTTCACTGCCGGTACAAGTTTACTGTGAAGAAAACCTAATTTTGACACATGGACGAGATAGTTAGTGTTTTTATTATGTTTCCTTCAACCTTGGTTATTTTGAAAATTTTTGTTCAAAAATAAAATATAATATTTTATTCGGGTGAAAAGGTTGGAAGAATTACGATCGGAAATGCAACCGGGTACGAAATGGAACAGATTAGGGACCATAAAAGAAGTAAGGAGACATGATGGAAGAGGCTATGACACACTCCAAAAGTGCAATCATCACAATTTTCAAATTATAATACTATTCTAATCTAAAAAGTCATTTCTCTCTCTTCTCCATCCAATCAAGCATTAAACCACCAAGCTTGCTCAACAAGCTCTCCCTCACTCCCCTTGGCCGTGAGCCTTCCTCCCTCTCCCTATATATACCCCTTTCATTTTCACTTCATCATCTTCCTCCTTCAACCTCCATTAAACCTTAATCTTCTTCTTTCTTCTAAAAGTTCAAGCTCTTAAAGCTTTAGTTTTTATTCATCTTTTCTACTTAAGCACTTCATTAAAGTTCTTCCTTATACTAAGGGTAATGATCTCATATGAATCTTTTTGCAAGTTTCATCTTTTATTTCTTAGTTTACTTTATGTGTTCTTTATATGCTTTAAACTTCTAAAATCTCTCTAAAATGGTAGAAAACTCCTTTTGAGTTGAAACCACTTTCTATAGTCTTGTATTAACTTATATTTTCACATACTAAGAGGTTGTGTAAAACAAAAATCTCTATCCAACTCTTCCAATGAAGGCCGAATGCTTGCATTTGTGACCTAGGAAGTTTTTGTTTCAACTTTTGGAATATGATCATGTGTTTGAGTTTCTAGCTATCCCTTGATCTTGAATCTATAAATCTTGGAAGTTTTGATAGCTTGTTCCTATGATGACCAAAAAATATGAATAAGTAGGCCTAGGATACTATGTTTCAACATTCCAAGTATTGATCATGGATTTAGAACTCTTAATACCATGTGATTCTAAACCTAAAGAGTTGTTGTTAAACAAATAATATTTTCCTCATCATCCTATGATGGCTGAAACTTAGTGTTTAGGTGCTAGGATGTTTGAGTTTTTATTTTTCCAAAATGATCATGGACTTGAGCTCCATGAGATATTTGGATGCTAAGTCGATGAGATTGGAAAGTTTAAAGATTTCTAACTTGTTTATTCTATGTTATTAAAGCTAAGATGTATTACTTTCATTTTTCCAAGATGATCATGGACTTGAGCTCCATAAGATATTTGGATGCTAAGTCTAAGAGATTGGAAAGTTTAAGGATTTCTAACTTGTTTATTCTATGTTATTAAAGCTAGTATGTATTACTTTCATTTTTCCAAGATGATCATGGACTTGAGCTCCATAAGATATTTGGATGCTAAGTCTAAGAGATTAGAATGTTTAAGTTTCCATTGTTTTCCAAGATGATCATGGACTTGAGCTCCATCAGATATTTGGATGCTAAGTCTAAGAGATTGGAAAGTTTAAAGATTTCTAGACTATAGATCCTATGAAGGCCAAACATAGTAGGTTATGGACCTAGGTTACTTTGTTATTATTTTTCCAAAATGATCATGGTTTTGAGCTCCTTAATACATATGGATGCTAAACCTAAGAGATTAGAAAGTTTAGTGAATGCTAACCTACTTTACTAGCCTTGGCCGAATGCCCTATGTTTATAATCATAAATCCATGAGTTGTATAATTTTTGGGAATCTCTAACCTTAAGAACTAGTCTTGTCCGAACCTATACCTTGTGGTTTAGTGTTCTTGTTTGATTTTAACTTGTGATTTTGTGTTCGTAATCTTAGACTTCCATCGCTGAGGAAACGAGGACGTTCGTGACATACCTCTTCGAGCATCTAATCTTCTTACCTTCACAGAAAGTAAGAGGGGATTGCCTAGGGATATTCAATGACTATGTGAATGTGTGTATGTGTTTAACTTGAGTGATTTGAATATTATTATGATATGGGGTCAATACTTGAATGACTTGTTTACTTGAGCTATTGTGATTATTACTTGAAGTTGATTATTACTTGCTTTACAATATTGTGAATTATATATATGTGATGAACAGTCATTAACTGTGATATTACTGTTTGAGATATGTTACTGTTGATTGAAGTTTGAGAAGCCGGACTTGAGTCTGTGGTCAATGATTATAAGGATTAAAAGCCTTAATAAGCCTTGAATAGAACTTTGAAAGTTTTGGTTTCATTTATAAAAGTTCCGTGTTTAAAGTGCTTAATTCAAAAAGAATAAGATTCTCGTTTTTAAAAGAAATGTTGAAGTGATTTCAAGTCAACGGAAACTACCCTTTCATGATCTAAAGTTTTTTACGTGAGAAAACCTTTTTCGAACTATGTGTTTTATGAAAGAAAACCGTTTTGAAAATATTTGACTTTATTCCATCAAGGATTTCAAAATCAAACAAATTTCCAAATGTTTTATAAAAGACTTTGTAAAGGAAAAGATTTTCTCTTGTAACGCCCCCCTTGGGCATTACTACGTAACACATGCGGAAGTAAATTAAAAAGATAATTTGTTGGCTGCTTTCGGAAAATTGGTTTCTTTTAAGTCAGAAAACTAGGGTATAAAATTTTTCTTTAAGGATAACTCTGAAATCCATAATACATACATTTAAAACGTAAAGTCACATTCGTAACAAAGTTACCATGACATACAACATTTCTCTAAGTTTCCACTTTCGAAAGAAAAAGTTAAAACTACAGATGGATGTATATAACACTACGTTTACTGACCTCTTTAGATATACAACCCAACTCAGACTCCTAAGCAGGTCATTCTATCAAATATTCATTGGAGCAACCCCCAATCAGAATACTTTCCCAACCTCTAACACTAGGTCTTCAAGTGACTTAGAAAGACTCCTCTCCAACATCGGTACTAGAGTACCAAGGTACTACAGCAAAACCCGAAGAGACCTGATATAACTGTAAGAGTGAGAACCGGCAAATGGATATATAATACAACAACAACCATACACATGATACATACAACACCTTGGCATATTAACATTTTAAACATTACTCATCGGTAAACAACAAGTATTATTTCAGTGGGTCTCATACCCGAATCAATCAATCTTATAAAGATAATGCATGACACTTCTATCATCAGGCTCTAATCTTAATCTCATGAGATTCCATGACTGTTTTATCATTAAGAAAGAAAGAGTTGATCAAGCTTATACGCCCCGTTTGGCAAGTTGTCTCCGTCACCTCATGCGCCCGAATCAACATTATCACGAATCCCTTATAACGGCCATTCGGATGTATACCTCATCGAATATCACATCTTAAGCGGGTATTCGGATAACTCAAGCACGTTTGTTAAGGGAAAATGCATATGAATAAAAGACTTTTCATTATCAAGGCTTTTCTTTGTGTTCACTCTTTTCCATTGTCGAAGCCCAAAGCTAACGACTATTCACAATTTTCATTACTTGAAAATCAATAACACAGAACACGCAGTTTGAGTGATCAATCACAACACCTTAGACCGATGCCGCAGTCCGAGGTTGTGGTCGTAGAAACAATTATAATTTTATCCATGTTTTATTTCAACATGATAAGGACTCCTAGCCCATAACAACGAAAACAGGACACACAGTCCTCAATTCCAAAATTAGGACTCCTAGCCCATAACATCACGATCAGGATCCTTGGTCCATAATTCTTGACACGGATCCCAGATCACGTGCATAAACTGAATGCTAGAGGCGACGTCTCGCGAACTAGCATTCTATTTCACATGTGCTTACTTTTCGCTCAGTGAAAATCAAAAATCAAAACAAAACCTCGGTCACTTATCCAAGTAACCGAAACGTTTCTAAATCATTTAGGAGAAAATCTTTTCCTTTACAAAGTATTTTATAAAAAATTTGGAAATTCGTTTGCTTTTGAAATCCTTGATGGAATAAAGTCAAATATCTTCAAATGGGTTTTTCCTTCATGAAACACATAGTTCGAAAAAGGTTTTCTCTCGTACAAACTTTGGATCATAAAAAGGTAGTTTCTATTGACTTAAAAACACTTCAACATTTCTTTTCAAAACTATAATCTCATTCTCTTGAAGTAAGGGTTTTAAACAAGGAGCTTTTATAAATGAAACCAACACTTTCAAAGTTCTATTCAAGGCTTATTAAGGCTTTTAATCCTTTATAATCATTGTGCACAGACTCAAGTCCGGCTTCTCCAACTTCAATCAACAGTAATATATTCTCAACAATAATATCACAGTTAACGACAGTTCATCACATATATATAATTCACAACACTTTTAATCAAGTAATGTTCAACTTCAAGTAATAACCATAATAGTTCAACTAAACAAGTTATTCAAGTATTGTCTCAATATCATAATAATATTTAAATCACTCAAGTAAACATATACACACATGCATATAGTCGTTGAATATCCCTAGGCAATCCCCTCTTACCTTCCGTGAAGGTAAGGAGATTAGATGCTTGGAGAGGTAAACCACGAACGTCCTTCTTTCCTCCGCGATGAAAGTCTAAGGTTATGAACACAAAATCATAAGTTAAAACCAAACTAGAACACTAAACCACAAGGTATAGGTTCGGCCAAGACTAGTTCTTAGGGTTAGAGATTCCCGAAAATTATACAACTCATGGATTTATGATCCTAAAGTGTTAGGAGTTCATAAACAATGATCATTTAACAAAGTTAAATTAAAATCCCTCTAAGTTATAAACTTAGGGCATTCGGTCAAGGCTAGTAAAGTAGGTTAGCATTCACTAAACTTTCTAATCTCTTAGGTTTAGCATCCATATGTATTAATGAGCTCAAAACCATGATCATTTTGGATCAATAAGAACAAAGTATCCTAGGTCCATAACCTTCTATGTTCGGCCTTCATAAGATCTATAGTCTAGAAATCTTGAAACTTTCCAATCTCTTAGACTTAGTATCCAAATATCTTATGGGGCTCAAGTCCATGATCATCTTGGAAAACAATGGAAACTTAAACATTCCAATCTCTTAGACTTAGCATCCAAATATCTTATGGAGCTCAAGTCCATGATCGTCTTGGAAAACAATGGAAACTTAAACATTTCAATATCTTACACTTAGCATCCAAATATCTTATGGAGCTCAAGTCCATGATCATCTTGGAAAAATGAAATTAATACATACTAACTTTAATAACATAGAATAAACAAGTTAGAAATCCTTAAACTTTCCAATCTCTTAGACTTAGAATCCAAATATCTTATGGAGCTCAAGTCCATGATCATTTTGGAAAATTAAAAACTCAAACATCCTAGCACCTAAAATCTAAGTTTCGGCCATCATTGGATGATGAGAAAAATATTTTTTGTTTAACAATAACTCTTAGGTTTAGAATCACAAGGTATTAAGAGTTCTAAATCCATGATCAATACTTGAAAAGTTGAAACATAGTATCCTAGGCCTACTTATTCATATTTTTCGGCCATCATAGGAGCAAGCTATCAAAACTTCCAAGATTTATAGATTCAAGATCAAGGGATAGTTAGAAACTCAAACACATGATCATATTCCAAAAGTTGAAACAAAAACTTCCTAGGTCACAAATGCAAGCATTCGGCCTTCATTGGAAGAGATAGGTAGAGATTTTTGCTTTATACAACCTCTTAGTATGTGAAAATATAAGTTAATACAAGACTATAGAAAGTGGTTTCAACTCAAAAGGAGTTTTCTACCATTTTAGAGAGATTTTAGAAGTTTAAAGCATATAAAGAACACATAAAGTAAACTAAGAAATAAAAGATGAAACTTGCAAAAAGATTCATATGAGAGCATTACCCTTAGTATAAGGAAGAAATTTAATGAAGGACTTAAGTAGAAAAGATGAATAAAAACTAAAGCTTTAAGAGCTTAAACTTTTAGAAGAAAGAAGAAGATGAAGGTTTAATGGAGTTTTGAAGGAGGAAGATGATGAAGGGAAAATGAAAGGGGTATATATAGAGAGGGGAGAGAGTGTCACGAAATTGAGGATAGAGGAATGAGCTTGGAGAGCAAGTTTTGACCTTGTGCCTTGTTTGGTTGAAGAGGAAAGAGAAAAATATGTTTTTAGAATATAATATGATATATTTCAAAAAGTGTCATCATGACCACTTTTTAGGAGGTAGCTTAGGCCATACCTCTAGTGAGTCACCTCACTCCCTCATATCACCTCAAGCCTTTTGTGTCTCATATTCTGCTCAATTTCGTACCCGGTTGTATTTCCGATCGTAATTCTTCCGATGCTTTCGCCTGAATAAAATATTATATTTTATTTTTGAACGAAAATTTTCAAAATAACCAAAGTGGAAGGAAACATAATAAAAACACTAACTATCTCGTTCACAGGTCAAAATTAGGTTTTCTGCTCAGTAAACTTGTACCGGCAGTGAAAACGCAGACGGCTTCCGTCTAAATTTTCAACCGAAATTTTTACTGTAACTTCATATGATATAACAACACAAGAAAATGATTTTAGTTTAATTAAAACCATCCTCTGGGTTTAATCTAAAATAAACATATTTAAATATGTATTTACTGCTACAGACAGCA
The DNA here is from genome assembly GCA_030762895.1 of Sophora flavescens. Classification (NCBI taxonomy): domain Eukaryota; kingdom Viridiplantae; phylum Streptophyta; class Magnoliopsida; order Fabales; family Fabaceae; genus Sophora; species Sophora flavescens. The sequence continues at coordinate 135,378,687 of CM061070.1, read as the reverse complement.
TAGGAAAAACAGGGTGTTACATCTCCTAGATGATTTAGAAACGTTCTGGTTACTTGGATAAGTGACCGAGGTTTTGTTTTGGTTTTTGATTTTCACTGAGCGAAAAGTAAACACATGTGAAAGAGAATACTAGTTCACGAGACGTCGCCTCTATCATTCATTTTATGCACGTGATTTGGGATCCGTGTCAATAATTATGGACCAAGGGTCCTAATCGAGATATTATGAGCTAGGAGTCCTAATTTTGGAATTGAGGACTGTGTTTCCTAATTTCGTTGTTATGGGCTATGAGTCCTTATCATGTTGAAATAAAACATGGATAAAATTGTAATTGTTTTTACGACCATAACCTTGGATTGTGGCATCGGTCTAAGGTGTTGTGATTGAGCACTTGGACTGCGTGTCCTGTGTTATTGATTTTCAAGTAATGAAAATTGTGAATAGTCGTTAGCTTTGGGCTTCGACAACGGAAAAGAGCGAACACAAAGAAAAGTCTCGATAATGAAAAGTATTTTATTCATATGCATTTCCCCTTTGCAGACGTGCTTGAGTTAACCGAATACTCGCTTAAGATGTGGTATTCGATGAGGTATACATCCGAATGACCGTTATAAGGGATTCATGATGATGTTGATTGCATGAGGTGACGGAGACAACTTGCCAAACGGGGCGTATGAGCCTGATCAACTCTTTCTTTCTTAATGATAAAACGGTGTTGGTATCTCATGAGATTAAGATTAGAGCCTGGTGATTGAAGTGTCATGCATTATCTTTATAAAATCGATTGATTCAGGTATGAGACCCATTGAAATAACACTTGTTGTTTACCTATGAGTAATGTTAAAATGTTAATATGCCAATGTGTTGTATGTATCATGTGTACGGCTGTTGTGCGATATATCCGTTGTCGGTATCTCACTCTTTCATTTCTACTTGTTATTCTTTCTTCCCTTTTGGTACCGCCGTATGTGTATAAGTTCAGATGGATCCCAAAATCCCACTTGTGCCGACAATGTCGAAGACTGAGGTCTTCAACGACGCAGGGAATGTCGGGGCTTGGCTGATACATCCAGGGGCGACATCTGCCACATACCAATGAGCAATCACCACAACCGATTTAAATGCTGACTGAAACCTAATCCGTACGAGTCATACTGTGGAGACTAGGAGGGTGGCTCTGCCTCCGACTTGGTATTACCTTCACACACTGCGAGCTAACGGACTACTACATGAGCCACCACCTCTAGACGTAGAGTCGACAGCACCGATTGAGAAGGATCCCGAGGAGGTCCCTGAGGAGGACCCTGAGGAAGACTTCTATGAGGTCATGGAGGAGGATGAGCCGGATTATAACGTTATGGATCATGACGACGACGACGATCCCGTAGATGAGGGCAGCGACGTCATAGATCCATTTCCTGATGTCTCGTCTCGTGGGAGCATTTGTGGAGACCCTGCTTGCAGCCAGTGTCAGTAACCAGTTTGGAGCGTTTTGTGGATAGTCTTCCGTCATCTGACTTTTTAGAGTTACCTTTTTGGATGTGGTTCCGGACCCTCTTTCCCTGTGTCTTTACTTATTCTCTTTTAAGTTGTATCTTCTAGACGTCTAATTCTGTTGCAATGGCCGATGATAAGGCCCTAACTTATGTACTGGAACTTGGCTTTCATTGGGACATGTTATATATATATATATATATATGTTGTCTTCAATTCATGTTCTGAGTGTTCATCACCTTTATCTTGTTTCCTTTCTTTAAAAAAAAAACTGCCGTTTTTAGTGTACTCATCCATCGAGCAAATGATACTTTCCGAAAGTAACCATCATTGTCAATCAAAAATATTTCCGCAATTGGGTAACCATGTGATGCCGGGTTTAGGGTGTCACACTAAGTGTTTGCTAGACGAATACCAAAATAACGTGTTAGATACAGCAAGTCCAAAGACTTGATAATAAGCACGTCCATCTTGCCACGTAAGCAGACGGATGTAATTAGCAGAAGTAAATGAACTGAAAAATAAAGTAATCTAGTAGACGAGCTCTAACTGCCACGTCGCTAGACGGAGATCCTTGAGAAATAGCAAATCCAAAGACTTGATAGACTAGAGCATATGCCACGTCATCAGACGAGCAGAATAACAATATTGAACAGACTTAGTCTCTCATATAACTAAGTAGACGGAGTTTCTTAAAGTAGACAAGCTCCATCTTCGAATGAATTAAATGCAATCCGAATCTCTTGATGTTATTTCAAATGATTGATATTTATTTCAAATAGAATATTTGTTCTTCACTATTGTCTTATCTGCTTTGATATTTTACCTTGTTGTAAAAGAAACATAGTACCATCAAGAAATGCAAAAAGTAGAATCGTACAATAAGATACTGCAAAATGATCTGTACGATGAAAATTTTATGACTGAAAAAACTGGATTGTTCACAAAGGAGGAACAACAAGTTCTCAAGCTGCAATACTCAGGGCAGTAAGCCTCCTATTTCATGTTACCTCGATAACCAAGAGTACTATTCAGTATTGCCACAATCAAGCTATCAGTCACATCGGATATTATGCATTAAATGCTATCTCTAAACGAGATTATTCAAAGTAACCGTTGAAGAAATACAAGTGAAGAAGAAGGTCACTATAAATAGAAGACCTAAGATACTGAAGAAGAGGACTCTTGACTGCACAACCTTAAGAGCTCAACTTTTGTAAAACTACAATCACTCATACTCATATTTCTTTAGAGAGTTGGAGTCAGTATTTCTTAGTCTGAATATTGTGAAAATATTCATCTGATCTTAATTGTCATATCCTCACACATAGTGAGTTAAGAAGATCAAACATTAAATCTCTTTGTTAGAGTTAGAGCCTGAAGAGGCTTGGTAAGAAAGAAATACTTGTAGCTTGGAGAGGTGTTGAATACTTGGTTGTAATCTATTCGGAAATAGTGGAGAAAATCCTTCAAGTAGAAGGGATTGGACGTAGCTCTTGGTTGGAAGATAGTGAACCAGGATAAAAATATCTTGTGTGATTCTTCTATCTCTTAACTTTTACAGCTTTATTTGTTTCTTACTAACCGAGAGGTTTTGATATTGTTTTTGTTAAAGTCTTTTAAAAATGATCTTTTTCTTTGTGCTTGCTTCTGTTTCTAATCTCCTTGTGTGCAAAAATTATTTTTAAGGTTGTTTTTGAAAATTATTAACAAACACAATTCAACCCCCTCTTCTTGTATTTGCCTGTGTCAACTTCATAGTGTCCCTACAACTTTTAAATACTGATATAGAGTCGTATGTAAAGTTTCATGGTTAGATATTAGGCAGAACTCGAAATCACCACCTTGAGCAGAAGTTACTAAGCGACTATTTTAAAGCTAAATTTGAACATGTTTTACTTTCTATTGAAAAATGATATTGACATGATAGTTGTTTCTACAATTTTGAAATGTCAAAGTGTAAATGTGTACCAAAAATCAAGATAGATGGACTATTATAGCTCAGTTTAGACCCTTGCGATCAAAATTAAGAGTTTTAGGCCTAAATTAGTTACTTACATGGTCAAATTGTGATTCTGATGTAAAACTGCACAAAGCACTTTTCCAAATGTGTTTATAGGTAAAAATAAAATTACATACCATAGGATAACTTCATTGAAGCGGTAGAACCAAAGTTTGGCCTTTAGGTTCCAAATTCCAACATAAATAAAGCAAAAATAAGCATAATGAGACAATTTTCAAACCATTGAGAATTTCCTATCCAAGTTTCTCCTATAGTTTTATACTACTAAATTAAACTTAGATATTGAATACTCCCTCCGGTCCTTATTATAAGAAACAAAACCCTAAAATACACATACCAAGGAAATGCATTGAAATAAGCTAATTGTAATTAATATTCATATAAATTTACAAAAATACCCCTTCTACTCTTAATTAATGTTCCACTTGTATGCAAAATTGATACTATCTCGTAAATATAAATCCTATAATAAATGAGGGTAAAGTTGGAAAATAGCATTTAACATATGTCAAAATTGATGCATGTTTCTTATATTTTGGACAAAAAAAAGTACCCATTTGTTTATTATAATAAGGACCGGAGGTAGTATAAGGTTCATTGGTTCAGTATATCTCGAAATTGCCTCAGAACTGCAAAATACTTAAGTTATTGCCTAAAACTGAAATGTTTGTAAAATGTGTACTTAGGAAATGAGTTGGAAACTGAAACTTGACACACCAAATTCCTATGGTATAGTGATGCTCCGCACCAACAGTAAGGTTTTGCAAGTTTAAAAGCCAATAAAATCGGTTTCTTCTCAAATGAGATTGTCATATGCAAGTGAAATGCTAAATGAATTTCAGCCCCATTAATTGCCACAGTCGAAGGCACATTATTGCGTAGCAGTTCCCAATAGAAGCATAGGTGAAAATTGAAGTATCTCGGACGTCTAGCTCAGTCAAAGTCTTATTTTATTATTATTAATATTATTTAGTGTCATTAAAATAAGTCTATTTACTCTCTTTAACAGTACTAATTAAGTGTATAATTTTTCTCTTTCAAATAATTTTATTTCATTGGAATAATTAATTTTCATAATAGCAACTTTTGTTCCCTTTCCTTATTGAGATAGAAATAAATGGTATTTATGAGGCAAAATTTTCCCTCACATCACATTTGATAGTGGACCAAACTCTTCTAAAGTGAGTAAAAGTATAAAGTGAAGAAGTATGTGTGCATTCATCCTTGATTAGTCAAGGCAGATTGAAAATATTAAAAATAATAGATAAATATATATATATTTTTAAAATGGTTAACTTGCATGGAATAGTAGGTTAAATATATTTTTTTAAATGGTTAATTTGCACGGAATAGTGTGTGCATTCATCCTTGATCAACTTGCACGAGATATGTTTACTTGCACGAAATAATAGGATAAATGAATCAAATAGATTTTCAAGAGAGAATAAAAACTAATATGATAGATAAATATATTTTTAAAAAATGCTTAACTTACATACGAAAAAAAGGAGAATTAAATCAAATAATTTTTTTAGAGATAATAAAAAATAATATGCTAGATAAATATATTTTATAAAAATGGTTAACTTGCACCAGGCAAAAAGAAGAAATAAATTAAATCGATTTTCAAGAAAGAAGGAAAAAATTCAGATCATTACGAAGATAACAATGACGTATTTAGTTTAAGTGTTTAAATAACTTGCATTTATAAATGATTAATCATGTTGAAAGTAGTTGTTGCTTTGAAAATGTATATTAACTATTAAATGTTCAGAGAAGTACCATACTAAAGTAGTGAGAGAAGAAATGGTTAATGTTAACTTATAATTTTGCTTTGGAAAAAAGTTCACAATAAAACTTTAATAACTATTTTCATATATTATATTTTTATAATCTTCATACATGTCTTATTTTTAAATTATATTTTTAATATAAAAATTGTGTAGGAGACAATATGTACTTACTTTTTACACTTGAGCATCATTATTTGTATTGTAATATCTATAATAATTATTATGTCAATATCTTTTATAATTATGATCGAAGATTCAGATAAAATAAATTTTTAACATTTTTCGATATATAATTTCCCACAAAAAAATTTAAACCACAAAATATGAATTCAACAATTATATATTTAAAAAGTCCTAAAAAATAGTACATTCCTCGTATATGGTACGGGTCCATCAATCTAGTTGGGGGACAAAAAAATATTTTTTGTTATATTAAAAACATAAAGCGTGTATGAGAAGTTAAATTCATTTAAGACATAATAAAAAAATCTGAAATAATGAAGTTGTCCAAATTAAGAGATATTTTGAAATTCAAAAAAAAAAAAAATAGAAAGAAAGAAAAATAATGATGACCGGATCGTTGTGATGATGTCAATGTCATATCTCATTTAATATATCTCAACCAAGTTAAGCAAACAATATAATAAAAAAAATCAAATATAATTAATAAATATTAGAAACAAATAATGAATTAAAAAATTATTAAACTCCTTAGATGCTGCAAAATCAGATATTCAGTATATTTTACTCTTCGATCTTATTATTATATCAGAATTGCTAAATGAACACACATTTCTGACACTTACACCGTATATCACTGTAGCAAAATACTTTTTTAATGAATAGAATTTTAACATTAAAACAAGACATTTACGAATTAAGAAAATACTTAAACATACTAGAAACATTAGAACAAAATAAATATATTATTTTCCACCAAGAATTGGTCAGAAAAAGAATAAGAAAATTAAAGCAAGAATTAGAAAATTGTGTAGGATAATGGGATTATCTGAAGAATTAGAATCAGGATTTAAAGAATTAGAAAGAATATTGAAAGAATTAAATAAAAATATTATTCAATTAATCGAAAATACAGATAAAATTGCAAATTACACTTGCAATAAAATACAAAAAGGAATAAATGAAATAGAAAATATTAAAGAAACCTTAAATAATATTAATAAAGGAAAAGAGATAGATAAAAATGATGATATTATTAGAATAAAAATTGTTTTGGAACAACTAGAAAGCCTATTAGAATATGAAGAAAATAATAGATGTATAACAAAAAATGAACTAAAAGAAATTTTAGAATCCAGAAAATTAAAAGGAATAATAATTAAACAAGAACCAGAACAAGAATCTTCATGGATACCTACGCCTGTATCTTCATGGAGGGGATAAAAAAAGAATATATGGAAACATTAAAAAAAATCAAATGATTTAGAAGAAATCCAACAATTATTAGAACAACTCAAAATAGTTGAAGAAGAAAATAATCAAATACACAACATCGAAAAGATTGATAAAAAAGACATAGAAAACAAAGAAACTGAGGAAATAATCTTGAATTATAATTCATCTTCAGAATCTGAAGAAAACCATATAAAAATGGAAAGAGGAGAATATAGCGGAAAAAACCCTAAAAGAAAATGGGAAGAATATAAATATACACCTGAAGGAGCTTGGGATAAATATGAAACAGAAGCTGTGTATAATAAAGGATATGCAAGGAAAAATAATAATAAATGGACAAAAGTTCATGAAGAATTTAAACCTCGATACCATAATACTAGAAATATACTTGACCTTTACTGTATTAGAAATAAGGAAGATGTATTATTAAGATGGACGAATGAAATAATCCTAATGATCCTAACCGACGAAAGATTTAAACAGCTAAACTTTATAGAAACCAAAAATTTTGTGACATTCAAAACAACAGGGAATGTGCAAAAATTTCTAATAGGAATTAAGGATGCAGAATGGATTAACTTCGGAAGAATGGTAGATAATAGTGCAGACTATGTTAAATTAATAATGACTCTAATACACCAAGAATTTTTAGGATATAATTTAATGGAACAAAGAGAAAAGACAAATAAAACTCTAATTGAGAATGCCAAGTCACACCTTAATAGAATGCAAATATGTGATATGTGTCAGATTGAAAGCTTTATCTGCGAATATCAAAAATACTATTATCAACTAGATGAAGAAACTAAAGAAATATATAAATATATCTTTATAGATAAATTACCTTATCCATTAAATTCAAAAATTAATAAACTTTGGGAATTAAAACCCGATGAAACAGCAAATACTTTAGGGGGAGTTATTAAACTCTTATACCAAGAATTAAAGGAACAATGTTTGAATAGGGAAACAATTAGACAATTGAATAGAGGAAGTACTGTTATTTGTTGTGACATCCCAGAAATAGAAAAACCAGGAAAATATGGATGTGATAGAACAATAAGAAGAAAAAGAAAAAATTATAAGAAATCAAACCTACGAAAAATTTATCCTAGAAAAAAGAATTATTACAAAAATAATAAAAAGAAATATTTTAGAAAAAAGAGAACAACACCAAGAAAATACTGCCCAAAGGGAAAGAAAAAATGCGTATGTTGGATATGTAATGTTGAAGGACATTATGCTAATGAATGCCCTCAAAGGAAAGAAAAAGATTTTAAGGAAAAATCAAAAATAATAAAACAAGTATACCAAATATATGAACTCGAACCATTAGAAGAAGAATTAAGTAATTCAGAAATAAGTATATATGAATATACAGAAGATGAATTATCTTCAGAAGAAGGAGAATTCGAATAGTACCTATATAAAAATATTAATAGAAAAAAGTAAAAATGTAACAGAAGCCTATATAGATACTGGAGCAAGTCTTTGCCTTACAACTGAAGCATTGATTGATAATTGGGAAAGATTGGAAAAACCATTAAAAATACAAATTGCGCGCTGATAGATCAATACATTCTTTGTATTGGATAGCAAAAAGAATTACTTTGATAATACAAGAAAAAATATTTATAATACCAACAATATATAAACAAGAAACAGGAATAGATATAATTATTGGCAATAATTTCTTACGATTATATCAACCGTTTTGTCAATATTTAACATATATTACTCTGAGAACTCCGTATATTTATCAAAAACAAAAACGAGAGATTATTAAAATACCAATTATCCATACTTCTACATGTACTTATTCATCAAAGTTTCAACAGCTGAAACGTGGTGAGATTATTAGCTTAATTTGCACAAATATTCGTCATGCACTTATAAATTTAGAACCAAATAGAATAATTCCAGCCCATATCGAAGAACTTTTGGATAAAGTTTGTAGCGAAAACCCTTTAGATCTAAAAATAAATAAAAATACTGAATTAGTCGAACTAAAATTAAAAGACCCCACAAAAGAGGTAAAATGTAAACCAATGATTTACACAAAACAAGATAGAGATGAATTTGAAAAAGACATTGATGAAATGTGTAAAAAATGACTAATTAGACCATCAAATAGTAAACACTCAGCACCATCTTTTTATGTAGAAAATCATAATGAAATAAAAAGAGGTAAAAGAAGGATGATAATTAATTACAAACAAATTAACGATGCCATGGAAGGAGATGGCTATTTTCTTCCAAGAAAAGATTTAATTATTGAAAGGATTAGAAACATGGATTGGTTTAGCACCTTTGATTGTAAATCAGGTTTTTACCAAATTAGATTGACTGAAGAATCTAAGGCACTAACAGCATTCCGTTGTCCTCAAGGGCAATACGAATGGAATGTACTACCAATGGGATTAAAGCAATCACCAGGAATCTTTCAACGACATATAGATTCCATCCTCAAAGAATTCAAAGATTTTTGTCTTATTTATATTGACGATATATTAATCTTTTCAAAAAAAGGATTAGATGATCATTTTAAAAAGATAGAATTCGTTCTTAACAAATGTTATGAACATGGAGTAGTCTTAAGCAAGAAAAAAGCTGTCCTAGCCCAGAATAGAATTAATTATTTAGGATTAGAAATCGAAAAAAGGAAAATAATAATGCAACGACATGTACTAGAGAAACTTCAAAATTTTCCAACAACATTAAAGGATAAAAAGGATTAGCAAAGATTTCTTGGATTACTAACATATATTTCAAATGAAGGTTTTATCAAAAATCTTGCAGCAGAAAGAAGAATCCTTCAACAAAAACTAAAGAAGGATGCCCTCTGGACATGGACTGATGATGATGATAGACTTATTATAAAAATGAAAGATTTATGCCGGGATCTTCCTGAGCTATATCATCCATCGGATGACGATATAATAATTATTAAGACTGATGCCTCAAATGACTGTTGGGGAGGTGTTATGAAAGCTAAACCCCCTGGACACAAAAATGAATTACTATGCCGATATATGTCAGGAACTTTTTCAGACAGTGAGATTAATTATCCCACTCATGAAAAAGAGACATTGGCTTTGATCCGTATGTTGGAAAAACATCGGATTTATATACTGGATAAGGACTTTATTGTCCGAACCGATTCGACTTATGTCGCAGGTTTTAAGAACTTAAATTATAAAGGAACTTACAAACAAGGACGATTGATTAAATGGCAAATGAAACTTGCCGAATACAATTACTCAATCTCTCACATTAAGGGAGATAAAAATGTTCTTGCAGATATTTTATCAAGAGAATGGAGCAATCAACAACTGAAGACATAATGAAGCAGATTCAATATCAAGAAATGCTCGAGAAACAAAAGATGATGGAGCTTGACTTAATCAGAACAAATATTGAAGTACTAAAGTTTCAATTACAAAGAAGACCCATCAAAGAAGACCCTATGAAAAACATACAGGTACAAGAAAGCACTAATGAAAAATGGTACACTATCTTCAATGGACCACACCCAGGAATTTACAATGAATGGCACAAAGCAGCCCCTCACTGCATTGGAATCTCAGGAGTCCATCACAAAGGATTTCGTACCAAAGAAGAAGCAGAGAAGGCTTTGATCGACTACCAGAAAGAACAAGACAAGGATAAAGGAGTTTATCTTGGTCCAAGGACTTTCTCTGAAACCATAAAGACTCCACCAGCCCAAAAAACTTCATTAAGAATACTTGGAAGAATTCCTTCTTCCATCGATGACTATCAAATTCCTTCAAGAAAAGATCATGAACTTCAAGTTCAATTTTCCAAAGAAAATTTTTTTGAACACCTAAAAAGACTGACCCACTGGTCCGAAAAAGAAAAGATTAATTGTTTTTACATGGTCAACCGAAATATTTTCGGAATTAAGGCCGTAATTACTCCCGGAGCAACATCGATTTTTACATTTAATATGTTCTGTTGACGGCTCTGGGCAAGTATACCCAGTCGTGCAAGTAATACGGTGGTAAGACCGGTTTATCGTATCCACGGGGATTGGATGTCAACTACCAATTCGCAAAGTCAGCAACTATCTAGACTAAACAGAGAGTTCAAAACAAGCAAAAGAAAAGAAATAAAATCTTTTTGTCTTTTTGGGGACTTTTGACAAACACTTGGAGTGCAGAAAGGATATGTTGGGACTAGACTTCACCAAACCTCTAACTCATGTGCTATCAGGACTAGATACCTCCCATTCATGCTTCAGATATTAAAATCAATCCACTAAACTACTCAAACCCCGATTCCTCGGATGGCAAGAGCCTAAATCCACTAATAGACCCTAATTCCTTAGGTGGCCTAGATTAATGAATTTGCATTAAGATTAGGGATTACGCGATTACTAATAAACCTAGTTCCATTCCTAGATACAAGGCTTACTAGGTGATTAAATTCAGTTCCGGTTATGATACGAACGTTCCCATTGCATACCAAAACACAAATCAAGTCATGGGGGTGCTAGCCACAACAAGCATTAAGCACAGAAAAATATCCACTAATATGAAGACATGAACATAGATTAATCCGTCAAGATAAATACATAAACATAGGTTTGATTACATCTAATCCCAACACAGGGATTTAACTACTCATAAACAAAGAAAACCAAACCAGAGAAATAGGAAGGAAGAGGCTCCATGTGAGCTTTCCTTCTTCTTCAAAGCAACCCCTCTTGGCTCCCTTCTAGGGTTGAAACCCTAGCCCAGCTGCAGCCTCCAAATGCCTTCAAATGGACCCCAAAAACTCCACCAGTTCTGTCTGCTGCGCTCTTATTTATAGGTCTGCTGTGTGTCACGGCCGTGATGGCCATCACGGGCTGGCCGTGACGCGTTCTGTCCAAGGCGTACTTGCATAAAATGGGTTCTCGCGAGGCGAGCCCTTTGTTCGCGACGCGAATCCCGAATTACGGTAGGTCACGGCCGTGATGTGCATCGCAGGCAGGCCGTGACGATCTCGACTTTCTTCTTCGCTCTGCTTGATCACGGCCGTGATGACGTGATGGGCTCTGTTTGGCTCATATTCTTCACTTTTCAAGCTCTATTTCATCCAAGCTCCACCATGGCTGATTTTGATCATTTTTACATTGAATTCCTGCAAAACAACACCAAGACACCGCTTCACCCGTTCCAAGGGAAAATCTAATAAAAACCAAATAAAGAATGCCTAATCTATATGCAAAATGCATGCAAAAGAGTACAGAAAACATCATGTAAAATCACACTATCAAATCACCCCAAGCTTATTCAATTGCTTGTCCTCAAGCAATCACTAAGGCCAGAAGAATAAACAGAACATTGATAGTGAACTAAGAACCCGAGTACATACTAATCCAAGTAATAGGCATTTCAAAATATTCAGTAAGAGACAATCAATTCAAGTCCAATTAGAGGCTTAGGTTCCTTAGAATCATGTTCTCACTGATTTGGGCACTCTTTCTCTTTTGAAGCTCACCCCAAGCTTGTTCATTTGCTTGGCTCTCTTTTCTCACCACTCTCAAGTGTTTAGGGGTATATGACATTTCACTCAATTTTCCTCAAGGAATGAACCCTACCATAGGCTTGACTATCAACCAAATCTCTACTTTATTAATGAAAACAATTTAGAATCAAGAGGTCTTTTTCTTGGTTGTAATGTGGCCATGGGATTAATCGTTAGGTGGGGATAACAAGAAAAGGACATTTCAAAAGGTTACATAAACATCAAGCTTTGCAAACATGACCTTCTAAAATACCTTCTTGGGTTTTCACTTTATTTTTCCACCTTTCTTTTCTTTCTTTTCATTTTTATTTTTCACTTTTCTTTTTGTCATCCCCTTCTCTATTTATTTATTTTTTTTCTTTTCTTTTTCTTTTATTTGGAGAAGGGGAGATTTTTTTAACTCAAGAGAATTATTTTTTTTTTCTGATTCTTTTCCCAAACTTTTTCAACTACCTTTTTTACCCTTTTGTAATACTTTAGAAGGTCCCTTGTCAAACATATTTATCAAAACATTTCAGGGTACCAAGAAAAGCATTTTATTCATTCAGGCTCAAAATTGGGCAACTAAGGGGTAGCATTTCATCATTCAAAACTCAGAAGGCCAGAAAAATACCTATTGCCTCAATCATTTTCAAAAATGTTTTCAAAAATTTTCTAAGTTTCGAAATGGTTTCAAGTCAAGTTCTAGAGAAAACAAACCAAGAGGAATAACACTCTACACAAAGAATGGGGTAAAAAAAATTTTGAGTACCCCTTTGGCTCAAAATCTCACATTTTAGTTCAGAACTCAATGAAAAACACAAATCCAAAGAACCATATGCTAATTATCAACTATCCAAGATCATCTCAAACATTTTCATTTGCTACCATATCACAAGAATGAAAAAAATTGGGTTCAACAATTCACTATCACAAATTATTGGGCACTTAGTTTTCACAATCGGATACAAAATCTAAGCAAGGGCCATCTAATAATGTGACATGCAAAGCTATCATGCAAAGCTATATGAATGCAACATGAAATATGCAAATGCAAAATACCCCTACCCCAAGCTTAAAAATTTACATTGTCCCCAATGTAAACAATCAAGATAGAGAGAGGAGAAGAAAAATAAACTAAAGCAAAAAATTGGAACGGCTTACCGAGGCGGTAGCGGGTGTTAGTTCACATGCCTAGTCAGAATGAACTACATGAAAATTGGGTTGCTTTTTCTTGTCTTCTTGCTCTTCCCTCCTTCCTTCTTACCCTGGAATCACTTGGCAATTTTATTAGTAAAAGAAAACTCTTGATCTTCTCAAATTATTCAAGAGTTTAAAAATCAAAAATCAAATCTAACTAAACAAAAAGGAAAAAGGAAAAGGAAAAGAAAAATTGGGTTGCCTCCCAATGAGCGCTTCTTTAATGTCACTAGCTTGACTTATTAAAAAGCATCCACCTGGATCCTCCTCCCGGATCAAATGGAAATTGGGATGGTGATTGTAGTAGTAAAATGACTTTATTCTCAATTCCACCCAGCCATTGGGTGGAAATTCCATTGACCTTTGCAATTATAAATTCACTTCCTCTTGGGTCAAGTGTAATTTTCAAGAGGAAGTGTGACATACAAGTGGAAGGGGCTAACTTACCATTATCCACACATGCATGCAAGCCAACATATTTATTTAATGCAGAAAATTCAGCAAGCATGGTGGAGTGAGTGCTTTCCAAATGCACCGCCTTCTCACTTGTTCCTCTCCAAGGATGTGTGGAAGGTAATTCCTCTTGTTGTTGTTCACTTACCACCACCACTTCATTTTCAATTTGATCCATTCCCACAACCAGATTTTTCTCAAATCCTATTTCTTGTGGCTCTGTGGGAATCATACATGGTGGTGGAGGTGGCAAATATGAGCAAAAGGTTTCCCAATCCTCCTCGGAGAAGTTATATATAAGTCTTCCCGTCATATAATCAACTTGTGCGGGAGTATCATGGTCCATCAAATCCATGACGTCTCCCAAACACCAGTTGTCTTCCAAAGCGCGACTTGAGGCTTCCTCATCAGGTGGATAATAAAAATTGTCCATGAATTTCGTCCACCTGGAACTACCAAAGCTCAAAACAAAAAGATCAAATATATACAGAAAATAAAAGAAATAAAAATGTCTAAATTAGTTGCCTCCTTTGTTACTAATGATATTGGCAAAACCAATCCCCGGCAAGGGCTCTGTTTGGCTCATATTCTTCACTTTTCAAGCTCTATTTCATCCAAGCTCCACCATGGTTGATTTTGATCATTTTTACATTGAATTCCTGCAAAACAACACCAAGACACCGCTTCACCCGTTCCAAGGGAAAATCTAATAAAAACCAAATAAAGAATGCCTAATCTATATGCAAAATGCATGCAAAAGAGTACAGAAAACATCATGTAAAATCACACTATCATGTTCCAGTTTGGACTTATTGAATGTCTCTACCTCAGTCAAGACTTGGAAGAAATCAAATTATTTCCATATAATTTGAAAGAAGCCATCCAGAACTATCAAAAGAATGTCGCAAAGGATAGAACCATCTTCCTGAAGTTCTATTCAGCCTACCCAGATTTTGCAACTAAACAACCCACAAAGAATTTAATCTTCATTGGAGTAAGTAACAATACTTTCTCTATGCGAGATGAACCTACTGGAGAAGAATACAGCGAAGAAAAGATTGTTACGATCCTAGCAAACCAACTGGCAAGCATCTTTACTCAATGTCAGATAATTGGCAAAGACTCTTTCATAAAAGCCATGTACAAAGGTCCACATACTTTGCTACTCAGCAAAACTAGTGGAAAATTGATTCGAGAAAGAGACCTAGCACTACTGACGAACTTTGAATTACCATTCTACACGTTACAAGGACTTTCGATGAATTACCAACCATCTGTCCTCGACTTATTGTGCTCAATGATTAAGGAGAATGGCAATCACGCATGTGAAAGATAAAAGCAGAAAGACCGTCGGCAAGATGACAAGGATTTGACGAAGCCATTATTGAAGAATGAGCGTAAGCATCGACATCATCAAGCATTATTGGAAGGATGACGTAAGCAATGACGTCATCATAAATTATTAATGTCTGATTGATTGTAATAATTTAGGGACTTTTTTGTAAATTACTATGCTTTTCTACTTGTATAAATAAGAGCCCTCGGAAGCAATGAAGGCAGAGCATCTGAACGAAAGTTTCAATCTCTCTCTTCTCTCCGAGAAGTTCTAAGCTTTGCTTAGCGATTCCTTGAGTGTGGAATCAACCCAGTTCTATGTACTTCACTACTGTTTATAAATAAACTACTTTCAATATATCCCTCTACTTCATTACTACTTTACTTTCATTACTTCCAACTACTCGTTGAAATTCCAACTTGACTTAGACGGAAGCTGCGGTGGACCAATAAACCCAGAATTACTTCAAACACCAGATCAGGTATGACTCAGAAACCATTTAGTTTTATTCAGTCTATACTAGAAGTAAATCGTGTCTGAAATATAAAAGGAAATAATTAATAATACTGATGTAGAACATTTACAAATTACTGAAGAAGACGGAAACTATGAAGGAAGTATTTTAATAGATCCGAAATTATTTCAAAAGATTCAGAAGGAGGACTTGAATTTATCTAAAGATGCAAATATGAAAAAATTAGGAGGAATAATGAAACGTTTTAATCAGAAAGAAAATATAATATACTATGGAAAAATAATTAACGAAACACCAATAGATATATCTGAAACACAGGGAAACACCTGTATACAATTATTGAATAAGAAGAAATTAATTGAGTTAAAAAGAAATTTAAAAAAGGAATCACATAGAAAGAAAATATGTTATATTCATATAGGAGCAATACAAGTCTTAATTAAGGCAACATTTCAAGAAGGAATAGATTCACCTATTGAATTAGTTCTCAAGGTTGATAGAATAACAGATCCTAAAGATAAAATATTAGGAGTAATCGAAGGAAATTTAGCCTATGTCAAGCTAAAATTTGAAATTCATCCAGATATTGGAATACCATTAGATACCCAAAGATTAGATCAATCACTAACTATGGAACATAGATTTTTAAGAAATAATCTAATGAGACCAGGAGACAAAATTTTCTCAATTACTTATTGTGTCAACTATGCACTAACAAATTCACATCATAGTATTACTTTCAGAAATAATGACAGAATAGATATACCAAGACTATTTGAAGAAATATGAAAGATTTATTATCCTAAAAGAAATGACTTAACAGGATTAGGAATTTCTATAAGAAATCCAAGATCACTAAGTTTTAGGCAGATCCCTAAACCAATTACTTTCCCAGAAACAGAAGAAAATAAAGACGAAAATATAAATAAATTATCAAACCAAGTAAGAGATCTAGCCCAATATTTGAGAAATAGAATATAAACAAAGGAAAAGAATTAAGAAATATTTATGAAAAATCTTATAATAAAATAAATCAAGATAAAAAGAACATAAATGATTTTATGAATATCTATGATAATCATATTAAAAAAGATAAAAAAGATAAAAATCGAAAACAAATGGAAAGATATATTATGGAAAAGGAAAAAGAACTAAATAATATAAGAAACAAAAGGAAAGAACACAAAAAACAAATAATAGAAAAAATAGAAAAAATAGAGGAAATGATTTCGAAAAAATCAGATCAATTATCAACTAGTTATTTTAAAATAACAGCGCCAATTTTTGAAGATACTAATTAAAATGGAAATATATTCTGAGTTTGACATTCAAACAGAAAATGAAATTATGAGTGTACTAGTAATGGATTTACCTATTGATTGTAAACAACTAGTAATTGAAAAAATAAAGACTCAAGTTAGACAAGAAGATTATTATCTTGCAATTATTTCGTTAGATATAGAATGAAACTATATGGAAGAAATATGATTATCTTTTGAATATGATAGACTATCATTATCTGATATATATGAAGAATGGGATTTATTAGATGATTAAATGGATCAAGAAATATTAAGTATTTTGATAATGAAAATACCCAAAGACTGCAAGCAAATAATAATTAATAAAATAAAACACCAACATTGGCAAGAAGAACTCTATTTAAAACAAATAGTGCAAAGAGTACAATTGGCATTTTGTGAAGAAGAACGAGATCAGTTAATCAAAGATATAATGGAAATAGATGAATCTATAATGGACTATGGATATGAATTATTAGTAACCCAAATTATGCATGAAAATAATCATTCAGATTATGCCTAATTACTACCACTACCTGGGAAAAGATAGAGGATGCAGATTTGGTATCGAGTAAGTAAATCTTAGCTAATTAATAATGAGTACTCTATACATAGAAAAATTTGTTCACTATCTAAGTATGATAGATTTAACAAATCAAAATAGATTAAAAAACTTAGTACAAGAATTAAACGAAGAAGCCACTGATACATGTAATAAACACATGGAATATCATTGTTAGTATTGTGATTGCAAACAATATGACAGAAAAATAGATTTAATAAAAAATTTAATTAATAAAATAAACGAATGGACAGATCAAAATGATCAATAGATCCAACGACTTGCAACACGTACGCACTATTGAAGTATCGCTACGGTGTCGTAAAAACCGTGTCAGCTTAGCAAAACTCTTATTATATAGATTCAAGAAAGGCTTCTCTACTTTATTCCTCTTGACTCAGAATTTTGAAAGAAGTCCAAGACGATCTGATGGACCAGCTGATTCTTGTCTTTAACCAAACGGTAGTTATCGTGAAAAGAAAATGTCGATATATGTTTCTGGTTGGGACAAATTTTAGAGATGCATCATGCATGTACCTGCTTCCTTTGTCCTTAGAGGCACGAGGCGTCGGGCCCTAATAAACCTATAAACATAAACAATTGCATACATACATTTAATACCATGCAAGTGGCACATATCTTTATTGCAACTTGATAATTAATGCTCATCCGCAAAAGTCTTAACCATCATAACGGTATCCATCATGGATTCTAATATTTCAGCACTTTTTCTCTACTGTGCATAGGACGAATATAATTAGAATAAGGATTTTCGTTAATGAAAATAATGTACTCAACTATATATAATAACTGTTTCACTTCTTGAACGATCGAGTTCAATTTACAATAACAATAACACACTAAAATTAAATCCTTAAAAAAAGTACTTTTAAAATTTCATTATTTTTTTAAAAAAATACGTAATTTTTTACTGGGCATTTTTTTTGGGTATTTCTTTTTTTCATTCTTCATTGGATAACAACCTTTAATCACCAAACAATGCCGTGATTTTATGCTCAAATATAATCGAGTAGTATCCGGTATAGATAAGGATTAAAGTAATATATATTGTTAATGTAAAAAGTTTTACACTGATATCTATTGATATTTTGATTTGTTTGTTTTTATTTTAATAATTAAGAGGAAGAAATAACAATAATGTTGTTTTGTCAATATATTATTAGAAACAATGCATGAAAATTAAATGCATATAGATATAGTTGAATTTATATGGTAAATTTACATTCAATATTGGATTGAATAACCATTAAGAATGGTTAGACTCATATTATAATACACCTTCGGACTCAATTATAAGAAAAAATAACTAATTTCACACTTATTAAGGAAATTATTTAATTTAGTTTAATTGTCTTGATTTATGTAAAAAATGAGTTATAATTATTAAACTACCATTTAATTGTCTCGGGAATATACAATGTCCTTGAAAAAGTAAAGTGAGAATTGGTTTTGAACTCACAACCTTGGGGGTTATGAGCCAAATCCCTAACAACTGGACCAACCCTCGTTAATAAAGTAAAGCATTATTATTTTATGAAACTAAAGAAATATTGATAATTTGCTTATCTTATACTTTTTATGTAGCATTTTTACGTAGACTTTTCATATCCATAAGTCACATTGAACTCCAACTAATCATATAAGAAGGTAAAGCTTTTTTAGTATTTATTTTTTTCATTCACAAAACTCAAATTAAGTCAAGACATTACTTCAGGAAAATCAAACTTCACAGCCACTTATATCAATGGATCTAAAAACACTGGTTAAAGAATACACAAATAATAAATTTTTATGAAAAAACAAAACTTAAAATTTTTTTAGTAAAGGCATAGTAGCATTCTAACCAATGTTTTTTTTATTCTCCCTCCAGTGGTTGTGGGGAGCAGCTCATAGTAATATTCTCGCCCATGTTTTAAAAATCCGTCCAATCAAAATCGTTGTAAAAAAGTGCGGTTTAATATTTAATTGATTTAACTAATTTAATCGATGATTGGGTGTAAATATTTATATCTATATTCTATCTCCTATTATATATATATATATATATATATATATATATATATATATATATATATAATACATTTGCGAACAAACTCAAAGTGAAAACCTCCACATGTCAATCTCTGGAACCTTCGCTCATCAAACGTGGCAACATCAGAAACATTTCCTCCATTTTTTGCTTATGTGTCGTGTTGTGATTGATTTGAAGTAATTATAGTAATGATCATAATTTGGTCAGATTTGCATTAGGATCAATTTATTGATAATTGATATAATTTGCAATGAAATTATTGACAATAATGATTGTAAGATACCATTTTAAGTAATAAATCCTCAAAGAAATCTTGTATTTATCTCCCCAAAATTAAACGTATATTATAATATACCATTTAAGTAATACAATTGTATTTAAAGACTAATTGGTCAATAATTTATAATAAAAACTAATTCAAAATTAAATTTAAATTTTAAAATATGCTCAAATTAAAAGGTAATTCAATTTTCTTCATCATGATTATTCAATCATAATATCATATTAAAGGAAGCATACGAGAGATTTCCAAATTATCTCCTTGAAGTGCTTTCACATCTATTCCCAATCTGGTATCAATCAAATTGCTAATAAAGATTGTCAATCAAGCAAAATATAGGTAGTAAAAAAAAACATGTTTTTCAAAATCTTCATGTTCTGCTCCTTTCCCGGTTAGAGATAGAAGATCCTCTGAATTGCTTAGTGCCTTTTTTATATGCTTATACGATGGTCACAAAAAAAGGTGTACATATATCTAATATATATGATATTTTACTTTGAATCCCGAATGCATTTTATTATAATTTTTTTTATCATAAATGCTAATAGCTGGTAAAACTTAAATATGTTAATGATGCTTTTTAATCCTCTATAAACGAAAATGGGGAATCAAAATTTAAAGGCATTGATTGATCACAAAACAAATCTTGAATTAAAACTTGAGATATATTTCTGATGCTTTTTTAATCTTCTAGAATTAAATCTATAATTATATATTATATTATATTATATTATATATTATACATATAAATATATAATATATAATATGTAATATATAATATATGCATAATGTATAATATAATAAATAAATAATGATAAAACGGAATATTTATGCAATTTTTTATATGATTTTTGATATGTTTCTATATATAGATGAGTCAGTAAATCATTACTTAGATGACATTTTTATATGATTTTTGATTTCCTCCCCTTATAAAATAAAATAAAATATTTATGATGTCATTGAGCTGTTGACTATCTATTTAAAGGACAAAATGATATGATTGATTTCACAAGGAAAACATGCAGCACTCTATCTATTCAGCTATCGTTTCTTGAGCATGTCTTTATTCATGCCTTCTTTCAGTGTGATACGATTCTTTAGATCTTCTCTTTACTCTTCTCCTTCTACTATCTTCAAATTGACTCTTCACACTTTTCTTTCTCCTTTGACTTTTTGATATTGCAATTGTGGAGCAACAAGTACTTGCAGATGAGCACGAAGATTACAACCATAATGGTTTGCTCATTTAGTGTTTCATTGTTTTTGCTCTACAATCAAGACTTCTTCGTTATAATACTTTGATAATTTTTTTTTTCCTTTTTTCTTGATTACCAGCGAGATATTGTGATTGGATTTTTATTCCTATATTAAGACTCAATTTTGATTCTTTTATTGCAGATCCGTTTTTTCTTTGAATTAATTAAAAATGTGATATGTTTGAAGTAATATTTAGGTTTTTCATTCTTACAAATTGATTTTTTTTTATTGCACTATTTTTTAACTAATGATGAGTTTTATTATATTTTTTTTGTCCATGTACTAACACTTGGTTTGGCAATATTGGAGTTTGTTTATATTTAGATACAAAGGTAATGTCTTTTATGAAAGCTTTTTTATGTTGGAGATTCTCTTTTATTCTTTTGAATAAGGGATATGGAGAATAAGAAGATTGTATATCATTCTTTCTCTTATCAAAATAATATCTTTTGGTATCAAGCGTGAATACGTTGAAGCTCCTTCTCCCGCACCATTTCGGCAAGCAAACGAATATACAAATCAAATGTACATCTATGATAAAGTGATGATCAATTAAAAGAAATTACATACTATTCATTAGCTATGTTAATTTATTGTTTAGAGAAATATCATTCAAATTAGTTCTCTTCATGTAGGTAAATTAATTTTTTACTATTAGTTAAATTTATTTATTATTCAAAATTCAAAATTTTGGATTCATCATATATAATATTGTGTATATTATTTTCTAATATTCTAATATTAATTACCTATATTCTTTATTCAAATCTAATCTAATATATTATATACTAGTAACTGAACCCGTGCAACGCACAGGAATAATTTTTATAAAAATATAGTTAGAAATTAGAATTACTTAATACAAATAAAAATATACTAAATATGGTTAAAATCTATAAGCATTAGAAATAAGATATATTTACATTCTTACAAATTCGGTTGTCACTTCAAGTTTTATGTCAAATTTATGGATGAATTACAAATTTTAACCCATGTTGATGATTAATTTTGACTCCTATGAGTTTAAAGGAATGACAATTTCATAATTTGACTTTCATACATCAAGTAAAATTTCTGAAAAACAACTTTACGCGTTTCCATACTGAAGTTTAAATATGACCTTCCTGGAATAGTAATATTTAAGAGAGATCAATGAAGAGGTTAATAGTGATCATTTCCCAAAATGCATATTGTTTTAAAATTTAATCTTTTAGTTTGTTGCATATTTCAATTGATTATAACTTTCATATAAAATTTAAAAAGTGCGGAAGGAACCAAAATTTAAACCAAAAACAACTAAATGACAATAATAATTGAAGTTTATACATGATTGATTGGGTGTTGTATCCATCATGCTGGATTGAGATAGTGTGAAATTATTTCTTTTTCCTGAAAGAATGCGATTAGAAGATGACAGTGTAGACAAAGGTTGCCTTCGACAATTCCTCTGGAATCTAACATCTGCTTTTGATGTCCCATATTTTCTTTTCCTCCGAAATTGATGCCTAAAAATTCCACAAAAACAACAAACATAAAATATACGAAAAAATGATTGGTAGCATTTTTAATTAATATAAAATTGGAAAAAAAAGGAAGTATATGGATACCACTATTAACTGCATTCATTCGTTACAGGGGCATTTCTTTGAGTTGGTCTCCATTGCTGTATCCAGCGAGTCTGCAAGGTAAAATGGGAAAGACATGATTTATTTCATGAATGAGTTAATCATTTTGTTTGGTTTTTGTTTAAAGCAGTAGTAGGTAGGTAGTTTTAGTTAGAGAATATATATATTTTTTCAAATATATAAAATCATATATATATATATATATATATATATATGTATATTGTTCAAATATCAAATCAAATCATATCATATTCATATATTTGGTCATATATTTTTTAGAATATTTAAGCATATAATAGTTAACGAAATAAATTATGAAATTTAATAAATAATTTATAACATTTTAATAACATAGACCAAATTGTAAATATGGAGAATATATTATGTTTTCCTAATCAAATACATGGAGTCGATTTGAATAAAACTTATGTTTCAAAATTAATTAGAGTGATCAAATGTATTATAGAAAATAAAAAAGTGTTGAATGAAAAGTTATAGAAATTAAATGAAAATAATAATAAGAGAATTATTTTCGACATTAAAAAAACTTTTACTTTTATTAAATTAAGTGATAATAATAAAAAGAGAATTTAAAACATCAAATTTTAAAATAAATGTTGTAAATAAGATCTTTGGAATATAATTAAACCGGATATTAATATTATTTTTTATACTAAGATAGATATTAATTTGCTTGATGATAAAATCCAGTTAATGACCAATTAAGATTTGTAAGTTTTGAATAATGGTGTATGAATAATTGATTTGACAAAAATAAATAATCATAAAAGATTTTAATATCTGATAAAGAGATTTCATGTAGAAATCAAATATGAATGTTTGATTTAATCATTTAATTGGAATATGTTTCCAATTAAAATATCCATTTTTAGCTTAAAATCAATTGTATAATGAATAATGAATTGTAATGAATACGAATGAATTATGATGGTTTTAATTTCCTTAATGGATTTTGAGTTTTTTCAAAAAAATTTAAAATTAAATATGAACTAAATTTATAAATAATGTCCAAATAAAAAAAGCCTAAAACATTAGTATATAATATTAGTATGTATCACATGCAAACCATAATAGCAGATTTCGTATAATACGAAAATGGTATTCCCAGATTTCATGTTCAAAATTTTATGAGCTTATATGAAATTTAAATTACAAATTACCAATTAAAATTTACCCTACCCCGACCATATGGCTTTTAAATTTCATAATGTTTTAAATTGTTAAAGTTTAATGCTGATATGATATTTGTGTTAATATATGAGCTCATATGGTATATAGATTAATTGTGTTAATGAGACACACAAATATGAATATGAATAAAATCACATTGATATACAAATATGAATTGATTGAACTAATTAATACACAAATATGAATTAATGTATTGTGAAATAAATTCATATTTATTTAAATTGAAATAGTAATCAATTAAAAAATCATCTTTCCATCTTCACGTGTATTCCCATTATATTCAAATTGAATTAATTAATACATTCCAGAAATCATATATATAGTTCAAATCAAATTGAAATATTAGTAAATAAAAAAATCATCTTTCCTTCTTCACGTGTAATCCCATTAATATCATATCAGTAGGTGTACTTCCTTTTCAATTAATGATTACACCAATTACATTTTAAGATACTTAAACTACTGATGCGGTGTATTTTTTAAGATAAATAAATAAAGGCAAGTGCACCTCGTCGCAATCAAGTAATATGGTGGTGAGACCGGTTATCGTATCCACAGGGATTGGATGTCAATTACCAATTCGCAAATTCAACAACTATCTAGACTAATCTAAAATATGAGAGATTAAAACTAAAGAAATAAAATATTTTTGTCTTTTTTGTAATTTTGTCAAACACTTGGTATGCAAACAGGGATGTGGTTAGAATTGTCGGGTTTAGACTACACTAATCCTCCCTTAATTGCAATGAAATGGTAATCAACACAAGTCCTAATTCAATTATGCCAATCAAGCCTTTTCTAAAATACTCAAGCCTAATGTCTTAGGTGCATTGAGCCTAAAACCCCAAATTAAACCCTAATGTCTTAGGTGGAATAACTTGAGATTTTGCATTAAGTTAAGACTTATAAGATTGCAAGCAGCCAACACCTATGTCTAGATTCTTGACCTACTTGGCATATGATTCATGAGCATGCCTTAACACCAACCTTTCAGTCATCTATTAAAGCAACATATCATTCCTATGGGTAGCTAATCCAAGGAAAGCATTAAACACAGAATCACATACTCATACGAAATAGAAACTTGTATTAAAATACCAAATCAATTACAACAAGTTCAGAAAAGTTACATCTAACCCCAACAATGGGGATTTAACTACTCATGATAAGGAAATACAAAAAGGAAAAAGAGAAGGGATGAAGAACACTCATAGACAAGCTTCCTCCAATCTTCTCTCCATCCAAGAGCAGAGAAAACACCCCCCTTTTTGGGTAGAGACCCTCTCCAGCCACCAGCCTCAGCCTGCCTCCAAGTGCAGCTTCTTTTAGGTTAGAAGTTAGTCTCTTTTTATAGATCAGTATCGCGTCACGGCCGTGACAGCCATCACGGCCAGGCCGTGATGGTTTCTGACTTGGGCGCCTCTTCATTTAATGATTCATCACGGCCGTGATAGCCATCACGGCTAGGCCGTGATCGTTTCTGACTTTTCCAACTAGCAGGTCACGGCCGTGATATCCATCACGGCCAGGCCGTGACAGTTTCTGACTTTTGGCTCAATCTTTCTTCAGCTACTGCTCCCTCACGGCCGTGAGGCCCATCACGGCTAGGCCGTGATACTCTCTGTTTGGCTCATAACCTTCACTTTTCAAGCTCTTTTTCAGCCAAGCTCCACCAAGGCTGATTTCTGGGCATTTTTCCATTAAATCCTGCAAAACAACACCAGAAACCACCTCATCCGTTCCAAAGGAAAAACTATACAAAATCAACACTAATTTGGCCTAACTATATGCAAATGCATGCCGAAATGTACATGAAAAATGAGGTGAAATCACACTCACCAACTACACTAATTAGCTACAAAAAAAATTATCATATTGATTGCCTTATTATTCTTGTAACATCCGTGATTTTATGTATGGTTTACGTATGAGGATTAGGGTTAGGACTTGGATTATATAGTTGAGATGTGGTTTGAGGCATAGTGACCTTTGCATGTTAAATATGCAGCTTTTTCGGGTGAGTTTGAACGTAGAGATCAATTAGGGTTTCCCGATTATCGTCTTTAAGACGTATGAGTGTGAAACAATAAATTTGGAGTTAGGGTTGAGATTAGGCATTTTGGATGGTTTGAGGTTGTTTATTAGGTTTAGATGAGCCTATATCTCAAATTTGAGGTCAATCAGACTTCAAACGAGCTCTGAACGTGAAGAAACGCGTGAGGTCAACGTTGCTGACTAGAGGCCACGCTGAGCGTGGGGGAGTTGACGTTGAGCGTGGGGAAGTGTTGCCATGCACGAGGACACGTGGCGGGTGACGTGGCACGCATGCAAGCACGCTGGTGGACGCTCCCACGCTGAGCGTGGGTAAACTCACGCTGAGCGTGAGCGCTAGGAATTTGAAAAAAATAAAAATGGCTCAAGTGATTTCACTTAAGCCATTTGAAACCGAAAACAGAGAGGGAGACCTGAGAGTTGGAAAGAACAGAAAGCCAGAGAGTTCTAGAGAGAGAGAGGGAGAGAATTAGAGAGAGAATTAGAGAATGAGAGAGGGAGATCACTAAAGAACCCTAAAACACCATTGTTCAAAGCTTTAGGAGCTGGAACATTTTCAGAGAAATCATCACCGTGCCTTCATCCTCCGTTGGATTGTGTCCAAATTTAACATGGAGGTTCTAAGCTAGTAGTTCTTCATATCTAACGGTTGGAAGTTTTGTACCTTTCCCAGAGTGTGAGTGATTCAGCCTAGAAGTTGGAGTTGAGTTCAACTCGGATAGCTCCAGACCAGTCATCTTGAGAGGTTCATCCCTGGCTCATCCACCGTTGGATCGAGCTGAAATGTTTGGAGAAGGTAAAAGGAAGGTATTTCTTTAATATCACCGTTCAATTTTGTAAACAAATTTCTAGATTGTGATATGTGAGGTCAAATCAGTGGCGGATTTGGTGGTATTTGCTGACGATTTTGAGTTCCTTACAATGTGCCTTTCACAATGTGATCCGTAGGTGTGTTTTGAGGCACGGAGACCTTATTTCTAGGTGAGGCAGAATCGAGGAGTTTCGAGGACGCTTCTTTTTAGTTCGTTTCGTCTTGTTCCGTGTAGCGCGCGACTCTCCAGGTGGGCGGAAAGAAACTAACATCGGAAACGACGCGGTTACATTTAATTCGATAATAGCATAGGGCGACCCAAACCCCATACGAGAGCGAGTAGTGGACAATGTCTATATCACATTGGGGACTACTTAGTGGTACCGGTGATGATATAGAAATTGTGCGTTTATTGTCGTTACACTATATATATATATATATATATATATATATATATATATATATATGATTATTTTATTATTTGATAATTGTCTGCTTGACCATTTGATATGGTATTGGTAATTGATATTATGAGTGTTGGGAGTATTGAGACTATGTTTATATTTAATATTATTATATTGTTGTGGTGATTATTATATTTGGAAATGATGTTATGACATGATGATATATGATGATGATTTTGGATAACATGATGATGATTGTGATGATATGATGAGTGTTATGATTGCACTTAGAGGTTGAGTGTTATAATTTATGTTGAGACATGATGATGTATTGGGGAATGCATATGATATGAGATAGTAGTGCCTAACCGAGATGATTACTGGACTATAATGATGAGATTGATGTGATGAACTACTTTGAGCTTAATTATGAGGTTATGATGAGTGGTTAGGGCACTAGGGGGACCTGAAACATGGTCTGTGACATAGTGGACCTGAAACATGGTTGTGTGGACCTGAAACATGGTTGTGTGGGGTCTATGCCTCGGAACAACCACTATCAAGGTACCATTTAACATCTTGGCCTTCCAACACACCTACAAAACATATTTTTCAAACCTTTCTTTTAGGTACCCAAATCTGGTTGGGTCCTTTGTTGTTAGTCATCACATATGTTCCCTTATGAACCCATATTTGCTTAACATTTATCCTTGAAGGATTTCTAAAATAGCATGTAGAAGCAGTGTGTCTTTTTCTAGCATAATAGAAACATTTGACAAAAGGACTAGTAGATGACTTAGGTGCAACAAAGAGTTTCTTAAAAGCATTTTCATGCATTGCTAGTTGGTATCCTATTCCAGCTTTATCATATACTCCTTTTTGTTGTCCTAGAATAGCATTAAGATTATCTCTTCCTAAAGTAAATTTAGAGAGAGTGGATTTTAGTTTTTCAACCTCTTTTTCAAACATATTGCAATTTGAGCATGTAGAGCTAAATGCACTTAGCCTACTGTTTTTAGCTTCTAGTTCTTTATTCTTAATTTGAAGAGTTGCATATTCACTACATTGTTTAGCAATGACTTTCCTAGATGACATTAATTGCTTAGCAATTTTCAGATATTCACTATGTAATTCATCAAAGGCATCTTGCAGTTCATCATAAGTAGGGGGAAGATCATTTACCTCATCTTCAATTTGTGTCACTTTGATGACTGGTCATAAGGCAAATATTTGCCTCTTCTTCCTCATATTCTTCAGAGGAATCCATGTCATTCTCCTCCCATGCTATGTATGCTCTTCTTGGCTTTTTGTTCTTCTTGTCTTTGGACTCAAAGCTGTCATGCTTGTCCTTCTTTTGAAGCCTTGGACACTCATTCTTATAATGTCCACTTTTTCCACATTCATAGAATTTTACATTTGTTGAACTTTCACTTTTTGAGAGATTCTTTTTGGAAAAGAAGTTTGAGGGTTTTTTGTTGAAGGTTTTCTTCTTCTTGAGAAACTTCTTGAATTTTCTGACAAGCAGTCCCATGTCTTCTTCAGAATCTTCATCCTCCTCAAGTTCTTCATCTTCATCACTGTCATGAACTTCCTTGGAGATATGAGCCATTAGTGATAAGCCTTTCTTCTTTTTCTCCTTCTCTTCATGATCATTCAGGCTATGGAGTTCCATCTCATGTTCTTTAAGTTTTCCAAACAGTGTAACAATGTTCATAGCTTCTAAGTCTTGAGCTTCGGCTATAGCAGTGATCTTTGGTTGCCATTCTCTTTTCAAGCATCTCATAACTTTGTTGATTTGTTGTTCATCTGAAATAGTCTTTCCAAGTCCATATAGTTGATTCACAATGTGAGTAAATCTCCTTTGCATATCATTGATATCTTCATCTTTCTTCATGTGAAAGAGTTCATATTCATGCATGAGTGAGTTCATTCTTGCTTTCTTCACATCACTTGTCCCTTCATGAGTAACTTGCAGCGTATGCCACATTTGTTTTACTGTCTTACAATTAGAGGCCCCAAAAAATTCATCATAACTCAAAGCAGTAGTTATAATATTCTTAGCTTCAGCATTATAACTACTCTTTTCTTGTCCTCATCATCCCAATCAGCTCTTGGCTTATTTGTCTTGGTGCCATCTGCATCAAGATTATGAGGGATGTATGGACCATTTTGAATAGCATCTAATACATCAAGACCATTTGCCTCAAGGAATATTAACGTCCTTTCTTTCCAATACATATAGGCAGCGCCATTGAATGCAGGGGGTCTTGCTAGAGAAGCCCATTCTCCCAAGATGTCTTTTGAATCCATCCTCTTACGCTTTTAAGCTTTATACAAAAGTAAAAGCTCTGATGCCACTTGTTGGTTGTGGCTTCTAATACTTAAGAAGGGGAGGTTGAATTGAGTATGTGTTATTTTAAAAATATTTCCCCTTTTTGCAAAAACTAAAACTTTTTCTCAGTTTCTTGAAAAATGTTTTGTCAACCAACTTAAACAAAAACAAGTTTTTGCTAAGTGATAGATTGAAAACTTTATTCTTTTACAAGAAAAAGATAGATGAAAAGATTGATTGAGATATTATGCATTCACAGATTTGCTCCTTAACAATTTGCCTAATTACACATTCATCAAATAAAGCAATTAAAAGAGTTAAGGGATAGAGAGAAATGCAAACGGAGATTTTATCCTGGTTCAGCTACCTCCTTTGCTAACCTACATCTAGTCCCCACTTTGCAGTGAGTTTTGTCCACTAACAATCAAAACAATTACAGGATTCTTTACAAGCTTCAACTCCCAGGTTCCTTCTACCCAATTGAAAGCTTTTCGGTCAAAGCAATCTTGTAATTCCCAAGAGTCCCTTCTACTCTTGGCAAACCATCAAGATTCCCTTCTACTCTTGATCTACACAGAGAGAACACCTTCTCTCTAATCTTCCTTTTTGCAGCAAGAAAGGTTTTTGTTTTGATTCTAAGAAATCAGAAATTATAAATTGAAGTTCTAACAGAAATATATCAAGTATTCTCGATGAAAAGATCTCTCGAAGAATTTCGTCGTTAATCTCATTATTGAGTGAATTCGTTGTTTAGAAAGTGTTTACCCAAGCCATCATATAGATGTTTGTCAAAATAGATCCGTTGGGCATACTTCAAAAGTCAATTAAGATCAAAACAAACTTTCATTGAAAAATCAGTTATCAGTCAATCGATTGTCTAATTGATGTATTAATCAAAGATTCAATTTTTATATCTGAATACATCGATTGCCTAATCGATTGTGTTCTTGAAAAATCTTGATTCTGACTGATACATAGATGTGTACATCAATTGTGTTCTTGAAATAAAACATAAGAGTTCTCAGCCCAGAAGTCTTTACATCGAATGGTAAATCGATTACATAATCGATCGTTCTATCATTTTTAAAAGACTTAACTTCCGTTCTGTATTTACATCGATGTACCAATCGATTGTATGCATGTTTCCATAAGTGTTGGCTTCTGTTTAGCCTTATGCATCGATTGGTCAATCGATTATAAGCTTTTTTCAAAAAGTGTCAGCTTCTGTTTCACCTTATACATCGATTGTGCAATTGATGTACTGAAGCTTGTTTTGCATTTTTATCAAGTTAGTCACAATCAATCGATGTATACATTGATGTATACTTTTATACATTGATGTACACATTGGTTTTCATTAAAAGTTAGTTAATTAATTGAAAGTACATCGATGTACACATAGATGTACATAACTTTCAATTAATCCTTTTTCCTTCTAAGTTCATTTTACTATATGAAAACCTTTTTAGTTTGTTTTTATGAGAGCTATTTCAAAAAGAAAAACTTAAAATATTTCTTTACATTGATAATCTAATATTACTTGAGATCCTTTGAGATTCTCCTTTGTAGTTCTTCATTTTCAAGCATTCCTTCATGATCATTCTTTTGCTCCTTTGATCCTTTGCATCCTTTTCCTTGCATTGATTATATCTTATACAAACATACAAGCTTGGAAGGAAATTAATGAATCAAAATGTAATTCAAGTTAGTTTAGTCATTAATCAAAATATACTAGGGTCATTTTTCCACATGGAGGAGATCCCTGATCATCAAGCTTCTTGGGAGAAAGATTGGTTTTGTTTTCTTGAAAAAGAAAATTGATGCAACATGGGCCAATGCTGGAATTGTGCAACTGATTGATCTTGGCAATGATTTTTTCGTGGCCAAATTCAGTGCCCAGGAAGACTTCGAGTTTGCATTGACGGGAGGGCCATGGATGATATTCGATCATTACTTGACATTTCGTCAATGGCAAGAAGAATTTGATCCCCACACAGCGAGTATTCATAAAGTTGCAGCATGGGTAAGATTCCCTGACCTTCCCATGGAATTCTATGATCAAGAATTCCTCTCTATCACGGGTGAGAAAATAGGTAAAACCTTGAAAGTTGATCAAACCACAACCATGCAATCCAGAGGAAAGTTTGCAAGGGTGTGTGTTCAAGTCGATCTTGAAAAGCCCTTAAGAGCTCATTATAGATTGAAAGGGAGGCACTTGAATATAGAATATGAAGGCATTCACCTAATTTGTTTCCATTGTGGTAAGTATGACCATGAAAAGGATGCATGTATTCAATTGCCCCGATCCCAAAAAGTCCAAGCTCGGAATCAACCCCATCCTCCACAAGGTGTAGAAACTGAGAAGAATGGAGAGGAATGTAGAGTTAAAGAAGCCAATCAGGATTCTGAGAACGGTGCGCAGGAACTACGACCCTTGGATGCTGGTAACTCGTCCCCGTAGGCCAATGAGAGTGGCTCCCTCCAATGCCAATAATGCGGAAGTGGTGCAGCAGGTCAGCTTCGAAATAAGACCCCCAGATCACCCCTCAAATCCCCCAAGATTCTACTAAGTCTGGTCCCCCGAATCAGACTTTGATCCAAAATGCACAGGACTCCTCTAATCATAGTTCCAGCAACGTATCAGCTCATGTTAATGAAGAAGATCCTAAAGAAGCTCATGCAGGTGTTCAGGGTCATTCATCTCCCTCCCAAAAACCAAAAGAGTTCCTTACAGGTAGCCAAATGAGGAGAGAAAAATCCAAGACAGCACAATCCAGGAAATTGTGCCTCATCAACCCCATAAAGAAAAAACATATCAAAAGAACCATAGCATGTCCATCTCTCAACCCTCTGCATTTGTCTCCCCAGCTACTCAGGAGGTTTTCGTGGTGCAAAAAACTCCAGAGTTCATGGATTTGGAAGGGCATTCGACCTAGGGTACTTTGTCCCCACATCTGGATGACAATAATCATCTAGGCAATAAAGACTTGGAGCCTAAACCTCCGGACATTCCATCACAGAATCAGAAAAATGATTTATAATCAATACAAGAAGATGAAATCCAAGAAGGCCTAAACCTTTCTTCTGATCAGAGAGCATCGGTCAATGCTATGCAGGCTTGAAGCTTTCTGTTCCTTTACTTTTAAAATCTTCTTTTTATGATTATTCTTAACTGGAACGTCCGTGGTGCTTCTAGTAATGAATTTGCTAGAACACTTAGAGAAATTATGAGAATTAACAACCCTGATATTCTTACTCTATAGGGACCTAGAATTAGTGGAGAAGGAGCACAACAAGTTGTAAGAAATCTGGGCTTCAACCATCAAATTATAGTTGAGGCAAGAGGCTTCTCCGGTGGAATTTGTATCCTATGGAACAGAAATGATATTAGCATCTCTCAAATTACTGCCCATGGGCAATTTCTTCATGTTGAGGTCTCAGATAGCCTGTCCCCTCCAAGGCTTCTCACCGTGATTTATGCCTTCCCGAGAGCATCAGAGTGTGCTGTCCTCTGGGAAGCCATCCTTAGTATCTCTCACTCTAGATATGGATTGGCGAGTACTAGGTGATTTTAATGATATTGCTTCTGTCTCTAAAAAAAAGGAGGTGGGGAGGTTGACTATGCTAGATGTGAGTTGTTCTTAGAATGGATTAATGAATGCAATCTTCTGGACCTTGGATTTATCGGTCCTAGATTCACATGGTGGGGGCCTCGGTGGCAAGGTATGGATTGGGTGTTCAAGAGACTTGATCGAGCTTTAAGCAATGTGTCTTGGAGAACTAGGTTTGAGGAAGTTGTTGTTATGATCCTCCCTAAGACTAACTCAGATCATCACCCACTCTTAATCAGATTGCAGGGTGTCCCGGTTGTAGCCATAAACAAGCCTTTTAGGTTTGAGGCCTCGTGGATTAAACACGAAAGATTCAATGAGCTCTTATCCTTCGTTTGGAAATCAGATGGCCCTCTTCTCCAAAATGTTCACAACCTCTCTTCAGTATTACCTTCTTGGAACATGAATGTTTTTTGGAATATCCATTACAAGAAAAGGACCTTGCTAGCTCGATTAAATGGCATCCAAAAGGCTCTGACTAATAGCTTCAACCCTTTTCTTGAGAAGTTAGAACTAGATCTTCAAAAGGAATTCCAATTTGTCCTTGCCCAAGAGGAGATCCTATGGTTCCAAAAATCTAGAGCGGAATGGATAAAGGACGGAGATCGTAACACAAGATATTATCACACGAAAATGATCATCAGAAGGAGAAAGAACAAGGTCTTGTCCCTTAGGAATGCAGAAGGTGATTGGATCTTTGATCAAGCAAACCTTAGAGAATTTGTTGTCCAATATTACAAAAACCTGTTTTTGGAAGATATTGGTCAAAGAGATAGTCATATTACAAGGAGTTCTTTCCCCAAGATAGATCATTTTTATCTTAGCTCTTTATCTGCCCGCATTTCTCCGCAAGAAATTAAGCAAACTATGTTCAATATTGGAGCCTTTAAGTCTCCAGGAGAAGATGGCTACCCTGCAGTTTTTTTCCACAAAATTTGGGAGGTAGTGGGTCCCTTGATCTCAAAGTTTATCTCTGATTCTTGGGAAAACCCAAATTTGCTCCAGGAGGTAAATGATACTCTTTTTGTAACGGCCCGATTTTTTTTTATGTTCTTCTATAATATGTGTTTATCTATGTGTGTGAGTGTTTAATATTCTAAATTTGAGAAATTATTTTAATGAATCTAAATTATTTTCATATTCTATTTTATAGTAGGAAACTATTATTAAATTTTCGGTAGAAATTTCAGACGATCTCGGTCTGCGTTTTCACTGTCAGTAAAGTTGTACTGACCCGGAAAATGAATTTCGATTAGTAAAATAAAATTTTTATTTTTCCTAACTCATTTATAACGATTTCCATAATAGAACCGGAACGAAACAAAATCTATTCAAAATATATTTGATGCAGATTGAAAGGACTTGAGTTTACATGAATAGTGATCCCATTAATTTCCTAACATCATTACCTTACACATAATCATTTTTTTCAATTTTTACAAGAAACCGTTATTTTAATTTAAAATCAAGTTTGTTTGTTTTTTTTTTTAAATTGAAAATGCCTCATTCCTTTCATGTGAAGCAGCGCCCGCTCCTCCTTTCCCTATAAATACCTCACTTCCACTCTAAACTTCACTTTCCTTCATTTTACTCTCAAATTCTACTACTTACAGAACTTGCTTTTTACTCACAAACTCTCTTAAGTTCTTCAATT
Source organism: Sophora flavescens (assembly GCA_030762895.1). NCBI lineage: Eukaryota > Viridiplantae > Streptophyta > Magnoliopsida > Fabales > Fabaceae > Sophora > Sophora flavescens. Next base: position 135,343,829 of record CM061070.1, on the reverse strand, counting down.
CTACTCTTGAGAGGATCTAAGCTTGCTCATCTTCTTCTCTCATCAAAGGTATATCGCTTCATCTTCTCAAATCTTTGATTTTTTTCAACATGCATGCTTTTTTTCCATGTTGCATGTTTATGACTTTAACTAAAAATTTCAAGAAAAATACCTACAAAAATCTTTTTAGCATGAAATCAATTTCTATTAACTCACATTCATCTCTACTATCATTTAAAGCATGTGCATGTCACAAAAAAGTTTTCCAAGGTGAAAAAATGGTGTTTTTGCTAAAATCTTTACATGCATGACTTAGAGCCCTAAATGCATGTGATTTTAAGTTCACGAGTTGTATAAAAAATTGAGATTTCCTACCCATTTTACTTGATAGGGCCGAAACCCTAACTATGAGGGCTAGGGAAGCTTGGTTTTGGTTTTTAAGAAAAAAGACATTGTTTTGAGTATTTTCTTTTAAACATGCATGTGATTCAAAAGTTGAAATGCCTTTGTTAAATTTTTTTTTTCAAAAGTGCTTTGATCATAATTTTGGTTTCATGCATGTGTTTACAAAGTTGAAAGACCAAATTTTTCTTGGTCATTTTAGGTGGAGGCCGAAACTATAATATTGGGGGTTGAGGAAGCCTTGTTTCATTTTTTTAAAAAGGAAGATATTTACTCGAGTTAGTGTTTTAATGACATGTATGAAAATTGAAGGTTGAAAATAAATTTCTAACCTATTTTATTTACATAGGCCGAAACCTACTATTTGAGGAGTAGATGAATTCAGTTTATATTTTAGGTATTAAAAATTGATTTTTGTCTCTATGATGCTTAAGGATCATTGATCCAAAAGCTTGCGAAAACTTAAAAAATTTATCCTTATTTTCTTGACTAGGCCGAATTCATGCATGCGGAAAAAGGGGTATTTTGGTGAATTTTAACTTTTATTTTACACTTGATTTTGTTTAGATCCACAAACGCGATTTGGAAACTAAGCTCGTTCTAACAAACGCGGGAAAAAGATCATATTTTTTTTATTCGTCGGACTAAGGTAAGGGGAGAAAGCCTGAGGGATAATTATTTATGATGACTATATGCCATGTGTATTTATTTTGATGTGTTTGCTTGATGTTGTTTTGTTGTGGCTGTTTTAGTTAAATTCTGAGTTCTTGATGTGTTGATAATATAGTTGATGATTTATGAAAATATGAATGTTGCTTATATATGTTGGAATTATTGTATATGTGTTGTGGTTGTTGCATGGAAGCCTAACCATTGGTTAGAGCTCAAATAATGAAGATAAAAGTTTTAAGAAAATATTACAAAGAAAATCACAAATAAAGATTTCTTTTAATAAGGTTTTGATAAAAAGGGGAAGTTAAATAATTTTAATGTTTGGTGAAAATTTTAGAAAATAAAAACAATTTTTATGAAGAAAATTCAATTGAGGAAATAGAAGATTTTAAAATAAAATGATTTTATGGAAATAAAAATGGATTTTTGCAAAAACTTAAAGTTTTAAACAAAAGGATTTCAAAAGAAAAGTTATTATTTTAAAATATTTTATTCAAATAGAAATGTCCGATAACTTGGATAAGTTACGAAAAATTTTGGTTTTTTTTTGTATTTGTTTTTCACTGAACGAAAAATAACGTTGAAAAGTAAACCTAATAACCATGATCTAGGGCTACTAGAGATTTAAAGCACGTGGATCTATGATCCGTATCACGATGTTGTGGACTATGTGTCCTATATACGCTGTTGTGGACAGTGTGTCCTATACACGTTGTTATGGACTATGTGTCCTATATACGTTGTTGTGAACTGTGCGTCCTACAAACCTTGTGATAAAAATATGGTGAGCGGAATAAAAGGGTGAAAATTGATTTTCTACGACCACAAAGTTCTAGACTAGTGCACGGGTCTAGGGCTGTTGTGATTGGACACTCGGACTTTAACGTCCTGTGTTGACAATAAAAGCTTTGAGACACTTAAAATTCACAGGTGGTAGAATGAAACACAAAGGAAAACTGCGAAAATAAAATGTTTTTACATGCATTTGGTAGATGTACCCAAAATGTTTTGTGTGAATGCCTCGAAGGGAGAGGTATCTCATGCGGCGGTGTATCATTTGGTGCCTTGATGGACCATGATTTTTGGTCGCGCTGTCGCGCACGCGCCAAAAAGGACGAGCGGGTTTAAAACTGTAGTGTAGTGCGACAACTCGGATGTCGTCTCTCAAGGACTCTGAGAATATTATCTTTTACAAAAATAAGTTTTGGGGGGGGGTGTGGGTTGGAGTGCAAATAAGAAACAAACAAAATATTAAAGACAGAGCGATTGAAAACAAACAGTTCAAGGAGGTTATCAATAGTCAAAAACAGATTAATCTATTGCTCTTGATTTCCCACTATCATAGGTTCATACAATTTCCAAGCCCTAAACAGATTCTTATCCCCTCCCGGTTGTAGCAACAATTTACAAACGAGACTCTTGCACTCTGAGATACATGTCCCTATTCCCGAATTAAACAAACGGGGTTAAGCCCTCATGAACTAAACGAACATGAACGTACACACGCGAATTAAACAAACGCGATTGACTATAGGAACATGATATCACCGGAAATAAATCAATACAATGCATTATACTCCTGAATTAAACAAACAGAAATACAAGGCATGGCATTGAAGAGGGAAAAGCATACAAAACAGGAAAGTATAAGAACCTCAAGTATGTGGAAATCAATTACAATAGATCAATCCTAAGAATTTAGTTCTCCATTACAGACAGAAGGAAAACTCAAAAGTGTAATGTAAAGTAGTGAAAAACTGGATCATTTGCATCTGCAGGCGTTCGCTTTTATAAGAGGCTTCGCATCACGGCCGTGATGGCTGTCACGCCAGGCCGTGATCGTCTCGCCAAGGGTGACCTTTCGCATTCTGGTGCGTTACGGTAGTGATGGCTATCACGGGCAGGCCGTGATACATTCTGACTTTTGGTTTCTCTCTTGTCACGGTCGTGACCTTCATCACGGCTAGGCCGTGATCCTTTCTGACTTTTTGCATTTCTTTATCACGCCCGTGATGTGTATCACGGCTGGGCCGTGATCGCTTCTGACTTTTCATGATCTTCTCATCACGGCCGTGACCAGTGTCACGGCACGGGCGTGATAGCCTCTGCTTCAGATACACTTCCTTACTTGCTCTTCTTATTATCCTGAAACAACAAAATAGCCATAAGCTTTATTTAATTCAAAACTAGCTAAATTAACCTAAAACTACGCAAACGACTCAAAACCTTGCTTGAGGACAATCTAATCTAATTTGGGTGAAAGTAGGATATAATTTGCACAAAACCCTGGTCATACTAGTCATAAAACTAGATGAGCCAGAGGCTTATCAAAATACCCCAAACTTAAACTTTGCTTGTCCCCAAGCAAACTAAGACTCAAAAATCAAAAGGACTCAAGACCTGGCAAGCTTAAAAGATTCAACCAACATTGCACAAATTCAAGCAACTTCATCAAAACATTTTCTTTCATTGTTTCCCCCTTTTCAAACAGAGCAATCCCCAAATTCATTTATTCTAAACAATTGAGAGTTTCATCATGAAAACAATCAGAAATCTAAGCAGGGAATCTAAGTCACACACAAGAGGGAGATCACTAAATCCAAACAACTGCCTTCCTCACAAGGGCATTATTTGTTCACTCAGTCACTCAGTTTATGTCAGGCTAACAACTTGCACTCAGTTTCACTTTTCAAGTACACTTCCCAAAAATTTGCTTTTCATCTCAAAATGGCTCCCACAGAAAACATGCAAGCAACATCAGAAGGTCTTTTATGGGTTGTAATGGGGCCTGGCTAAGGGTAGGATATACAAAGGAACTAGGCTGAAGACCCTAGGAACTAAGAGAGCATGAACTATATTTACACCTAGAAATTCACTCAAGCTCCTTTCTTTATTTTTTTTCTTTACACTTCTGGGTGGCTCCAGTTTTTTTTTTATTTATTTCTTTTTGGCATTTTTGTATTTATTTTTTTTCTTCTTTTTTTTCATTTCTTTTTTTTTTCTAATCCCAATAACATATTACACCTTGTAGCCACCCCAAACTTTAGTTTCTTGCACCCATTCTAAGATTACATGCTCTCCTAATCCTAAGATCGGGTTAACATGGTTTTCCAGATTTTTGGGCTTATAACATTAGGTTATCAAGAACTAACAGGCTAATAGGCTCAAAAGGGCTAACTAGGGAACATGCATTAGGAATTGGTTTATTCAGGCCAAGTAGCTATTTACAAAAAAAACTGTCTAAATCATTTGCTACACACATATAATCATGCAAACCAAAAAGAGATTCAATCAAATCCAGGGAAGTGCAACTTGAAAGTGATTTTCACACATTTTAAAACATGTTGGAGGCTCAAAACCTCACCTGGACATTCATGTAAATTGTTTGAAAGAGATACTATCCCTAGTGTGTGCTTCCTATCACCCCAAACTTATCATTCATCATGCTATCATAACAAAATTCCAAAGTTCAGTTTTCAATTTCACATGGGAATCACTTTTCAAAAACAAAAATTTTTCAGCCTAGGGGGAAATCATTACATATCAATCATGCAAGCAATCTGTGCAACATCAATCAAAATCTAGCAAACTTGCCAACAAAAGACTCAACACACAAATGCTCCTAAGCTTCTCAAATTATTCAGGAGCTTTATTCCAAGAAAAGAAAACTTTATTCAAAGAAAAGAAAAACTACAACTAGTTCCCTCCCCCACACTTAAAACATGCATTGTCCCCAATGAACAACAACAGACTTTACAATCAGAGTGAGGGAAAGGAAAAGAGTACTCCCTGATCAAGTGCAGTGTAAGCGGGAGCTGTCACCTGGATCCCATTCCTTGCAGTCTAATTCCAAAGAGGTAGATAGGGCCTCCGGTGCTCCTTCATCTTCTTCATGTTTCTCATCCACTGCACTGACAATTTTATCACCTGCAGAATTAAGTGGAAAATTAGAAAACAAGTTCTCATGGTTATCCTCAATAGTCTCAGATACCAGCTCAATGTGGAATACAGAGTGCTCTTCCGCTGGATGTTTCATGGCATCAAATATGTTAAACTTTGCAACTATATCCCCAAACTTCATAGACATGGTCCCATCACCCACATCAATGTTAGTCTTGGCTGTCTTCATGAATGGCCGGCCCAGGATGATTGGTGATTTCTTTGGAATGTGTCTACTTTGCCATGTCCAAGATGTAGAAATCAGCTGGGAAGATCGGATCATCAACTTGCACTAGTACATCTTCCACCATTCCCATGGGGCGGGCACAGTCCTGTTGGCCAACCGAATGGTGATACTGTGTACTTCAAAGGACCAAGATCCAGTTTGTTAAAGATGGAGGTAGGCATGACATTGATAGATGCTCCCAAGTCTAACATGCAGTTTTCAAACTTCTTGTCCCCAATAGTGCATGGGATAGTGAAGGTGCCTGGATCCTTGCACTTCGGTGGCAGTGCCTGGGTGAAAGCAACAACTCTTTCTGGCTTAGACTGGATAAGCGCTGAGACATTTCTTCCCAAGTCAACCCTTTCATTAGTCTTCATCTTCCTCTTGTTGGTGCATAGGTCCTTGAGAAATTTTGCATATCTGGGCACTTGCTTGATCACATCCAACAGAGGGATATTAACACCCACCTTTCTTAAAACATCAAGAATTTCCTTCTCTTTATCTTCACCACCACTCTTCAAATTTTTCTGTAATCTGTGTGGGAACGGAATGGGTGGTCTATACACTCTCTCAGTTTCAACTTCAACCACAGGTTCAGGAGTAACCTCAACAGTAGGCTCAGGAGTAGCCTTCATAGTCTCTTCATCCTTTCCAGAAGTGGCCTCAACAACCTTTCCAGACCTCAAAGATATGGAACTCACATTAGGGTTGGAGGCATTAGGATTGATCACTGGCTGTGCTGGCAGCTGGGTTGTTCTTTGACCTTGCTTTATATTATTTATGTCTGCGGCCATCTGTCCAATCTGTGTATGCAATGCCTGAATACTCGCATCCGTCCTCTGCTGAAACTGTACACTGGATGCAGCCATTTGCTTTACCAAGTCTTCTAATGATGGTCCAGAAGGTGCAGAAGTGGTCACTGGAGGATGATTCTGAGGTGCCATCGGCTGTTGTTGGGAAGAATTCCCATACCGCAGATTAGGGTGATTTCTCCAGCTAGGATGGTACCTATTAGTAGAGAGGTCTGGAATGCTGTACCGATTCTGACTGCCTCCTTGATTATAGGGGTTCACTGCATAAGCCTGAGGTACTTCACTGACAAACTCTTCTCTCTGGATCGGGCATGGATCAAATGGGTGCTCAGGTGCATTGCACATGCTACATAACTTTGCAGGCTGAACCTTGTCTATTGCCAATTGTCTCACAAAGGAAGTCAGCTCATCCAATCTATTCTCAAGGGCGGCCTGGTTGGAAGATGAACTATGAATCTCATGCACACCTCTTGGCTCAACTGAGTTTCTTCTTGTAGAAAACTGCTGGGAATTCAACGACATATTCTCAATAAGTTGCTTAGCAGCAGCTGGGGTCTTATCAACTAATGCTCCCCCACTAGCAGCATCCAACAGATTCCTATCCATAGGCAACAATCCTTCATAAAAGTATTGGATCAGGAGTTGTTCAGATATTTGATGCTGGGGGCAACTAGATACCAAATGTTTGAACCTTTCCCAGTATTCAGCTAGTGACTCGTTCCCTTGCCTTATGCCACATATCTCTTTCCTTATGGAAGCAGCTCTTGAAGCAGGAAAATGCCTTTCTAGAAACACCCTCTTCAAATCATTCCAAGTTGTGATGGAGTTAGGCTCAAGGTACAATAGCCAATCCTTTGCAGCTCCCTGGAGTGAAAATGGAAAAGCCTTCAGCTTGACACTTGTCTCGGTGACTCCCTCTGCTCTCGAGGTTGTGGAGCATACAACTTGGAATTCTTTTAAGTGCTTGTGTGGATCCTCACCGCAAGACCATTAAACTTGGGCAACGGTGAATAAAACCAGATTTCAGTTCAAAAGGGGTGTCGGCACCAGGATAAGAAATACATAATCCATTATAGTTGACATCGGGGCAGCAAGCTGCCTTAATGTCCTCCCGGTCTCCCATGTTTTCAAAAGCAGTTTTAAAACTGAAATTACTACTAGTGCTAGCCCGAAATTCCCTACGGAGTGTGTGCGATGTTCTTTCGATTTTTGGTCAAAATCACACGATTCAGGGCAATGAGACCTAGTAGCGGACCAATTCAAAACAGAACATAAATTAAAAGAAAGAAAAGAAAATAAAATAAAAACAAATTGCGAAAAATAACAACTCGTAGTCCCCGACAACAGCGCCAATTTTTGGTCACATTTGTCGCACGCGCCAAAAAGGACGAGCGGGTTTAAAAGCGTAGTGTAGTACGACAACTCGGATGTCGTCTCTCAAGGACTCGAGAATATTATCTTTTACAAAAATAAGTTTTGGGGGGGGATTGGGTTGGAGTGCAAATAAGAAACAAACAAAATATTAAAGACAGAGCGATTGAAAACAAACAGTTCAAGGAGGTTATCAATAGTCAAAAGCAGATTAATCTATTGCTCTTGATTTCCCACTATCATAGGTTCATACAATTTCCAAGCCCTAAACAAATTCTTATCCCTCTCCGGTTGTAGCAACAATTTACAAACGAGACTATCGCTCTGAGATACATGTCCCTATTCCCGAATTAAACAAAGCGGGGTTAAACCCTCATGAACTAAACGAACATGAGCGTACACACGCGAATTAAACAAACGCGATTGATTATAGGAACATGATATCACGGAAATAAATCAATACAATGCAGTATACTCCTGAATTAAACGAACAGAAATACAAGGCATGGCATTGAAGAGGGAAAAGCATACAAAACAGGAAAGTATAAGAACCTCAAGTATGTGGAACTCAATTACAATAGATCAATCCTAAGAATTTAGTTCTCCATTACGAGAGAAGGAAAACTCAAAAGTGTAATGTAAAGTAGTGAAAAACTGGATGATTTGCCTCTGCGGCGTTTTCTGCTTTTATAAGAGGCTTCGCATCACGGTAGTGATGGCTGTCACGGCCAGGCCGGGATCGTCTCTGCCAAGGGTGACCTTTCGCATTCTGGTACGTTACGGCCGTGATGGCTATCACGGGCAGGCCGTGATACATTCTGACTTTTGGTTTCTCTCTTGTCACGGCCGTGACCTTCATCACGCCGGTAGTGATCCTTTTTCGACTTTTTGCATTTCTTTATCACGCCCGTGATGTGTATCACTACCGGGCCGTGATCGCTTCTGACTTTTCATGATCTTCTCATCACGGCCGTGATCAGTGTCACGGCCTGGGCGTGATAGCCTCTGCTTCAGATACACTTCCTTACTTGCTCTTCTTATTTTCCTGAAACAACAAAATAGCCATAAGCTTTATTTAATTCAAAACTAGCTAAATTAACCTAAAACTACGCAAACGACTCAAAACCTTGCTTGAGGACAATCTAATCTAATTTGGGTGAAAGTAGGATATAATTTGCACAAAACCCTGGTCATACTAGCCATAAAACTAGATGAGCCAGAGGCTTATCAATTTTCCATGAGCCTTGTTCACTGTGCCTTGTGTAGGACGGTGTGCTCTGGAATCCACATGCGTTGATTATTGTGCCTTGAGTTGGACAGTTGTTGTGGGAATTAAGTTGTGCCACGTACATGTGTTGGCTATTTGAGCCTGATCAGCTCACTATTTAAAAAAAAAAAACTATATGGAGTTGGGGTCTCCGGAGACTAGGATAGAATGGTGAAATATAGAAGTGCCATGTTTTAAAAAACGACGATGATTATTGACTTATATGCTTATTTGTGAAAATTTCTATGTTGAATATCAATATCTATCTGTATCTATTGTTCTGTGTTTGGGCGTGTAGTCGTCATAATTCATCCATATATTGGTATCTAACCCTTGCATTTTTGTTGTTTTCTCTTTCTTGTGTTATATGTATATCTATTAAACACTTGAGAATAGATGGACCCAGTCATGATTCAGTTAGCGTATTCTCGGTCTCGGGACCTGCTATTTGAGAATGGGGATGACCCCAGTGCATGGACTTTTACCCTAGGATCCCGCGCGTCGACTTACACGGGACCTGTTTGCACTGTAGAGGGTTCAAAGGCAGCAACCATGAGACACGTTCACACTTTTGAGACTGTCCACATCAGACTACCACCTATGGAGATTTACTTGCAACACCTGGCAAACCAGGGTCTTTTGGATCTTGAATTTCCCCAGGTTCAGCCTCAGCCGGAGGTAGCTCCCGCTTCTCCGATAGAGGAGGATTCTCAGGAGTTAGTGGAGGAGGATCCTGTAGAGCTGATGGAGGAGGAGCCCCAATATCATCCTCTTGGAGATGACATCGATGATGACACTCCCAATGAGGGAGTAGAGATGGAGGTGGCTGCACCAGCTACACCTCCCAGAGGCGGGGATGATTATCAGGATCTCCCTAGCGGGTATCATTAGGTTTGGCCAGCTCTTAGGAACGTTTTGGGGTAGTGTGGTTTGGACGGTATAATTTATTTCTGAAAACTGATGTTTTATTTATGACTCTTTAATCCTTTAACTTTAAATTGGAATTATGTAGTGGATCTCACAAATTTTCACTCTGTTAAAATTCTGTAAAAGAGCCTGTCAGTATGAAGGCTTAGGAATTTATGAACATGATGTATTTCAGTATCTCTTACTTTGGTTATTTGTGTATGTCGTTTATGTTTTAAATTGTTTAGAAAGTAATTTTTTTTAAAATAAGTTAAAAATCTTAAATTTTCCGAAAATAAATCGACAACTTGCTAAAAGTGATTATTTTATTTTAAGTAAAGTAGTTAATGTGATGCTCGGGTTAAGGGTGTCACACTTCTTGTTCTTATTCCTAAAGTAGATCACCCCGAGTTCATAAACCAGTTTAGACCTATTGCCTTGTGTAATGTCATTTACAAATGTTTTTCTAAAATATTAGTTAATCGTATTAAACCCTTTCTCGACAAAATCATCTCTCCCTTCCAAGGAAGTTTCGTTCCTGGAAGGAATATTCAAGACAATATTATAATTGCCAAAGAAATGTTTCATTCTATGGGACGAATGAAAGGCAATAAAAAGTTCATGGCTATAAAAATTGACTTAGAAAAAAGTGTATGATCATCTTAACTGGAACTTTATTTATCATTGCCTTTCTTCCCTTGATCTAGATAATCATTTTGTTAGGATTATTATGAGCTGCATTTCTTCTTCTTCCTTTAAAGTACTCTGAAATGGAGAGAAATATGAAAAATTCACTCCAAGTAGAGGCATTCGTCAAGGGGACCCCCTCTCCCCCTACATCTTTGTTATTTGCATGGATTACCTATCTCACATTATAGGTGATCTAGTAAATGAAGGTTCCTGGAAGCCCATGAGGGCTGGTAGGCATGGTCCTATCATATCTCACCTTATTTTTGCTGATGATCTCTTGCTTTTTGCGGAAGCAAGCTTAGATCAAATGCATGTAATCCTAAATTGTTTAAATCTGTTCTGCTCAACATTCGGTCAAAAGGTAAATGCTAATAAGACTAGTATATGTTTTTCAAAGAATGTTTCTGACAATGAAGCTAATGCCACTTCAAGCTGTGGTGGTTTTAGTATTTCTAAAGATCTTGGAAGGTATCTAGGAGCCCAAATTATGAGAGGAAGAGTGTTATCCAGTAGATATAATCACATATTGGACAAAGTGCAAGCTAAGCTATGCGGTTGGAAACAACAGTGTCTATCAATGGCAGGTCGAATAACACTAGGAAGTTCGGTTCTTGGATCTCTGGCCACATTTCAAATGCAACATGAAAAACTTCCTAAATCCACATGTTTAGCATTAGAAAAAACTCAAAGATAGTTTATATGGGGAGACTCCTTGCATCAAAAGAAGGTTCATCTGGTCAATTGGAAGACCTTATGTAAACCAAGATATGCAGGGGGTCTCAACTTCAAGGACTTATCAGCAATGAATAGTGCCTTATTGATGAAGCTTGGATGGAGGATTATCTCAAGGCCTTCGGATCTATGGGTGCAAGTGATTAAAGGGAAGTATGATAGGGGTCTTATTAATAATTTAAAGTGCAAATCCTTCCCTTACGATTCTAGTTTATGGAAATCTATCTGTTCCCTATGGTCTGCTCTTATTTCTAAATTAAAATTCTGTGTAGGTAACGGTCTGAAAACTGAGTTTTGGAACCAAACTTGACTGGATGATGGTGCTCCCCTCTCCGCTCTAGCTACTACCCCTCTGGATGAATCCTCTCAGAATCAGTAGCCTCATACGTCCTCAATGGAAGCTGGAACTTCAATGCCCTGTATCAACTCCTTCCTCCAGAAACCGTTAGCAAAATCAGAGCATTCCCTATCCCCTCAACTGAGCTTGGGGAAGACTGCATAGCTTGGAAGGGCTCATATCATGGGGAATCCTCCTCCAAAAGTGTGTATTTCGCCCTAGTCTCTTCTCCAAACCCTTAAGCCTTTTGGAAATCTCTTTGGAAATGGAAAGGGCCTCACAGGGTCTCGGTTTTCATCTGGACTGCTGCTCTCAACCGCCTTCTCACTGCGCAAAGAAGAATTGTGTGGGCCGGGTCCTCAACAGATTGTCAGCTTTGCCAAGGAGTCCCAGAATCAGCCCTTCACATCCTCCTTGATTGCCCCCAAGCCAACATTCTGTGGTTACATTTAGTGGCCTCAGACAAGCTACTTGCCTTCTTCTCTGCCGATCACCTTTCCTGGTTTTCGATGAGCCTTTCTCAAGACCTAGGAAGGGTGGATGGCCTCTACTGGGGAGATGTGTTCAGGATAACATGTTGACTTTTGTGGAATTGGCGAAACAAAAGTCTGTTCGTGCATGGATTCTCAAATCCTCCAAATCGGCTACTCTTAATTCATCAGTTTGTCAAAAATATCGCTAGAGTGTTTGAGCCTATTGAGTTGGTCTCTACTCAATGTCACTATGTACATGTCAAATGGTCTTGCCCCCCTGATGATTGGGTCAAGCTGAACACCGATGGTGCCTCCAAGGGAAACCCAGGAGATGGCAGCTGTGGGGGTCTCCTGAGGAACGCTAGAGGTGAATGGATTTCTGGTTTCTATTGCCATATCGGCCATTGCTCTGCGTTCAATGCAGAGCTTTGGGGAGTTCTCAACGGTTTGCGCCTAGCATGGGATCAAGGATGCAGAAAGGTTATCATTGAAGTTGATTCTAAGGCTATTTTCCAGATTCTAAGGGACATGGACTCGGATAAAAATTACCTTCCTCTGTTAAGGAGGACTAAACAGCTCTAGCAGCTGGATTGGCTTCTTTCAGTTTCTCATACCTTTAGAGAGGGTAATGGCAGTGCCGATTGGCTAGCAAATTATAGCCTCTCCAAGGATTATGGTTTTCAGAAGTTGGAAAGGGCCCTTCCGGATTTATCCCTCCTTTTGTTATTTGATGTATCAAGGGCTCCCTTGCCCCGCTATGTAGTCTCTTAGATCTCTTTTTCTTGGGCTGTCAGCCCCTTTTTGTACCAAAAAAAAATGGTCTATATCATATAACCGATCAAACTTAAATCATGTATTTTTTTAAATAAATAAAATATATTTACTTCAAGAGTTTAATTGGTATATATTGTCAGTGTAAATTTTTTTTACACTGTCAATCAATAATAAATCGTCACATCATTGAAAATATTAAATTTTTATCTAAATCACCTTAAAAGTCATTCATATCATGATTTGTGATTGGTTGACAGTATAAAAAACTTTACAGAGACAGTCCATAGCAAATAAACTCTTAATTCAAAGTCTAATCTCACATGATTTATTTCGACCACCCATCAAAATTGAATTCATTTGTAATTTGTAAGACCCCCAAAAAATAATGCGCTTAAAGCCATCTTCGTTTGTGGATATCTTGCGATAACATTAATTATTGTGCTTTTTTTTTTTCCTTACTGTGAATATTATGAGTAATGCAGTACTTAAATATATTTGCTTACTTGGATATGTACATTGCTATTTTTTCTAGAAGAAAACGAAATTCAACAATGGTTTACAGAATACAATTTTAACATATATTATATGCACTTGAATTATTTACTTGCAAAGCAGAGAGGACGCTGGCGGCTGATGTAACACTGGTACATGTTCAACATTGTATCCAGGTTAGGGTCTATAAGTTGGACAGAGTCAGGTTCTTAGAATGGAAAAATACAGTGCATTCAACATCGTTCTCACTCATGGAGCCTACACTAGTCTAATTTATTTGCCCATTAAAATTAATTTATGTGAAGTGGACAAAGAAGTTGTACTAAAACTATATCGGTAATCACAATGGGCTTTCCAGGTATACATAGCACTACTCTAATACAGAGGGAATTATATTTGACAACTCAAATTACTAACATAATTAAGACATTTTTATTTTTTTGTGAGATATAATTAGGACATTTGAATGATCGATCTTTTTAGGCTTTAGCATAGTAACCATAAATTTATGTGATAAAGAAAAAGCAAACATGTGCAATCACTAATCGTCACTTCAGGGGGTTGGTTGTATACGACAAAGCAAGGCAGAGAAATGCTGTTTGACACTGGCAGTCTCCTTGCCCAATGCCGTTGCTGTGACGTGTACGCCTATTATGGGGTTGCACTTAGTATGAAAAATAAGTAAATAAAAATTTATATTCTATAAAAGTTATAATGTCTTAGTTTCTAAATATTAAAAATTAGATTTAATATTTTCAAATATATATTTTGTTGTTTAAATTAATCTCTGTGAATATTTAAATTAATCTCTGGGAATACTATGTATATATATTTTCAGGACTGGTTATTCCATCCTTTACTTTGTGAAAAAATGGACAAGGCTGGGGTATAAACGGATGTTATTTTTCAATAATAATAAAACATGTATAACATCTAATCAATAAAAATATAACATATATAATTTGTATCTATTATCATTAAAAAATAATATCTAATATATTTGTAGGATTATACCTAAGTTTTGTCAAGGATGAATTCAGCATATCCGTCCATTGGGTGCGAGTCACCCCTACTTGGTCCAACCTTCTTCCTGTTGGGAGTTGCCCACGTTGCTTTATTTGTTTGACTCACGTGGCTAATTAACTAATAGTTAATTTTATGATATGGTTTCGTTTCTTATGCTAAAATGTATTTACTTTTCTAGAATTTTATGGCTTAGGTACACCATTATAATACAAGCAAATGATTAAAGTATCCAAAGACATCCTCCTTGCCCAATAATATCAACCTCAATTTTCACTAAAACTAGTTTATCCATTATTTTTATTGGAATGATTTGATTTATCCATTCATCAAACTTTTGGTCGTTTTCTTTCCTTGTAATCAATGAGTATATAAACCATAGCCATATCTAGAATTATTCCAAGTGAAAAACAGAATTTGTTGTGTGTGTGTGCGCATTTTGATTCCCCAAGAGATGGATTTTGATTCTCCTCTCTTCCAATATCAAAACCTTCACTTCTTCCCCACAAACTCCACCATTTCAGGAGAACCTTTCTCCTGGGATGATGACTTATTCTTATTCTTCAACAATGACAACAACACCCTTCCCTTCAACTTCAGTGACCCTTCACAGTCACAACAAACCAAAGAATCATCATACTCAGAATCCAACTCTTCAGGATCTCTTGCTAGCCTTGAGTCACAAGAAGTCTCTTCCACTACAACTTATGCACAAATAAGAGAAACTGCTCAAGCATTTTCATCACAACCACAACCACCAATTCCACAACCAATGGAAAACAACAAAGAGAAGAGGGTGTTCAGAGGAGTAAGGAGAAGGCCATGGGGGAAATATGCTGCAGAGATAAGAGACTCCACAAGGAATGGAGTTAGGGTTTGGATAGGAACTTTTGACACAGCTGAGGAAGCAGCTTTGGCTTATGATCAAGCAGCTTTTTCTACAAGGGGTTCCTTGGCAGTGCTGAATTTCCCAGAGGAAGTGGTAAGGGAGTCACTCAAAGAGTACATGGCTACTAAGCCTTCTTGTTATGAAGATGGTTCTTCACCTGTGTTGGCACTAAAGAGAAAGCATAGCATGAGAAGAAAGTCAAGTAAGTCTTCTAGTGTTAAAAAGACCAAAAGGGTTGATGATCATAGGGATCAATTAGAGATCGGTGGTTCCAAAAATGTGCTGGTTTTTGAGGATTTGGGTGCTGAATATCTAGACCAACTTCTCAGCTTGACTACTTCATCTGAAAGTGAAACTACTTTCTAGTTTTCGGCTTTGTGTAAATTAATTGTAATTGTTCACTAAATTTTCAACCTTGGAGAATTTTTCATGATAACTGGATCAAGTGTTCTGTTAGGATTTCCCTTTTTCATCATCACCCTTACTGATTTTCTTCAAAAAGTAAATCAACAATTAACTTTTTGCCTTAAAGAAACCGTGGTTTGGGGCTTTCCAACCACACTTGTACATCATGGAATTCCTAAAAGAAAGAATAGACATGTTAAAAAAACACATAATATTCGTATACATTTTTTATCAAAATAATCTTTATGTAATTTTGTAAAGAATAAAATAAAATAACAATTGTTTTTCTGACTCAAATTCTTTCTCTGTCTTTTTGTTTTTTTTTCCAATAATGTAATATAAAATATGAAGAGAAAAAAAGTTGTATACGAAAAAAGCATATTCTTGTCAAGATGCTTATCAGTTATCAGCTTGACTTGACTCTTGACCGTATGATTGGGTGGACATTTGAATAAAGACTATATACTTAAATAATAATCATAATAATACTAAAAGAATCTAAATTATCAAATTAACCAACGACCTTATTTGAAAATCTCAAATTTGGGCTCCAAGACAAATTTTAATTTTTTAATTAAAAAAATGAAAGACAACTAAGGGCTTATTTTTAGTTTGAACTCACTGTAATTACTAATTAGAACATTTAGCTCCTTGATGGGTTCATGGACAAGAAGCTTAAATCCTTTTGACTTACTATGAGATTAATCTATGCCCAGGTGTTTAGTCAAGGTTAAGGTTTTTCGCTCATCCCCAAAGAAGTGTTTTGTGGGATTTGAATCGAAGTCTTCTCTCACAAGCTCGGTCTGTGCAACCAACTGAATCACACCCATTGAGTAACTAAAAGCTTATTTAATTTTTGGTTAAAGTAATATTTTTGTCTCTATACTTGACAAAAATTCTCGATTTGGTCCATATACAAAAAAAATTATTCATATGATCGCTATACGTACAAAAAGTACATGTTTGGTCCCTATACATTACCCGTTTGGTCCGTATACGAAGCAAAAAATTATTAAATCAGTCCTTAATATGGTGTACGACAGGGACCAAACGGATACTTTTTTGTACGTATAACGACCATTTTAATAATTTTTTATGTATAAGGACTACATCGATAATTCGTGTCAAGTATAGGGATCAAAATATTACTATAACCCAAATTTTTTCTTAAAATAATTCTGTACAATAGTTTTTAAAATTTATTTTCAAAAGAAAATAAGAATGGAAAAAATGCTTGATAACATTGTTTTGAAAACACTAAGCATCTCTCCCCTAAAATCTGAAGGGTGGGAAGGCTACGGAGATTTGTGGTCTCATTTTGATGTATCACATCATGCCATCACCATCATATCTTGCCACATATTCTAACTTATTAAAAAATATAAGAAATTTCAATTTATGTGGCAAGATATGATGGTGAGGATATGATGTGGCATATCCTCATGTGGAAAGGAGGGAAGGGAAAGAACAAAATTCAATTTATTTACAAAATTGCTATTGATGAAGTTTTTTTTTTTTAAGAAAGTAACTCAATGCATTTCATTATTAATCAAATAGGTAATACAAGGTGGAACATGATAAAAACATTGAGGATTAGCTTCTAATAGTGTCACCTGAGCTAGAATACGCGCTATACTATTTACTTTCTAACAAAACTAACACCATAGTTTGTAAAAGAAGAAACATAATTGCAGCACTCATCTATAATAATGCCAAATTCAGATAAATCCTTCCTAGTACTACTAATGCTATTAACAACAACATGAGAATCAAGTTCAAAAATAACTTGATAAACATTGTAATTTAAACTTGAAACCCATTTAATAACTTGTAGAAGTCCCAAAGCTTCCCCTTCTTTAACTGGGAAAAGGAAAGGAAGGATTCATTTCTGGCCAAGATAAAATACCCCAAGTCATCTCTGATGCACATGCCAATATTTGTTTTTCCATGTTTGGACTGAAAAGCTTGCATCTACATTACACTTTAAGCAACCCATCATTGGAGGTGTCCACCCTTGATGATCAACAGAAACTTGCACCCCTAGACTTCCAGTTTGCAGAGAGTTTACGCAAACCCAATCTCTAAGGAACATGTTTGCCCTCTCAGTTGCTGTGACATGGTTTGGCATTTTATTCTCCCAAAGCTTCTCATTCCTACCATTCCAAATGCTCCATAAAGTCATGGCAAATTTTGCTCTACTATTTTGATCCAATTTTGACATAACAGTAAAGCAAAGTTCAGAAAAAGATTGGGCAGTTATTAACAAAGGATCAATATGGTACCACAATTGTTGGTACATCCAGCAAGCCTGACTAACATTACAAGTGAACATTAAATGCCAAAGATTTTCCATGTCCCTATCACATAAAACACAAGTACAAGGACAAGAAATACCTTTCCCTTGCAACTTAACACGAGTTGGGAGACGATCTCTACAAGCTCTCCAAAGAAAGATTTTAACTCTTGAGGGAACTTTCAATTTCCAGATCAAAGCCCACTCTCCTTCCATTCTGAAGTGAGAACAGTCAACAAGAGTATTAAGAGCAGGTTGATAAGCTGATTTAACTAACACCCATCAGCACTTGATCCCCAAATAAGCTTGTCATCACTCACCACATCATTTAAAGGAGTTTCCAGAATTTCAATTGCAATGTCTTGTGGAAATAAAGCTTGAATAGTAGTTACATTCCACGACTTAGAATTGTTATGCCATAAATCCCTTACCACCAAGTGCTGGGCAGCTGGATGTGCTGATACATGGCCATGAATGCATTTTCCAGAGCGCAACCAAGGAGTATTCAGTAAGGGAGTATTAGAACCAGTCCCTATGCGCCATCTCATCCCTGCCTTCACCAGCGCTTGTGTCATCCATATGCTTCTCCAAGCATAAGAAGGGTTGTGACCCAAACTTGCCTCAATGAAATTACCTTGTAAAAAGTATTTAGTTATGAAGATTTTAGTCACAAGACCATTAGGTTCAACCATAAATTTCCAAGCTTGTTTATCAAGCATGGCCAAATTAAAAGCATGTAAATTTCTTAAACCCATACCTCCCCATTGTTTTGGCATTGATAGCTTATCCCATGAGAGCCATTTAATTCCTCTTGAATATCTATCTGCCGATCTCCACCAAAATGAGTTGAGCATTTTTTGAATCTCATCACTAAGAGAATGAGGGATGAGATACATATTCATGCAATACGAAGGGATAGCTTGAGCAACTGCTTTAACAAGAACCTCTATACCGGTCATAAAGAGATTTTTACCCTTCTAAGAGCTCACCTTGTTCCAAATGCAATCTTTGACATAATTAAAAACCTCCTTCCTATTCCTGCCAACAAAAGAGGGAACACCCAAATACTTAACCATCTCCGCAAATTCATGTACACCAATAATTCTTGCTAGATGAGCCTGGGAGTGAAGAGGGACATTATGGCTAAAAAATAAGGCCGATTTCTCCAAATTAATAGCTTGACCAGACGCTAATTCATAAGAATTCAAAAGCCCTTTCACATAAATCAATTCTTGCTCATTAGTCCGCATAAAAAGGAAACTGTCATCTGCAAACAGAAGATGGGTAATAACAGGAGCTCTTCTACAAATTTTTGTACCATGAATAAATCCACCCCTTTCAGCATTTTTGATCAAAGAAGACAAGCCCTCGGTACATAGAATGCAAAGATAAGGAGAAAGAGGATCACCTTGTTGGATTCCACGACTCGAAGAAATCAAACCAGTTTCCTCATTATTAACCAAAACAGAACACTGAACTGATGATACACACATCATCATCCAATGAACCCATTGAGGAGCAAAACCCATCTTTAACATTATCGCCTGAAGATACTCCCGGCTAACACGATCATAGACCTTATTAATATCAAGCTTCAAAGCTGCATCCCCTCTAGCTCCATTCCTCTTACATTTCATATAATTGAGTAATTCCGTTGCTATTATAAGACATTATCCACTATAGATCTTCCAGAAACAAAAGCAGATTGCTCTTCTAAAACACACTTGCCAACAACCTGAGCCAATCTATTAGCAAGGGTTTTTGAGAGAATTTTATACACAACATTGCACAAGGAAATAGACTTGAAATCCCGCATAGAAGATGGATTGTCACACTTGGGAATTAGAGCTATATTTGTACCATTAACTTGATGAGAAAGAGAGCCATCCGAAAGCCATTTCCTGCAAGCCAAAACCACATCTTCCCACGTAAACTCCAAAATCTCTTATAAAAAGCAGCATTAAACCCATCTGGACCAGGAGATTTATCAGGATACATTTTTAGAGTTGCAGTTTTAAATTCATCATCAGTAAAAGGAGCAAGGAGAATAACATTATCACTAATGAAGTTGTACTATTTTTTTTTTTGACAAAAATGAAGTTGTACTATTAGAATTCTGCCCTCATGAAAATAATAAAACATCAAAACACTTTTTGAGAACATATAGAAAATATTTTAGTTTTCTATTTTAAAAACTAATAATTTTACAAGCAGTTTTCTTAATAAAAAAAAATAACTACTTTCAAACAAATTTTTTTTTTTTTAGGGAAAAAAACTGGCCTAAGTTGTATAAAATTTAAACCTAGTATATGCCAATATTAGGCGGGACTCCTCAGGCTTGGGCCCATCGATAAATAGGGATTTGTCCATAAACATCAGAAACCTATTGAATCACGCTATACATCCGTGATCCGTGTAATTTTTACAGTGGTTAGAAAGATAGTACTAAAGAGTATGTAGGTAGTATTTTTCATTCTCGCAAACAGCATCGGGTAAGTGCATTTGAAGATTATATAATAATTTAAACTTTTTGAATTTTGAAGATTAGGAATAAATAATAGAAGTTTAATTTTTTTATATTAAATAAAAGTTTAATTTTGTTATTCTGTCAATATAAAGTTTTATATACTATCAACTAATAACAACAAATACAAACATGTGTAACTTTTGATATCTTTATTATGAAAGTCAAATATTTTCAATAAAATAATAGTATAAGAATATTTACATTGATAATATATAACAATTAAATTAGTAATAAAATTTCTTGATTAGGATCGACACTTTTTATATAACTACATAATGGTTCAGTCAAAAAAAAATTACATAATGATGTATTTATGTTGATACAAACTGTTTCAAAATACACTCGATGGGTGTGGCACAGTTAATTACGTAGGATGAGTTTGTGAAAGAGAACCTGGGTTCGAATCTCATATAACACATCTTTGGGTAGGGGTGGAGAACCTTAACTGTGACTAAACACCCGAACGGAGAATAGTCTCATAGCAGGTCTAAGTGATCTAAACTTGTGGGGATACTTCTAATTTCCTACTTATAAAATTTATGACTTTTTTTGGTAATGAAAAGTTTAGGTGAGTTGAGTCCTGAGGGCACACCAGACCCATGACAGGTTTCACAGCTCAAAGAACACATACATAATGAGTTATGAGTCGTATCCTTATCAATTGGATCATTACGACTTTGTAAATATCCAAGTTTATTGTATTTATTTAATTATTGATCCAACTTGAGATCGACCCAGTCACTTGTGGCTCATGATGATCATTGCTAAAATAAAAATTGCCCAATCAAAATATCGAATCAGACTTAAAAGAATAAACATATATTCTAAGCCATTTCATCAACATTCCTAGTTATTTATATGCATGTACAATTAAGGAGATACTTACATGAAAATGTATTCAATTTTTTTTTTATCTATTTCGAAGAGTATTCCATCATCAACCTGAGACGGGAACTAATATCCCGCAAGAGTTTGTTCGACACCTCGATGGGTGGTATCCCTCCCAGCTGAGATTTTTTTCATATCCAAGACTCGACCCCGAAACCTTGGTTAAGGGGCAAGAGGCCTTTAACCACTCACGACAATCTCATTTTGATAAATGTATTCAATTTAAGTGCACCAAGTTGAAACTGAATAGATATTTTGGCTAATTTGTGTTAAAGAAAGGTCACGTGTTCATTAATATATTAACGCATGTACAATTAAGGAGATACTTACATGAAAATGTATTCAATTTAAGTGCACCAAGTTGAAACAGATGTGTTATTCTAACATAAAAATATCACAGTACACGGGACAACATATGGTACAGTGGTGCACTGTAGCATATTGTAGTGATTTTTTTTTTATTTACAAATTTTAACTTTTTTTTTTAAAAATAAAATATTTATTTATAAAAAAACCCCATTAACCAGATAATGAACTGAATTAATCAGATATTTGTATTTGATTAACCAGATATTAGCACATATTTAACCAAAAAACCCATTAACCAGATAATGAACTGAATCAACCAGATATTTGTACCTGATTAACCAGGTATTTGCACATACTTAACCAAAAAACCTATTAACCAGATAATGAACTGAATTAACCAGATGTTTGTACCTGATTAACCAGATATTTGCACATACTTAACCAAAAATTTTATTTCTCAAACTTAACCAAAAAATTTATTTCTCAGAAAAACTCATTAACCAAATAATAAATCGAATTAATCAGATATTTGTATCTGATTAACCAGATATTTATACATACTTAACCAAAAAACTCATTAACCAGATAATGAACTGAATTGATCATATATTTGTATATGATTAACCAAATATTTGCACATACTTAACCAAAAAAATTATTTCTCCAAAAAAACTATATATTTTTTTTAAAAAAAAGAACAAAATATTTTTTTTACAAAACTAAATATTTTTTTTAAAAAAAAAGGTCTACAATAGTGTCATATAGTATCGTTACCGTGCCGCACGGTACGGTACAATATGTTATCGCTTATGTGCGTCACGTTTCTGTGTAAAAAAACATTTCTGAGTTGAAACGGAATAGATATTTTGGGTAATTTGTGTTAAAGAAAGGTCATGTGTTCATTAATATATTAATAATGTATCATTATTTAATTGATCTATTACACTCAACTTTGATACACTAGATCTTTAGAAAAATATCTGAATAGAGTCTATCAAAAA
This sequence comes from Sophora flavescens, assembly GCA_030762895.1. Classification (NCBI taxonomy): domain Eukaryota; kingdom Viridiplantae; phylum Streptophyta; class Magnoliopsida; order Fabales; family Fabaceae; genus Sophora; species Sophora flavescens. Next base: position 135,321,422 of record CM061070.1, on the reverse strand, counting down.
GAATATTTCAATAAAGTAATTATAATTCTATCACGTCACCATTTTTCAGATAGTATATCATATTTATGATTTTAAATTGCGTTGCAGCAATAGGTCCACCATTTTGTAACATGACAAATTAACAACTACAAATACCTTTATTTTTCATTTTCTTTTTTGTCTTTAACTAACGCTTTCCCTCTAAAGTAAAACCCTCTCTATAGAGTGCTAAATCCTTAACGTTTGGTACAGGTTTTAAAAAAGTATTCCTAAGAATGTTGGAATGAATATAAATTTTTCTCATATTTATTACAAGTTTTAAAATCTTATTCCAAATCATAAAAGATTCCTGAAAATAAAATTAGTGAATGATAATTATAAACTTGGGAAAACTCTATTTTCATGTGTAAATATGATAAAACTTTATTCCCGAGAATCATATTCCCAGAAATATAATTTACCTGAAAATAAAACATTTCAGATATTAAACGCGGATTAAACAACTCCTTGGTTTGTAGACTTTGGGGCAGGTGTATCTCTCCCCCAAGTGAGAATGGGGAATTTTATGGAAGGCCCATGAATTGCAAGGATCACCACTCGAGACTCAGGCCAGCCAAGCCCACCTAGTATATACTTGGGTTGGTGCTCAGGTATTTTAATCCAACCAACAAACAAAGAAATTGCGGAGGGAGGTCTCGGAAAACAAGGGCCTTTTTTTTTTTTTTTCATTATTGAAATCAAAACTCTAAAACAAAATATAAACCGAATTTCAAAGGATTTAAATATACATTTTAAGTATAAAGGTTTTTTATACTATTAACCGATCTTAATTATCATGTTCTTGAATAATATTTGACTCTTATCGTAATTATCTTAAAAGTTATTAAAGATTGATTTGTGATCGATTCTAAATATAAAACTTTAGGAGAAAACTTATATCCAGTTCTACCGGTGGAGTTGGTGTTGTTCTCCAATCACAACAGACTATGTGGACTCTTTTTTTAAAAAATAACCGAAAGATAATGGATAATATTAATTAAATATTCTACATGGTGTGTTGTGATTGGATAACAGCACCAACTATATTATTAAAATTGTATGTAAGTTTTCTCCAAAACTTTATACTACTCAATCTCAAAACCAAAATTACTAAAAATATGTTTGGCTAATTTTTTTGGAACACGTTCTAAGATAGAAAAAAAAAACTCATTTGGGAACTAATCTTTTTGAAACCGGCATCGTGCATCGAAGTAGAAACATAAGATCGAAGGACTTGAAATACCCGTTGAATTTATTAACAAATATATTAATAAGTGTTCTTAAGATATTGTTAAAAAAAAAGAAAAATTTGTATGAGAAATATTATATTTATTATTTCAAAAAATATGACATTTAATTTTTTGATATAAATTTTTTTTATGAGTTTTTTAACAAATACATTATTAATATACTAATGAACCGTGTGGAGATTATTCTGTCCAAAAAAAGTTAACATCAGACTTTTTCTTTCAGTTTGTTTTGAATGTGCAAAAAAGTCCGTGTGTTTTTTCAGATAGCCTTCTCTCCGACCTCTCTCTCTACCAGTAATCATCGCCACCCTAATCTCTACTTGTAAATTGCATCTTGAACAAGTCGGAGGTAGGAGTTGGAGCACGAATAGGGCTTTGTCAGAAGATGTGAAGGTAATAGTCGTGCGGTTCTTATGTCTACCTGTCGTCGGCGATGCATCGAGCTTCTGTTTCCGAACTCAGGGTGAAAAGAAACACGACGACATTTATGGCAAGTCGTCGTCTGCTTCCTCTGATTCTCACCATTGATGGAAGCACACACTTCAAAAATCCAAACTTTCATCCTTCAGGTGCTCCCTTCAAACCCCACTTCTTGAAATTTCAATTTGGTTTCGTCTTTTTTCTTACTTTTTCTTTTTTTTTTATTTGGGTACATTTCCGGGTTCATGGGTTGTCTTCAAGATCATGTTACAACTGATTTTTAGCCATAATGTGAATTCATTCAAGAGCAACGTGGATGAGGAGCTGGGTTTGGAGTTCAGTTGCTTCAATTTCAATGGCCTATATGCCGTGGGAATGAAGAAAATCTGGGGTGGCTGCTTCTCCATCTTCTATTCGAAAACCCAGATAAAGAGTAAAAGGGGAAAGCAAAAATTATCCTTTCTCTGATGCCCCTACTCATGAGGGTGTTCGCGGATTGGATTGGATCGGTTTTGAACTAAAAAGTCATCCGATCCAATAATGAAAATATCGTGCGGTTTGGATTGGATCGGTTTGCTTCCTCAAAAAAATCCGATCCGATCCAATCCAATCAAATGCGGTTTGGATTGGATTGGATAATTCGGTTTTTGTCATACTTGATTTTTTTTCTAATGTCAAGTGTCATTTCTACTTATTTAATAGTGGATAAAAGATAATCTTCGTTTTAATTTGAGAGTTTGAGAAGAAAAAAATTATTGATATTTTTTAATACGTTCTTTTATATTAATTCTCTATATCTACTCTCACTTATCCTATTTTTTTTCCTTGAATCGACTACAAATAAATTGTAGCTAATTATTTTTCAAATTTATTTAATTGTTTTCCAATTTTTCATGATTACTCAATCAAATATATATATATATATATATATATATATATATATATATTATGCATCAAAACTTTTAGTAAAATATAACTTCAAGATATTAATATTTATTCTAAATAGTCTTATATATGTCATTCCAACAAAAATATTAAAGAGAATGAGGGACATAAAAGTATGAAGAATAATGTTTAAGTATGAGTAATACTATAATTTCAAAAATAATAGTATATGTATATAATAGATCGGTTTGGATTGGATTGGATTGGATTTCACTATAGGATCCAAAATCCGATCCAATCCAATAAAAAATTGCGGTTTTTTCGGTTTTCGATTTTTTTGGTTTTCGGTTTGTTCGGTTTTCGGTTTTTCGGTTCGGTTTTTGCGGTTTGAATCGGTTTGGATCGGTTGATGAACATCCCTACCTACTCATAAGTTTAGATGGACCCATTTCTGCAAATAGTTTAATTTTAGTTACCTTCAACTACCGCATAAACCGGCTGTAGAGGGTCAATGAAGTGCCTCACTAGTATGCCACATGCTAACATACTTTCTACTGGCATTCATCTAAGTTTTGAGTTTGCATTAATTGTATGTTCAGTTTTAACGGCTAGGAATTTTTCTCTTAAGTGCCAACATCTAATATCAGAGTTGGTCATACGAAGATGGCAACAAGTTCAAGCACAAGAGCACACATACAATCAATAATTTTAAAGTATGATGGGAGAACTAATTTTGGTATGTGGAAGCGCTTGATGGAACTGTGCTTAAACAGCAACGATATGGAGAAACTTTATAGACGAGTTTTGTTGAAATCAGCACAAGGAAAATATGAACTGTCAAAAGTATATTGCGATCTTCTACTTAATGAAAAGGTTCCGTTTTTAATTTGTCAATCTACGGAACTATGGGCCTGTTTGTTAACTGTTTTTAACAACAGTTTTTTGTTTTTCAAAACAAAAGAACAACAAAATTTGCTTGATAGGATTATTTTGTAAAAATTATTCTTGTTTTTTTTTGTTTTTAAAACAGAAATATGAGAACATTTCGGAGATGTTCTGATTTGGTTTTTTAGTTCTTGTTCCCAAAATCATAAAAAACACCGGAAACATGTTTTCATTAATGGCACAAACGTAATTATTCTTCAAAAAATTAATTGATAATTCCTTTGCACTTTTTTTTCTCTAGTCTCCAACCCCACATGCACAGAGAAGCCATTCTGTTTCCTTAGTGGACCCTCACCCGCAACTTCCTCATCGAAACCTACGCGTCTTTTACATCTCCGCCTGGCCGCGTCTTTTCTCGACGGCGACTCCGCCTAGTCGTACTGCACTTGGTCGAATCTCACGCACGGCTATGGAAGTAGATCTGGGTTCATATGGTGGTTTGTTGTTGGTCGGAGAAAGGGAAGAGGGCGAGAGAGAAGAGAAGAGAAGGCGAGCCATAAACGAGGGAGAAGATGCAGAAAGCAAGAGTTAATGGAGAGGATGCTCTGAGAATAAAAGATGGCGGAGAGATTGTGGGTTGAAGAAAATGGGGAAGCTTCCAGATAAAGGATGTAAAATATTGATAAAAAACGAAGTAAAATGATAAGGTAAAATAATAAGAAATCGTGTATTTTATTAAAAGCATTGAATGAATGAGTTTTATAGTATTTCCAATTTTCTTGGTTATATATAAAAATGGGTCAGACTATTGAATGCTTATCCAGTCTTCCCCATTCTTCATTGAGCTCTCGTATAATTTTATAAACATAAAAATAAAAATTATAATGCTTACCAAAAAAATTATAATTGATTAATTGGGAGTTTTGTTTTTTTTATTCTATTCAGAATATCAATCGATAATTGAAAATGCACTAGTCTCATCAATAACATAAATTATTTCAACCTTTTATAATAACAAAAAAGCTTAATAGAATGTTATGTATCTCTCATAATAAAAATAAAATTAATTAATGTTTAAACAAAAAAATAAAATTAAGTTCAAATTAAAAATTACAAAAAAAGTAAATTGCTTAAGAGTTGCTTATTGTATGTGTTGCATTATGGTACATAAGGCTCGGCCCATTTCTGCTATGCTCAGGCCCAAATTGTTATCAGCAGCTCACTCACTCAAAGTGTTAGTTAGTTAGTTAAGATTAGGGAATCTATGTAACTAACTTTCTGTTAAGGGGTTTTTTCTTTGTAGGCTAATCTATATAAAGCCATTGTATCGGGTAGAATAATATAGATGCAACTGAGAGAACTTCAACAATAGAGTGTGATATCTTGTGAGTGAGAAAGCTGTGTTTTGTACCTGAGAGGTTGAGATAAGTGTGAGAGATTGCTGTGAGTTAAGATCAATCTTTGAGGTGATCTCTTGAAGCTGTAATATCACAAACATAGTGGATTCCTCAGTTGGATTCAGTCCCGGGGATGCAGGAGGATCTCTCCGAACCTCGTTAACAATTTCTGGTGTTTCCTCTTCCTTTTAATCTTGCTTAATCTTTCCTTAGTTAATTTTAGTCTTTCATAATTGTTTGTATCTCTTTCTATCTACTGCATCATTCTTTCTTGCTGTTGTAGGCATTACAACTGATCTTGAAAGGTCCAAATCACAACAACTGGTATCTAGAGCTCAGGTTCTGTGGTTCTTGGAGGCATGGCATCAACCAAATATGACTTGGAGAGGTTCAATGGGAAGAACGATTTTGGTTTGTGGCGACTCAAGATGAGGGCTTTCCTTGTTCAACAAGGTCTCCGGGAAGCCTTGCAAGGAGAAAAGAGTTTACCACCTACTCTTTCTGAGACAAAAAAGAAAGAAAAGATGGATGAGGCCCACAATGCTTTAATCTTGAGTCTTGGAGATAAAGTATTGCGAGAGGTCTCAAAGGAAAAGACAGCAGCTGCAATAATCAAACTAGAGCATCTATATATGACAAAATCTCTTGCAAATTGGCTCTACTTGAAACAAAGATTGTACACCTTCAAGATGCAAGCTGGGAGGACAATTGAAGATCATGTGGATGAGTTCAACAAGATTATTATAGATCTTGAGAACATTGATGTGAAAGTAGATTATGAAGATCAAGCACTACTGCTTATAAATTCATTGCCAAGCTCATATGAAAACTTATGTGACACATTGGTATTGAAGTTGACACAAGCAAACACAAGAAGGGGGGTTGAATTGTGTTTGTTAATAATTTTCGAAAATAACCTTTCAAACAATTTTTGCACTCAAGGAGATTAGAAACCAGAAGCACGCACAAAGAAAAAAGATCATTTTTAAAAGACTTTAACAAAAACAATATCAAAACCCCTCGGTTAGTAAAAAACAAATAAAGCTGAAGAGATAAGAGATAGAAGAATCACACAAGATGTTTTATCCTGGTTCACTCTCTTCCAACCAAGAGCTACGTCCAGTCCTTTCTACTTGAAGGATTTTCTCCACTATTATCAAAATAGATTACAACCAAGTATTCAACACCTCTCCAGGCTACAAGTATTTCTTTCTTACCAAGCCTCTTCAGGCTCTAACTCTAACAAAGAGATTTAATGTTTGATCTTCTTAACTCACTATGTGTGAGAATATGACAGTTAAGATCAGATGAATATTTTCACAACATTGAGACTAAGAAATACTGACTCTTGCTCTCTAAAGAAATATGAGTATGAGTGAGTGTAGTTTTACAAAAGTTCAGCTCGTAAGGTTCTACAGTCAAGAGTTCTCGTTTCAGTATCTCAGGTCTCCTATTTATAGTGACCTTCTTCTTCACTTGTATTTCGTCAACGGTTACTTTGAATAATCCCATTTAGAGATAGCATTTAATGCATGATATCCGTTATGACTGATAGCTTGATTGTGGCAATGCTGGATAGTACTATTGGTTATCGAGGTAGCATGAAATTGGAGGCTTACTGCTCTAAGTATTGTAGCTTGAGAACTTGTTGTTCCTCCTTTGTGTACAATTCAGCTTTTTCAGCCATAAAGTTGTCATCGTACAGATCGTTTTGCAATATCTTATTGTATGATTCTGCTTTTTGCATTTCTTGATGGTACTATGTTTCTTTTATAACAAGGTGAAACATTAAAGCAGTTAAAACAAATGTGAAAAACAAATATTCTATTGAAATAAATATCAATCATTTGAAATAAATTCAAGAGATTCGGATTGCATTTAATTCATTTCAAAGACGGAGCTCGTCTAAAAAGAAACTCCATCTCCTTACTTATATGGGAGACTAAGTCTGTTCAATATTTTATTTTGCTCGTCTGATGACGTGGCATATCCTCTTGTCTATCAAGTCTTCGGACTTGCTATTCCTCAATGAGTTATAAAGATTTCCGTTTGGTGACGTGATGGTTAGAGCTCGTCTACTAGATTACTTTATTTTTCAGTTCATTTACTTCTACCAATTACTTCCGTCTGCTTTCGTGGCAAGATGGACACGCTTATTATCAAGTCTTTGGACCTGCTGTATCTAACAAGTTATTTTGGTATTCGTCTAGCAAACATTTAGAGCCTCGTCTACTTAAGAAAACCAGTCTACTTAATTAAATAACTAAGTAACTTTACCAAAGTATTTGATCAGCCCGTCTACAAGGGTGGACGCGTATTTTTCAATTAGAACTTATCCCATGTTTCTTTTACTTATATGTAAATATTCTTGCATAACTGAAAGCACATGTTAGATCTTAACTAACACTTTGCCAAGTAAATTTAATCCTTTTGTTAGCATCAAAACTTAGAGATTATTAAATCCAAAACCACTTTGGTTCCAACAATCTCCTCCTTTTTGATGTTGACAAAACTAATTAAATTTGAAAAGCAAAGTCTAAGAGAGCTTGCAGGGCTCCCCCTAAGACAAAGCATTCAAATAATTAAGCAGAATAAACATATGAAAAACAATTGCATGTAAGCTAACAATTATGTGCAACAGCTTATCATACTTAGAATATATATAAGGGAATAAATAAACATAAGTATCAGAGTAGCAGATATCAAAGCAAATAAGCAAACATAAGTATCAGAGCAGTTAGCAAGTAGAAAAGAATATGCAAATGTAGACCAATATAAGTTTTTCAAAACTTACTTTTTATAAATATAAACAAATCTCTTTTCTTTCCCTTCTCCCCCTTTTTGTCATCAGCCAAAAAGGTAAAAAGGAGAGGACCATCATTGTAAGCATAAGAGAGAAAAAAAATAAAGTTAAAGGTTAAGCAGGAGGAGGTGGTGGAGGAGGAGATTTCTAAGCCTGACTTTTCTTGAAGTCCATGAGGAATTCCAACATTTTATTTACAACCTCTAAGGTTGGAGCCATTGAAGTTTGAACTTGCTGTTGGAAATCCTCCTTAATCTTCTCAGTCGTCTTTTCAACCTTCTCATCAACTATCTTGCCAACCATTTCATCAACTATTTTTCCAAGAACCTCTTCAAGATTAGATGGCGAGCACTGTTGCCTTGAGCTTTCAGTGAGACTCTTGAAATGTGCTTAGTGTTCTTGAATGATCTGAAGGGCGCATCACAACTAGAGCTAAAGGTTGAGAAGATCGTCTTTCTGATGAGCTCTGATGGTGAATGGATTCAGCTGTATCTTCTAAACCAACATCAATGACAATTTGATCATGTTCTTCAACAACAGGTTCATCTGCAATAGGCTCTGAAGTAGGTGAAGGGATCATTGAGACTTCCTTTGCCCATCTAATAGGGTAGATGAATTCCACATTCTTACTGGTTATAGGAAGTCCCTAGAGGTCTTTATAGATAATATATCTAAAGTTTGAAAGACCACACTTCCCTCTAATCTTAGGAATATTCTTCTTCTCTTCTTCAGACAGACCAGAGGAAGATGCCTCTCTTGAGCAGTGAATAATATGAGATTTCCAGACATCAGCAGCTTTATGTTCATTGATCAACTCAATGGATCCAGTATGCAAAAAGAAATCCAGCATTGAGTAGCCAAAAGTATCTTCGTCCAGATCAAGCATTGCTGATTCTGCTTCAGGCATCACTCCCTGGAATCTTCTATTTTTCATGTCCTTGTCCTTATTTAGATCTAACATTGGCACTCTTGGACAGATCCTGTAAGGCATGATTCCAATTCTGGTTGCTTCATTATGACTCATCCAGGATGGAGGGACAAAATGCGCGGCTCTATCAACTCTGATATGACTAAATTCCCACTTCAAAATTTCATAGATGAGCTGATCCAGAAAGAAGTCAGAGGCCCTCCCAGACTCTGGGATGCTCAAACGACACCCATTTTGTGTCCCTTGGCATGATCATGGGAACATGCTTTGAGGATCTTGCTCTACGCTCAGGGATGGTAGGAAGATTTTTCCTATTGGGGTCAGTCTCTCAGACAGGTATGATATGTCTCTCAACTCCATTAGTGAGGGGTAAGAAAGGAGGAGTTTTGACAAGGTTAGGGTAAATTTTTCTAGGGGGGAAGTTGTTTAGGGGTAGGTGAGTGACTAATGACCCTAAGTTGTTGTGCATTTGAGAAGGCACATTTTTTATTGATTTACAATCAGGATGAGGTAGGTAAAGGGGTTCAACAGGTGGGCTGACTTCTTCCTCATACTCGGGTAGAGGATACTATCTGTTTGGAATGTGTTCGGGTTCAGCTTGGTGAGAATGAAACAAAACTTTCCATTCCCTTTTTACCTTGGCCCAATCCTCAGATTTTCCATCATAAAGAACAGAAGTTGGGGTGAGGGGAAATAAGGTTCTCAAGGGTTTGGGGAAAGGAGCACCAGGGGAAATGTCATCATATGGTTGATTGAACCAGGGATCATCGGAAGGGATAATAGGTTGAAATTGTGGAGTGGCTATCTGTGTTTGTTGGGGTGAAAGGGGTGTGGGAATGTACACATCATCTGGAGTGGAGACAGGCACATCATCAATCCTAGTTTCTAAACTAGACACTAGGGCATCTACTGCTATTTGAATAGGATCACTAGCAGAGATGGTTACCTTAGAAGTCATAGTTGATCTAGATTTTCTTACTGGTTGCCTTCTAGGTTTTGTTGGAACAATTGTTGGAATAGGCACAACGGCCTCAACAACAGCAACAGAGGTCTTTTGCTTCTTCAGAATTGTACTGATAGGAATGCTATCCTCATCAGCTTCCTCATCTTCATTGTGAGAGAAGATAACTCTTCTTTGCTTCTTTGCAGCAGGGGCATCGGAGGGTTCCCTGATAACAATGCCACTAGCTGGTCTCTTGGGGGCAGGCTTCCTTGTTGCAGTGGTCTTTTGCCTAGTTACTCTTTTTACTCATAGGAATTCAGCATTGTTTTGTTCCACCATCTCTTCTTTAGTTTCAATCAATTCCTCAGTCTTTGCCATTGCAGCAGCAGCATAGGTACTGAGGTTCATGTTGGCTATATTCATTTTACCAAAGTCAGCAGCCGACGTTGGTTTTTCAGTTAATATCCTAGCTTGCTCTTCAGGAGTCTTTGCAGCAAGAATCTCATGAATTCCTTGAGCCTTGAAAATCTTGGAAAGAAGATGGCAAAAAGGAAATGCTGAGAGTCTTTTCTTATTCATCACAGTGTCTCTGAATCTTCCGTACAGAATTCTTGGAAGATTGATCTTTGTTTCGGTGAGAATATGGTAGAGGCAGAATTTGTGCAGAGAGGAGAGGTTGTCTTTGGATCCAACCTTATGAAGAACCACCTTGTTGAGAAGCTGATGAAGGATGCGAACAATGTCCTTCACTTCAACAGTCTTCCCAGTGTGAGTTCTGACTGTGTCTTCTTTCATGAGACATACTTCAATAATCTCAAAGCCACCCAAGTCCTTTTCCCATGACTCAGTAAAAACTAAACCCTCCTGAGCACAGAAAATTGCATCAGCAATAGTCTTCTCTGAGACTACAATCTTCTTTCTTAACACCGTTGAGAAAAAATCTGTATCAGTCACTTGGACGTTTCTCCAGAAATCCTTGATCAGGTTGGGAAAGACAGAGACCTTCTCTGTGAAGAGTCCTCCTCATCCGGCTGCATTAACATATTTGCTTATGTCTAGATTATAGTCTTGCAGCACTCCAAGGTTGAAATGATGCTCTATTGCCAAGTTGAGCTTGTCCACGTTAAAGGTTGAAGAAGAAGCCATTTTAGGTGATCAGAGAGCTTAGGGTTTGAAAACAGAAAGAGGTAGAGAGAGAGATAGCTCGAGAGGTTATGGAAGTGTAAAGTTTTTCTTAGAGGGAAAAGATTACTTTTAAAGGAATTTTGAATCTCAAAGGTTAAAAAAAAACTTTTGACATGACATGTCATTATGATAAAACAGTGTTGGTAACTTGGAACTATAAAAAAGTCTTGATGGGATTGATGGAAGTACTGACTCAACAAAGAGAATAAAGGATAAATTTGTCTTGAGACAAAATAAATGCATTTATTAACACACAAAAAAATATGCTTAAACACGGGCGAGATGTGAACTAAATGCGAAACTATACAATGGATGCGGTAACCAGTATCAGTGGACGCATCATATGGACGTGCAATACGGTATGCAATAGACGCATAACTTTTAATAGGTATTAGACGAGCATAGGTAATAGATGCAGGATTAAAAAAAATAAAATTTTTGAGGCTAGACGCCTAAATTAATCCATACATATCATATTAAGATGCTTCCTAATAAAGATAAATCTGTCCTCTTCAAGAGGTTTAGCAAATATATCTGTCAATTGATGGTCAGTATTTACAAATTGAATATCAATCACACCTTTTTACACATAATCCCTAATAAAATGATGTTTAATATCTATGTTCTTAGTTCTAGAATGCAAAATTGGATTCTTAGATAGATTTATTGTAGTAGTATTATCACACATAAGCGGTATACTACTTACAAATACATTGTAGTCCTCCAATTGATGTTTGATCCAGAGAAGTTGTGAACAGCAACTTGCAGTTGATATATACTCAGTTTCAGCAGTTGATAAAGCAATGGTACTTTGTCTTTTGCTTGACCATGAGACAAGATTAGCTCCAATGAAGTGACATCCTCCACTAGTGCTTTTTCTTTCAATTCTATCTCCAGCATAGTCAGCATCACAGAAACCAACTAATCTGTAATCTTCATTTTTCTTAAAGCACAAACCAAGATTAGTAGTACCTTTTAAATATCTAAAAATTCTCTTAACTGCTGATAAGTAAGATTCTCTAGGATCAGATTGAAATCGAGCACATAAACATACACTGAACATAATATCAGGCCTAGACGCAGTAAGATATAAGAGAGATCATATCATACCTCTGTATACCTTTTGGTCTACCTTTTTCTCTTTATCATCTTTGTTCAGTATGGAAGTGGGGTGCATTGGAGTATTCATTGGCTTACAATCATCCATCTTAAACTTCTTCAGAAGCTCTTTTGTATACTTGGTTTGGTGGATGAGCACCTCATCCAAGGTTTGTTTTACTTGAAGTCCAAGGAAGAATTTGAGTTCTCCCATCATGCTCATTTCAAACTCTTTCTGCATTAACTTAGAGAATTCTTTGCATAGAGACTCATTAGTACCACCAAAAATAATATCATCAACATATATCTGTACGACTATGAAATTAGATTTAATGGATTTTCTAAATAAGGTTGTGTCAACCTTTCCTCTATTGAATCCATTTTCCATAAGAAAGGAACTTAGTCTGTCATACCAAGCTCTAGGAGCTTGCTTAAGACCGTACAAAGCTTTCTTAAGCTTATATATTTGTTCAGGATGGGTTTCACACTCAAAACCCGGAGGTTGCATAACATAGACTTCTTCATTAATAAAGCCATTTAGAAAATCACTTTTAACATCCATATGAAAAAGCATAATACTATATGTTCAGCGAATGAAAGTAGAGTTTTAATAGCTTCTAATCTAGCAACATGTGAAAAAGTTTCAGTATAATCTATACCTTCTTCTTGAGAGAAGCCTTGAGCAACAAGTCTTGCTTTGTTTCAGATTACCTTACCATTTTCATCAAGTTTGTTTCTGTAAACCCACTTTGTTCCAATCAATGATTTGTCTTTGGGCAGTGGAACCAGAGTCCAAACATCACTTCTTTCAAACTGATTGAGTTCTTCTTGCATAGCTAGAATCCAACCATCATCTAGCAGAGCCTCGTCTACTGTTTTTGGTTCCAACTCAGAGACTAGTGCAGAATTGTCTTGTTCTCTGAAGGTTGATCTGGTTCTTAGCTTGTCATTGGGGTTTCCAATGATCTGATCTTGTGGATGATAATTCTTGAAGTACCAAGATTTTTGAACTGTACCATGTTGTTGCTTGGTAAAATGTGGTGTGCAAGTGTACACAATCGTAACAAGTAATAAAGAGTAAGTAAAGATCGTTCTCACGAGGATTTAAATGTATTGAATATAAATTCTAGAATTAACCTTCCTTATTTAGCTTAACAAAATAAAACGTAACTTTAAGCATGTAAATTAAATGGAGTAATTGGGTGTCATAATAGTAAGTAATAAATGCAAGGAATTAATAGAAACAATAAATGGGTGTTTAAAACAGAGATGGAAACAGCTAGGATTCTAATCCTTTGTAATCTTAACTTCAGGATAATCGATGCTTCAGGATGCTACAGCATTTAATCAGGGAATTGAAGTTTGCTTTCTAGCAGTAAAAACTGAGTGCATTAAAAGCTTTTTATTCCTAAGTTCATATTAATTTCCCTCAATTGTCAGATAATTGCGTCCAGCTACTTAAAGACTTGAAGGCTATTCCTAGCTCATTCAACACAATTAATTTTCCAATTAATTGTTCTATCTTTCTCTTCTAAACAAGTCCACTAATTAAGTTTTTCCAAACCCAACTAGCTAGTATTCCAAATTAGTTGATCAATCTTAAATGAAATTGAGCTTTCAAACAGAGAAGAAGAAAATGAATAACATCCATTTGCATAAATCACCCTTAAGTATCAATTACAAATTCATAGAGTCCTAGCTAAGAGAATTTAGCTCATAATGAGCTTAAAGACAAAACCAACAAGAGAAATGGAAAATAAAGGCATAATGCATAAATGCAAATTACTGAGAGGACAATTAGCTAACGGCTGCTACAGTACCCAGTTGCTGTTGTACGAGCCTACCTAAGGCAAGGTCACAATCCTATTTGTACTAGTTCCCAAAAGTAGGGTTACACTCTCTCTCTTGCCTCACTTTTTGGGCTTACAAAAAATTCAAAAAATAAAATAGTCCTTGGCCCAATTCCCAAGTACACAAAGCTGCTCTGCCTTGCATTTCCTCTTTCCTCGTTTTGGGATAGCGCAACAAGTTCCTTGTCCTGTAGTGAAGGTGTGCCGAGTTGACAATTCTTTTGTCTTGTAGTGATCCTCTTTCCAGACGCTGTAGCATTCCATAACATTCCAGAGCAACTCCTGCAGTAATTTCACTTCTAAATCCTGCTCAAAACTCAAACAAACCTTCAGCAAACAATTCAGATTTCACAGCTTTTTCAGCATTTTAACAATTCAACACAGATATTTACTACATAAGGCAAAACTTGAATTTATTTTCCAAAATTGATCAAAACAAGAACAATGATAAAGCTAAAAGGATAGTAATAACTCTTATTCCTATGAGTTATCACGAAGTGGAAGTTTCTGGTTGTTGAGTGGGGTCATCTTCTTGATCATCATCTTTTATCTCAGGTGAGTCTCCTGGAATGCTTAGATCAAGATATGCAAAAGCTTCATCTAGCTCTTATAATTTCTTATCTGGCTTTTTGCCATCAAACTTGACATGCATACTTTCCTCTACTATCAGAGTCCTAGAATTATAAACTCTAAAACCTTTAGATGTTTCAGAATATCCTAATAGTATTCCACTATCTATTTTATCATAAAACTTACCAAGTGGATCTTTAGTATTCAGTATAAAGCATTGATAAGCCTCTGACTCATCTAGTTTTATAACTAGAAAAACCTTGGTTTTGTGCTAATTATATCTCGTTTCGCCCAAATTAGATTTAATTGTCCTCAAGCAACACTTTGAGTCTCTTAAGTAGTTTTTAGGATATTTTAGTTAATTTTGAGTCAAATAAAGCATTTAATGCTATCTTACATTTTCAGGTTAAAAGTGAAGCTCTTGGAGTCAAGGAACATGGAGGAAGCAATGGAAAAGGAATTCTGGAAGTTTCGCCTCGCGAGACAGGATTTCGCCTCGCGAGCTCGAAGACCAGCCTGAACAGCAACAGTCACCCTTTCTGTCTCGCCTCACGAATCACCATCTCGCCTCGCAAGACTGAAGGCCTGACTGTTCCAGAGATGCCCCCCTTTTCGGATTTGCCTCGCGAAGTAGGTCTCGCCCCGTGAGCGGGCGAAACCCAGAACAACTATTTATAAGCTGTTTTAGGGCAGAATTTAGGAGGCTGCACTTGGAGGCCAGAGGGCTGGAAGAAGGTTCCAACCCTAAAAGGGGATGTTTTCCTTGCTCTGGGGATGGGAGAAGATTGTAGGATTCTTCTATGAGTATTCTTCATCTCTTCTCTCATTTGCTTTTGTATTGTCACTCATTATGAGTAGTTAAATCCCCTTTTTGTTGGGGTTAGATGTAGCTTTTCTAAACTTGATTGTTATTTGATTTGGTTTCAATACAAGTTTCTATTTCTTTATGAGTGTTTGATTCTATGCTTAATGCTTTTCTTGGCTTAGCTACCCATGGAATGATTTGTTGCTTTGATAGACAATTGAAAGATTGATGTTAGGGCATGCTCATGAATCAAATGCCAAGTAGTTCATGAACCTAGACATAGGTCTTGGGGTGCTTGCAATCTTATAAGTCTTGATTCTTAATGCAAAATCTCAGATTAATCCACCTAAGACATTAGGGTTTGATTTGGGGTTTTAGGCTCATTCCACCTAAGACATTAGGGTTTGAGTATTTAAAAAGACTTGATTGTCATAATTGAATTAGGAATTGTGTTGGTAACCATTTCATTGCAATTAAGGGAGGATTAGTGTAGTCTAACCCTGACAATCTTGACCACATTTCTGTTGACCTCCAAGTGTTTGTTAAAATTCCCAAAAGACCAAAAATATTTTATTGCTTTATTTTATCTTCTATTTTGATCTTACTTCATACCATAGTTTAGTCTAGATAGTTGTTGACTTTGTGAATTGGTAATTGGCAATCGATCCCTGAGGACGATATCCGGTCTTACCACCGTATTACTTGAACGACTGGGTACACTTGCCTATTAAAAAAATCGTATCAAGTTTTTAGCGCCGTTATCGGGGATTGGCTTTGCCAATATCAGTAGTAACAAAGAAGACAACTAATTTAGACATTTTTATTTTATTTTTCTGTATATATTTGATGTCTTTCTTTTGTTAGTTTTGTATATATTTGAATTTGGGTTTCTTTAATTTTGGGCCTTATTTGTCTGTGAGGTGGAAATTGATTTGACAGGATCATGGACTACAATTGTTATCATCCATATGATGCAGAAATTGAGATGTCTGAGCTTCAGCTGCGGGCATATATGCTGCAATTGGCCATGGACATCCATCAAGTGAGCAATACGTTGTCAAGGGCCACATACTCTCCTCCACCATTGGTAGGCTATTCTGAATGGGGAAATCAATTTCCCAACACCTACACTCCATGGTGGGGGAATCCTCCAAACAATGCTTGGATTGATCAAGAGGAACATTGGGAATCTTCCACACCTTCATATCAACCACAACCATCTCAATGGTATGATGAGCCATCACCATTGGAAGTTGCTTGGGAGAACTTCAAATCTGAATTCACAGTCAATTTTGAGCAACCTCTTCCGGATGGTCGGTCTCACTTAGAGGATATTTTGGAGAACTTCATGGTAACAACAATGGAAAGTTTAAAAAATCAAGAAGATACCATTCGAAGTCTCGGGGTACGTATTGAGAAACTCTCTAACCAACTATCCGAAATGCCAATTGGGAATTTGATGGATGATGATGAAGGTAATGCAATAATGTATGATGATGAAGATGATGCCATAATGGATGAAAAGGAAGATGAAGAGGTGGGAGCAACCGAGCCAAGAAGAGAAGAACCTGTTTGTGAGGATATAGTTGCACCATCTCCCATTGAACCCTTGACTAAAGAGATTGAAAGGAAGCGGCATTTGGAGGACATCTATTTCACCATGCTAGAGGATGATGAAGAACTGTTGGAATTAAATGATTCTATTGGCTCCTATGCATGTGTTGATTGTGATGGGAGAAACACTTGTGTGGTTTGTGCTGAGATTTCTGCATATATGGAAGGTGATGGATTTGGTAATGCAAAGAGTGAAGATTGTGTAGAAGCCAAAGCAGCACCAATGATCCTCTCGACTTGTTTGCCACCTCACACTGTGAAGCAACCGAGGATGGAGTTCAAGCCTCTGCCTGAGAGACTGAAATTTGAATCTTTAAATATGAAGGCACTATGGCCAGTCCAAGAGGTTGAACCCCATTTTTATTGGGAAGAATTTGTTGATAAATGGGTCATCTTTGACCTGAGAGGAATTGAAAAGTGCTTCCTATTTGAATAAGTCAGCATGATTTTCGAGCGCTCACTTCCATATTTATGCTGCAGGCCATGGGATCCGGTATGATCATATTACACTTTGAGCATTCCTTGGCCGCTGTATCAGAGGCAGTGGGATCCCGGTGGAACCGCCTTCATGAGTTTTTCTAAACCTTTTTCCTTTTAATTATCGTCGCTTTGTTTTTCTTTACTTCGAGTCATATGTGTGTTGACTGTTGTGTCAGTGAGCTTGATAGATTCTAATTAAATCTAGCATAGATTGACTGCATGATATTTTTTGACTGTTGATTATTTCCCCCGATGTTTTGAAAATTGAGAATGGATCCCCCTGTGAAAAATTGAAAATTAAACTTTGAGATATTTTGTTGTGATTGCATGATTTATGATAAGTTTGGGGTGAAGGGATGCTCACATTAGGGATTGAATCTTGGCCAAACAATTTGCGAAAAATGTCCAGGTGAGGAATTTGCGCCTCCAACTTTTTGTTTTTAATTGTGTGAATCACTTTTAAGTTGCACTTTCCCGGATTTGCTTGAATCTCTTCATGGTTTGCATGCTTATGTGGTTGCATCAAATGATTTAGGCAATTTTCTTTGAAATAACTACTTGGCCTAAATTGAACCAATCCCTAATGCATGTTCCCTAGTTAGCCACATTGAGTCTAATAAGCCTATTGTTTCTTGATGACCTTAAGTGATAAGCCAAAAATCCAGAAAAACCATGTTAACCCAATCTTAGGATTAGGAGAGCATGGATGCTTAGCAAGACAAAGGTTGAAGGAAACTAAGTTTGGGATGGCAACAAGGATATGATATGTCGTTTTGGATTGAGAAAAATAAAAATAGAGGTTGGAGCCAAAGGCAGAAAGAAAAAAAAAAGAAAGTACAAAAATGTCAAAAAAGGGTATTATAAGGAAAAGGGTTGTAGTCACCCAAAGCATCAAAAATAAAAATGGAAAAAAGGAATAAGAGTGGAAGTCGAGGTAAAAAGTTTCATGCTCTCTTAATTCCTAGGGATGTAAAGCCTAATACCTTTGAATATCCTACCTTTAGCCATGCCCCATTACAACCTTTAAAAGACCTTTTGATGTTGCATGCATGTTTTCGTGGGAACCATGTTTGAGATGAAAATCAAATTCATGGGAAGTGCTCTTGAAATTGAATTTGAGTGAAAGTTGATAGCCTTGACAAATTGAGCGAATGAGTGAAATACTAAATGCCCTTGTGAGGAAGGCAATTGTTTGAAATTGGTGATCTCCCTTTTGTGTGTAACTTGGATCCTCAACTTAGATTACTGATTGCATGAATGATGGAATTCTCTTTGTTTAGAGTAAATGAATGTGGGGATTACTCTGATGCAAAAAGGGGGAGACATTGAATAAAACTGTTTTGATATAATTGCATGAAATCTGAGAGACACTTTGATAATTTCTTATCTGGCTTTTTGCCATCAAACTTGACATGCATACTTTCCTCTACTATTAGAGTCCTAGAATTATAAACTCTAAAACCTTTAGATGTTTCAGAATATCCTAATAGTATTCCACTATCTGTTTTAGCATAAAACTTACCAAGTTGATCTTTAGTATTCAATATAAAGCATTTACATCCAAAATGGTGAAAATAAGATATGTCGGGTTTTCGTCCTTTCCACGGTTCTTAAGGAGTCTAATGTATATTCTGTTCTGAATATAGCAGGCAATATTAACAGCTTCAGCCCAGAAGTGTCTAGGGACAGAGTTGTCATTGAGCATAGTCCTAGCCATCTCTTGAAGAGATCTATTCTTTCTCTCTACCACACCATTTTGCTGTGGTGTTCTAGTTATTGAGAAGTTGTGAAGGATGCCACTCTCTTCACAGAACTTATGAAATAGCTTATTTTCAAACTCTCCCCCATGGTCACTTCTAATTGAAGTGATACACATGTCTTATTCATTCTGTACACGTTTGCAGAATACAGAAAAGACCTTAAAAGACTCATCCTTGTGAGTTAGGAACATAACCAATGTCCATCTAGTGTAATTGTCTATTGTGACAAGACCATATTTCTTACCACCGACAGAGGCGGTCCTTGTTAGACCAAAAATATCAAGATGTAGCAACTCTAGTGGTCTATTGGTACAAACAACATTCTTAGATTCAAAAGAACCTTTGACTTGTTTTCCCTTTTGACATGCATCACAGAGAGCATCAGATTTGAACTTAAGGTTTGATAGTCCTCTCACGAGGTTATGCTTGTTTAGCTTTGAAATTAATTTCAAGCTTGCATGACCTATCCTATTGTGCCAAATCCATCACTCATATTCAATGGACACTGGACATGAGACACTTTGATTTGAGAGGTCCTTCAAGTCAATCTTATAGAGATTGTTTTGCCTTTTTGTTGTGAATAAAAGTGATCCATCATCTTTCTTGACAGTACACATGTTATTATCAAAAGACACTGCATATCCACTGTCACATAATTGATTTATGCTCAGTAGATTGTTCTTCAAGCCATTTACTAAAAGAACATTATCAATGGAAGGAAAATGATGTTTACCAATTTTACCTATACCAATGATTTTCCCTTTCTGATTTCCTCCAAATGTGACCCAGCGACCATCTTTGGGCTTAAGGTTTTGGAACACAGACCTTTCTCCCGTCATGTGTCATGAGCAGCCACTGTCCAAGTACCAAGACATCTGTTTTCTTTCTGTTGTTAAGCAAATCTGCAATAGGTATTATCTTATCTTTAGGAACCCAAACTGACTTGGATCATTTCTTGTTAGTTGTCACTGGACGAGTATGCTTAGCATGTTTATTGTGTATGCATCTAGATGTAATATGCCCACTTTTTCCACGCACTTTACAAAAGGTGTTGGACAAGCTAGACTTAGCTATGGTATATTTATTTGGAACTTTTGAAGCTCTATGTTGTTTAAGTGGTTTTGACTTTTTGTGAGATGCGTCTTGCTTCTCTTTGTCATAACCAAGACCAGATTTATCATAAGGTGACCTAGAGTACCTTAAAATGAGACTAAGCTTATCTGAGCCACATACAAGCTTTGACAGAGAATCAGTTAGATATGTTATATCTTGCTTCAGTTTTGCAACTTCACAAGAGACATCAGGTTCACACACCACTTTGTCAGCTAGACTAACATTCACTGATTTTAGTATGTCGTTTTCATTTTTGAGGTTTTTTTTCTCAGTGTAGACCCTATCATATTCTTTAGTCAGTTTAGAAAACTTCTTTTTGAGACTCTTATATTCTCGTGATAGTATAGACGACTCATGCAACAATTCATCAAAAGCATTTTGAAGAGTGGACGGGTCAGAGTCCATTACCTCAGCATCAGTGTATTCACTTTCTGATGTAGTGTCTGCCATGAGACATATATTTGCTTCTTCCTCTGCTTCATTTTCTTCATCTGAAGAAGACAGATCAAGATCATCCCATGTAGCCATTAAGTCTTTCTTCTTTTTGAAGAATTTATTTTTATCTTTTAACTCAGGGCAGTCAGCTTTGAAATGACCAGGTTTCTTGCATTCAAAGCACAAGGGTGGACTTTTGATGGACTCCGGAAAGTGTACTGGATCGAAGCAAGTAATAATTAAAACGGCAAATAAATTACTGAGTATCGAACTCAGGAATTGGGAAACCAAGTACCACTTCACAAATTAAACAACTATTTTAGACTAAGAAATAAGTGTGAATAGATTTCAAGAAACAATAAAAGAAATCAAAATCAAATATTTTGTTTTTAAATATGAGAAGAGATTTCTAGGATTGAGGCTACCACAATGACAAATTATGAAATCTAATTGACTACCCCTTTATTAATATTTAACTCAATTGAAGGTGAATCATCCTAACTTAGTTAATGTTCCCTCTCGAGATACAAGAACCGTGCTCAATTAAACAAACTCCTACTCTCGTGGTAATTGTATTTAAATTGAACCCATTACGATTTATGATAATTCAATGGTACCCTCGAAGGACCGCTTCTAACTCTCGTGATTTAAGTCCTAAGTTCAATTCCTATGGATCCAATACCTAGGTTCACTGCTAAGTTCATCCCTAGAATATCTAAGACATGCAAAAAGGTGGTCAATCAATTCACATGGATAAAGCACAATAAGAGCCAAATCAACGAATCAAATATTAACAAAAGGAAAAAATCAAATATTCATCATAATAATGTAAAAGGGCATTCCCCAATCCTAAAAACAAAACAACTACTCAGACATAAATGAAATAACAAGAAGAAGAAAATAATAAGTAAACTCCATTGCTGAACTGTGGCTATCCGCGATACTGTGTTGCTACGCTACACTCGTTCCTGTACGGCGCTGCTCCCCCCTCCTACTTCCTGTGCACCTTCTATTTATATATAGTGCAATCTTCTAATTCAATTCAATTTGGAATACTTTTCTTGGCCCATACGTAAGTCCATTCAAGTTGACCAAACTTCTATTTCTTGCTGATGCTATCCTATCTTTTATCCCATATATATCAATATCAATATTTAATCAAGAATGCATCGCGTGTGACCCTTGTGAAAATTGCTTCACATGATTTTTGCTGAAGCTATATTTGATCAAGTGCTCCCCATTCTTTTTATTTAATTGTAAAATTCAAAACCACACTCACGTGGGGCCACCTTCATAAATTCAGGTTCAATTCAAATAGTAATTGATCAACCAAATCTTATCCATGTAAATTATCTTCACCTTTCTTTCTTTTCTTTCACTTGCAAAATTTAATTCAATTGCAAACTCCAATTTAACAGCAATCCTTCTTCTTCATTCTTGATATCTTCCTAAAAATTAAGATAAGAGAATCATGAGAAAATCAACTAAAATCTAATTAAAATTAATTAAATGCACACATTGACTCTAAAATAACCAAAATAGGATAACAAAGTCTAATTTGGGTTAAATCAAGCATTAAACAAAATTTAATTGAAGAAATTCACTCTAAAATAATAGCTAAAACATGATAAGCCAGCGGATTATCAACCTTTTTCCTTGGAGTCTGACTTCTCCGTAGAAAACTTTTTGTTGAGTTGCTTCCTTCTGAAACCACCTTTCTTTCTCCATATATGCTGAATCTTCCTGGAGATAAAGGACAATTCATCCTCATCTGATCCTTCGTCATTATCAGAAGATTCAGATTCATCAGATGACTCAGCAGCTTTGAGAACTTTTGATGAACTTGCTTTCTTTGCCTTTAGGGCAATAGATTTTCCTTTTTTGAAGTTTTCTTCTTCATTAAGTTCAAGTTCATGAACCTTGAGAGATCCAAGAAGCTCTTCTAGAGAGAGTGTATTCAGGTTTTTGGCTTCCTGAATAGCAGTTACTTTGGGTCTCCATTGCTTGGATAGACTTCTCATAATTTTTCTGACATGATCTCTATTTTCATAAACTTTTCCAAGATCTGAGACTGTTGGTGATGGTTTGGAATCTTCCAAACATTTTCTCTGTTGTTTCATGTTCACGCATCTTGAATAGCTCATACTGATGAACCGGCATGCTGATCTTTGATTCCTTAACTTGTGAGGAACCCTCATGAGCTAGTGCAAGAGTATCCCAGATTTATTTAGCATTATTGCAGCTATGAACTTTGTCATGTTCAGATCTGGTTATAGCACACATGAGATAGTGCTTAGCCTTCAGATTCAGCTGATGATGGTTTTTCTGCTCTTGGGTCCATTGGCCTCTAGGAATAACAGCTCCAACTTTATCTCTTGGTTCAGTGTAGCCGGTTTCAATCAGCTCCCGAATATCTACATACTGTGCATATAAGAAGGCCATCATTCTCTTCTTCCAGTAGTCATAATCCGTTCCATCAAAGAGAGGAGGTCTGTTGATAGCTTGCCCTTCTGCATCCATGGTTGTTGGATCGTACTCCCTCAGCACTTGTTAGATGCTCAACTCTTTCGAGGCTGATCTTTGATACCAACTGAAGTTGACACAGACAAACACAAGAGAGGGGGGGGGGGGGGTTGAATTGTGTTTGTTAATAATTTTCGAAAACAACCTTTCAAACAATTTTTGCACACAAGGAGATTAGAAAGCAGAAGCACACACAAAGAAAAAAGATCCTTTTTAAAATACTTTAACAAAAGCAATATCAAAACCCCTCGGTTAGTAAGAAACAAATAAAGCTGAAGAGATAAGAGACAGAAGAATCACACAAGATGTTTTAACCTAGTTCACTCTCTTCCAACCAAGAGCTACATCCAGTCCCTTCTACTTGAAGGATTTTATCCACTACTATCAAAATAGATTACAACCAAGTATTCAACACCTCTCCAGGCTACAAGTATTTCTTTCTTACCAAGCCTCTTCAGGCTCTAACTCTAACAAAGAGATTTAATGTTTGATCTTCTTAACTCACTATGTGTGAGAATATGACAGTTAAGATCAGATGAATATTTTCACAACATTGAGACTAAGAAATACTGACTCTTGCTCTTTAAAGAAATATGAGTATGAGTGAGTGTAGTTTTACAAAAGTTGAGCTCGTAAGGTTCTGCAGTCAAGAGTTCTCGTTTCAGTATCTCAGGTCTCCTATTTATAGTGACCTTCTTCTTCACTTGTATTTCGTTAACGGTTACTTTGAATAATCCCGTTTAGAGATAGCATTTAATGCATGATATCTGTTGTGACTGATAGCTTGATTGTGGCAATGCTGAATAGTACTCTTGGTTATCAAGGTAGCATGAAATTGGAGGCTTACTGCTGAGTATTGTAGCTTGAGAACTTGTTGTTCCTCGTTTGTGTATAATTCAGCTTTTTCAGCCACAAAGTTGTCATCGTACAGATCGTTTTGCAATATCTTATTGGACGATTCTTCTTTTTGCATTTCTTGATGGTACTATGTTTCTTTTACAATAAGGTGAAACATTAAAGCAGATAAAAAAGTGTGAAGAACAAATATTCTATTGAAATAAATATCAATCATTTGAAATAAATTCAAGAGATTCGGATTGCATTTAATTCATTTCAAAGATGGAGCTCGTCTAAAAAGAAACTCTCTCTACTTAGTTATATGAGAGACTAAGTCTGTTCAATATTTTATTTTGCTCGTCTGATGATGTGGCATATCCTCTTGTCTATCAAGTCTTTGGACTTGCTATTCCTCAATGTGTTATAAAGATCTCCGTCTGGTGATGTGGCGGTTAGAGCTCGTCTACTAGATTACTTTATTTTTCAGTTCATTTACTTCTACTAATTACTTCCATCTGCTTACGTGGCAAGATGGACGCGCTTGTTATCAAGTCTTTGGACTTGCTGTATCTAACAAGTTATTTTGGTATTCGTCTAGCAAACATTTAGAGCCTCGTCTACTTAAGATAACCAGTCTACTTAATTAAATAACTAAGTAACTTTACCAAAGTATTTGAGCAGCCCGTCTACAAGGGTGGACACATATTTTTCAATTAGAACTTATCCCATGTTTCTTTTACTTATATGTAAATATTCTTGCATAACTGAAAGCACATGTTAGATCTCAACTAACATTTTGCCAAGCAAATTTAATCCTTTTGTTAGCATCAAAACTTAGAGATTATTAAATCCAAAACCACTTTGGTTCCAATAGGTATATGGAAGAGATTCTCTGTCCTTGGAAGATGTTCAGTCAGCTCTAATTTCAAAGGAGTTGAAGAAAAGAACTGAGGGCAAAGAGGAAAGCAGTGGAGAAGGGCTGTTCATGAAAGGAAAAACTGACAAGAAAGGCTCAAAATATAAGAATAAGTTCAAGTCCAAGGAGAAAGACAAAGACAAGTCCAAGAAGAGATGCTTCTTATGCAAAAAAAGGGCATTTCAAAAAGGAACGTCCCGACAGGAAATACAAGAAGAAAAATGACACTGATGATGATGTTGGAAGTGTCTCAATAGCCTCGGATAGTTATGAAAGTGCTGATGTCTTGATGGCTACAACTAGCATCACAGGGAATGACTGGGTTCTGGACTCAAGGTGTTTGTGAACACCCATTTTTGTCCATATTTTATTTTCATGATATTGTGCTTCAAGGAGACTAATAATAATAGTGAAGAGAGAAAGAAGAACAAGAAAATAATAAATAAAGGAGGGGGCTCATAATTAACTTGTTGTTGGACGCGGTCCAGTCCAGTCCATTGCACTTGCCGTTGGACGGGATGGTCCCGTCCATTGCATTGGACTTGCTGTTGGACGCGGTCCCGTCCAGTCCATTGCACTTGCTGTTAGACGCGGTCCAGTCCATTGGACTTGCTGTTGGACGGGATGGTCCCGTCCATTGCATTGGACTTGCTGTTGGACGCAGTCCAGGCCAGTCCGTTGCACTTGTTGTTGGACGGGGTGGTCCCGTCCATTGCTTTGCACTTGCTGTTGGACGGGGTCCCGTCCATTGCTTTGCACTTGCTGTTGGACGGGGTCCCGTCCATTGCTTTGCACTTGCTATTGGACGGGGTGGTCCCATCCATTGTTTTGCACTTGCTGATGGACGGGGTGGTCCCGTCCATCGCATTGGACTTGCTAATGGTCATGGTGGTCCCATCCAGTCCATTTCACTTGCCAATGGACAGGGTGGTCCCGTCCAGTCCAGTCCACTTGCCGTTGGACGGGGAGGTCCCGTCCATCACTCTGGACTTGCTGATGGACGGGGTGGTCCCGTCCAGTCCACTTCACTTGATGGACGGGGTGGTCCCGTCCAGTCCAGTCCACTTGTCGTTGGACGGGGATGTCCCGTCCATCACTCTGGACTTGCTGATGGACGGGGTGGTCCCATCCAGTCCCTTGCACTTGCTGTTGGACGTGGCGGTCCCGTCCAGTCCACTGCAATCATCTATTTTTGTTGGACGAGGAGGTTCGTTCAGTGTATATCTACTTTTGCATAACTAAGTTTCTGTTGGGTGAAGAGACTCCGTCCACTGCAATTTTGTTTTCAGGCTGGAGACTAAAGAAATAAGAAACAAAAGATAATGAAGAAAGGACGAAGAAAACAAGGAGAAAAAGACAATCAACAAAAAGGAAAGGAAATTGGGTTACGTCTCCTACCTACTTTACATATCAGATAAGACCTATTTTCCCCCTCTACCCATTGGTCCTTTCTTCTTCCTCATCTCCTCCCTCGTTTTAACCTAGCAGCCCTATTCCTAACCCTAAAAAGTCATCATACACATCATAAAAAACCCCCATCTCCTTCTCCTTTCAAACACGCAACCTTCACGATAAATCACCTCCTTTCTGATACTCACGCCGCCCCATCTGGACACACGCCATTTCTGCTCATAACCCCCCTTGTACCTCCTCTACCCATTGGTCCTTTTTCTTCCTCATCTCCTACCCC
This sequence comes from Sophora flavescens, assembly GCA_030762895.1. NCBI lineage: Eukaryota > Viridiplantae > Streptophyta > Magnoliopsida > Fabales > Fabaceae > Sophora > Sophora flavescens. The sequence goes on along the minus strand of CM061070.1, from coordinate 135,295,017 downwards.
GTCTTAACTTAGCAGCCCTACTCCTAACCCTAAAAAGCCATCATACACATCATACAAAACCCCCAATCTCCTTCTCTTTTCAAGCATGCAACCTTCACATCAAATCACCTCGTTTCCACTGCTCACGCTGCCCCCATCTGAACACATGCTATTGTTGCTCAGAACCGCCCAAGCCTTGGATTTCGTACAAACCGACCTTGAAGCCAATGGATAAGAAGCAAGAAGCCCTCTCCTCCGTCTATAAAAGGAGAGGAAAAAAAGAAAAGAGAGAACATTTTTTTAAAGGGACTTATGATTTGATATTTTCTTTGTGAGGAAAAAAAAGAAGAAAAGAAAAATAGAGATAGATTTTTATCTAACGTTTTCTTTGTGAGGAAGAGGGATTAGAGATCTGAGTTTTCTTTTCTCTTCCCTATTATTAAAGTGGTTAAGAAGGAAGAGCTGAAGGAGCCAGTGAGATTGAATGTAAAGACTTCGATCTTGAAATCTTACCACTAGGAATAAACAAAGTCATTCTTATTCTGCTCTCATTTGGTAATCCTTATTCTTTTCGTTGATATTATTCATAAATTTCTCTTGACATTCTTATTTTTGTCTCTGTTCACTGAATAAGTTAGTAAAACGTTTCACTTCTACGTTTCATTTCTCTCCTATTTTTAAGAGGCAAAATTATTTACTTCATATAAAAATAGAATATGATCACTTGATTAAAACAATCTTATTTCTTGGGTTGCCGTATGACAAGTGTCATGTTCAACCCTTTAGATTTTGAGGTGGCCCTGTGGACTCATGTGCCATGTTCAACCTCATTTAGTTTTAACAAAAATTTTCACAACTGAAGATGTTTTTCTTAAGAAAGCGATTTTGGGGTAAAACAAATATTTTCAAAGTTAATAATAATTTACACAACTAATTTTGGGTAACCATTTTATGGATGTTCTAGGGTGTCGTGGGGTTAAGTCTCCATGCCTTCCTTAGACATAATCGACTCCCGAACCCATAGCTTGTTCTTAAAGGGTTTTCCAACTTCCCTGAAATTAAATAAAGTTTGTGGCTACTCCATGTTCCCTCTCTAAAAGGGGAACCATTCTTTTTGGTCGCTACAGATGGCGGCTCCACTGGGGACTTCTTTTAAGAGAGTCAAGCCCGTAAAAAATTGGTTTTGTAAATTTTTAGTAACGTGTAGCTTATTTGTTTTACCTTTTATGATTATATCTTGATGTTTTTCTCCTTACAATAATTAAATGACAAAACTAAAAAATGTTTTTATTTTTAGCGATGTCTGTTTGGGTTGTCCTTTTGGTTGGGTTTTTCCTCTTATTTAAATGAGAAGATTTAGTTGTACATACATTTTAACTCACGTTATTGTTATATATGTTTCACTAACAATGTTTTTGCTTCCTCCTCCTTTCTTTTCTGTTTCCCATGTTTTAACAATGGGGTAGTGGACTTGTAACCTTTTTTTATATGTACCTATGTTTGTGTTTTGCAGGTTTTTCTTGTCTTCTCTTTTTATTTTTACTTTTAAGTGTTACAGGTTTGTATGCCCCCTTCACACACATCACTATCACATATTGCACACACACTTAGCTCTATACCCGAGCTTGCTCGAAAACCCAAGGATTAGGCGGTGCTCCGATATTGTTATTGAAGAGGTCTTGTACCTCCCTGATACTTGTCAGTTCACCACTCAGATTGTACATGAGATCATGGAATAGTCATATTGAGAGGGTTTATCCCTACTTGTGGCTAGATTCATGAATCATATCCTTATGAGGGCAATCTGGGGACCATGACTTCTAGAGGTCTAGACCCGTCCCAACTTTCACTAATAGAGCAGACCTAGTGGCCAACCTGTTTAGAGTCCTGATCTTAGGGCGTGTGCATCCTTAGGTTTTACCTGGCTTAGGGCAAAAGGGGGCGTACTTTTCTTTCCTCTCTCTATCATCATAAGCATAAATTGTCAGGCATGCTCATCGTGAATATTCACAAAACTAGGGGCGTCACATTGCTTCCCCAAACCTGAATGACATATTCGAATATTATTGCACACCTAATAGGCGTTATGTCATAATGAAGGTAATGCATACCCATCAGGGTTTTCAACCCCATTGGGTCCATTCAACATGAATCATGCAAGATATATTTGTTTTACTATACTCATTTTTTTGTTGTGTCTCTTTGTTGGAAGTTTTTGGTATTCACCTTATAGCAAGAACATGAAAAAGTTTGGTTCAGAAAAGAGTACTAACAACGCGAGTTGTTCCAAGAAAAATATCAAGATTGATGTGACACTCAATGACGTGAAGAGATTATGTGGACTCAGCCAGCAAATGCCAGAAAAAGCACGCTCAGACTTTGTCAGCAAGTATGGTAGAATATTGGACCTGTTGCATGTTCCAGTGGAAGCTCCCACTCTGAGTGCATTGGTCCAATGTTGGAACTCAACTTTGAGATGTTTTGAATTGCCTAACTTGGACATCACTCCAACCATGGAAAAGTATGCTTATATGTTAAGACTGCCAATTCAAAAGAAGACTCGCTTCTACATGTATTATGGCCAACATGTAACAGATCAGAAAATAGCAAGTCTATTGGAGCTTCAACCGGAACAGATAGAGAAAATAGAAAAGGGAACCACCAAAGGGTTTAAGAGGCGATTTTTGGAAGTGTATCTCAACAAGCTGGGCAGCAACAACGATGGGTTACTTTCAACAAAGTACTAGCCTTCATGATATATGGGTTGGTGCTCTTTCCTTTTGTACCAGATCTGATTGATCAGTCAGCCATGGATGTTTTCTATAGGGTCGAAGAATATGGTGTAAACCGGTCCCTGCTATCTTAGCTAAAACTTTCCTCTCCCTACAGGTTTGTCATCAGAATCAACAAGGGAAACTGCAATGTTGTGCGTCAATATTGTATGTCTGGATCATGACTCACTTTGTACGCTCGTGATAAAATGATAGAAACAGATGACCCGCTGAAAGGGTTCACTCGCATGCAACTAAAGCCACGTAAGCTATATGAGTGGAAACAAGAGTTTGATCAGATCGACCTGCGGTCATTTAGTTGGATGTGTCCATGGTATAATGGAGATTCAGTTGTATTCAGCTGTGGAAGTTTGTCAAATGTTCCATTGATGGGTCCCAGAGGTTGTTTATCATACTTACCAGCTTTGGTAATACGTCAACTCAAGTGGACACAGGATGAACCCCCCAAAGAGCTGCTCAATGGGATATTCTTCCTATACCAAGAAGGTGAAGGCATCAAGAGTCAAATGATAGCAGTAAGTTCAGCATGGAATGATATTCATATAAAAGGATCGGAGGAATTAGGAAGGCGAGTCATAGCTCACACAAAAAGATATGAAGTATGGATGGAAGCAAGAAGAGGTTTCCCTCCAAGACCTGCATCCCCTCTCCATAAGGAAAATAATCCTCTAACCAAAGATCAAATGTTGAAAGAGATCGAAGTTTTAAAATCTCAAATGAGGGTTTTTGATGAGAAAGACCAAGTTGTCGAAGTAACCATTATCACGCTCCGAAGACAAGTGCAGAAGCTGAGTTTACAAATTGAGCATTTGAAGGATGAATGCGCCGATGCCCATGAAGCCCCGAATTGTGTAAAAAGGACAAGAAAAGACAAAGAACCAGAAATTCATGAGCTGCTGGCAAAAATAGGATGTCAAGAGAAGATGCTTGTCAAACTTCAAAAAAGGAAAGAAAAGCTCGAGACAAATATAGGGGTTCACGTTGAAACAATAGATGTACTAGAAGAGAGGGTTGAATCCCTGCAGGAGTCCTTGGCCCAAACAGAAGTGTACTCTGACCGAGGGTGGGACGAAGAAGCCAAGTATCGCGAGCTACTAGCGGAAGCCAACATGAGAGAAAGTTGGCTTAGAAACAAGATAAAAAACTTTGAAAGGGTTGAAGCTCAACGTCACGCAGAATGGGTAAAGGGATGGAAATTAGTGGTGAAGGATGTAATGAATGAAAAGGAAGCATGGAAGAGAAAATACGAGGACGTGATGGATAAGCTCCAATATCACACTTCCCAGCTGGTGTAGCGGTTTGAAGAGGCATCCGTCCACATGCGTATGAACCATTTCCTTCAGCTACCACCGAATGTGACTGAGTTCTTCAATTATTTTGGGAAACTTGCCAGAGGGTTCAAGAAAAAGAAGATGAGGCTCTAAACGTAGAACTTTGTAGACCTCGGAGAAGGATGGAAACCATCAATGTACTTCTTTTATTTTGATCAAAGACTCATGATTTGTATCGGAATATTTATAATGAAAGGGAAGTTTTCATCCATATCTATCGAGGAGTGCATTCTCCCTTAAATATGTCATCAACTATATTTCTACCCTAAAACGACGTGTTTTCTACGTAAAAATGAGGACGTTGCTAGTACGGGTGTGGTCCATCGAGGAGTAGATTCTCCCATGGACTTGACACCAACTGCATTCAAACTAGAGGGAACCATACCACTGGATTTGATTGCAGGATGAGTTTTCTTGCTATAGGTGTATACGACAGTCTTTCTGAGAGTACCCTCACGATCGAACAAAGGATGATAACTTGCACATGCATGCATACACACACACAAAATTTTGGGATTGACTAATGAGTTTTTTTTTTAAATACTTTACAGAGTCACATCCTTCTGAGGATTCAGGAACCATTGCGCCACCTAGGAAAGGTAATACCAACCAAACCCGAGTTTACGATACTAGATCTCGGACCAGGATGGCTGCCAATGCGTCTGAGGAAGGAAGAAATCTAAGCTTTGAGATAGATGATGTGAGGGGAAGAATGAGCGAGATGGCTGAAATCCAAGCAAGATTAGAAGCCATACTACAAGATATGAGGGAATCTCTCAGCATGCTTAGTGCGAACAGAGATGCAATTGAACCTGGTAGGCAGTGAATTTCTTCTGTGGTAACAACACCAATGTTTTCAAACATTAGCACGGGTCTCATTGAGGGAGTATCTGGACCCGACCAGACACATCACACGGCACCAATAACACTTCCCATTGGTGAAGGATATCCCCCTTTTGAAAATGCCTATCATGAAGTCCCGGGCTACACCGCGCCAACATGGGAGCAACCACATGTATCTACTCACAGCCAGCCAGCGGGAGTCCAGGTTGGTAAGGATAAGAAGAGAGATGAATGGATGGAGAAAATGGAAGAACAAATAAAAGCGATAAAAGGCCCGAGTATCTACGACCCTCTCCAGATAGAAGAACTCTGCTCCGCCACAGATGTCGTGATCCCCAAGGACTTCAAGATTCCTGACTTCTCCAAATATGATGGAAGTGGGAACCCACGATTTCACCTCATTAGTTACGCTACCAAGATGGCAATCTGGTCCAAGGATGACAAATTCCTTATCAGCTTTTTCCACGAAAGTTTGACTGGCCTCGCCTTAGAATGGTACCTTCAATTGGACCATTCCAAGACCTCGCGATGGACGGAATTGACTGACTTATTTATGGACCAGTACAAATTTAACCTGGATGCAGCCCCGAGTCCTGAACAATTGACTACACTGCAGAAAAGAAGTGAGGAGCGCTTCAAGCAATATGCCCAAACGTGGAGGAGTTTGGCTGCACAAGATCAGCCACCGTTGACTTTATCTGAAATGTGCTCATACTTTCAAGGAACCCTCGGAGCACCTTTTATAGGGGCCATGGCTAGGGCCACCTACAAAGATTTCTCTGACTTGATCGCCGCCGGTGAAAGGAATGAATTTTTGGCAAGAGCTGGAAAGCTCCCCATGAATGATGGTGAAGAAGTGCATGCCGGAAGGGATTTCAACCAAATAAGAAGGAAGGTGAGGCGAATTATGTACAACGCCAACGGAATTTTAATCCTCAGTACCAAGCATCCTATAACCCTAACCAACATATCCCATACCAGACACAAACCCCGCTTTACCCATCCTCACAAACCAACACTTACCCGCAAAACCAAATCAGCAATATTCCTACCCCCGAACCATATAACCTTGCCCGCCCATCATACACTTGTTACCCGTCTGCACCCCCACAAAACCGCCCAAACTACCCTCCGCCTCGCCCAAATTTCCCAAACCAAGGACGTTTCTAGAGTCCAAATCTGCCACCCTTCCCGAAATTGTCCATCTTTAATGCGGATTTATTCCAACAATTGTTTGATCACCACTTGATTGAGGGAAACCCTGTACGTCCCTTAGAACCACCATTTCCTGCTCGGTACCATCCAAATCAGACTTGCAAGTATCATATGGATGTCACAGGGCATTCTAATGAGGATTGCGAAGCTTTTAAGACAGCAGTGAGAAAGTTGATTGCTTGTGGGAGGCTAGGGTTCGAAGAAGAGGTCGGGCCTAATGTCGTTAGGAATCCAATCCCGAATCATAACGACGAAAATCGAGTAAACAATTTGGAGGTAACAGGGTCCCCAATCAGGAAGGTGCTGGAACTACGAGTGCCAATGCAGAAGATTTTCGAAGAACTGAAGAAGGTGGGATACAACATTGTTGCACCAGTGAGGATTCCAAGAGAAGAAGGGGGGTACGCCAAGGATCTAAGGTGTGACTATCATCATGGGCAAGTGGGGCACGATATCAAAACTTGTTGGGATTTCAAAGTCCAGGTTCAGAGGTTACTCACCTTGGGGGTGATTCAAGCCAAACGAGGTGCTGCAAAGGAAGTCAATGTAGTTGAAAAAGTTGTACTCCGAGTACCACCCATGAACAAACCTTCAGACCCAGAAAGAGTCATCGTAAGGGTGAGCAAGCCAATTCCTTTTGCTTATGATGATACACATGTTGTACCATGGGATTAATAACAGAAAGTTGAACTAACTGGAGCTGCTGGGGAGACCTCGAGGGCCCAAGTTACTAATATTGTGAGAATTGGAGGCATTACAAGGAGCGGACGATGCTGCACCCCTACTGAAGAAAAAATGATGAAGGAAGCTGAAGAAGAGGAAACTATGGATGAAAGAAAAGGGAAAGAAGAAGAATAGTTTCTGAAGATCATGAAGCAAAGTGAATATGATGTGGTAGAACAGTTGAAGAAAACTCCGGCAAGGATATCTCTTTTGTCGCTTGTCTTGACATCAGAATTGCATCGCAAGGCATTGTTGAAGGTGTTGAATGAAGCGTATGTCAAACCTGACGTCACTCCGGAAAATGTGGTAAGTATGATGCACCCAATCAGGCATGTCAACATGATTACTTTCTTGGAAGATGAAGTGGCCTCGAAATCCCGCAGTAGCACCAAAGCCTTACACATCACCCTAAAGTGTAAGGGGTTTATGATTGCAAAGGTGCTTGTAGATGGTGGTTCGGCGTTGAATGTGGTTCCAATGTCCACACTCGAGCAGCTGAACATAAGCGTGACGGATTTGACACCACAAGAAATGATTGTGTGAGCCTTTGATGGGACAACAAGAGGAATCTTAGGAGAGATAACTCCGTCCCTTGAAATAGGGCCTAGTTCTTTCCCTGTCCTCTTTCAGGTCATGGAAATCCAACCAGCTTACACCATGCTTCCGGGGAGGCCTTGGATTCATGAAGCAGGAGTGGTCCCATCGACTCTGCATCAGTGTTTGAAGTATATCCAAGATGGATCCATTATTACTGTCTGTGGTGAAGAGGAAATCATGCTGACAAATCCCACCACAATACCTTATGTGGAAAGTACAGAGCAGATGGAAGATGACTCGCTGCATAGTTTTAAGGTATTGAAGTCATAGAACAAGAAAAGGGAGCCCCCAATGAAGAATGTGAATGAAGCAGTAGTCCGCATCATGAAAAAGAACGGGTATCAAAGAGGAAAAGGCCTAGGGCCTCAGCTGCAAGGGATCTCTCGACCAATTGAAGCGGCTATGAGAGAAGGAAGGCACGGATTGGGGTATCAGCCCAACCTAACAGAAGGGATGAAATTCATGAATCTTTAGAATAAGGAAGAAGAAGAGCGCGAGAGAAAGTATCTTCCCCTTCTGACAGAGACTTTCCCAGTAGCTGCTGAAGTTATCAGTCCCGCGAAGTCATTTTCCCCTCACTTCACTATCAGCACACTTGAAGAGGAGCTATACGAGAACCATGTAATCTATCTCCCTGCTAGCAATGAAGTTCTCAACAACTGGCAATCAGAACCATTTGTTGATGTTATTTCCATAAATTAATTATATTATTGTACTAATTATGAGCTGATGTTTACTTTCTTTGAGACATGAATGAAAATGCAACACTCTATCTGGTGTTTTACTTTTGGTTTCATCGTTTCTTTTCTCTCTCTTTCATTTATTTATTTTGTTTAAGCTTTTCTGTCATAAATAAGACCCTTGCATATACTTCTCCTATTCCTGACTCTTTCTTCCAGGAATACTTCTTCCACTAAAGGTTTACCTCAGGAAAGGAACTTCGAAAACTCATTTATTGATTCCCTCGCGGCCGCTGATGAATACGACCTTGAATCCGATGAGGAAGAAGAAGACATTGAAGAATTCTTAAAGACGATGAAACGGTCAGAGTAAGGGATGAGCTCGAATGATGAGGTTGCAGAAGTGATCAATATGGGAACCGAGGAAGACAAGAAGGAGTTGAAAATAGTGGATAACCAAAGCGAGAAGAAATGGTTGCACTATTCAAAGAGTATCTGGATGTTTTTACATGGTCCTATAGAGATATGCCAGGTCTAGATCCTGAGATAGCATCGCATAAAATTCCCTTATATCCAGATGCGGTTCCAAAGAAGCAAAAATTAAGGAGGATGCATCCTGAGATGTCGCTGAAGATCAAGGATGGAAGGGTCAGAATGTGCGTGGACTACCGAGACCTGAATAAAGCCAGTCCAAAGGATGATTTCCCCTACCTCATATTGATGTCCTTGTAGACAGTACAGCCAGAAGTCATAGGTTTTCTTTCATGGACGGGTATTCTGGGTACAATCAGATCCTCATGGACAGTGACGATAAAGAAAAGACAACTTTTATCACTCCTTAGGGAACTTTTTGTTATAAAGTGATGCCTTTTGGATTAAAGAATGCTGGGGCGACTTACCAACGTGCTATGGTAGCATTGTTCCATGATATGATGCATAAGGAGGTAGAGGTATACATTGATGATATAGTGGCTAAGTCCAAGGAAGGAGAAATCCATGTGGCAGTTTTGAGAAAGTTGTTCGAGCGGCTGAGGAAGTACAAGTTACGCCTCAACCCTGCAAAATGTACTTTCGGTGCATCCGCAGGGAACTTACTTGGCTTTGTTGTCAGTAGAGAAGTAATAAAGGTGGACCCTAACAAGGTGGAGGCAATACGTGACATGCCAGCACCCAACAACGAGCGAGAAGTAAGAGGTTTTCTTGGAAGATTGAACTATATTGTACGCTTCATTGCGAATCTGACTAGCACATGCGAACCAATCTTCAAACTCCTCAGGAAGAATAACCCAGGAAGATGGGATGATGACTGTCAAGAAGACTTTGATAGGATAAAGACATATCTACTGAATCCCCCAGTATTGGTACCACCTACCCGATGTCGTCCATTGTTACTCTGTCTCACCATACTGCCAACCTCGATGGGGACAATGCTGAGACAACAAGATGAGTCTGGCAAGAAAGAGCAGGCAATTTACTATCTGAGTAAGAAGTTTAACGCTTGTGAGGCTCGTTATATGGCAATCGAGAAGACTTGTTGTGCAATGGTATGGACCTCCAGAAGACTCAGACAGTACATGTTATATCACACCACTTGGCTAATTTCTCGAATGGATCCTTTGAAGTATATCTTCGAAAGTCCTCATATCTCCTTAAGAGTTTCGAAGTGGCAAGTGATATTGTCAAAATTTGACATCAAATATATGACTCAAAAGTCCATCAAAGGAAGTGTGATTGCTGACCATTTAGCAGAGAATCCTCTTGAGGATGGATGGCCTGTCAATTCCGAGTTCCCAGATGGAGAGATAATGTCCCTCGAGGAAGATGAAGAACAAGAAGATGTGTGGAAAATGTATTTTGATGGAGCAGTCAATATGCATGGCAGCGGTATAGGGGCAGTGGTTATCTCACCAAATGGCAAGCAATACCCGATGGCCGTAAAACTGAAATTCGAATGTACAAATAATATTACAGAATACGAGGCATGTGCTGGTGGATTGCAAATGGCACTTGAACCGGGTATAAAGCAGTTGAAAGTCTTCGGGGATTCAGCTTTAATCATTTACCAAGTCAATGGTGAATGGCAGACCAAGGACTCCAAGTTGATTCCGTATCAGAAATACTTGACTCAGTTGATTGCAAAGTTCGACGAGATTACTTTCTCGCATTTAAGTCGAGACAAGAATCAATTTGCTGATGCTTTAGTCACACTAGCTGCCATGACCAAGATGGATATCCATATCAATGTCCAACCCATCCAAATTAGAGTGCAAGATGAACCGGCGTACTGTGCTCATGTGGAAGGAGAACCTGATGGTAAGCCTTGGTATCATGATATCAAGCAATATATTCAGAACAAGGAATACCCAGTAGGGGCGAGCGAAGTAAATAAAAAGACCATCCGAAGACTGGCTATGGCCTTTTTCTTGAACAAGGAAGTCTTGTATAAAAGAGGATATGATGGTACCCTACTCAGATGTGTGGATGATCGCGAAGCTAAATTGATCATGATCGAAGTTCATGAAGGAATCTGTGGGACTCATGCCAATGGCCACATGATGGCTAGGAAGATCTTGAGAAGTGGTTATTATTGGTCTACTATGGAGTCAGATTGTATGGAGCATGTTCGTAAATGCCAAAAATGCCAAATTCATGCAGACTGATGAGCCTCTGTTTGACTGGTTTTATAACTAGTAAAAACCTTGGCTTTGTGCTAATTTTATATCATTTTTACCCAAATTAGACTTGATTGTCTTTAAGTAGTATTTTGAGTCTATAAAGTATTTTTAGGTTAATTTAGCTAGTTTTGAATCAAATAAAGCTTATGGCTATTTTGTTGTTTCAGGATAATAAGAAGAGCAAGTGAGGAAGTGTATCTGAAGCAGAGGCCATCACGGCCGTGACAAGAGAGAAACCAAAAGCCTATTTGAAGGCAGAACTGAGGGAAAGCTAAAAGGAATCCAAACAACTTTCATGAAGAACTCAGATGCTGAATTGGATGTATAGTGGGTCACATTGGGCCTTGAAGTCAGAACATAATTGTCATCCTTTGGAACCTGAACTGGTCATGAAGATTGGGCCATAACTTGGGCTGTAGATGTCGGTTTGAACTGAAACCGGTGGCAAATGAAAGATCAAACAAAGAGGTTTAACTCTCATGAAGACCATTATTCCAAACAGAGCCGTTTTGAAGGGCTTTAATCCATGTGAAGTCAGAGACGTTTCAGCTGCCCTATGAGTTGAATGTGGACATAACTCCCTCATCTTAACTCATAATTAAGCAAATTAAGTGGCTTTGGAAAGCTAAGAGGCAGAGGTTGAAGTTAATAAAAGGGCATTCAGATATTGAGAGATTTTATATAAATAGGAGTCATAGTTAGGCAGAGGAGGAGTCAGTAGGAGTAGTGGTAGTTTCAATAGTTTATTTTCCTTTTCTTTTCTTTTATGATTATATGCGTAATGGAGAATTAATCTCCTAAATTAATCTACTGTGATTGGTTTCTGTTAAGACTTGAGGTTTCTGTAATCCTGTTTCATTTGCTTTTCTCTTTTCAATGCCATGCTTTATATTTCTGTTTGCTTAATTCAGGAGTATATTGTGTTGTGTTGGTTTATCTCGGTGATATCATGTTCCTATATATAATCGCGTTTGCTTAATTCGCGTGTGTACGTTTCGTGTTCGCTTAGTTCACGAAGTGCTTAACCCCGTTTGCTTAATTCGGGAATAGGGATATATATCCGTAGTAGTGGTTCCGCTTGTGAATTATTGCTACTTAGGAGGGGATTAGAATCTGCTTAGGGCTAGGAATTTGCATGAACCGATGATAGTTGGGAAACCAAAAGCAGTAGGTTAATCGCTTTAGCTTATTTGGTAATTGCTCTATTTTCTTGCCTTGTTTTCTGTTTTGCTTCTTTAATTTAGTTTCCAATCTCAAAAACCCCCAATTCTAACTTTTTCTGTTAATAATAACAACACCTAAAGAGTCCTTGAGAGACGATCCGAGTTGTCGCTCTATACTACATTATTTTGTAAACGCTCGTTCTTTTTGGCGCGTGGCGACAGCGCGGTCAAAAATTGGCGCCGTTGCCGGGGACTCTTGTTTGTTGTTATTAGCAAAAAGTTACATTTTTAAAAAAAAAAAAATTCTCTTTTCTAGTTAGTTTTGTCTGCTTGTCTGGTTGTTTGATTGCCATGGATAATTACATGTATGGATATTTGCCTAATGTTTATTATGAACCACCACCTTGCATGTATTATCCTAATTTTAGTGAGCCACCACCATACTATCATAGCCAAGTGACCACCTCTGCACCTTCCGAACCTTCACAGAGCACCTTGGATGAGATTGCTTCAATGCTACAACAAATGGAAGAGAACAATCAACGGATGGCATACAATCTTGAATTTCAACAGAGGATGGAGGCAATGGAGGCAAGTAATCGTGAAGCCCAACAGAGGGACCAAGCTGAATCTCAAAAGTTGTGGGCTCTAATTGATCAAATTCCAGCCAACTCGGCTGCGATGCTAACTCCACAGCCCCTTGAGGAACATAAGGATTCACAGATGGTTATTCCTGAAAATATTTTTGAAAATAATTCTGATGATAATGTTTCTGTTGATGATGATTTATGTGTTGAATCCCCTGATCCTAATGCTTGTTATTGTGATGGAACTGCTTTGTGTGTGGAATGTTTTGCAGGTTTATACCTTTTAGGAAAAATAGAAAATGCAGATCGTTTTGCAAGTTTATTTTTTTCAGGAAACTTAGATCAGGAGGATCAGGAGAACATTTGCTCCACCGTGCTTGAGGATAAAGAAGAATCTTTGGTCTTAGATGCATGTGTTGAGAGTAATGGGGTGGATGATGAATTAATTGAAGAATTTCCAGACATTGTGGATTTTTCTGATTCATTTTCTTGTAATATATGTACTAACTCTAACCCTTGTGTGGTGTGTGCTGAAATTTCTGCGTGTATAGCAGGTGAAAATTTTGTTAGTGCAGTGGATGAAGACATTGCAGAAGTTGAAGCAACACCAGTAACATTCTCTAACTGTTTACCACTTCCCCATGAGGAACCAGCTCTGGATTTTGCACCCTTGGATTTGGCACCCTGGCCAGTCCAAGAGGTTGGGCCCCGATTCTATTGGGAGGATTTTATGGACAAAGTTGAAAGAGAGGTCAACTGTGACCTGAAGGGGAGTGAGAAGTCCGCCGCACTCAGCGAGGTTATTATAATTGTCAAGTGCTCACCCCCGCATCAAAGCTGCAAGTTAGGGAGGCATGGAATGAATTTCAGTCCTTTGGCTACCATGTGGGACTTATGTTACAGACAGTGGGATCCTGGTGGAACCGCCTCTGAATGAGTTTTCTTAACCCTTATCTCTTTTAATTTTCTTTTTCTTGCTTTATTTCTGTTTCGTTTTTAATAAAGCTCCTGAATAATTTGAGAAGCTCAGGAGTTGTGTTGAGTCTGGCATTGGCAAGTTTATTGGATTTGATTAATTTTTGCATAGATTGATTGCATGATATGTTTTGACTGTTTCCCCCTAGGATTTGAAAAAAATTTTGAAAAATTGATCTCCATATGATTGAAAACTGAACTTTGAGATTTTGTTATGATGGCATGATTTATGATAAGTTTGGGGTGATAGGAAGCACACACTAGGGATAGAATCTCAGTCAAATAATTTGCAAAAAAATGTCCAGGTGAGGTTTTGAGCCTCCAACATGTTTTAAACTGTGTGAAAATCACTTTTTAAGTTGCACTTTCCTGAATTTGATTGAATCTCTTTTTGGTTTGCATGATTATGTGTTTGCTTCAAATGATTTAGGCATTTTCTTTGTAAATAGCTACTTAGCCAAAAAAATAACCAATTCCTAATGCATGTTCCCTAGTTAGCCCCATTGAGCCTATTAGCCTGATTAATTCTTGATAACCTAATGTTATAAGCCCAAAAATCTGGAAAACCATGTTAACCCGATCTTAGGATTAGGAGAGCATGTAATCTTAGAATGGGTGCAAGAAACCAAAGTTTGGGGTGGCTACCCGGTGCAATATGTTGTTTGGGATTGAGAAAAAAATTTATGTAAAAAAAAAAATTGTGAAAAAAAAAAAAGAGAACAAGAAAAAGAAAAAAAAAAGAAAGTGTAAAAAATTTTAAGAAAAAAAAAAGAAAAAAAAAATAAAAAGTGCAAAAATGCCAAAAAGAAATCAAAAGGTTATAGTCACCCAAGGCAAAATGAAAAATGAGAAAAGGAACTTGAGTGAATTTCAAAGTGTAAAAAAATGTTTCATGCTCTCTTAGTTCCTAGGGTCTTCAGCCTAGTTCCTTTGTATATCCTACCCTTAGCCAGGCCCCATTACAACCCATAAAAGTCCTTTTGATGTTGCTTGCATGTTTTCTGTGGGAACCATTTTGAGATGAAAATCAAATTTATGGGAAGTGCTCTTAAAAGTGAAAGCCGAGTGAAATGTTGATAGCGACACAAAGCGAGCGATTGAGTGAAACATAAATTTCCCTTGTGAGGAAGGCGGTTGTTTGAATTTGGTGATCTCCCTCTTGTGTGTAACTTAGATCCCCTGCTTTGATTAATGATTGTTTGAATTATGAAACTCTCAATTGTTTGGAATAAATGAATGTGGGGATTGCTTTGTTTGAAAGGGGGAACATTGAAAAATATTTTGATAAATTGCTTGAAATCTGTGTGAAAGTTGATTGAATTCTTAAGCTTGCCAGGTCTTGAGTCTTTTTAAGTTTTTGAGTTTTAGTTTGCTTGGGGACAAGCAAAGTTTAAGTTTGGGGTATTTTGATGAGCCTCTGTTTGACTGGTTTTATAACTAGTAAAAACCTTGGCTTTGTGCTAATTTTATATCATTTTTACCCAAATTAGACTTGATTGTCTTTAAGTAGTATTTTGAGTCTATAAAGTATTTTTAGGTTAATTTAGCTAGTTTTGAATCAAATAAAGCTTATGGCTATTTTGTTGTTTCAGGATAATAAGAAGAGCAAGTGAGGAAGTGTATCTGAAGCAGAGGCCATCACGGCCGTGACAAGAGAGAAACCAAAAGCCTATTTGAAGGCAGAACTGAGGGAAAGCTAAAAGGAATCCAAACAACTTTCATGAAGAACTCAGATGCTGAATTGGATGTATAGTGGGTCACATTGGGCCTTGAAGTCAGAACATAATTGCTGTCACTAGAACCTGAACTGGTCATGAAGATTGGGCCATAACTTGGGCTGTAGATGTCGGTTTGAACTGAAACCGGTGGCAAATGAAAGATCAAACAAAGAGGTTTAACTCTCATGAAGACCATTATTCCAAACAGAGCCGTTTTGAAGGGCTTTAATCCATGTGAAGTCAGAGACGTTTCAGCTGCCCTATGAGTTGAATGTGGACATAACTCCCTCATCTTAACTCATAATTAAGCAAATTAAGTGGCTTTGGAAAGCTAAGAGGCAGAGGTTGAAGTTAATAAAAGGGCATTCAGATATTGAGAGATTTTATATAAATAGGAGTCATAGTTAGGCAGAGGAGGAGTCAGTAGGAGTAGTGGTAGTTTCAATAGTTTATTTTCCTTTTCTTTTCTTTTCTGATTATGTCTGTAATGGAGAATTAATCTCCTAAATTAATCTACTGTGATTGGTTTCTGTTAAGACTTGAGGTTTCTGTAATCCTGTTTCATTTGCTTTTCTCTTTTCAATGCCATGCTTTATATTTCTGTTTGCTTAATTCAGGAGTATATTGTGTTGTGTTGGTTTATCTCGGTGATATCATGTTCCTATATATAATCGCGTTTGCTTAATTCGCGTGTAATGCGTTTTCGTGTTCGCTTAGTTCACGAAGTGCTTAACCCCGTTTGCTTAATTCGGGAATAGGGATATATATCCGTAGTAGTGGTTCCGCTTGTGAATTATTGCTACAACCGGGAGGGGATTAGAATCTGCTTAGGGCTAGGAATTTGCATGAACCGATGATAGTTGGGAAACCAAAAGCAGTAGGTTAATCGCTTTAGCTTATTTGGTAATTGCTCTATTTTCTTGCCTTGTTTTCTGTTTTGCTTCTTTAATTTAGTTTCCAATCTCAAAAACCCCCAATTCTAACTTTTTCTGTTAATAATAACAACACCTAAAGAGTCCTTGAGAGACGATCCGAGTTGTCGCTCTATACTACATTATTTTGTAAACGCTCGTTCTTTTTGGCGCGTGGCGACAGCGCGGTCACAGACCTGGTTAATGCACCCACGTTTCCACTGCACAGTTTAGCATCCCCATGGCCTTTTTTGATGTGGGGAATAGATGTCATCGGTCCCATTAATCTCAAGGCTTCCAATGGTCATCGTTTCATTTTGGTGGCGATAGACTATTTCACTAAATGGGTAGGAGCTGCTTCATATGCCAGCATAACTCAAAGGGTGTTTCTCAAATTCCTCAAGAAGGACATTGTCTGTAGATACGGGATCCCAGAGAGGATAATCACAGATAATGCTGCTAATCTTAATGGTACCGAGGTTCAAAAGTTTTGCGATGGTTTCAAAATCAAACACCACAATTCGGCTCCTTATAGGCCTCAAATGAATGGTGCAGTTGAAGCAGCAAACAAAAATGCCAAGAAGATCGTTGCCAAGATGGTTGTAAACTATAAGGACTGGCACGAAATGCTGCCATATGCTCTACATGCTTATCGGACTAACATACGATCAAGCACTGGGGCAACCCCTTTCTCTCTGGTGTACGAGATGGAGGCTGTCTCACCTATCGAAGTAGAACTTCCTTCGCTAAGAGTCTTGATGGAAGCAGATTTAGAAGAATCTGAGTGGGTGAAAACTCGATATGAGCAGTTGAACATGATAGAAGAGAAAAGGCTGGCAGCTATCTGTCACGGGCAATTGTATCAAAACAGAATGGCAAGAGCTTTCAATAAAAAGGTTCATCCTAGAGAATTTCGTGTGGGAGACCTGGTTTTAAAGAAAATCCTCCCTAGTCAGGAGGACGCCCGAGGAAAATGGGCACCAAATTATGAAGGCCCTTATATTGTCAAACAAGCATTCTCAGGAGGTGCTTTGGTTCTTCAAAACATGGATGGGGAACAGTTACCAAGGCCAGTAAACTCTGATGCTGTGAAAAAGTTCTACGCTTGAAGGCCCGCTAGGTTGAAAATCCGAAAGGGCAACTTAGGCAAAAGTTAGGGCAAAGGACAATGAAAACAAAAGAAAAGAAAAGGCCCGCTAGGTTGAAAACCCGAAAGGGCAGCCTAGACAAAAGTTAGGGCAAAACACAATAAAAACAAAAGAAAAGCAAAGGCCCGCTAGGTGGAAAACCCGAAAGGGCAACCTAGGTAAGTGTTAGGGAAAAGAAACCTTAGGTTGAAAACCTGCAAAGGCAGCCTAGGAGGAGGATATGGTCCAACACTTCTGCAAGCACTCACCACATTGGGGCAATTTTATCCGACTGAGTATACTGGGGCAAAATTGTTAAGGAATGATCGAAGAAGGTGTGTTTGAGGAATCAGAAACAGAAGCCAAGATCTATGTCATCAAAAGGCTGAGGGGAATCAATTAAATGAAAATCAAAGGACCAACACCGGGGCAAATTTTATGTGATTTTCGTAATTTTCTTTGCTTATCTTCGTTTTTTTTAATCTTCATGATCCCTTTTGTAATTTTGTTCTCATTGTTATTGTCTCTTAAATTCTTGTATTAAGGCAAGAGGTTTTCTTCCACACTCCCCTATCGTGTTCACTCTCATGTCTCAATACTTCAGATTCAGTGGAAGAGGTAGCATGCACTGGACGACAAAAGAATGATGCAAATAAGCTTGGGAGGACAAACATAACATCCAGAGTTTATCAGATTCTTGGGTGACCAATGTTGTTAAAAGAATGAGTGATGCCTCGTCCCAGAGTGACCGGTGAACAAGGGTTTGGTTGGTGGAAGTTTTTCCATGGAGCATTTGGTTCCGCTGTCCTCAAAAGGAAAATATTCTCATTTGTTTCAGATTACTGATTGAGTATTTTCGAGCTCTAAGGCTCACTGTATGTTTATTTTCGAGCTCTGAGGCTCACCACGTCTTTATTCTCGAGCTATAAGGCTCATTGCAAGTTCATTTTCGAGCTCTAAGGCTCAATGTAATTTTATTCTCGAGCTCTAAGGCTCATTGCAAGCTTATTTTTGAGCTCTAAGGCTCACTGCAATTTTGTTTTCGAGCTCTAAGGCCCACTGCAATTTTATTCTCGAGCTCTAAGGCTCACTGCAATTTTATTTTCGAGCTCTGAGGCCCACCGCACCTTTATTTTTGAGCTCTAAGGCTCATTGCATGTTTACTTTGCTGTTGGACGAAGAGGTTCCGTCCATTGCATGTTTATTTTCTGTTGGACGAGGAGACGAGGAGGTTCCGTCCATTACATTTAATTTTCTGTTGGACGAAGAGGTTCCGTCCATTGCATTTAAATTTCTGTTGGACGAAGAGGTTCCGTCCATTGCATGTTTATTTTCTGTTGGACAAGGAGGTTCCGTCCATTGCATTTAATTTTCTAATGGACGAGGAGGTTCCGTCCATTACATTTAAATTTCTGTTGGACGAAGAGGTTCTGTCCAATGCATGTTTACTTTCTGTTGGACGAGGGGGTTCCGTCCATTGCATGTTTATTTTCTGTTGGACGAGGAGGTTCCGTCCATTGCATATTTACTTCCATGTTGGCCGAGGAGGTTCTGTCCATTGCATTTACTTTTCTGTTGGACGAAGTGGTTCCGTCCATTGCATTTTAATTCTCTTCTGTTGGACGAGGAGGTTCCGTCCATTGCATATTTACTTTCCTGTTGGACGAGGAGGTTCCGTCCATTGCATAATTAATTTTCTGTTGGACGAAGAGGTTCCGTCCATTGCATATTTAATTTCCTGTTGGACGAGGAGGTTCCGTCCATTGCATGTTCACTTTTCTGTTGGACGAGGAGGTTCTGTCCATTGCATTTACTTTTCTGTTGGACGAAGAGGTTCCGTCCGTTGCATTTACTTTTTTTTTGGACGAGGAAGTTCCGTCCATTGCATTTAATTTTCTGTTGGACGAGGAGGTTCCGTCCATTGCATATTTACTTCCCTGTTGGACGAGGAGGTTCCGTCCATTACATTTACTTTTCTGTTGGACGAAGAGGTTCCGTCTATTGCATGTTTAATTCTCTTCTGTTGGACGAGGAGGTTCCGTCCATTGCATATTTACATTCCTGTTGGACGAGGAGGTTTCGTCCATTGCATATTTAATTTTCTGTTGGACGAAGAGGTTCCGTCCATTGCATATTTACTTTCCTGTTGGACGAGGAGGTTTCGTCCATTGCATGTTTACTTTTATGTTGGACGAGGAGGTTCCGTCCATTGCATTTACTTTTCTGTTGGACGAAGAGGTTCCGTCCGTTGCATTTACTTTTCTGTTGGACGAAGAGGTTCCGTCCATTGCATGTTTAATTCTTTCCTATTGGACGAGGGGGTTCCGTCCATTGCATATTTACTTTCCTGTTGGACGAGGAGGTTCCGTCCATTGCATATTTACTTTCCTGTTGGACGAGGTGGTTCCGTCCATTGCATAATTAATTTTCTGTTGGACGAAGAGGTTCCGTCCATTGCATATTTACTTTCCTGTTGGACGAGGATGTTCCGTCCATTGCATGTTTACTTTTCTGTTGGACGAGGAGGTTTTGTCCATTGCATTTACTTTTCTGTTGGACGAAGAGGTTCCGTCCGTTGCATTTACTTTTTTGTTGGACGAGGAAGTTCCATCCATTGCATTTAATTTTCTGTTGGACGAGGAGGTTCCGTCCATTGCATATTTACTTCCCTATTGGACGAGGAGGTTCCGTCCATTACATTTACTTTTCTGTTGGACGAAGAGGTTCCGTCTATTGCATGTTTAATTCTCTTTTGTTGGACGAGGAGGTTTCGTCCATTGCATATTTAATTTTCTGTTGGACGAAGAGGTTCCGTCCATTGCATATTTACTTTCCTGTTGGACGAGGAGGTTTCGTCCATTGCATGTTTACTTTTATGTTGGACGAGGAGGTTCCGTCCATTGCATTTACTTTTCTGTTGGACGAAGAGGTTCCGTCCGCTGCATTTACTTTTCTGTTGGACGAAGAGGTTCCGTCCATTGCATGTTTAATTCTTTCCTGTTGGACGAGGAGGTTCCGTCCATTGCATATTTACTTTCTTGTTGGACGAGGAGGTTCCGTCCATTGCATATTTACTTTCCTGTTGGACGAAGAGGTTCCGTCCATTGCATGTTTGCTTTTCTGTTGGACGAGGAGGTTCCGTCCATTGCATTTAATTTTCTGTTGGACGAAGAGGTTCCGTCCATTGCATTTACTTTTCTGTTGGACGAGGAGGTTCCGTCCATTGCATATTTACTTTGCTGTTGGACGAGGAGGTTCCGTCCATTGCATTTACTTTTCTGTTGGACGAAGAGGTTCCGTCCATTGCATATTTACTTTCCTGTTGGACGAGGAGGTTCCGTCCATTGCATATTTACTTTCCTGTTGGACGAGGAGGTTCCGTCCATTGCATTTACTTTTCTGTTGGACGAGGAGGTTCCGTCCATTGCATATTTACTTTCCTGTTGGACGAAGAGGTTCCGTCCATTGCATGTTTAATTCTCTCCTGTTGGACGATGAGGTTCCGTCCACTGCAATTTTTATTTTCAAAACTGTAATGTTTTCTTCTAAGGTCCTCGTGTTCGGACAAAATATGTGTTCATTTTTCTTTACTTGTTCATTACTACAATACATGAAATGTCACGACTAATCATGTCTTCTAGTTTGCAACAAGTAAAGAGGTGCAACTGTGAACACCCATTTTTGTCCATATTTTATTTTCATGATATTGTGCTTCAAGGAGACTAATAATAATAGTGAAGAGAGAAAGAAGAACAAGAAAATAATAAAGAAAGGAGGGGCTCATAATTAACTTGTTGTTGGACGCGGTCTAGTCCAGTACATTGCACTTGCCGTTGGACGGGAAGGTCCTGTCCATTGCATTGGACTTGTTGTTGGACGCGGTCCCATCCAGTCCATTGCACTTTCTTTGTTGACGCGCGGTCGATCGATCCATTGGACTTCTTTGTTGAAGCAGGATGGTCCCGTCCATTGCATTGGACTTCTTTGTTGAACGCGGTCCGGCGATCCGTTGCACTTGCATTTGTTGGGCCGGGGTGGTCCCGTCCATTGCTTTGCACTTGGCGATGGGCCGGGGTGGTCCGCCCATCGCATTGGACTTGCTGATGGACATGGTGGTCCCGTCCAGTCCATTTCACTTGCCAATGGACGGGGTGGTCCCGTCCAGTCCAGTCCACTTGCTGTTGGACGGGGAGGTCCCGTCCATCACTCTGGACTTACTGATGGGCGGGGTGGTCCCGTCCAGTCCATTTCACTTACCAATGGATGGGGTGGTCCCGTCCAGTCCAGTCCACTTGTCATTGGATGGGGAGGTCCCGTCCATCGCTCTGGACTTGCTGATGGACGGGGTGGTCCCATCCAGTCCCTTGCACTTGCTGTTGGACGTGGCGGTCCCGTCCAGTCCACTACAATTATCTATTTTTGTTGGAGGAGGAGGTCCGTCCAGTGTATATCTACTTTTGCATATCTAAGTTTCCGTTGGGCAAAGAGACTCCGTCCACTGCAATTTTGTTTTCAGGCTGGAGACTAAAGAAAGAAGAAGGAGAAGATAATGAAGAAAGGACGAAGAAAACAAAGAGAAAAAGACAATCAACAAAAAGGAAAGGAAATTGGGTTACGTCTCCTACCTACTTTACATATCAGATAAGACCTCTTTTCCCCCTCTACCCATTGGTCCTTTCTTCTTCTTCATCTCCTCCCTCGTTTTAACTTAGCAGCCCTATTCCTAACCCTAAAAAGTCGTCATACACATCAGAAAAAAACCCCATCTCCTTCTCCTTTCAAACACGCAACCTTCACGACAAAATGGACACACGCCATTTCTGCTCAGAACCCCCCTTGTACCTCCTCTACCCATTGGTCCTTTTTCTTCCTCATCTCCTACCCCGTCTTAACTTAGCAGCCCTACTCCTAACCCTAAAAAGCCATCATACACATCATACAAAACCCCCAATCTCCTTCTCTTTTCAAGCATGCAACCTTCACATCAAATCACCTCGTTTCCACTGCTCACGCTGCCCCCATCTGAACACATGCTATTGTTGCTCAGAACCGCCCAAGCCTTGGATTTCGTACAAACCGACCTTGAAGCCAATGGAGAAGAAGCAAGAAGCCCTCTCCTCCGTCTATAAAAGGAGAGGAAAAAAAGAAAAGAGAGAACATTTTTTTAAAGGGACTTATGATTTGATATTTTCTTTGTGAGGAAAAAAAAGAAGAAAAGAAAAATAGAGATAGATTTTTATCTAACGTTTTCTTTGTGAGGAAGAGGGATTAGAGATCTGAGTTTTCTTTTCTCTTCCCTATTATTAGAGTGGTTAAGAAGGAAGAGCTGAAGGAGCCAGTGAGATTGAATGTAAAGACTTCGATCTTGAAATCTTACCACTAGGAATAAACAAAATCATTCTTATTCTGCTGTCGTTTAGTAATCCTTATTCTTTTCATTGATATTATTCATAAATTTCTCTTGACATTCTTATTTTCTTTGTCTCTGTTCACTGAATCAGTTAGTAAAACGTTTCACTTCTACGTTTCATTTCTCTCCTATTTTCAAGAGGCAAAATTATTTACTGCATATAAAAATAGAAGATGATCACTTGATTAAAACAATCTTATTTCTTGGGTTGCCCTATGACAAGTGTCATGTTCAACCCTTTAGATTTTGAGGTGGCCCTGTGGACTCATGTGCCATGTTCAACCTCATTTAGTTTTAACAAAAATTTTCACAACTAAAGATGTTTTTCTTAAGAATGTGATTTTGGGGTAAAACAAATATTTTCAAAGTTACTAATAATTTACACAACTAATTTTAGGTAACCATTTTATGGATGTTCTAGGGTGCCGTGGGGTTAAGTCTTCATGCCTTCCTAAGACATAAACGACTCCCGAACCCATAGCTTGTTCTTAAAGGGTTTTCCAACTTCCCTGAAATTAAATAAAGTTGGTGGCGACTCCATGTTCCCTCTCTAAAAGGGGAACCATTCTTTTTGGTCGATACAGTATTCTTTCCACATGACACCTAAAAAAGACTGGCTTCTTGGTTACAAGATCACAGATGGAGGCAAGATAGTTATGGGAAACAACACAGTATGCAGTGTTGTTGGCATCAGATCAGTCAGGTTGAAATTTGATGATGGAACTGAGAATATCTTGTCTGATGTAAGGCATGTCCCTGATCTTAAGAGAAACCTCATTTCTCTAGGAATGTTAGAAGAATCAGGTTGCTGTTACAAGGCAGGGAAAGGAGTTTTGAAAGTCATCAAATGAGCTCTTGTGGTTATGAAAGGAATCAGAGAGCATGGCATCTACATCCTGAAAGGTCATGCTATAACAGGAAGTGTAGCTGTTGTGACCTCAAGCACAGACAAGACAAGCTTGTGGCATCAGAGGCTAGGCCATGTCAGTATCAGAGGGTTGTAGGTTCTTGGAAAGCTTGGTGTGCTGTGTGGAGACAAAATAGGTGACTTGGAATTTTGTGAACACTGTGTGTTTGGCAAGATGCACAGGGTGAAATTCTCAACAGGTCAACATTGCACAAAAGGGGTCCTAGACTATGTGCACAGTGACTTGTGGGGGCCTTCTAGGATTCCTTTTCATGGAGGCAACAGGTACTTTATTCTCTTTCTTGATGACTATAGCAGGAAGGTTTGGATATATCTTTTAAAGAGGAAAGATGAAGCACTCAAAGCATTCAAGGAATTGAAAGCTATGGTTGAGAACAGAACTGAGAAGAAGGTCAAGAATCTGAGGATAGATAATGGCTTAGAGTTTTATGGAGAAGAGTTTTCTAATTACTGCAAAGAGCATGGCATTTACAGGCACAGGACAGTTAGAAAAACACCTCATCAAAATGGATTGGCAGAGAGGATGAACAAGACACTACTGGAAAGGATGAGATGCTTGCTGTCAAATTCAGGCATGCTTATAAAGTTCTGGGGAGAAGCCATTCATACAACTTGCTACCTAATCAACCTGAATCCTTCAACTGCAATTAATATTAAAACTCCACAAGAGATGTGGACAGTTAAAACTGCAAACTATAGCTCCTTAAAAGTCTTTGGTTGTGCTGCCTATTATCATATAAATGAAGGAAAATTGGTTCCAATAGCCAATAAGGGATACTTTGTTGGCTATCCAAATGGTGTCAAAGGTTTCCGAATCCGGTGTCCAGAGGAAAGGAAATGCATCATTAGCAGAGATGTTACTTTCCAAGAGGCAGACCTATACAAATCTCTAAGAAGTCTTGAAGATCAAGTCACTGATCAAAGGGACTTGGAGAGGTTTGAACTTGAGGTGGAGCCAACAGGAACCAAAGACACTCAGCCACCAAATGATCAGTTTGCTGAAACTGATCAAACAGTGGATGATGACTCAACAAATGGAGATCAAGCTGCATCTCAGGACTATAATCTCATCAGAGATGGAGCCAGAAGGAACATCAGAGCACCTCAAAGATATGGCTATGCAGACATGATCAGTTATGGTTTGCAGGTTGCTGAAGAAGTCAGCAATGATGAACCTAGATCCTATGCAGAAGCAATAAAAGGCAAAGACAGTCAAAAGTGGATACTAGCTATGACAAAAGAACTCAGTTCACTTGAGAAGAACAACACTTAGACCCTGGTTCCAAAGCCTAAAGACACAAAGATAGTGGGAAGCAATGGATTTTCAAAAGGAAAGATGGAATTCCTGGAGTTGAAGCACCTAGGTACAAAGCTAGGCTTGTTGCAAAAGGCTTCACACAAAAGGAAGGAGTGGATTACAATGAAATCTTTTCTCCAGTGGTTAAACATTCCTCAATTCAAATTCTCCTATCAATGGTAGTTCACTATGAAATGGAATTGGATCAAATGGATGTCAAAACAACCTTCCTACATGGTGAATTAGGATAGACTATTCTAATGCAGCAACCAAGTGGTTTTGAAGTTAAAGGAAAGGAAAATTGGGTATGTCACTTGAAGAAATCCATCTATGGCCTAAAGCAATCACCAAGACAATTGTATTTGAGGTTTGATTCTTTTATACAGAAACAGAAATATATTAGGAGTAGTTTTGATTGTTGTGTTTACTTTAAACCTTTATCAAACAGTACCTATATATATATATATAATATATATCTTGTTATATGTTGATGATATGCTACTGGCTTGTAAGGATAAGGTTCAAATTGACTTGCTAAAGGAACAACTCAAGAAGGAATTTGAGATGAAAGACCTAGGAGCAGCCAAGAAAATTCTGGGAATGGAGATAATCAGAAGAAGAAACAAAGGTGAATTGATCATCTCTCAAAGAGTCTATCTTAGTAAAGTTGTGCAGAAGTTCAACATGAATGATGCAAAGCCTACAAGCATTCCCTTGGCAGCCCATTTTAGGCTCTCATCAGCACAATCTCCAAAGGAAATAGATGATAAAGAAGCCATGATGAAGGTTCCCTATTGAAATGTCATTGGCAGTATAATGTATGCAATGGTATGTACCAGGCCAGATATCTCTCATGCTGTAAGTGTAACTAGCAGGATCATGGGAAATCCAGGAAGAGAACACTGGGAAGCTGTCAAGTGGGTAATGAGGTATCTTAGAGGCACACAGGACACTAGTTTAGTGTACAACAAAGATAAGGATTCAACTCAGTAAGTCCAAGGTTTTGTGGACTCAGACTATGCAGGAGACTTAGACAAAAGAAGATCACTTTCAGGTTATGTTTTCACCTTGTTTGGAAACACTATCAGTTGGAAGGCATCTCTATAACACATAGTAGATCTCTCAACCACAGAAGCAGAATATGTGGCACTGACAGAAGCTATAAAGGAAGCTCTATGGATACAAGGTCTAGTCAAGGAATTGGGATTAAGTCATAAATCTATATGTGTTCATTGTGATAGTCAATCTGCAATTCATTTGTGTAAGAATCAGATGTATCGTGAAAGAACAAAGCATATAGATATAAGCATGCATTTCATTAGAGACGTAGTTGAAAAAGGAGAAATTGAAGTTGTGAAAGTGCATACTAGTGACAATCCTGTAGAATATGCTTACCAAGCCAGTCAACATTAGCAAATTCAAACACTCTTTGGATCTCCTACAAGTTAAGCCTTCCTAGAAGATAAAATTGGACAAAAAGGGATCTGTATCTGAGAAATTCATGAAGCCAAGCATATATGTTCCAAGGTGGAGATTTGTTGCATTATGGTACATAAGACTCGGTCCATTTCTGCTATGCTCAGGCCCAAATTGTTATCAGCAACTCACTCACTCAAAGTGTTAGTTAGTTAGTTAAGATTAGGGAATCTATGTAACTAACTTTCTGTTAAGGGGTTTTTTCTTTGTAGGCTAATCTATATAAAGCCATTCTATCGGGTAGAATAATATAGATGCAATTGAGAGAACTTCAACAATAGAGTGTGATATCTTGTGAGTGAGAAAGATGTGTTTTGTACCTGAGAGGTAGAGATAAGTGTAAGAGGTTGTTGTGAGTTAAGATCAATATTTGAGGTGATCTCTTGAAGCTGTAATATCACAAATATAGTGAATTTCTCAGTCGGATTCAGTCCCGGGGATGTAGGAGGATCTCTCCGAACCTCGTTAACAATTTCTGGTGTTTCCTCTTCCTTTTAATCTTGCTTAATCTTTCCTTAATTAATTTTAGTCTTTCATAATTGTTTGTATCTCTTTCTATCTACTACATCATTCTTTCTTGCTGTTGTAGGCATTAGAACTGATCTTGAAAGATCCAAATCACAACGGTATGCATCATTGGAACATCACTAAGTTCTTTTACATAATCACAAAACCATAAAATAATGTTTAAAAAATTATAAATCATAAAATGAAGTTAAAAGATTACAAATCAAATGAGTTCTATTTTTTTCCTTTTAAAAACAGGTTCTCAAAACAAATTTACCAAACGGATTTTTTTGTACTCTAATTTTTAAAACTGTTTTTAAGAATAGTATTATCAAATAGGTTTTTTCCTTTCTTTTTATTTGAAACAGTTCTTAAAACTTATTTTTTAAAAATAGTTTTCTAAAACCAAAAAACAAGAACACAATCAAACACACCCTATATTTTGATTTGAGAGTTAGTTCTGCACAGTGAAAGGTGAAGACTAAACCTCATGTCATCTATGTCCTAAGACGGTTATACTTAGTTAGTTGTGCAAATTTTACATGACATTTAAAAATATTTATTTTATCCTATTTTAAAATATAAAATAAATAAGCAAATAAAGTTTAATTTAGAATTGACAGAACTTGGAATTTGCTATTACTTATCCCGATGGCTAGTGCCATGGGAAGTTCAAAACCTATTCTAAAAAAATATATTGTGGGGTGATTGAATTTAAATTTTTGAAAACATTTCATTTCTAGAATAATTTTTTACATAAATGTAGTGCAGGTACAATATAGTATAATAACAAAGATATATGATAAACCTTTACAATTCATATCATAATATGAAAGAATCATATGATCAGTTGATTCGGCCTCCAATACGGACCATGTAACAGAAGACGTGCAGTTGTAACGGCAAGGAAGCTCACTCTTAACGTCCAAGGAAGCTCAGTTGTAACGGCAGTTGGTAAAAAAGGAGAAAACAGAGACGTGCAGACATTTCTTTTTTCAACCTTGTTTACATTTTCTCTTCATTATACTTCCCACTATATATGGTATTGGTGCTCCAAATACGCACTATCAGAGTTTCACTAGCCATAGTATCCGCAAGCATAGCAGCAGAGATAGCAGGAGGAGCCTTCTCATAAAACATCCAAAGAGCTTGCCCTCTAGCACCAGTTTTGGCTAAGAAGTCAGCAACTTAACAAACCCTCATTCTCTAAAACTTTACATGAAGGATTACAAATAAATAATTTAGTCCTTAAAAGTAGTTTATAATTTAGTCCCACTATATATGGTTCTTTAGTTCGACACACAGCAATGGGAAAGAAGGGAAAGAAGGGGAAGAAGGAAAGCAAACCCTTATTCATTTTTCATTAAATTTGGACAGACCCATAATTGCAAAATTGCCAAAAAATTATTTACCGGAAAATCCCTTACAAATTGGCTGCTGCAGGTGAAATTAGGACTAGATAGGTATACTACTAAAACACATATTTCATCCTAGAATCCACCTTATGGTTGAAACTTCAAATTTGGCTACACTATTGTTTATGGGTATATTGATGTACCCCAAACTTTCATCTGAAAGCCCTTTTTTACCCTCTTCATCAACGTATTCTCCCTTCACCACCACCATCCCTATCCCCACCTCACCACCACCTCAAGTGATATCATCATGGAAGTGTCCTCATATTCCATTGAAATCTCTGTCGAGCTATCTGACGATCTTATTCCATGATCTCTACAAGCACCTGTCTCAGAAACTTAAAGGTTAGAGATAAGCATATGATGTACACTGTACACAAGCCGTTTTCATTGTGGACGATTTGTTTGTACACCATAAGCATACGGTTGCAAGATGGTCGTATGCTTATCTGCATCAGGTGTACACAAGCGCATCGTTGCTTATATGCTCATCTCTTCCAAACCCACCGCAATATAAGAGACTACAAAACAATCATGGTTATCTGCAAGTTCTGGTTACAATATATGCCAAGATTCCCCTTCATTTATCAATAATACTCTCCTTCAACCATTGATAATTTTAATTTAATCCTAAATAATGTCAATGATTGATCCTTTGATGCAATTCGTAGTGACCGTCGGGTTTAGAGATGAAGTGGTGGCTTGGTAGGTAGATGGGAGGCTAGGGGCAAAGTGGTAATTTTTTTTTAAAATTATTTTTATTTTTTTGGATCAATAAATCTGAATCGTCTATTATTTAATTATTATATTCAATGATTCAAAATGATTAATAATATAAAAAATTGGAGATATATCAATATATCCATTAAATAACAAACTTCGTGTTAGAATCCATCCTATACTGCCCAATAGCAAGTAATATTAAAAAAAGAAAAACTGCAATTCATGTTTCATTTTAAGATGATGAACGACAGTAATGTGTCAATCAAATATTTAACTGAATACCCAAGTACTCACTTAAAAAACCACATCAATTGCAACCCTTGATTTTATTGAAGGAAAACCTATAATTCTAAATACCATACAGATACAAATTATAGCATGTGATTCATGTTAATCAAAGGAAAGAGAATAATTTTGTACCTTCGAGATTCGCAGAATCCATCACAGCAGATCAAAGGGTGATGAGAAGAAGATGAACAGTGATCAGAATGTTGGAGAAGGTGAGAGGGTTACTCCTCTCTTTCTGGTTGGTTTTGGTTTTGTGTTTTTGTCTGTTAGAATGCCTAATGGGGAGGCTATTCTTATAACCTACCAGCAGAGAGTAGGGACCTCTCAACGGGTTAACATCAGAATGACCCATCCCATCATAGGGTCACTCTTTAGTAAATACCCAACAACAATTTCACCAATTGGTTACGTAATTAAGAATTAATTTTATAACTGATATATTAATAATTTAATTATAATTTAATAACCAATTAATGCTAATCCACACATTAAAATTTAACATTCTCCCACTTGGATAGCATTAATCAATTATTAAAGAGAAATACCAGTTACGATCAAAGCACACGTTAACCAACAGTATAAGAAATACAAGCTTTAACAATGCAGAAATAGTATCCAGATAGGGAAGTAAATCATACATGCTAAAGACTCATATTTCACATAAAGATTGATGAATATAAAATTGCATATAATTAATAAAGAGAAATATGCAATTCAAAAAATGGTCCAAGCATCTTAAAATGCTATAAGAGATATGAATCCAAGAATGACGTCAATTTACATATCTCATAAAAAAACGATAATGGGCAAATAATGGTTTCAGACTCCCACTAATCCAATACATCATAAGACTTAATTAAGCCCATATGAATTACATGATTCGGAATATTCCAACGATTAAGCCTTTGGTTAGTGGATCGCCAAGCATGTTTCCTGTATCAATATGCTCAATCTGAGTCCGAAACTCCTGAATCTTCTCTCTAACGAATAAATATTTCACATCAAAATGCTTAGTGCGAGAAGAGCTTCTATTGTTATGAGAGAAGTTCACGCAGCAGATGATTGTCACAATATATCACAAGTGGCCTAGATATGCTTTCAACAATGTGAAAGCCGGAAATCAAATTTTTCAGACCACATGGCTTGACAAGTAGCCTCATAGCAAGTAACATACTCTGCTTCCATGGTAGAAGTAGTTGTAAGCGTCTGTTTGACGCTTTTCAAGAAATAGCTCCTCCCGCCATCATAAAGATAAAGCCGGAAGTAGATTTTCGGTCGTCGGGGCAACTGCGAAATCGGAATCGAGAATAACCCAGTGACTGAAGTTGATCGGACTTCTTATAGGTCAACATATAATCTTTGGTTCCCTGCAAATATCTCATGACCTTTTTACGGCTTTCCAATGACCCAAACCCGGGTTGCTCAAGTATCTCCCTAAAGCATTTACAAGAAAAGCAATGTCGGGACGAGTACAAACTTGAGCATACATTAAACCGCCAACAATGGAAGCATATGGGACTTTTTTCATTTCATTTATTTCTACATCATTTTGAGGACATTGAGATTTAGAGAATTTTTCTTCACCCTTTTGAACAGGCAAAGACATGGGGAGCAAGAATGCATATTAAACCTTTTGAGGACCTTTTCAATATATCCTTTTTGAGACAATCCAAGAACACCACGTGACCTATCACGATAAATCCGGATGCCTAAAACAATGAAGCATCACCAAGGTCTTTCATATCAAAGTGGCTACTCAACATGAGTTTTGTCTCAGGATTTTAACACAACTACTAGCAAGAAGTATATCATCAACATATAGAACGAGAATGATGAATTCACCCTCACAAGTCTTCAAGTAAACGCACTGATCTGAGGCATTTTCTTTGAAGCCAAGAGAAGTGACAACTTGATCAAACTTCAAATACCATTGTCTGGAGGCCTGTTTCAGTCCATAAATAGACTTATTCAGCTTGCAAACCAAGTGCTCTTTCCCTGTTTCAGCAAAACCTTCAGGCTGAACCATGTAAACATCTTCAGTAAGGTCTCCATTCAGAAATGCCGTCTTCACATCCATCTGGTGAAGTTCTAGATCAAAATGAGCTACCAAAGCCATGACAACTCGAAATGAGTCTTTCGTAGAGACTGGTGAGAAAGTCTCCTTATAGTCAATGCCTTCTCTTTGGTTATAGCCTTTAGCTACTAGTCTGGCTTTGTACCTTTCAACTTTACCATCTGGAGTACGTTTGGTTTTGAAAACCCATTTGCATCCAACAGGTTTACAACCAATTGGTAATTCCTCCAGACTCCAAACACCGTTATGAGACATAGAAGACAACTCATCATGCATAGCATTCAGCCAATCAGAAGCATGAGAGCTAGAAACTGCCTCCTCAAAGGTAATAGGATCATCATCATCATTGAGGTCAAACTCATGTTCCTGAAGATATACAACATAATCATCTGGTATGGAAGGTCTGCGCACTCTTTGAGATCGTCTCAGTGTAATTTCATCAACAATAAGATCATGTTCTTGTTCATCTACAAGTGGTGCTGCCACACCATCTTCTTGTTGAAGATTCTGATCAACATCATTAGCAGGAATCAAAACTTCTGTAGGAAAAGGAACAGCTGGTATAGGAACAATGGTGCGATCTTCTTTAAGAGTAACTGGTCGTGGTACATCACTCCCACTATCCAAGTCATCCTCAAAGAAAACCGCTCGATCAGATTCGACGACTCGCATAGAATGAGATGGACAATAGAATCTGCTACCTCTGGAACCCACACAATAGCCAATAAAGAAGCCACTAACAGTCTTAAGATCAAGCTTCTTAGACTGAGGATTATAAGGTCTAACTTCTGCCTTACAACCCCATACATGAAAATGTTTCAAACTCGGCTTCTTTCCACTCATGAGCTCATATGGAGTTTTTGGTACAGACTTGCTGGGTACTTGATTTAGAATATAGACAGCAGTTTTTAAGGCATCTCCCCAAAGAAAGTCTGGCAATGATGAATGGCTCAACATACATCTTACCATCTCCATAAGTGTGCGGTTACGTCTCTCTGCAACTCCATTTTGCTCAGGAGTACCAAGCATAGTGTATTGAGCTTCAATACCGCATTCCTCAAGAAATCTGGCAAAAGGTCCTGGGTTTCTACCCATCTCATTATATCTACCATAGAATTCTCCACCTCTGTCAGATCTTACACATTTTATTTTCCTACCTGTTTTCAACTCAACGACTGACCTTAAAGGATTTGAAAGCATCTAGGGAACTAGACTTTTCTTGAAGAAGGTCTATCCATCCATATCTCGAGAAATCATCTATAAAGGTAATGAAATACCCATATCCACCCATGGCGGTGGGTGTAATAGGTCCACACGTGTCGGTGTGAATCAACCGTAGCACATCGTCACACCTATTTGCAGCTTTATTCCTAACCTTGGCATAAATTTGCCCTTGATGCAATCAACACATGTATCAAAATCGGAGAAGTCTAGATCATGGAGAATACCTTCCTTGACTAGCCTCTCAATACGGGGCCTAGAAATATGCCCCAAACGTCGATGCCATAACATAGAAGAATGTTCATTAATCCTACGCGTTTGTTTCCAACAATGCAGTGTGAGACATGTCATGTAGATCTAACATATAAAGGCCATCACGTAAAACTCCTGAACCAACGGAAACAGAATCTGAATAGACAATCAATTTCCCACTACCAAACTTAAAAGTGTAACCACATTTATCCAAAAGCAAACAGAAATCAAGTTCCTTCTCATAGAAGGTGCATACACAAACATCTCTTAAAAACAAATTATGTCCAGGAAGGCAAAAGTAAAGAAACAATTCCAATGTCAATAATGAAACTCCAGCTCCATCTCCCATAATAATCTTGGACTCAAGATCACTTGGTTTCCTCAAGCTTGTGAACCCCGCAAGGAATTCACAACATGAATGGTTGCACCTGAATCTAACCACCAAGTATTTGGAGGAACATCAATGACATTGGATTCAAAGCATGTTAGAGCCTTCTCAAAAGTCATAAATTTCTCCCCAACATGACTTTCTCGATATTCTTTAGCATTATTGGTCTCGTGATACTGCACTGATGGATTTCTCCATAGTATAATTCATCACTTTCAGGCACACTCTATTAGAGTATTCCCATTTCTCATAAGCAATCCTCTGTCTTTGCAGTAGACTCATTTGTTAGAGCAGCTGGCTTGTCTTCCCTCAAGGCCGATCCAAGTCAGCAATGGTTAAGTAGAGATCTAGAGTCTCTTTCCGAGTCCTCATAGTTTGTCCCATTTAGAGTTTTGACAGAATTTGGGAAGGAGGTCGACATAAACAGAGAATAAGGAATCATTAAGAATTGAAGGGTAATATGATTCCATATATATGTTCAGCCGATCTTGCCCATAATACAAATTTCTTATTCATTATAATTCCGCCTAAGGGTCCCGAATCATAATAAATAAGAAATACAATAAGAAGAATAATACAATGTACTGAACTTACAACACCAAAATTTCTAATACCGATAGGGTACTTGAAACCATAATTGACATAAGCTTAAGACAATAGTACAATGTATAATAACAAATTACATTAATAATAGTACACCGATAGGGTATAATTATTATTAATATAATACAAATATAACACATTAGAAAAATTAATTGTTTAACAACACAAATTTTGTATAATTATACCCACGATAGGTGAGTTCATAACTATACAAAATATCAATAGTCATGCTACAATTATACATTAGAATAATTAATTGTTTAACAAATGCAGCATAGAACACACAACTTAATTCACATAAGGCTCTAAAATTAATTCCATCTATATGACACATGATCAAGGAGAGTATAACATATCAAAGTGTCACAAAAAAGTAGAGAACAATCACAAAATTTTAGATCAAAACCTTAGAGTACAGTATTAAAAAATACAATATATTTTTCGGTTTTAACCATATAAAATATTCGCGAGGCGAGAGGTATCTCGCGAGGCGAATCTTGTGAAAAGTCAGCAACGTTTGGTCTTCTCGCGGGTACTCTTGAGGCGAGTCAAGTGTTCGCGAGGCGACCCAGAAACCTTTCATTTTCCTAGAACAGTCAGCCTTCGGGGTCGCGAGGCGAGGAGCATGTTCGCGAGGCGACCCAGAGACCTTTCATTTTCCTAGAACAGTCAGCCTTCGGGGTCGCGAGGCGAAAAACGTAATCGCGGGGCGACCCAGAGAGGATGACAATTTCACTGTTCTTCTGGCTTTCAGGTTCGCGAGGCGAGAATAATCTCGCGAGGCGAATCTGGAATTCCAACTATTGCCGATGCCCAGAATCGTGAGGCGAGCAAAACTCGCGGGGCGATTAAACCAGTTTCACGCAAAAGGGAAACGAAAAAACATCGATTTCTCACGTTTTATTTAATGAAATCCAACGATTTTCGAGTATGTTACTCGAATAACACGTGAGAAGAAAAGCCCTTAAACGATTTTCGAAATCATTGGCCAGAATCATAGTTTCGAATTTTGAAGAACAAGGCATGAAAACGAAAGTTGCTGAAGGGAAAAAAAAAATTCCGGGCAAGCAAAAATTTTACAATATTGATATAACATGATATGAAAATCCCTAACAAATTTTGTATCTTGATTGAAAAACATAAATTAGGGTTCATATAATTTTCAGAACAGCTATAACATGTATCTATCCTTGGCTCTGATACCAATTGAAGGAAAACCTATAATTCTAAATACCATACAGATACAAATTATAGCATGTGATTCATGTTAATCAAAGGAAAGAGAAGAATTTTGTACCTTGGAGATTCGCAGAATCCATCACAGCAGATCAAAGGGTGATGAGAAGAAGATGAACAGTGATCAGAATGTTGGAGAAGGTGAGAGGGTTACTCCTCTCTTTCTGGTTGGTTTTGGTTTTGTGTTTCTGTCTGTTAGAATGCCTAATGGGGAGGCTATTCTTATAACCTACCAGCAGAGAGT
This sequence comes from Sophora flavescens, assembly GCA_030762895.1. Taxonomy (NCBI): domain Eukaryota; kingdom Viridiplantae; phylum Streptophyta; class Magnoliopsida; order Fabales; family Fabaceae; genus Sophora; species Sophora flavescens. The sequence goes on along the minus strand of CM061070.1, from coordinate 135,259,639 downwards.
AGGGACCTCTCAACGGGTTAACATCAGAATGACCCATCCCATCATAGGGTCACTCTTTAGTAAATACCCAACAATAATTTCACCAATTGGTTACGTAATTAAGAATTAATTTTATAACTGATATATTAATAATTTAATTATAATTTAATAACCAATTAATGCTAATCCACACATTAAAATTTAACATTTATTACCACGTTTTTCTTGTACCCATTTTTGCACTTATTATCAAAACAGTAAAAAATTATTAGTGTTGGAAGTCCCACATCGTCTGCCTCAAATTTTGGGATGAGCTTTGAGTGTCCAGCTTAGATGGAATTAGTAATTAGTAATATTCCATCCAATTTAATGAATTTTCTATTTCAGGGACTCAATTGAAAATCTTATATAAGTTTAGATATTATCTCTAATCAATGTGGAACTTGGGTTTTTCCCAATACACCTCCTCACGCCCAGCACTATTGGACTTGATGCGTGGATCCACTACTTATAAACTCTTATTAGATATTATCTATAGTTAATATGAGACTTGGGTTTTTCTCTATACATGGGTCTAATATCATGGCAGCTATATGTTGGAAAGGGCACCAGTGATAACAATCACAATCTCTTTCAAAACAATGGGTACGTTTAGGTAAATATGTCTATATATGTACCAATTTCTGGGGGACCTTTTAAAGGTTTAATTTTAAATATTTTTTAAAGTGCTTCAAATATTATAAACTATAGTTACTTTTGAAGTTAATAAATTTTTTTCTTCTTCCAAATAGTAGCGTGTTTATGTTTGTTTTCAATTCTTGCCAATCAACTTGGCCTTGAAGAATATGTAAAAGAAAGCATTATTCCTATTATTCATCTTCTTTGCTTTCCATTATCCTTCGAATCAATTAAGCAGTAAAGGCTGTGGCTATCCTTTGTTTTCCAATTCCACCTTTAAGGGTCTTCTCACTTATCTTTCTTCTTGCTTTTTCCCCCACCTGAACTGAAATTATCAACAGCAGAAGGATGTACAAAATCAAGCACTCACATGATAAGAGGAAAATTGGATTCAAACAGGATTGAGTGGCTCAGGTTAGAGGGTGATCAGTTCAAGCATCTGTATAATATACAAAATCTGTTCACTTCCACTAGCACCATTTCTAGCCTAATTAAATTGATATCTTATATTATTTTATTTTAGTTTCCTATAACAGTCTTTTGTATAAAAAAAAAAATTCAGACCTTTTTTTTTTTAGGAAATTAAAATATTAAATGGATACAAGAGATACCCCAATCCATATATAAGACAAGCTACTCAACATACAAAAAAAAAAAAAAAAACCACCACCAAAGATAAAGATCCCTTCAACAAAGCTATCTAAGTTACCAAAATCACAGAACAGGCGGGTAAGTTCCACATGACGAGTTTCAGACTTTCAGTCGTATTGGACCCGGCTAATCCAAGCGGAAACATTAGACCCATAATATAAGATGACAAAAATTTCTCGGTACATTACTTTTTAAATAAAAAACATCGAATCCGAAACTTTGTTTTAAGAGAAGAAAACTCCTCTTATACCAACAAACATTGGTTAGGTGTCATCTTTTATCACATTTTAAATCATAACTTTCAATTTTATTATTTTATTATTATTATTTTTGAAAAATTTTCATTGTGTTTCATCTTGCTGTATTTTATTGTTATTTAATCAATAATTTTTTCAATTATATTTCTTTCTTTATCATTTTATTATTTTTGCGGAGTTTTTTTCGTGCTATCGCATTTTTTATTTATTTTCCAGACAATAACTTCTTTTATTTTGTTTTATCTCTAATTATTTTAATAATAACTTTATTTTTCACAATTTTATAATATAATATTAGTAACTATTATTTTTTGAGAAATTAAGTTAATTTTATAATTTTTTTTGGCTTTAGTAATTTAATGTAAAGAAAAAACCACTTGTGCGAATGCACGGGTATAATTAAAAACTAGTTGTGTGATAACTGATAACTAGTTGTGTGATAAAGTCGCCTGTGCCTAACTTTTATTTTTTATTTTTTATTGTAAAAAACATTCAACTCCAAACAAATGCAACCGTTGAAATAGATGTGTTTTTTGCGGCGAAAAGATTACAGAATTGCTCGTCAAGATGGTGAATATACCAATTATTGTGAAAGAGATATATTTTAAAAGAGCCTTTGTTTCTAAAGTAAAACAATCAAGGGGTCAGGATATTTAACATGAGTTTGATTGAAAAATGAGTTAATAAAAGTATATTAGAAATGTATGTATGATGATTTCACGCTAACGTCGTATTCTCAGTCGTCAACAACATAAGTTGATAAAAATAATATGTACAACCCTTCGTGGATTGGTGGGTCTGGGTCAAGCTTAGGCCACTGATTTTTAACGTTACCTAGCTATCATGGCCCTATCAATGATAGCTTTGTTCCGTTCCGTCCCTAAGGTCCGTCACATGCCTAGCTTTTGGACAAACTCGACATGCTTGGGCCTGAACTAATATTAGTATTTTTTTATTATTTAAATTTAAGAGAAAAATACATTTGGCACAATTTTTATTAATTATTTGAGCATCAATTTATATAAAAAATAACATTTTCAAGAGAAACAATTGAGAATAGATATAATATTAAGATAAATAAATTATTTAATAACTATAATAAATAGTGAGTTGATTGCATGCACATGGATTGATAAATTGAGTTTTGATCTTGGCCTAGGTTAAAGAAGAATGTTAATGAGTGTCCTAGAGCACTCGTTAACGAATAAAAAGAATTTATTTTTATCAGGACGTGATGTATTCAAAATTTTAAGAAGTGTTATCTTTAGAGTCTGTTTGCTTTGTTTTTCAGTTTTCTGTTTCCATTTCCTGTTTTCAAAAATAATTACTGAATTGTCGTATTATTTTTATTTTGTTTCTTATTTTCAAAATTTTGTACATAAAACACTGAAAACAATGTTTTTCTGTTTTCAGTTTTTCATGTACAAATATGACAGTTTTGTAATTATTTACGAAAACAGAAAATGAAAACAACAACAACAACAACAACAACAACCAAGCCTTATCCCACTAGGTGGGGTCGGCTACATGGATCATACGGCGCCATAATGTTACGAAAACATGAATATAAAAACAAAGCAAACAAGCCCTTAATTTTTCAATAAATATTTGTTTTGATCGGAATCCTTAACTAATGTAATGTTGTTATAACCCATTAGTAGGATCATGTGTTAAATTGGGTTGATCGTAAAATCGTCCTGACGCGATAATTGAGCATTTGAGTTTAAATTCAAGTTTGATTGACTTGTGAGTTACACTCAAACTTATTATCCATTTGACTAAGCCAAGCAAGTCATGAAACTCAACACGTTTCGGCCTGTAGTTTTCCCAATACATTTTACATAAAATTATGGCATAAAAACCGATTATAGTGGTTGAACGCTAAGTGGCTTCGTACAATTTATTGTTTTAGTTTTTGATCGCCAAAAGAACGTACGATACGATGTGCAGTGGAACACAAAAGGATGATGACTCATCTCATCTATATTCTTGTAATTGAATTGGCATCGCCCATCATGGAAATGTTAATCATTCCTTTCTTCACTTTGGAAGGTTCAGCTTAATTCTCCTTCACCTATCAGATAAAATATATCTGGTTAAGTAGTAGTTTATGTCTTCCTCGTGTCGTGTCATGATGAGTGAAGTCAAGGAGAGTGGGGGGACTTAACTAGCCCGGCCGGCATAATAAAATAATTACGATCTTAGTTTAAAGTTTAAAAAAATTAATTGGTACATTTAAGTATTTAACGTATAATTTATTCCAGAATATATAATCAGTTGCCTGATTTATTAAAAATGAAAGTACAAACTACAAGTAAATAGTTTCAAATATAACATCTCCCTAAGGTTTTTCTATTGGTTGCATATATAGTATAATGGATTAGGATTCCTTGCATTCAATAATTCACGAAGTTATAAGATATACCAATTTGAACCTTTAATATTTTTAAGCTTAATTATAGTTTTGGTCCCCTTATTATTGGTCATGTGCGATTTTGGTCCCTAAACTTTTTTTCGTGCACATTTGGTCCCCATGTTTTCTCAATGTTGCAAATTTGGTCCTTCTATCCGTTTGTCAATGTTTTCAATGATCAATATAGAGGAACCACTCCTCTAAGCACACAGAACCTCTGGTTGAGGTTCTCGATCTCTCCTTTGCGTCTTTGATTCAACATGATTCAGTGGTTCCTTTATGCTATTTACTGGTTTTGTCCCTCCTTTTCGGGACCTTTTTTGGTTTCACCACAATATCCTTTACCACAAAAACTCAACAAGAGGTTCTATGTACTCAGAGCAGTGGTTGTGTTCTTAGAGGAGTGGTTCATCTATGTTGATCATTGAAAAAATTGACGAACATTGATATAAGGATCAAATTTGCAGCATTAAAAAAATGGGGATCAAATATGCACGAAAAAAAGTTTAAAAACCAAAATGGCACATGACTAATAAGAAGGAGACCAAAACTGTAATTAAGCTATCTTTTTAAATTAAGGATCCTTAGCAGAACTATCTGTTTCATGTTCCCCATATATACAAAGCACCTTGTCTTGTCAAACAATTCACACATTGATTATTGATTATCATACCTAAATATGTGAACTACACGGACAGGATGAAGGGTTGACCTCCACAAGCTTAATGATTAATACCGAACCGCCCCACGGCGATTCATACGGATTATTAGCAGCATGAAGGTGACCTCCACGAGCTTCATCATGCATACATATTTACAAATGGCATTCTGGCAGTGGATCAATAATCTCACAATGTAACTAAACTTTTACACCTCATGCCTAAACAAATCCTTCTCAATACTTAACAGCTGGACAAACCTTGTCCAAACATTGTGTACATATAATATAGGTTTGTTAGTCAATTCTTAAGAAAATATCTGAACTATTATTACTGCTTCTAAAAACCAAAAAGATTGCTCTCCCAAACACCAGCAAAAACAATGAATGTTTGAATCGTGGAAAATGTGCTCATTTATTCATGTAGCTTTCTAAATAATCTTGAAAGAAAATATATAAACCGTTACTAGCTCCAAAATATAGGCTAAAATACATGATCTCCTGAATACGAGCAACTTAAATCAATGCATGCATGTTTAAATTGTGGGAGATGTTCATTTCTACAAATTATATATTTTGTGAAACAACACACAAAGAGAAAGGAGTACCATGCATTTTATTGATTAAAAACATCGACGAATCGCTATGTAATATCTTATATCTTAAATAACAATAATAACGAGTACTAAAGAGTACGAACTAAAAAGGAACAGCGCCGTTTCAAGGTCATTGTAATTTTCATTTTGTTTTATTATGTAAAAAAACTGGCACAGTAATTTGTATTCGTCAAAACTGACGAAACCCAAATTCGTGTGATATATCATTGCTCTTCTTCTTCTTCTTCTTCCTGGATATATAGCGTTGTTATTTTTGGTTTTTTAGGATACCTGCACGTGCATATCATTGCTCTTTGATATAAGGATTGGCGTACACTTTTATTAATATAATTTTTGATTGATAAAAAGGAATAAAAACAGTATTTTGGTTTAAACTTAAACACCGCATAGGGGTAGGATCCAATCTATGTGATATTTTTAATTAACAACAATCCCCTTATTTAAACTATCGGCAACACTGACACGCATTTCTAATGTCTTTACTCGTCTTTATCCATGTTGTTGGTACATAATATTTTATTTGTCACTTATGTAAGGCGAGTATTTATAATTGATATTTTTTGCGACTTTATAATGTGACTTCTTAATATAAACACACAGTATATACTTAATCATTACGTTAATAATATTATGTTGTGAATACATGTATAAATAAATAAAATGCATATTCAAGTCAAAAAAAAAAATATTGAAGGTACAAATTATAATTTAGTCATAACTATCATTTGGCTTTGACATCTTCGAAACTGGCTTTATTGGAAGATTAAATATGGATTGAATTTAAGGAGTTTTTTGCATTTCCCTGCATCACAACCAAAATAATTTTATATTGTTAAATTTTTTTAATAAAAAAGAAATAAAGAATACTAAATGAATAAAATATAAATTACTTCCAATAGTTATTTACCTTGTGAGAATCTTCCGAAATTCTTTGTACATTTCATTATCAGTAATTTTTTGACGTTTGAAAAACTACAAATTAAATTAAAAAATATAAGGGTAAAATTTGGAATATTCGTCATCATAATCAATCGTATCAAATTTAAAACATTATTAAAAGAACATATTTCAACCTCGTTTAGATCATTTTTGTTTCAAATGTAATGCGCTATCATGACATATGTTGCTTGATATTGTAGCTTCAATTTTTCAAATGTAATACCCTACCATTTTTCTTGCAAAGCATGCCTTGAATAGTTATGGTTTTGAGATCCCTTATTTATCTTTAAGCAATGCAATAAGATGAGTTCTAGTACAGCTGCATCCAGGCATAATCATTGAATATGTAAGATAGAATTTTTGTTGGGAGTAAAATACAATATTAAAAATTTAACTAATTAAAGCTATAATCGGTTTCATATTTCTTCTAGTCAAGAGCTCCTTGCTTGATAAAGAGATAAAACTACCACTCTTTAGAGCTCCATTCGTGGAAGGCAATATCCATACACAACGATGTCACGTGGATACAATAATCAAGATAAATTGTAAAATTAATACATAATTCACTCCAAAATCAAGGTATAACAGCATGTATTTATAACCACGCCTAGCCCAGTACGTGGCTTAAGATTTAAAAGGATTCATATTTCAAAAAAAGTATAAATATCCTTTTACGCCCCACTAGTTGATGTAGAGAAAGCAATAACTACTCTTAACAAATATCCCTCACTACACTGCTATAAACTACTCTTTGCTAAGTTTATGGTGTGGCTATTCAAGGACTTGAGGACTTCTCATGGGGATTCTTCCCAACAGAGTCTCCTGCACATACTGCAAGGCCTGCAAGAACATGTTTGGGGGCAACACAATTAATGTTTGAATAATGGATAACCCGTTCCTTGTCATAATGAATAATCCTCTAAATATGCTAAAAATATAAATAAAACTCCCCTAAATCACCAGGTTATTTTTGCTGTATAAATGATAAGCATGGCTGTATCATTGTTCTTTTACAAACAATACATGTATCATTGCATGAATTAGGTCTAACTGATTGTGTGAGTGTGCATATCTATTTGTGTTATAAGTGACTTGATATCCCCGCGAGCCTTAACTATTCGATTCAGAAATTCGCATAGTAATGTAACATAAGGTGCATTGAATTTGAAGGGTTTTCTCTTTCCAGAAAATGTATTAACAAATAGTATTTCATGGAGGTGTGATTATACCTAAATACGATCAACAAGCATGTTATTCCCTGTTATTTGATTGCATCAGCAATTTCATTGACATCTGCACGTCTCACAGCATCCCATGCCAAAGAATCCATGGTGTTTTCTATTTTCTCTCTTTTTGCTGGCTTAGTTCGTGATTGTATTCTTAAACTATCCCAAACATATATATCCTTTCGATGCTCGTTGGTCGTTAATTTTTTAGGGGCAGAATCCACCTTACTGTTTTCGTGGTTTTTTTCATCACCAGAAAAGGAAGAAAATCAAAATCAAATTAAATAAATCTAACCGCTCTTGAAATGGTAAGCTCCCCATCCGTCTCTGTCACGATGACGTTTGTTTCATTTTTTAAAATTGGTGTCATTCAGAAAATGGGGGAAAGAAAAAATCGAAAATTGAGGGAGTGAATACGAACCTTAAATTCAAACTCAGTCTCCGCCGGCTTCTAGCTCCTCCGTTTGTCGCCGCACACTGCCAACCAAACAGATCCGCCCCATCGCCGCCTCCCTTCACTCTTTGTCTTATTCTCTCACTGAAACAGAGGTTACCTCTCCGCAACGGTACCATCTCCTAAATCTTCCTCTTTGTATCCTCCTCTCATGTCTCTCTCTCTTCTTGCCATTTGCACTTCAATTCAGAATTTTAGGGCTCCAATTGCCACCTCATTCTCTTCAAGAGACCACAGCCTCATTACTTTCTCTAGAGTCATTACTACGTTAATGATTAATGATATGTACTTAAAAATTATGAATTTTGAATTATTAAGCAGTTAAAAGGAGAGTGGATGAGGGATAAAATAATTGCAGATTTTTGAATTTTGAATTTTGAATTTTTTAAAGCAGTTGTGGTTATGAAACAGTTTTTCATTGGGTAGTTATGAAAAAGGATTTTCTAGAAACGGTTCCAAGCTAATTATTTTTGCGCAAGATATAATAAACCAACTGCCATATATTGAATAGTTTTCTGGGGTAATTTTATAATATTTAAAAGTGGAAACCAAAATTTGAACTCTCCCATTATTTATCTATACTATATATTAGTATAGATAACATAAATAATAGGATAACATTTAGACGACTACTGATCACATTTCAAATTTCAAAATATATATATATAATTTTTTGCTCTATACAGTATGTTTCTTTCTAAATAAATGTTGATATAATGTATGGTGCCGTACGTATCCCATACACATTTTTGACAACCCATAATTGCACTTCAGCCTGTTTTCCGGCCTTTTTATCGAGATGTGTTTCTTTTAAAAACTATTTATCGATTTAGGATTATTCTAAAATTATTTATCAATGGGGTCCTTTTGGACACGTGGCATATTTTTTCTTTGACGGGTCAAAGGCGTCAGGTAGGCGCCTACCGTTATTAAAAAAGAAAAAAGAAAGACAAAAGCTACCCTGCAGCGCCACGTGGCGCAATGCAGGAGAGGCGCCACTGCGGAAGGCGCCTTTAATGCTAACGTATCTATTTAAAATAACAAGCAACAATAAAAAAAAATACCCTAATAACAAGTAGCAAATAATATCACAAGTAGTAAATAAAATTTCCAACCGATATCTATTTATAGGAGGTAAGGGAACCGGTATTGTGGAGGTGGGTTGGGGGGGTAGGGGACGCCGTTACAACGCCATGTAAGGCGACATCCGCAGTGGTGCCTCCCCTGCATTGCGCCACGTGGCCTGGAGGGCAGCTTTTGTCTTTTTTTTTAATGATGGTAGGCGTCAGTCTGATTGGTGCCTTTAAACCGTCAGAGGGAAAAATAAAATAAAATATGTGACGTGTCCAAAAGGACCCCCATTGGTAAATAGTTTCAGGATAACCCTAAACTGGTAAATAGTTTCTAAAAAGAACCCATTTTGATCAAAAAGCCCCGTTTTCCAAATGGAAAATGATAAACATTAATGAATCGAAAAAACATTTTAAATAGGGAGTTGATGTATGTATTTAATATTTGAAAAAGTAAAATAATTGATTTTTGGATAAAATTTTATTTTTCTTGATTTCTTAAATAATATCTAAAGGTGGTGTTTGGTAATTGAAATGTTTTATTTCCAGGCAAACTATAATCTTGAGAATCACGTTCTCGGGTATAGAGTTTTCTCACATTCACACAAGGGAATAGAGTTTTCCCAAGTTTCTAATTATTCAATATTTTTATTTCCTGGAATCTTTTATGTGTGAAAATAAATTTTTTAAACTTATACTCCTATCAAACATGAAAAACTTTTATTTTCATACCAATATTTTCGAGAATGTTTTTTTAAAACTTATAATAAAAACCGCATGAGGAGCCATTGCAACAAATTAAGTTATTTATTTATTTATTTTTGGTTAAAATAATCTTTTGGTTCCTATACGTAACACTGATTTTCAATTTGGTCCCTATACGTAAAAAGTTATTAATTTGGTCCCTATACGTGACACCGGTTTTAAATTTGATCCTCACCGCTAATTGGTCCCTATATAAGAGGGACCAAATTACAAATTATCATCACATATATGGACCAAATTGAAAATAATTGTCACATGTAGGGACCGATTTCAAATTTTTTTGTTGAATTGGTCCCTACATGTGGCAATGATTTGCAATTTGGTCCTCTTATATAGGGACCAATTAGTGGTGAGGACCAAATTGAAAACCAGTGTCACGAATATGGACCAAATTGATAACTTTTTACGTATAGGGACCAAATTGAAAATCAGTGTCACGTATAGGGACCAAAAGATTACTTTAACCTTTTTTTTGGTGAATTATTTGGTACCAACGATAAATATTGGGTTAAGTTTACACTTCCTAGTTGGATCATTCAAAGACTGACAACTCAATTAAAAAGTCCACACCAGCGCCACCTTAGAGTTGACCAGGTGTTTATCTTTTAAACCCCTCCCCAATTTTTACCTTGCACATTTGCCCCACAGGGACCTTAGTGCAAACCCAAAATAAATTTATTTTCCTTTTTATTTTTTTAATCCAAAAGGACCAAGTTGCAATTGCCAACTAAAGTAAAATCTTGGATCCCCCATTTTCCCATTTGTGTTCGTCGCTCTACCCTAATCAATGCACCATTGTTTTTCTGCAACATTTTTGTTTCCCATATGTCTTCTTTCTTGTTCGACGGACCAACCTAATCCACCGCCATTGTTTTTCCTTTCTGACTTCGTATCGTATCCCTATCTCCTCACTCGCAATCGACGGTTCGCCCTAATTCACCACCGTTGTCGACCATCATGGGTACACCATTGTTGATACCATAAGCACGAAAGGGCTCAGTTTGAATAACTAAACATAGACGAAGAGGACAAGTGGAATATTGAAGTAGATGTCGAATTCAACCAACCAGAAAGCTCGTTCTGTTAATATATGAGTGTCATTCCCCATTTTGTTTGTTATTTGAAATTATTGTTTTGGTTGATTGTTTTAAAATTGTTGTTTAGGTTGATTATTTAAATTACCGTTGAATGATATTTAAAATGGTTGTTCTATGATGTTATCCCCCATATTTGTTTCGATTAACCTCCTTCTAGCTTCCCATAGCATATGCATAGTGTTCTACGCTGCTCAATTTGATTTTTGCTGTGTATGTTGTATGTTCTGTTTTGTTTTAGATGGTTGATGTTTAGGTGAAAGACACTGTAGATCTCAGTCGTGATTCAGAATGGAATACCGATAGAAGTACAAGTAATGTTGTTATTGGTAATAACAATGAAAATAAGGAAGATGGAGATGAAGGCTTGAAAAGGATAACTGAATTGTTGTTGGATGACATCTTTGGCTTGGAATTTGCTTCTGAAGTTGAAGCATGTAACTTCTACTTTTCATTTGCTAAGAGTCGTGGTTTCATGGCTAGAAAAGATGAAATTCGCCAGGATGCGATGGGAGAGATAAACATGCGTCAGTTAGTTTGCAATAGGGAAGTCAAGAGAAATCAAAGTCATTTGGATAGACTGGACAGAAGTAGAGAACACAGGCCTATTACCCATACCATGTGCCCTGCCAGGTTTCGTGTCCATATTGATGGCAGACATTCGAAGTGGATAGTTGCTGCGTTTGAGGATTCACAAAACCATGATTTGACATCGACTAAACAAGTTCATCTGATTCCTTCTTATCGGTCAATGAGCAATGTAGACAAGGCACAAGTAGACATCCTTCATTTATATGGTGTGAGGACATGCCATATAATGGATCTAATTCTTGGACAGAAAGGTGGACATGGTGATCTAGGATTTTGTAAGAAGGACTTGTACAACCACATAGATCGTCAAAAGCGTGCTAAGATAAAAGATGGTGATACTTTTTCCGCGCTATCCTATTTGCAAGCAAAGGCTGATAACGATCCCATGTCCTTTGCCAAGTTTACAACAACATCGGAAGGTAGGTTGTAGAATTTGTTTTGGGCTGATGGAGCTAGTCGCATAGACTGAATGTTTTGGTGATGTGCTGGCGTTTGACACTACCTATAAAAAGAACAAGTACAACAAGCCATTGGTAATTTTTTGCGGTTATAATCACCACGGACAAACTGCAATTTTTGGTTGTGCACTTGTTGACGATGAGAAGACAGAGACGTATAGATGGGTTTTAGAAACGTTTTGTGAAGCTATGTGTAACAAACACCCAAATGCAATTGTTACTGATGGAGACAATGCGATGAGGGAAGCTATAAAAATTGTGTTTCCTGATGCTACCCATAGGCTTTGTTCATGGCACCTTCACCAAAATGGTGTTGAAAATGTAAAGAACTCTGATTTCCTTGAAGAGCTAAAGAAGCTAATCTATGGCAACTTCTCTCCTGCCAAGTTTGAAGAACAATGGGAGGCTGTAATTAGTAAATATGGCCTGCATAATAACAAATGGGTAAAAAAAATTTATAAGATGAGGGAATCGTGGGCTAGTGCGTACTTGCGTGATAAGTTATTCTGCGGCATTAGAACAACCTCGATGTGTGAAGGCATTAACTCCTTCATCAAGAGATATGTGCAACAAAGGAATAGCTTAGTCGATTTTTTGCACAATTTTGAGCGCTCTTTGAAAGAATACAGACACAATGAATTGATGTCTGATTTCAGGTCTTCATATGTTGACCCTGTTCTTACAACTGCCCTGCATAAAATAGAACAAGGTGCAGCGAAAGTCTTTACAAGATCTAAGTTTAGAGAAGTAAAATCTGAGATTGAGGATTGTGCAGCTTTAAATATATCCGAACGGGTAGTAAATGGAGATTCTGTGCACCTGAAGATTAATAAATTCTGCAATCCTAGAAGTGAGTTTGTTGTTGTTTTTGATACAGTAGAGAGGAAATTTACATGCGAGTGTCGGATGTTTGAGTCACGGGGCATTCCTTGCAGTCATATATTCTGTGCAATGAGGCATGAACACATTGATGCTATACCCAGCTCCCTAATTTGCCGACGATGGACCAAGTCTGCTAAGCTTGACTATATGACAGCTTCTCCTTCTGATGATCGTGATCGAGAAAAACTTGTTATGTTACGTTCAGGTGCATTATCTGCTGCATGTAACAGATTGTGCAATCTTGCAGCCAGAAACAGGGATGATTTTTTGTATATTAGATCTGAAATCCCTAAACTTACATTAAAGCTAGAGAGTCGTATTAATGGAACACCCCAACAAAACACAGGTGCTAATGTGATTAACGATCCCGAGGTGGTAAAAACCAAAGGTGCCCCGCGAAAGAAGAAATACGACAAGAAGAGGAGGCGGTGTTCTCATTGCAAGAGAATTGGTCACAATATTAGTACATGTCCTGTTTTATCTCAGAAGGATGTTTTGTGCAGTACGGATGAAGAGCTGTCAGGTTCAAAAGTTGATTTAGACATGGAAAGAAGTGATAATGCAAGTAGTATGTTTGTTTAATTAAATGAGTAAAAGGTGAACTGTTGATAAAGTACTTGTGTGATTTTAGAGCTCTAATACATTGAATAATATGTAGGTCGATGTTCAGGATGATGACGTTGATGGAACTCAACAAACATGTTCAGTTCAAGCATCTACTCGTAGTGAACATGTAAGTTTGTCATTTAACTACCAGCTTAAAAAACCATGTATGTCTAACTTGTTAAAGGCTGTTATGAAGGTTTCTTGTCCACACGAGAAGAAGCAAAAGGTGAAATGTCTAATTCCAACTCAAAAATCAGCAAAGGTGGTAAGTATAGGTAAATCAATAATTAGTTAAGATCTGGGTTTCAGTTTTCAACATTGTTGAATTTTATGTAGCAGAAGCAGACATTGCCCCAAGAACAAGATAAACATAATGGAACTGGTAGTGGTGCACATCAGAATATACCAAATAGATACGCTCAAACCGTGCATCATTTCCCACAATATCCTGTACATCCAATGTTTCCCAACATGGTCTGTAACGCCCTTATTTACATTAGTAACCCAAAACAGATTGTATAAAAATCCTTTAATACATTTAATTAAAATATGTTAATCATAAGAATTTAATCAATTATATAAGTCTGGAAAATGTCTCATATTAAATACAATAGTAATAATGTATCAAAGTAATAAATAATAAATCCATACGTCCAAATAAAAACCCCAAGCCTCAAAATCGGGCGTCTACTAATAAACCCAACGATAAATAAATAAAAAAAACGTCTAGCCACATACGGCTCCTTATTTAAGAAAACACTAACCTATCAAGGAATGATAACTAAGAAAATTCGCTAGGTCTTCAATACTCTCCAGTCCCAGTGATGTCGTCCCCGTGCTCTGAAAACAACACTTTTAATGAGATATAATCCCAGTGAATAAAAATAGCCGCTTATTGAAAAGGTTCGCAAATAGTATTGTTTTCAGCCGGTGTGGTAACCGGAAAAACATTCATGGTACCCGCTAATTATTAAAATATCGAATATAATAAACCCACAAAATAATAAATATATATAAATAAAATTGATGTCAAGCATTTAAAGTACTTCATAAGCTCAGCAACGGTCGCATATCATTGCATTTAATCACATTCACCATGCAAACTCTACACATCGCAACTCCTCGAACATGACTCGGTGATTCCCAGAATCACTTAACTTGACTCTTTGCTTCCCAGAACCGGTGTGAATCCCAGATCCACTAAGGTCTATGAGATCATATCCATGCAATGGCGTCCCACTGCCTTCCCCATCCCAGATGGAGGTATCTAATAATATTCCATCCCAGATGTGAATATTTTAATCACCTGATATCCCATCCAAGATGGTGATATCTCCATCCTATTTCTGGAATAGAATGTAGAACCGTCATCCCTTCCCGAAAGGTGATAACCAACTCATATCCACTATGCAATATGTCATCTGTTGGGTCACCGGCAAGTGTACCGGGTCGTCGCAAGTAATAAAATAAACACGATAAGAATTTACCGAGGTCGAACTCAGGGATTAGGCTACTAATTCGACTAATCCGTGGGAAATCCGATGCGTTTGGTCAAGTAACAGAAGGTGGTTGAGACAGAGATTAGGATCAAAAATTCAATTAACAAATCTAATGAAATAATTAATTAAAAATCTGAAATTAAAATGTCCAAGGTCACAAATCCACCTACCCAATATGCATTCCCAAGTGATGATGAATTCCTCCCTAAGTTCAATTACAATGTCAACCGGGACCCCCAAATTCTCCTAAATCCACTGTCGTGCTCATTAGGACATATTCGAAGATTGGATTAATTACTTACTAGGTATCATAATCCTAATCATCAAATTCTGTTAATTCGTGTTCCCTATAAGGTTGCACTAATCTCCTACCCATTGTCGTGCAATATTCAATTAGTGATCCCAATTCAAGTTCTAAAACGCGAATCGCCGTTCAGCCTCAACACGTTTAACTAGTCAATCACGCTAGCATATGATCAACGCAATCAAATCAGAATTGGAAAACATCAATTGAGATAAGGGGAGAAAGACATACATCACATCGGATCTACACCGCCATGGGTGGCTTCGTTGTTCCCTCAGACGAGGGGATTAGTTCCTCATGCTCATAGACAAACAATCGGACATAACCTCCATAACAAAATAGGAAAATAAAAAGGGAGACGCAGCTCCAAAGAGACAAGAAACTAGCCTAAACGCTACTCTACACAAGTGGAAAAACTAGGATTCGGCTCTATCAAGAAGCTCCCTCTTCTGATCTGAAACAGCCTATAAATAGGGATTCTGGTTCTCACCCGCTCGTGGGGCGAGCACTCTTTCGCGAGGCGAACATTAGTTTTGGCGCGCTTTCAATTTGGACTTTCGCGAGGCGAATTCCTGTTTTGGCTCCATCCTGAGTTTGAATGATCGCGAGGCGAACTATGATTGGCGAGGCGATCCAGGAAGGATGACTTTTCTGGCACAGTCAGGCCTTCAGGTTCGCGAGGCGAGACAGAATGTATGACTGTTGCTGCTTCAGCTGGTCTTCAGGTTCGTGAGGCGAGAATCCTTTCGCGAGGCGAGTATCTCCAGAATGGAAATTTCCACTGTTTCTTGACTTTCCTTGACTCTCGGAGCTTCACTTCTAACCTGAAACAATAAAAAGAAACAAAAAGCGTAATTCTATTCAAAATAGACTAAAAACTACAAAAACTGCCTAGAACGAATCAAAGTCTACTTAGGAACAAAACAAGGCCAAATTTGGGCGAAAACGAGAGTGAACTCGAATAATTTGCACAAAAACCACAGTCCATCTAGTTATAAAACTAGATAAGCCAAAGGCTTATCAAAACACCCCAAACTTAAACCTTGCTTGTCCCCAAGCAAGCTAAAACTCAAAAAGGACTCAAGACTTGGCAAGCTTAAGAGATTCAATCGATTTCGCACAAATTTTATGCAATCTTAACAAAACAGATTTTCTTTCAATGATTTCCCCCTTGCATCAATGTAATCCCCACATTCATTTACTTTAAACAATTGAGAACTTCAACATTCATGCAATCATTAATCTAAGTTGAGGATCAGAGTCACACACAAAAGGAAGATCACCAATTTCAAACAATTGCCTTCCTCACAAGGGTATGTAAAATTTCACTCATTCGCTCAATTTCGTCTAGGCTATCAACTTTTCACTCAATTTCACATATCAAGAGCACTTCCCATGAATTTGATTTTCATCTCAAAAATGGTTCCCACGAAAACATGCATGCAACATCAGAAGGTCTTATAAAGGTTGTAATTGGGCCTGGCTGAGGGTAGGATATTCAAGGATACTAGGCTTAAGTCCCTAGGAACTAAGAGAGCATGAGCATTTGACACATATTCAACTCAAATTCCTTTTTCCATTTTTCTTCTTGCCTCGGGTGACTACAGCCTTTTCCTTGCTATTTTTTTTCTGTTTTGCCCCTTTTCTTTTGGCATTTTTTTTTTGGTTTCAACCTTTATTTTTCTTTTTCTCACCCCAATATGACACATCACTTTGTAGCCACCCCAAACCTAGTTCCTCACAACCCTTCTCTTGCTACGCTTCCATGCTCTCCTAATCCTAAGATTGGGTTAACATGGTTTTTCAGATTTTGGCTTGTAATATAGGGTCATCAAGAAACAATAGACTAATTAGGCTCAACGGGGCTAACTAGGGAACATGCATTAGGGATGGTTCTCATTAGGCCAAGTAGCTATTTCAAAGAAAATTGCCTAAATCATTTGATGCAACACATAAACATGCAAACCATGAAGAGATTCAAGCAAATCCGGGAAAGTGCAACTTAAAAGTGATTCACACAATCAAAAACAAAGTTGGAGGCTCAAATCCTCACCTGGACATTTTGCAAATTGTTTGACCGAGAAACAATTCCTAGTGTGTGCACCCCCTCACCTCAAACTTATCGTAAATCAAGTAATCACAATAAAATTCTCAAAGTTCAATTTTCAATTTTTCACATGGGGATCAATTTTCTATTTTCAGAACCTAGGGGGAAATCATCAATGGTCAAAATAATTCATGCAATCAATCTATGCTCAATTTAATCAAAATTCAACAAGCTTGCCGACACACATTCGTACACAAACTCTTGATCTTCTCAAATTATTCAAGAGTGAGGAAAGGAGAGGGTGCTCCCTGATCAAGTTTCAATGGTTGCATCCTCGTCCAATTGGTCTCACGGGCTCCCTTATGTTGCATAGCATCCTGGAAGAACTCCTGCAGATTAAACCTTAAGTGCATATTCGCGAGGCGAGAGACCACTCGCGAGGCGAATCTGGAAAATTGTTATTTACACTTTCCAGAATAGCGAGGCAAGTAGTATCTCGCGAGGCGAATCTGGAATTCCAACAGATGCTGAAGCCCAGAATCGCGAGGCGAATAGTAGACCTCGCGGCGCGAGACAGAAACGTGAGTAAGCCTCTGAGATTCAGGGCTTCTGTCTCGCGGGGCCATTGTGGATTCGGGTGGCGAATCAAGCTCCTTTTTTTTTTTACAATATAAATGAAAATGACAAACTAAAAATAAAGGATACCTAGATTGGGTTGCCTCCCAATAAGCGTTTCTTTAACGTCACTAGCTTGACTTATTAATAAGCATCCACCTGGATCCCATAGCCTGTGGCACAAGGGCCAAGAGACGCTCATCATATCAAATCCTCCACCTGGATCCCATGGTTTGTGAAGTGCCACCTTGCAGGAGCAATATGACTCTATCCATGATTTCACCTGGCCCGAGTGTGAAAACTTCTTTGACCTCCGCAATGATGAACTCACTTCCTCTCGGGTCAAATTGTGTTTTCACGAGGAAGTGTGCCAAACAAGTGGGAGGGTCTAACTTACCAATGTTCACACATGCATGTAAGCCAACATAGTTATCCAATGCAGTAATTTCAGGTTGCTTGGCAAGCATGGTGAAATCCTCTACCACTTTATATGCATTTTGCTCTCTACCCCCTTGCTCCGGTGCCTTGTCACTTGTCAACTCCTCTTCCTCCGGTTGCTCTTCCTCAACATGTGGTTGTTTCGGGGCCATGTCACTTGTCAATTCCTCTTCCTTAGGTTGCTCTTCCTCAACATGTGGTAGCTCTTCCTCAACTTCCTGAGAACTAGTTGCATCCCAGTCAGATCTCAACACCCTACTACTTCTAGTTGTTATGGCTTCGCATTGGTCCTTAGGGTTGTTCTCTGTATCACCTGGGAAAGTGTCTGGGAGACGCTCATCTAGTTTCTTTGCGAGCTGACCCAACTTCTCTACTGCCGCATTTGCCTTCTCAAATGCTGTGTCCAACTTATCAATTGCCGCATTTGTTCTCTCAAGAGCCAACTCCCAAGGTTGTTGTTGTTGGGCCATCTTATCAATTGCCGCAATTGTCCTCTCAAGAGCCAACTCCCAAGGTTGTTGTTGTTGGGCCAACTTATCAATTGCCGCATTTGTCTTCTCAAGACTCAACTCCCAAGGTTGTTGTTGTTGGGCCATCTTATCAATTGCCGCAATTGTCCTCTCAAGAGCCAACTCCCAAAGTCGTCTTCCACCATCCTGTTGAGGTTGTTGTTGCCAATTCTGTTGAGGTTGTGGTTGCCAAGCTAGACCATCTCCAGCATTACTCCAAGCGAAACCCAGATGGTCTCCCCTCATATAACCCCAATACCGATTCTGACTCTGATAGTTGTCCTGGGGCACGCTGTCATAGAAATTATGGCATGAGTCCACATATTCTTGAGAGAAGTAGAACGGACAGCTCCAAGTGTCATGGTCTCCATTACAATATTCGCAACCCGGAAGCATTCCCTCGTGTACCTCGCATACAAAACAAGGCAAGACCAAGTGGAATCAAAGAAGTAGAGAGAGATAATAGTAAATAAAAATAAAAATAAGAATAAAAATAAAAATAAAAATAACTTAACCAAATAATCAAACTTCCCTAAAATTAGGAAAATTGGTTTGCCAATCCCCGGCAACGGCACCAAAAACTTGTTGGGTCACCGGCAAGTGTACCGGGTCGTCGTAAGTAATAAAATAAACACGGTAAGAATTTACCGAGGTCGAACTCAGGGATTGGGCTACCAATTCGACTAATCCGTGGGAAATCCGATGCGTTTGGTCAAGTAACAGAAGGTGGTTGAGAGAGAGATTAGGATAAAAAATTCAATTAACAAATCTAATGAAATAATTAATTAAAAATCTGAAATTAAAATGTCCAAGGTCACAAATCCACCTACCCAATATGCATTCCCAAGTGATGATGAATTCCTCCCTAAGTTCAATTACAATGTCAACCGGGACCCCCAAATTCTCCTAAATCCACTGTCGTGCTCATTAGGACATATTCGAAGATTGGATTAATTACTTACTAGGTATCATAATCCTAATCATCAAATTATGTTAATTCATGTTCCCTATAAGGTTGCACTAATCTCCTACCCACTGTCGTGCAATATTCAATTAGTGATCCCAATTCAAGTTCTAAAACGCGAATCGCCGTTCAGCCTCAACACGTTTAACTAGTCAATCACGCTAGCATATGATCAACGCAATCAAATCAGAATTGGAAAACATCAATTGAGATAAGGGGAGAAAGACATACATCACATCGGATCTACACCGCCATGGGTGGCTTCGTTGTTCCCTCAGACGAGGGGATTAGTTCCTCATGCTCATAGACAAACAATCGGACATAACCTCCATAACAAAATAGGAAAATAAAAAGGGAGACGCAGCTCCAAAGAGACAAGAAACTAGCCTAAACGCTACTCTACACAAGTGGAAAAACTAGGATTCGGCTCTATCAAGAAGCTCCCTCTTCTGATCTGAAACAGCCTATAAATAGGGATTCTGGTTCTCGCCCGCTCGCGGGGCGAGCACTCTTTCGCGAGGCGAACATTAGTTTTGGCGAGCTTTCAATTTGGACTTTCGCGAGGCGAGCGTACGTTCGCGGGGCGAATTCCTGTTTTGGCTCCATCCTGAGTTTGAATGATCGTGAGGCGAACTATGATTGGCGAGGCGATCCAAAAAGGATGACTTTTATGGCACAGTCAGGCCTTCAGGTTCGCGAGGCGAGCAGGTTACTCGTGAGGCGAGACAAACTGTATGACTGTTGTTGCTTCAGCTGGTCTTCAGGTTCGCGAGGCGAGAATCCTTTCGCGAGGCGAGTATCTCCAGAATGGAAATTTCCACTGTTTCTTGACTTTCCTTGACTCTCGGAGCTTCACTTCTAACCTGAAACAACAAAAAGAAACAAAAAGCGTAATTCTATTCAAAATAGACTAAAAACTACAAAAAACTGCCTAGAACGAATCAAAGTCTACTTAGGAACAAAACAAGGCCAAATTTGGGCGAAAACGAGAGTGAACTCGAATAATTTGCACAAAAACCACGGTCCATCTAGTTATAAAACTAGATAAGCCAAAGGCTTATCATCATCCCAAATGACTACCAAAATTTTATCAAACTCCATGGCATCAATTTCATGAACACTGTAACAGATTTATAACACAACTATCATGACAAATTAATATTGAATTTAATATGTTTATTATAATACCAATTTTCTAATGCAACCAGCTTTTAAACACAAGAATCCAAGCACGCAACAGGTGTTTCACCTGTTCACCACTACAACAACATTATTAACATAAGGTACAAAAAATCTAGCGTGAAATTCAAAATAATTTGCATTCAAATGGCACTTACAATTTTATAAAATGTAGATTAGATAAGCCAAAAGGACTAATTTAGTACATAATAGCTTAAACAGAAGCACGTACAGTATTGCCACACAAAAAAAAAAATTTCTTTGATCAATTATCAAAAGGTGAGATGTTTTAAGAATCTCAAAATCAAGAACCCTAACATATTTTACTATTTCAGAAAAGACAAAGTTACGTGTAAAAGCCTCAAATTAATTGTACCATGAAAGTGTGAGAAAAGTTATTTTTACTCACCTTTTGCAGACCTCCAATATGCTCTAAAAATTACGTATGATAAGGATTTGCGCTTCCCTAAAAATTCTTCTCCCGTTTGGTGGCGTTTTTGGATCTGTGTTGTTACAGCTGTACTGACAAAGAGTGGAAATACCTTCCTCTCGCCTCCTGTTCGGCGCTCCCCTTTCCGAATACTGTAGCCGGTTTATATATATATATATATATATATATATATATATATATATATATATATATATATATATCTGTAGTGCGCATTCAGGGTTTTGTTTTTTTATTATTATTATTTTTTTTTTAACTTAATCCTTTTTTTTTCAAATTAATTATATTAGAATTTTAGGATGTTACATTTTCTCCCCTCCTTAGAGAATTTCGTCCCCGAAATTCGCCTCACACTCACGCACTTATTTTAACATGTGACATATTCAAACGTAAAGGTTGCCGTACCTTAGATAATAAAATCTGGGTATTGGCGGACGGTGTCCTCCTCCATCTCCCAAGTGGTTTCCTCAGGAGTCAATCCTTCCCATAACACCTTCACCAATGGAATCGTCTTGTTCCTCAAAGTCTTAGTGCCCTTGTCTATGATTTGACTAGGCTTCGGATTATAGATCAAATTATCCTTCAATTGTACAGACTCAGGAGCTATCACGTGAGATTCATCAGGCACATATTTTGAGTTACGACGCATGGAAAAAAAACATCATGAAGGTTTGCCAACTGTGGCGGAAGAGCCAATTGATAAGCAACATGCCCGACTCTTTTGAGGATTTGGAAAGATCCCATGAAACGTGGATTTAGCTTGCGGACTTTCATCGACCTCCCTACATCGTCTTAGGAGTGACTCTCAAAAATACATGCTCGCTTTCCTGGAATTCTAGAGGCTTTCTCCTTTTGTCGGCATAGTTCTTTTTGTCTACTTTGCGCCATGCGCATCCTCTCCCTGATCATTTTGATTCTCTCAGAGGCTTCCTGGACCAATTCAGGTCCTATCAAGGTTTTCTCTCCTACCTCACACCAACATAAAGGGGACCTACACTTCCTCCCATATAGGACCTCATAGGGTGCCATGCCTATACTTAGCGTGATAACTATTGTTATACGCAAACTCAATGAGAGGTAGGAATCTATCCCGACTCCCTCTTCATCTAGGACACACGCCCTAAGCATGTCCTCAAGGGTCCGAATGGTCCGCTCTGACTAACCATCCGTTTGGGGATGATAGGCCGTGCTAAGGTTCAACTTAGTCCCAAAGGCTTGCTGAAGAGGTCTCCAAAATCTAGAGGTAAACCTCGGGTCTCTATCTGACACTATAGATGTGGGTATCCCATGAAGCTTGACTATTTCCTTGATATAGAGGTATGCCAACTTGTCTAAGCTATAGGTTGCCTTAATTGGCAAGAAGTGGGCAGACTTGGTCAACCTATCCACTATCACCCAAATGGCGTCTAAGTCCAAACGCGTCTTAGGTAACCCCATCACAAAGTCCATAGAAATTCTCTCCCACTTCCATTCCGGAATCTCCAAGGACTGCAACAACCCCGAAGGCTTCTGATGTTCTATCTTAACCTTTTGGCACACTAAACACCTAGTTACGAAGCTAGCCACATCCTTTTTCATTCCTGGCCACCAATACATCCTCTTAAGGTCTTGGTACATCGTAGTTATTCCAAGATGTATGGTAAACTTTCCCTTATGAGCTTCCTCTAATATCTTCTCTCTAAGGCTCCCCTCCTTAGGAACAACGGTCCTATTCTTAAACTTCACTAGCCCATCAACAGACAACTCATAACCCTCTTGTCCCAACCGAGACTGCAACTCCTGGCCTAAAAGTTGTT
Source organism: Sophora flavescens (assembly GCA_030762895.1). Taxonomy (NCBI): domain Eukaryota; kingdom Viridiplantae; phylum Streptophyta; class Magnoliopsida; order Fabales; family Fabaceae; genus Sophora; species Sophora flavescens. The sequence continues at coordinate 135,236,502 of CM061070.1, read as the reverse complement.
CCCGCCTAACCTCATCCCTAAGGTCACTATTAATGTCCAACCTATTCAACTTCAAGCTTAAGACACTTAAGGACACATCCAACACCTCCAGATTCATGTCCCTAAACTCTTCCATGAGGTTCAGCTCTTGCACCATTAAGCTCGACACGTGTAGGGACTTCCTACTCAAAGCATCTGCCACCATATTGGCTTTTCCCTGATGGTACTTCAACTCGAAGTCATAGTCCTTAAGGAACTCCATCCACCTTCATTGTCTCATGTTCAACTCCTTCTGGTCGAACAAATATTTAAGGTTCTTATGGTCACTAAAATCTTCAAACTTTGCCCCATAAAGGTAATGCCTCCAAATCTTAAGGGCAAAAACTACGGCTGCTAGCTCTAAGTCATGGGTAGGGTAATTCCCTTCATGTGGTCTAAGCTGGCTAGAGGCATATGCTACCACCTTGCCCTCCTGCATTAAGACACATCCCAAGCCATTGTTAGATGCGTCGCAATATACCACAAAACTCACTAAGGGGTCCGGTATAGTTAAGACTGTTGATAACACCAATCTCCTCTTAAGCTCTTGGAACCCGTCCTCGCACTCCTGGTCCCACACAAAAGGTTTCCCTTTCCTAGTCAATTGGGTCAAAGGTAAGGCTAGTCTAGAGAGTCTCTCTATGAACTTCCTATAGTAACCAGCTAAGCCTAAGAAACTTCTTACTTCGGTTATCGTCTTAATTTGTTCCCATCCCAACACCGCATCAACTTTAGAGGAATCAACCACTACACCATCCTTTGAGATAGTGTGTCCTAAAAACTTTACCTCTTCTAGCCAAAATTCACACTTCTCTGGTTTGGCATAAAGACGCCCGTCCCTCAAGATCTGCAACACCAACCTTAAGCGTTCTCCATGTTCTTCTGGTGTCCTAGAGTATATTAAAATATCATTTATGAACACCACCACAAACCTGTCCAAAAAAGGTCCTAAAGATCCGATTCATCCAGTCCATGAAAATGGCTGGGGCGTTGGTCACACAAAAGGGCATCACTACATACTCACAGTGCCCATACCTTGTCCTGAAGGCTGTCTTAGGGATGTCCTCACTTCTAATTCTAATTTGATGGTATCCCGATCTTAGATCTATTTTGGAAAACACTGACGCTTCCCTTAACTGATCTAAGAGATCCTCTATCCTAGGCAAAGGGTTTTTATTCTTGATGGTCACTTCGTTCAACTGCCTATAGTCAACACATAGCCTCAAGCTCCCATCCTTATTTTTCACCAGTAGGACAGGTGTTCCCCAAGGTGACACACTAGGCCTAATAAACCCCTTCCCTAGCATCTCCTCTAACTGTTTCTTAAGTTCGCTCAACTCAAAAGGTGCCATTCTATAAGGCGCTACCGATACTGGTCCACTCCCTGGCACTAGATCTATGTTAAACTCAACTTCCCTATTCGGAGGCAAGCTAGAGACATCCTTAGGGAAAACATCCTGGAACTCGCACACCACAGGTATAGCCGTCACATCACTGTCAGCCTCTATCTTAGCAGAGAATAAGAGTATATATCCTTGAGCTCCCTCAGCTAAGCACTTATGACAAGCAACAACAGAAACAATAGAACTGGGTACGGGAAAATCATTAGACATTGATTGTATAGGAACAGAGATAGTTCTATCAGAGCAATTTATGACAGCATGATTTGCAGACAACCAATCCATACTAAGAATGACATCTAACCCAGACATGGGCATGCATATAATGATCAACAGAATAAGATACACCTTGGTACACTAAGGGACAACTCAAGCAAGCAATAGGGGTAATAAGTTCATCATTTGCAGGAGTAGCAACACACAAATCATATGGTAACTTAGAAACAGACAAAGATAGATTTTTCACATGATCTAAAGATATAATGAATGAGTTGTTCCCGAATCGAACAATAGAGTAACTTTTCTCTTGTACGAGTTGAAGGAATTCAGTCTCATTCGGATCTAAGCTGCCTCGGAATGCTGGCGGGTTGTCCTTCTTGAATTCGGAAAGTCCCCACGTGCTAGGGGTCCTAGGTTGCCACCACTCCATTAGTGATTGACCTCCATTCCCATTCAGTTGACGGAGAGTCTCCGCTCGCGCTTGCATGACTCTGGCTATACAATCCAAAGCTGGCGCAAGTGCAACGTTCGTCCCTCGCCTATTAATCGCCATAAATCTGCTCACTACCAATGAAATAATGGGTTGATCGGGTCCAATATCCCAAAGAATATCATGCAACATTTATAACTCTAACAAGCATCCTATGCGCCCAAGTTTTGTTTTATAAAAGCCCCAATGCCACAGTCCGATTTAGAATCGAACCGCTCTGATACCATAAATGTAACGCCCTTCGTTACATTAGTAACCCAAAACAGATTGTATAAAAATCCTTTAATACATTTAATTAAAATATGTTAATCATAAGAATTTAATCAATTATATAAGTCTGGAAAATGTCTCATATTAAATACAATAGTAATAATGTATCAAAGTAATAAATAATAAATACATACATCCAAATAAAAACCCCAAGCCTCAAAACCGGGAGTCTACTAATAAACCCAACGATAAATAAATAAAAAAAACGTCTAGCCACATACGGCTCCTTATTTAAGAAAACACTAACCAAGCTAGGAATGATAACTAAGAAAATTCGCTAGGTCTTCAATCCTCTCCAGTCCCAGTGATGTCGTCCTCGTGCTCTGAAAACAACACTTTTAATGAGATATAATCCCAGTGAATAAAAATAACCGCTTATTGAAAATGTTCGCAAATAGTATTGTTTTCATCCGGCGCGTTAACCGGAAAAACATTCATGGTACCCGCTAATTATTAAAATATCGAATATAATAAACCCCCAAAATAATAAATATATATAAATAAAATTGATGTCAAGCATTTAAAGTACAAACTCATAAGCTCAGCAACGGTCGCATCTCATTGCATTTAATCACATTCACCATGCAAACTCTACACATCGCAACTCCACGAACATGACTCGGTGATTCCCAGAATCACTTAACTTGACTCTTTGCTTCCCAGGACCGGTGTGAATCCCAGATCCACTAAGGTCTATGAGATCATATCCATGCAATGGCATCCCACTGCCTTCCCCATCCCAGATGGTGATATCTCCATCCTATTCCCGGAATAGAATGTAGAACCGTCATCCCTTCTCGGAAGGTGATAACCAATTCATATACACTATGCAATATGTCATTCCAGATGACTACCAAAATTTTATCAAACTCCATGGCATCAATTTCATGAACACTGTAACAGATTTATAACACAACTATCATGACAAATTAATATTGAATTTAATATGTTTATTATAATACCAATTTTCTAATGTAACCGGCTTTTAAACACAAGAATCCAAGCATGCAACAGGTGTTTCACCTGTTCACCACTACAACAACATTATTAACATAAGGTACAAAAAGTCTAGCGTGAAATTCAAAATAATTTGCATTCAAATGGCATTTACAATTTTATAAAAAGTAGATTAGATAAGCCAAAATGACTAATTTAGTATATAATAGATTAAACAGAAGCATGTACAGTATTGCCACAAAAAAAAAAAATATTCTTTGATCAATTATCAAAAGGTGAGATGTTTTAAGAATCTCAAAATCAAGAACCCAAACATATTTTACTATTTCAGAAAAGACAAAGTTACGTGTAAAAGCCTCAAATTAATTGTACTATGAAAGTGTGAGAAAAGTTAATTTTACTCACCTTTTGCAGACCTCCAATGTGCTCTAAAAATTACGTATGATAAGGATTTTCGCTTCCCTAAAAATTCTTATCCTGTTTGGTGGCGTTCTTGGATCTGTGTTGTTACGGCTGTACTGACAAAGAGTGGAAATACCTTCCTCTCGCCTCCTGTGCGGCGCTCCCCTTTCTGTATACTGTAGCTGGTTTATATATATATATATACACACACACACACATGTGTGTGTAGTGCGCATTCAGGGTTTTGTTTTATTATTATTATTATTATTATTAACTTAATCCTTTTTTTCAAATTAATTATATTAGAATTTTAGGATGTTACATGGTCCCTCCTTATCACATTTACCATCCTCCAAATCAGTCGTTCCCTATGTATCCACATGTATATAAAATGTCCTTCAAGTTCCATTTGTATATTTCTTATACTATTCTAAATTTGGTGATTGATTTTGTTGTAGTATTTTGGTTTTATGGGTGATCCTCCTAATACACGGAAAAAGTGATCACTGATATTAAAGAACAGGTTAGTCTGTTTGGCAACTATGCAACTGGTTTATTGCATATTTAAAATGATGTCTGTTTCAAAACTACAGCATCTTATTACTTTTTTCACAGGGACTTTGTTCATGGGTATGAGAACATGACTATAGGACTAATGGGGAAATTAACATGAAGCTGATCGATTCTGGCGTGGGGCAAGCAATCCTATCATTGTGATTGAAATAACCAATGAAGAAAATGAACTGTAGTTTAACCCGATGTACATGCAGTTATTGTACTTTGCACACTTTTTTAAATGATTGTGATTGTCATTGAACCACTGTACTTTGCAATACAACTTGGTTTATCTTTTTTAGTGAGTTTTTCTGGCATTGGTGTTATGTTTTTTATTTCTCGCGTGGTACAGCAACATGGTTTTTTTTGTACATGATGTCGCGAACAAAAAGAAAACTTGATTTACCTTTTAGAGAATAAACATGGAGTCGCCACCAACTTTATTTAATTCCGGGAAAGTTGGAAAATCCTTTAAAAAAAGCTTTGGGTTCGGGAGTCGATTACGTCTAGGGAAGGCATGGAGACTTAACCCCATGGCACCCTAGAACATCCATAAAAATGGTTACCCAAAATTAGTTGTGTAAATTATTAATAACTTTGAAAATATTTGTTTTACCCCGAAAATCATTTAAAGGAAAAATCACTCTTAATCTTAAGATATTTTGTATTTTTTTTATCGGTTTTATATTTGTGAAAATTTTTTATTAGACCTAAGTGAGGTTGAACATGGCACGTAAGTCCATAGGGCAACCTCAAAATCTAAAGGATTGAGCATGACACTTGTCATAAAGCAAACCAAAAATAACATTGATATTTAGAAAAATGCTACATAAGAATTAGGAAGAGAAAAATTATTTCATGATCTCATTTTTTTTTATTTTATTCTACCTTTTGATTAAATGTTGAATAGTCCTAAATAGGTTGAACATGGCACATAAGTCCATAGGGTAACCTTTATTCTAAGGGATTGAACAAGCAATGGAAGACCTACTCGTCCAACAGAAATCGTCCAACAGAAAGTCAATCGTCCAACAGAAAGTCAATAATGCAATGGAAGACCTACTCGTCCAATAGAAAGTGAAACATGCAATGGAAGACCTACTCGTCCAACAGAAAGTTAAACATGCAATGGAAGACCTACTCGTCCAACAGAAATAGTCACCCATGATGGTCCGGAATGCCCTTATGGCCCAATATGAGTAAATAGGTCCGATAAGACTAGTACGGACCAAGTTGGACCAATTCGAGAAAACACATTGAATAGGACTTGGTCAAGAAAAATAGACCTAGAAAGCCCCGATCAACCAAGATGGACCAAATTGACTAAAATGTCCCAATATGACAAATAGTCACCCATGATGTTCCGGAATGCCCTTATGGCCCAATATGAGTAAATAGGCCCGATAAGACTAGTACGACCCAAGTTGGCCCAATTCGAGAAAACACGTCGAATAGGACTTGGTCGAGGAAAATAGACCTAGAAAGTCCCGATCAACCAAGATGGACCCAAATTGACTCAAATGTCTCAATATGACAAATAGTCACCCATGATGTTCCGGAATGCCCTTATGGCCCAATATGAGTAAATAGGCCCGATAAGACTAGTACGGCCCAAGTTGGCCGAATTCGAGAAAACACGTCGAATAGGACTTGGTCGAGGAAAATAGACCTAGAAAGCCCCGATCAACCAAGATGGACCCAAATTGACTAAAATGTCCCAATATGACAAATAGTCACCCATGATGTTCCAGAATGCCCTTATGGCCCAATATGAGTAAATAGGCCCGATAAAACTAGTACCGCCCAAGTTGGCCCAATTCGAGAAAACACATCGAATAGGACTTGGTCGAGGAAAATAGACCTAGAAAGCCCCGATCAACCAAGATGGACCAAATTGACTAAAATGTCCCAATATGACAAATAGTCACCCATGATGTTCCGGAATGCCCTTATGGCCCAATATGAGTAAATAGGCCCGATAAGACTAGTACGACCCAAGTTGGCCCAATTCGAGAAAACACGTCGAATAGGACTTGGTCGAGGAAAATAGACCTAGAAAGGCCCGATCAACCAAGATGGACCCAAATTGACTAAAATGTCCCTACATTATGGTGTGAAATCTTGGACTATGTTATTAATCCATTATGTGACTATGGATATTTGTGGAAATTATGGATATTACTTACCCTGCTATATATGTTCACGTGTTATTTCTTCCACTGTTTTTTATCATATTGTTGTGCAGCATACTAGGACCTAGGACCTTGGCCTTTCCCATGATGACTATGAGTATGGTAATCCCAGTATTTGTCCTTTGTCATTTTTACTTTGCCATTGATTCCTAAACCTTTGTACTGAATGTAACTCTGAATTTTGAATGACAAATAATAAATCTCATGAAGAGGCTTTTACTCTATTCTTTTTGATGGAGTTGCTGCCACTGTATGCTCGCTGACCGTCTTCAACATTTTGCCTCTTCATCACTGGAACTGTGCTAACTAGATTAGACTGATAGAAGATTGTACTTTCACATCAGCTGTTTATGCTAATGTCTTTGTAGAATGTAACTTATAGGTATTGAATTGTTCAAATTGTAACGTAGGAAGTGAGTTATATGATGTACATCAACTCTGATATGTTGGTTTCCCAGGTTGGACAAAAAGTTCTGATTGTTTTTGCTGTAAATGATAATGAATGAAATGAGAATTTCCTTATTTAAATATTTCTGGTGAGCTGTTGTTGCTGTGCACAAATTCTTGAACCAGGAACTTGTTGCAAAAGTCTACTAATAGCTAGATTAAACCAAGGTTTTGAAAACCGGACCGGCCGGTCCGACCGGTCCGACCGGGAACCGGGACCTTGGCCGGTCCGGTTCACAGGGAAAACCGGCCTAGCATCGAACCGGTGGAAAAACCGGAAAACCGGTTCAAAACCGTAAACCGGCCATAACGGTAGTGAATCGGAACCGGCCAGGTTTCTTAAAAAAAAAAAAATTAGTATAAAAGGATTTGGGTCAGGTTCAACGACCGGCTCGCCGGCGGGGTGGCCCGGGTGGGAAAATTTAAACAAAAAAAAAACCACATCTAAAAAAAACCCAAAACACCCAACCTTACATTTTTTGCCCCCCCGATTTGGGTCATCCAAGCCAAAACCCAATTCTTTTGTTTTCTAACATATGTGGGCTAGTTGTAGATTTTGGGTTGGTTTTCCCTATGAATATGATTTTAACATATATTTTTATATTTATTTAGTTTAATTTCAAAATAAAAAAAATTGTGCTTAATAATTTTAGTTGTTATGTTGTTTTTTTGTTTAATATTGTTACAAATATTATATTAAAAATTAAAATAATATTATTTAATTATAATCGGTTCAACCACGGTTCAACCTCGGTTGGACCATTGAACCTCGAACCGCTGCCTTCACCGGTTCGATGGCCGGTCCGGTTTTGTAAACCTTGGATTAAACCATCTCTTAGTAAGATACATACATAAATAAAAAAGTAACCAAAACAGGGAACCAAAATTGTGCCAAAGCACCAAGGCCAAAACAATCATCTTACATGGATTTATTCTCCTTAAACACAATCTGATTACACTGCATACACTTAGAAAATACATTCTTGGGTAACTGCATAACATAAAGGAACCAAAATAGTGGCCTATAATTGTGCCAAAGCACGTAAAAAGGCAAAAAACTCATTGAAAATGCATTGTTCTATCGAACAAAACTTGCACACACCCTGCAACTTGCACTAATTCACTCTTTTGATACTCTATATACTTATAAAATTATTGGTTAACTTCATAACACAGCAAAATCATGGACAACAATCAAAGATGCATGAACAAGTTCAGTGAGCAATCAAAGGAAAACATTCAAGGAAGAACTTGGATGAATCAAAGACCAAAGACGAAGATCAAGGAATCATCAAGACAAGAGCTTAACGAAGGAATTAGTTTTAAGTCTTAGATGATCTATTAGAGATGAAATCTCTTATTCACAAAAAGCTCATTTGAAAATATGCATGAAGAAAATCATTTTTCATAACCTGTATTAAAAGGAATAAGTTTTCGTAAATGAAAATGATTTTGGAAATAAGATTTCTAAGCGCTCGTCCAACACTAAGATTTCTAAGCGCATGTCCAATAAAGTGAAACAAGCAGACGTTCAATAAAGTGAACCAAGCAGACGTCCAATAAAGTAAAACAAGAAGACGTCCAATGAAGTGAAACAAGCAGACGTCCAATAAAGTGAAACAAGAAGACGTCCCATAAAATGAAACAAGCAGACGTCCAATGAAGTAAAACAAGCAGACGTCCAATAAAGTGAAACAAGCAGACGTCCAACAAAGTGAAACAAGCAGACGTCCAATGAAGCGATAAAAACTGACGTCCAATGAAGTGATAAAAAGCTGACGTCCAATGAACTACTAAAAAGTTGGCGTCCACTAAAGTGACAGAAGCTCGCGTCTACTGAAGTAACGAGAAGCGCTCGTCTGCTGATGTGGCACATGGAGCTCGTCTACTGAAGTAACAAGAAGCGCTCGTCTACCAAATGGCATATGAAGCTCTGTCCAGTAAGGTACTAAATGGAGCTCGTCTACTATCCCATCTAAATGTAAAATCTTAATGGCTAGATGGACGCGGTTATTTTCAAGATGGATGCGAATTTTCAAGAACTATCAGAATCTTATTTCAAGAACAAGAATCAAGAAAACATATTTTGTTAATTAGATCCAAATCTGTTTTAATTGATCCCAACGACTATAACTTGTTTTTTATATAAAGAGGGATCAAAGGAACACTTTTTATACAACAAAACGAATAACATATCGAATACGATACACATATCATTGATCATATCAATACTCAAAGTGCTTCAATTTGTTTATCTGACTATTGAGAGTTAGGAATCAACTTTTGTTTTATATTTCGATTGTAAAGAGAGAGGGAGTCTCTCTGAGTGATTAGGGTGCACATATCATTGATCATCTTTCATTGAACTTACTGTGAAAAGAGTGTTTCAATACTCAAAGTGCTTCAATTTGTTTATCTGACTATTGAGAGTTAGGAATCAACTTTTGTTTTATATTTCGATTGTAAAGAGAGAGGGAGTCTCTCTGAGTGATTAGGGTGAGGTATCTCTAAGGTTGAACATTGAGACTCTTCACAAGAGTGTGGTATCTCGAGGTGAATGAGTGCTCTGTGGTGTGAAGGTTTTTCAAGCTACCTGGTAAAGCTTGTGTGTTAGCGTGTGAAATCCCACAGGTGGAGTGGGGGCTGGATGTAGGTCACAGTGAAGGTGACTGAACCAGGATAAATATGATTGTGTGGTATCTCTAAACTCAAACTCTTTACTTTCTATTTATGATCAAGAACCTGCGATTTTGATGTTTAAAGTTCAATATAATTTATGTTCTTGATCTGTATAAACTGAATTGAAAACTGAGTCCGATTGTAATCAAGACTGTGTTATCTGCGTTCAAAACTGAGTTAATCAAAACCATTCTTGATTGCTGAAACTGATCATATACTGAAACTGAAACCTGTATAACTTATTCTTAATATTTAAAGGTTTAATCAGTTTCTGTATTTTGTTATTACTGAGTTATTGAACCTGAATCTATTAACTCTGAATCAATCTTTCTTATCTTCATCACCTTCTATTCAAGATTTTGTAAAAACCCTTTTTTGATCTTCTAAAAGATCCTGAGGCCACAAAATCCGCAACTCTGATTTGAAAAGTTTTGTGAAAAGTTTTTAAGAGGGAAATATTTTAAGAGGACTCAATTCACCCCCCCCCCCCCCTCTTGAGTCGTTGAAGCCAAAACAACAACAACCATTTGACAAATTCTCATTTCATTAATATAGTCTCAGTAATACACTTGCTAAAAAAACAAAAGGTCTTGGAACCATCTACTACCAATTTGACAGACATTTCATGCCAAACAATTACATTTTCCAAATAAATACATCAAAACAGACATCAACATAATTGCCGAAACCACCCAAGACACAACCAATGTGATACAAACATTGTCTCTTTGTTTGCGAGCTAATACAACATCAACCCTATGATTTCTTTCAAGTTCTAAAAGTTGATCAATAATTTGTTTCAGTTGGTTGTCAGCTACTTGGTTACTATTAGCTTGGTCTTCATGATTGTTATTTGTTTGGGTGGTAATAACATGATTGGAAGTTACTTCACTGATATTTGCTCGATTGCCATTTGCTTCAACAGCAATAGACTGGGATGGATTAGCTTGAATCCCATTAGCTTGCCTTCCACTAGCTTGATTGCCATCAGCTTGACTGGAAATTCCATGCTATATGGGTAGAACTCATCTATGAAAACCAAAAAACACCAGATAAGGTTCAACATTTAAATAACTAAATATTCATGATTTTCAGTTGCTTCACTATCAATTATTCTAATGATTTATCGGAATGTGACAAAAACCCTAACTTTACATATATATCTCTTAAACAATTTATATAACACATTGATTTTACAAAATACAAACGAATCGAAACATATCACGGATTCATGAAAAAATAACGATGGAAATTTCCAGAAAAATGAAACACAAAAAACCACCACACCTTCAAAGAGTTTCTGGCTTCCGAGGTTCTTGTTCACTGATCGATGACCAAAGAAGAGTTCAGCGGTACCAAATGCGAGGATGCGACGACGATTGGTCGACAGTACCCAACGATGACCCTTCGACCTTTGATGGTAGAACTCTTGATTTAGGATTCAAGTTGGTCGTTCCAACTTCAGTGGTGGAAAAGTTGATCTTAAATGAAGAATGCGGGAATATTTTAGTTGGCAATTGCAGCTTGGTCCTTTTGGATTAAAAAAAGAAAAAGGAAAATAAATTTATTTTGGGTTTGCACTAAGGTCCCTGTGGGGCAAATATGCAAGGTAAAAAGTGGGGAGGGGTTTAAAAGATAAACACCTGATCAACTCTAAAATGGTACTGATGTGACCTTTTTAATTGAGTTGTCAGCCTTTGAGTAGTCCAACTAGAAAGTGTAAACTTAACCCAATATTTATCGTTGGTATCAAAGAATTCACCTTTTTTTTAATTATTCTCAATTAAGTTATTAATTTCTGTTTGTATTGAAACTTGAATGAGACGCTTAAAAGTCAATGCGAGGTGGCCTTAAAGTCAGTGGAGCAACAGACCACGTAACCTAGGAATGTGAACCCACTACATATTTGATGATCCAACGGATAATCAAAATGAAAATATTACATTTATTAACATGGTACGACATGAGTATTACTAACCAGTGTCCTTAGGGTATTAGATAAAGAATCTAAAATTAGAAAGAGTTTATGAGAAATTAAATACACAATTTTTAAGATTAATAAATACACATCTTTCTCATAAAATTTTGTTATTATTGATTCCTTAACTAGTGTCCTTAGGACAGTACTGATTAGCATCCTCCTTAATATATATTTATCCTATATAAAATTCAATCAATGATCAAGATTTTCTCACATTCACAAAGTGACTGTTGTGAATCCATTTCCATAAATAACTGAGTCCTTTAAATAAGGGGTTTGATTTCCTTGACTCAAGTATACGGAAGAGCATCTATTGAGAGAGGTCAATCCCTTAAATGGATTTTGATACCTTTATGAATTAGTCTCCAGCTCCCGATCAAATTATACCCAGGTTAAAAAAAAAACATAACATTTGTGATACCTGTAACACATGTCCGATTATCATTGATAAATAATATCTAATATACTTATAAAATTATATTAAGTTTTGTACCTATTTCCATTTGAACACTTTCACGTTAAGTTCATAAAAAAAAAAACTTGCATGTTAAATTTTTTTTTGAATCTGGCTATCCTCCGATTGGGAGTCAGAGACTAATCTTTCGAGGTACTGAGATCCATTTAAGGGATTAACCTCTCCCAACAAATGCTCTTCCATACGCATGAGCTATCCTGACCACATGCTTAAGGGGTCCAATACCAACTATGCCACATCATGTTGGTAAACTAAATCTTGCATATATAAAATAATTTTATTTATAATTATTCGGATATTTTTCATCTTTTTAGTCTTCTTTTAAATAAACTCAATCATTTAAATTTTAACATAATATCAGAACGTATTATTTTTAAAATGCATTTTTATCAATGACTGTAAAACAAATATATAAACAAAAGTAAAAAACAATGAGAGTGTAATTTTTTTAATTTTTTACCAAATATTTAATCTTTCAACTTAACAATAGTTAAATTTATCAATTAACCTCTGTTGTTGGTTTTTTCTGGTGGAATATTATCCATAACTATTAGTAAGGAATTCTAACGTAATATGGTTGAACTTCTAAACTATAGGTTTAAATAATATTTTTCATGGATTTTGATTTATGTTCCGTAAATTCTTATTTTCTTTTTCCATTTTTAATAAATTCTTTAGTGTGTTACAAATGTTGACACTAATGGTGGTGTCAAACTTGTTAGGATAACAGTTAGTATTGTAACGCTTTTACATCTCAGTTTTAATGTTAAAAAAAAAATCACATTGCAATCCTCTGTCCTGCGCAAGAGGGGAGTCACAGATATTCTAATACGTCGCTTTTCATAGGAAGCAAATACGTCACATTCATTGAATGTGTTCAAATACTTGGAAGTCTTACTTCAAAACACCAAAACCAAAGTGACGCCAAAACCCATACTCGGATGACAACTATTTCTATCTTTATCTCTAAATCAATATTGCCGTAGCTCACCCGTTTTGACCAATTTTACATAACTATAACGCTGTTGCTGAAGAAATTTTTTTATATAAACTTTAGGATAATGTTACTTTAAATTGAATAAATATAAGAATACATTTATTTATAAATTTTGATCCATCAATTAATTTTAAAAAAATATATTTCATTTACTTATTTCAGAGACAGGCTCACTTTAATTATTTTTAACTACATTAATGTATAAATGATTAATTAATATAACAAAATTTATTTAATATAAAATTTTATATATTAATGCTAACAAAAAAAAGCTAACAAAAAAAAAATTCTATATTAACACTTATTTTGACATTATTACACATTTTCATTTCTTGTTGTGCCAATTTTAGACAACGCTACGACTTTTTTCTTGGGTGCAGACTATGACAAACTTATGAGCTTCAAAAGTAGCAAAACTTTTTTGTGTATCTATTTTTTTAACAAAAAATAGTTTAGATCTTTGTTTAAAATTATTAAGTTTGTTTGCATCAAGAGTATTCTTTAATTGATAACTAATACACCAAATATTAATTTCTTTCGAGGGGTCCGACAAATTTTTTTTTCAAACACGATAGAAATCAAATTCCTAACAACATAATTCTTTTTTAATACTAAAATTCCTAACAACATATTTAAAGATGCCAACTATATCAATGTTGTGTTGGTCCAAGTGGTAAGACGACTTGTATCTCTTATGCATATGGTCTTGGGTTCGATCCCTGAATCCGTGTGTATGAAAAAAAAACATCTTAAACGCATCACAATATCCCGAAAGATTAATCTCTCACCTATTGGGTGGGAGGACAAGATGGAAAACCAAAAAAAAGATGCCACCTACCAATCAAGTGTATTTTTTTAAGGGATCAATCAACTGTATTAAATCTTGTTGATCTTCTTTAAATTATTTTATTAACCAATAATTGTTGTTTTTAATAATTGTTGTTATATTAGACGTTTATATATATATCACTCGAATTCACACTCTTGATGTCAAACTCGTGGAAAAACAAAAGGAAAAAACTCATCTCTCTGTCTTTCATATGTTCTAGTTTGTTATCATATCACATCGCACTAAAAAAAGAGAGAGGGGATTTTATGGGGATATTTAATATAAAATGGTTAGAGCAGCTGTCAACTAATTAATTATCGTTAAGTATCAAAACGAAAAAAATGAAGGTTTGGTCAATTAAAGCAATTAAGTCAAAGTGTCAAACGGTTAACTAAAAATATTGTTGAGATTCAAAAATAACCACTAATTGATCAATAATTGACACACACGTTCATCGTTGTCTTGAAATTGAGTTAGTTGAGATGAATTTAAAAAAGATAAATAAAATACAAAAAAAGTATTATATGATTTTTTTTACTGAAAAAATTATTATATGATTGGTATATATCATAATAAAAAAATTATTATATGATTGGTATATACCATTTTTGTCAAAAAAAATAAAATAAAAGAAATTCGTACATCATTAAAATCGTTTGACTCCTTTCGTAACTAATAATTAATTACCTTAAAAGTTATATATAAGATTTTTTTAACTGATTGACTGGTAAAAAACTTTACACTTATAATATATCAAAATTAAAATTATTTACTTACTTTTCAAATAGAGTTCAATAAGTATATACTGATAATGTAAAAAAGTTTTACACAGACGTCTAATCATATGTCACCATTATGTCACTTTGTTATATTATTTAATAAAATATCCCCACAAATATCTAGGTGGTGAGATATGATTGGATGATTATGTAAATTTTTTTTACAGTATCAGTACATATACATTAAATCCTTTCAAATATATAATTTTTTGGTAGATATTTACTTTTCAAATATATGATACTTAAGATAAGTTGTTAAACATTTTAATGAATATTATTTATTTTTAAATATTTGTTAATACTTTTTTAAATAAATATCAGAAAAATTATACTGATTTGCCTAAACTTTGATTTAATGATATTTATCACCTATCTTATTTCAAAAATTACACTGATAATTATTGAGTTTTATATTTTATATTATAAGGCATGCAAATATAATAATTACATAAACCTCAATAAGTAAATATAATGATAATATAAACCTTAAGAAAATAAGAATATCAAATATAATTTAACCAAATTTAAATGAAGGTAAGTACATATACATGAATATTTTATAACACCCTCATATATATATATATATATATATTACCAAACGTTATTATATATATAATTTATAATATTATATTATGCTATAATATATATTATATAAATAATATTATATATTATATTTATAATACTTATATATATATATTATATAATATCTTAATAGATAATATTATATTATATAATATTTATAATATATAGTGTTATATTTTATTATGTTATGTTTATAATATATAATATTATAATTTATAATGTTATATTACACTATAATATATATTATCACAAAGGGTATTGTAATAAATTTAACATTATTTAGTTTGTCATGTTCATTGTTCATCAAACACTGTATAAGACAAAAAGTTGTTCAATAACTTACAGGTTTGTCATGTGCTGTTTTCTTGATCCTGTACACTCAATATGAATCAAACGCACCATAAGGTTGGTGTGAGGGTGGAGTGAGAAGGAGGTTAAAGTTATTTGTTTTTGAATAAATTTTTATTTATTTCTTAATAACTTTAAAAAAAGAATTTTTTTTGGTTACATCTTTAAAAAAAGAATTTAATAATAAAAACGTGCAATGAGATTGTAAATGTTAAAATAAGAATTTTAAAAAACAGGAGCACTAAACAGCTGCGGGGAAGGAAACGGCGTCGTAAGAGACGGAGAAGAGGTTGAGTGAGCGAATTGAGAGCGGAAAAGGTGTGGTATATGCGAGTGGAATATCTGGTTTCGGGAAACTGTTTCTGAGCTGTTCTCTTTTCTATAAATCCTTCCCACTCCCTTCACTTCTTTTTTCACACAACACCCTATTCATTCATTCCCCATCATTATTTCTTAATTTCTCTCTATTCTCTCCACCCTCATAATACTTTTTCTCTTTCACTTTCAGGTCAGTTTTATAATTAACCTCTCTCTCTCTCTCCATGTTTTGTTTTTATCGTTTTGTGATTAATATTATCAACTGAACTCTCTCATCATCCCATCCCATGCATGCACATGCCACTATCCCTCTATCTATCATCCACCCCCACTTTCAACGTTTTTATTTTCATCATTTTTTTTTGGTATTTTAATTTTTAAGATTAAGAAATACTATCTGTCGTTACCATCCGAATTTACATTCATTAATTTCGTATGTTTTTTTCTGAAAATCCTGTGCATGATAATGCTGTCTTGATCTTAATTTATTTACATTTGTTTGTTCCATTCCAACATTGTCGGAACTCTTCGCTTCAAATCATACACTGAAAAACAAATACCTTATTACGGATCACCCTTTGTATATCTGGGTAGAGGTAGCTTGATTCAGCTTGAGAATTTCTAAAATGAAATTATTCAATTATTTGCATCGGCTAATGGGTTTAACCGAATAAAATCTCTTGAAACTATATTATTATTATTTTTATATTTTTCAATTTCTAGGACGGAGTTTAGAAACTATATATTATCTGGGGTAGCAAAAAGTGCGGTAGCTTGATTACTTTGCTAATTTCCTTGTATTTAGTAGCATGCTCTATCTTACTTGTACTCTATACAAAATTTCAATTTGTCATACTCATAGGCTCACAGCTTGAATTATGAATTTGGTGGTATAATCATGATTGATATCCACCAATTATATGCTGCATAATTCTGTTATGGGACTTCATTTAACACAAGGTTAACATAACATGATATTGGTATGTCTATTAGTTGATTTCACTTGATAACATTCTCGGTTGATCAATTATGCTTAAATTCTTAATACTTATAATCAAAGATCTCACAGTTTGTCTAATCAGCTTCTTGCTTCCACTTTTGCAGTGAAGGGAAGGCTTTGACAAAGAGATAAACAGAAGGAAGCTAATAATTTTGCCTTGCCAGTCATGGCCAGGGAGCAAATTCAGGTGCTAAATGCACTTGATGTGGCAAAAACACAATGGTACCATTTCACTGCTATCATCATTGCTGGAATGGGCTTCTTCACTGATGCATATGATCTATTCTGCATATCCCTTGTCACAAAGTTGCTCGGCCGCATATACTACCATGTTGATGGTGCACCAAAGCCTGGTACGCTGCCTCCTAATGTAGCAGCTGCTGTAAATGGTGTAGCTTTCTGTGGAACACTTTCCGGGCAGCTTTTCTTTGGTTGGCTTGGTGACAAGTTGGGTCGGAAAAAAGTCTATGGCATGACCTTGATGCTGATGGTTATATGCTCCATTGGTTCAGGCCTTTCTTTTGGACATAGTCCAAAATCTGTGATGGCAACTCTTTGCTTTTTCAGGTTCTGGCTTGGGTTTGGTATTGGTGGAGACTACCCTCTTTCAGCTACCATAATGTCTGAGTATTCTAATAAGAAGACTCGCGGCGCCTTCATTGCTGCAGTCTTTGCTATGCAAGGTTTTGGAATTTTGGCAGGTGGTATATTTGCAATCATAATTTCAGCTGCATTCAAGAGCAGGTTTGATTCTCCACCTTATGAGGTTGATCCAGTTGGTTCAACTGTTGCACAAGCAGACTATATTTGGAGGATAATTGTGATGGTGGGAGCACTCCCAGCTGCATTGACTTACTACTGGAGGATGAAGATGCCAGAAACTGCCCGTTATACCGCCCTTGTTGCTAAGAATACACAGCAGGCTGCAGCAGACATGTCTAAGGTTCTGCAGGTTGAGATTCAAGCTGAAGCAAAGAAAGAAGAGGCACAAGATAAATCATTTGGCTTGTTCTCAAAGGAGTTCCTCAGGCGCCATGGACTACATTTACTTGGTACAGCAAGCACATGGTTCTTGCTTGACATTGCATTTTACAGTCAGAATCTATTTCAAAAGGATATTTTCAGTGCAATTGGTTGGATACCTCCTGCAAAAACCATGAATGCTCTTGATGAGGTTTATAGAATTGCGAGGGCTCAAACACTTATTGCTCTTTGCAGTACAGTTCCAGGTTACTGGTTTACAGTTGCCTTCATTGACAGGATTGGAAGGTTTGCAATCCAATTGATGGGGTTCTTCTTTATGACAGTGTTCATGTTTGCCCTTGCCATTCCTTATGATCACTGGACTCATAAGGATAACAGAATTGGGTTTGTGGTGATGTATTCCTTCACCTTCTTCTTTGCAAATTTTGGGCCTAATGCTACCACATTTGTGGTGCCAGCAGAGATTTTCCCTGCTAGGCTCCGATCTACTTGCCACGGAATATCATCGGCAGCCGGGAAGCTTGGGGCTATAGTTGGTTCATTTGGGTTCTTGTATTTGGCACAGAACAAGGACAAGAGCAAAGCAGATGCAGGGTACCCTGCAGGTATTGGTGTGAGGAATTCACTGATTATGTTGGGTGTGGTTAACATTTTAGGCTTCTTCTTTACTTTCTTGGTGCCTGAGGCTAAAGGGAGGTCTTTGGAGGAGATGTCAGGTGAGAATGAAGAGGAAGAGGGAACCAAGGAAGGATCATCAGATCAGGCAAATTCTTACAGCACCAGAACTGTTCCATATGTTTAGGTGATATGTCCATCTATAGTGTTAGTAGAATAAACAGTGCCTACAAATTTTGGCTAGGGAAGCACAAAAGTTTTCCCTTCTGTTCTTCACTCTTTTAAGTCTTGCCTGATCATTGTGTAACAGGAGCTTGAGGAACTGTTAGTTCTACGGATATTGGAAAATTTTATAGAGATTTTCAATTAATGTCTAACCATTCTGTAGTGTATATTACTTTCGATTACCAATTCTAAATAACGACTGTGTTCTGCATGTTTTCTTGATTTTTTTTTCCTTTTTGACATTATTATTGTTAATTTTGTAGATTGAAGGAAATGAATGGAATCAGATGGAATGAAGTGATATTATTTTTCAATGGATTGTTTAAAATATGATGTTATAAAATCGCACATAATAAAAATGTAAAATGGATTTCATTTTATTTGATATCTCTATTTTGCTCCCTGACAATTTAATTTAAGGATAATTAAATGAGATTGAACCAACTTATTATTCGTTTCATTCCAAATTATTTCGTTATAAAAAATATAATTTTTTTGGGGAAAAAATAATATAACTTTGTTATATTATATACTATTCTGCACTGTTTCATCCATCCTATCCCATTCGGTTCCTCCCATCTTTGACTATCCAAGCATAGCCCAATGAAAACGGTGGTATTATACGAGGTATATGTGTTATTGAAATATTCTTAAAACAATACAATTTGGATCTAAAGTATGATGAAAAGATTCGCTTTGAAATATGTGAAAATAAATATATATGAATGCTTACTTATCGTCTAAAGTTGCGTGGCCGCTTAGGATGTTTTCAACGTGCTTGTGTGAAACTATGAATTATACAGACGAAGATGACTTAATTTTTGAAGTTGAAAATAGTCCGCAAAATATGACCCTTAATAATATGCTACTAGTTCAGTGGTTTCAGTCTGTTGACAGCAGATGCTTTCAGCAACTTTGACTTCTACACTTCAAATGTGTTGAAACTCGGAAAGTAAAAATTATAGTGGGGGGTTGTAGTTAGGTCAAACTCAAAGAAAGCAAAGCATTGTAATTATGGTGAAATATACATCTAACTACTCCCATTAATTATGTGACTTTTCTGCGTTTTTGCAGGCACACATAGCCCTCAGGTAATTGAATTGCTGACAAGTGCTTGTGAGTTAGTTGTTTTACAGGACACGGCTAAGGAGCAGATTACAGTGCCTAATGATCTTTCCTAGGCCAAATTCAGTGCTATCCAATTGTGTCACAGGTTACAGGTTCACATGTCGCAGGGATCTCGTGGACAAGATGAAAAGACTAGGCTTTATAAGATGGGTCATGCTAACGAGTGTCTTTAGGACAGTGTTAGTTCGTGTGTATGAAAGAACCCAGAGAAGATTCTTCAAGAAATAGAGTTTCATAATCTAAACCCAATAATCTAATGTAGAAGAAATGCTATAGCAAACAACCAGCAAGAATTAATTCGCAAAACCGCAAAAATAAAAGCACAACAATATGTGGTAATTGAATTACCACATCAGGTAATTCAATTACAGCAGCAAGAAAAGAGAAAGAGAAGAAGAGATAGAGAGCACACACACAATTTAGCGTGGTTCAGCCAATATGGCCTACATCCACGGGAGAGAGCCTCCTCCACTATGAACTTTGATCAAGATTACAATAGAGATGCCTTGAATCTTCACTCCACCATATTTAAGATGAACAAACAAGAGAACCCAAGCCTTTCGTCTCTCTATTTTCACACAACCCTTGATCTCTCTCTAATCCTCTCTTGATTCTTCTCTCTAATCACAATAGAATCAAAGCATTACAAGATGATAGTATTATCTAGAGTTATCCCTCTTTTTTGCTCTGAAAAACGCACCCAAGAAACCCCAAAACTGTTTTCGTTCGCTGCTGTAACGAACTTAAATATCAAAAACTAACGCGTCGTAATCGATTACGAGCTGTTGGTAATCGATTACCGTAATCGATTGCGAGATTCTGGTAATCGATTACCAGCTGTCTGTCCACAGTTCTGAGACTTCAGAATTTCATACTGACGGTCCGAAATCGAACGACCTTCTCGTAATCGATCACCAGCTATTTGGACACCAGATTCTGCACCTTTAAACTTGATTTTGAGGCACTTTCAACAATACTCCACCTTGAATCCAAATCAGAGGATTGATTTAACCTTGTAGTGGTGGCTCTCCCACTTATGGAATTATGCTTCAATGAAGTTTATCAAGTCCAAGCAAAGCTTGACCTTTGCTCTTGGTAGTGATTTTGTGAATGCATCCACTGGATTGTTTTCCGAAACTATCTCCTCAATCTGAATTTCCATTGGTTCAACCACATCTCTAATGAAATGAAGCCTTACATCAATATGCTTCGTTCTCTCATGATAAACTTGATGATTACCTAAGTGAATAGCACTTTGGCTATCACAATGAACAGTCACACTCGTTTGCATAATTCCGAATTCACCAATCATTGAAATAGACAACTAAAAACACAAGAAGGGGGGGTTGAATTGTGTTTATCAGAATTTAAGCAAAGTTGAAATCTTTTCGCAAACAAAAAAGCTAGATTTGGACGAGTGGAAGAATACAGGATGGACGGGTGACTTTTGCAAGCACACCACTTGATAGACGTAAGAAAACTAAGGCAATTAAAGAGTTTAAGGGAAGAGAGATTGACACGGTTATTTATCCTGGTTCACTCTTCAAAACAAAGAGCTACGTCCAGATCTTGGCAGCACCAAGATTTATCCACTATAGCTGATAAGGTTACAGAGTCAAGTATTATTTTCACACCTAGCCTCTTCAGGCTCAAGACAAGTATTATTTGCACACCTAGCCTCTTCAGGCTCACTCTGGTTTGTTTGAGAGATTGGGTTTGTAATAAATACAACTTCTCACAAGCAGATCTTTCACTAACACTCAGAGAGTGGTTTAAATGTGAAGCTTAGGAAAGTCTGCGTAACAACTTCAAATGATTGAAGAATACAGAATGAAAGAATGAAAGAATTAATGAGCAGAGTAATGGCTTCTTTAATGCAGCGTGTATATTCTCTTCTTCATCTTCAAAGACTTCTGTATTTATGGTCTTCAAGCATTTAGGATCCGTTAGAGACATTCCCACAGATGTTGGCTTCAAGCAGAACTTCATTAAATGCAATAGAGTGGTTTTGAGTACCCATTAATGCAATAGAATTGTTCTGGGAAGCCATTAATGCAATAGGAACGTTGGTTGTACTCTAACATGAATGATCATGACTTTATGCATCGAGATACAACCATATCAGAGTTGAGCAGAGAACTTTTTGTACTTTGCCGAGTACACTCCCCTTTTTGTGTAAGGACCAGAGGTTCTAGGGAATAAAGCATGTTGGAAGCATTATTTTAACTGGTCCTTGGTTCTGATTATCCAAGGTTGCTTGAGAGAGTAGTCTTCTGACTTTTCTTGATAATCGTGAAATTGAGTAGGAGAGAAGACTTCAAGTCTCTTTCTGGTTCTTGAAATATGATTCTGATAATCCTTATAGAATTCGCGTTCAAATAAGATAAGTGCTTCCATCTTGAAAATAATCACGTCTATCTAGCCATTTAAGATTTTTCATTCGGGCTAATAGACGAGCTCCATATTAAGGACTCAACAAGTCCAAAGACTAGTGGACGAGCGCTTCTGTCACCTTTAGTGGACGAGAGTCTCTGTTACTCTAGTGGACGAGAGTCTCTGTTACTCTAGTGGACGAGCTTCTCTGTTACTCCTTTAACTGGATGGACGTAACCTAGTAGACGAGCTTCATATGCCACTATATTGGACGAGCCATTTTGATACCTTAGTCGACGAGCTCCAAATGATTCCTTAATGGACGAGCTCCATCTGATTCCTTAATGGACGAGCTCCATCTGATTCCTTAATGGACGAGCTCCTTTCTTAATGGACGAGCTCCATCTGATTCCTTAATGGACGAGCTCCATCTGATTCCTTAATCGATGAGCTCCATCTGCCACGTCATTGGACGGACCTTTCTGATACCTTAAGCTGACGCGCTTCTGATACCTTTAATAGACGTGGACTTTGATACTTTTAGTAGACGCGGCCTTCTGATACTTTTAGTAGACGCGGCTTTTGATACTTTTAGTAGACGCGGCCTTTTGATACTTTTAGTAGACGCGGCTTTTGATGCTTTTAGTAGACGTGGCTTTCTGATACTTTTAGTGGACGCAAGTTTCTATCTCTTGCGTTTTGGACGCGCGTTTCAATCACTTGCATTTTGGACGTGAGCTTTTAGTCACTACACTGTTGGATGGATGATTCTCTTATTTAATCTGCACACTCAATAGATAGGTTAGCAACCAATATGAAGGTTAATTAAATCATTAACCAATGTTTAGTTCTCATCAAAACTTAGGGAAATGCACATCAGACATTTTAGAGACTTAACAATCTCCCCCCTTTTGATGATGACAAACATTGAGATGATTTAATGAACCTCAGAAAATATCAACAAAGAAAATAACATATATCAGACAGGTTGAAATTTTCTTAAGCGAACAGTTCAAATCATATTTATTCTCCCATTCTCCTATAACATATTTCTATCATAAATCTCAATTTCTCGTATTCTCAATTTCTCCTATTCTCCTCCCCTTTTTGTCAACATCAAAAAAGGTTATCAAGTTTTAACTATGAGATATGTTAAGGGCAAGATAACATGTTAAGAAAATCATAGTGATGCAACAAGCATATTAAACATACTCCACTTAAACTATTGTATCATTACTCCCCCTGAACTAATGCTTAGTTAAAAGAACATGTATATAGGAGTAATGACAGATTTAGCATAGACTCGTTAACATTCATACATGCCATTCAATAATGCAATGCATGTTTAGATTATCTATAATAAATAAAAACGTTTCTTCTGCGAGGGGTTTTGTGAAAATATCAGCCCATTGATTTTCAGTTTTAACAAACTTAATATCAAAGATGCCTTTCTGAACAGAATCCCTAATGAAATGATGTTTGATTTCAATATGCTTAGTCTTAGAATGCTGAATTGGATTTTTAGTTAAGCATATAACACTGGAATTATCACACCATACATATATGTTATGTTCATAAATAGAGTAATCCTCGAGTTGATGTTTTACCCATAAGAGTTGAGAGCAGCAACTAGCAGCAGAGATGTATTCTGCTTCAGCAGTAGATAGGGCAATGGTTGTCTGCCTCTTGCTTGACCATGAGACTAAACTTGCTCCAATGAAGTGACATCCTCCACTGGTGCTTTTTCTTTCTATTTTGTCTCCAGCAAAATCAGCATTACAATATCCCACTAATCTGTATTCTTTTGATCTTAAATACAGCAAACCAAGATTAGTAGTTCCAAGCAAATATCTAAATATTCTTTTAACAGCCTTAAGATGAGATTCTCTAGGATCAGATTGGAATCTAGCACACATACATACACTAAATTGAATGTCAGGTCTGCTTGAAGTTAAGTACAGTAGAGAGCCAATCATACCTCTGTAGACAGTTTGATCTACCTTTTTACCTTGATCATCTTTGCTTAGTTTTGCATTGGGTTGCATGAGCTTTGTAATCCAAGGAAGAACTTTCATGAGCTTTGCATTTTCCATTTTGTATTTCTTGAGTATCTCCTTGGTATATTTTTGTTGATGAATGTAAATTCCATCACTTGTCTGCTTGATTTGTAATCCAAGGAAGAACTTCAATTCTTCCATCATGCTCATCTCAAATTCAGCTTGCAATAGATTTGAAAATTCCTTGCACAACTTTTCATTAGTTGCTCCAAAAATAATATCATCAACATATATTTGAATTATAATAAAGTTCTCTTTAGAGCATTTTTTGAACAGAGTAGTGTCTACTTGTCCTCTAGTAAAACCATTATGCATGAGAAAAGAACTGAGTCTATCATACCATGCTCTAGGTGCTTGTTTCAAACCATATAATGCCTTTTTAAGTTTGAAAACGTGATCTGGTTTATCAGTATCCTCAAACCAAGGGGTTGTTTAACTTACACTTCTTCTTCAATTATACCATTTAGAAAAGCATTTTTTACATCCATTTGAAATAGGGTAATTTGCTGTTGTGCAACATATGACATTAAAATGCGTATGCCTTATATTCTAGCCACAAGTGCAAAAGTTTCAGTATAATCAATACCTTCTTGTTGGTTATAGCCTTGAGCTACTAACCTTGCTTTATTTCTGACAACTTTACCATCTTCATCTAATTTGTTTATGAAGACCCATCTTGTTCCAATAACCGACTGGTTTTTAGGCTTAGAGACAAGAATCCAGACATCATTTCTGGTGAACTGGTTAAGTTCTTCTTGCATAGCAAGAATCCAACTTTCATCCTCAAGAGCTTCTTCAATGCGTTTAGGCTCCAAATCTGAAATAAAGGCCACATTGCTTGATTCTCTTAATGTGGATCTGGTTCTTACTCCTTTAGAAGGATTTCCAATAATAAGATCCTTAGGATGATGAGTATTGAACTTCCAATCCCTTTTGAGATCATCATGAAGGTCTTGACTTGTCTGCTGACTCGTCTGTTCCACTTGCCTTTCAGCCTCAGGCACAGGTTCTGTTTTGGTTAGATCGAGTTGTTGACTTTCTGGCTTGTTTATATCAAGACCTGCAAGATCATCTTCTAGATCTGATAGTTCTTTATTAGTCTTTAATCCATCATTGAATTTAACATGAACAGATTCTTCAATAATACAAGTTCTTGAATTGTATACTCTAAAAGCCTTAGACTTTTCAGAATATCCTACGAAAATACCTTTATCTACCTTAGAATCAAACTTTCCAAGATTATCTTTGGTATTCAGAATAAAACATTCACATCCAAAAGCATGAAAATAAGATATGTTGGGGCTTTTTCCTTTCCACAATTCATAAAGAGTCCTTTTTAGAAAAGGCCTAATAAGTATTCTGTTTTGTACATAGCAAGCAGTGTTTACAGCTTCTGCACAGAAGTACTTAGGGAGATTATTTTCATTGAGAATAGATCTAGCCATCTCTTGCAGAGATCTGTTCTTTCTCTCAACCACTCCCTTTTGCTGTGGAGTTCTTGGTGCAGCGAAATTGTGAGAGATTCCATTCTCCTCACTGAACTGTCTAAACTGCTCATTTTCAAATTCTCCCCCATGATCACTTCTAAGGGAAGAAATACAGAAACCCTGCTCATTTTGTACTCTTTTGAAGAATACTGAGAAAGCCTTAAAAGACTCATCCTTGTGTGTTAGGAAGAGTACCCATGTGTATTTAGAATAGTCATTAACTATGAGAAATCCATATTTTCTTCCAGTCAGGCTGGCAACACTAACTGGTCCAAACAGATCCATGTGTAACGGCTGAAGAGGTCTAGAGGTTGATACTTGGTTTTTAGATTTGAAACTTGATTTTATCTGTTTACCTCTCTGACATGCATCACACAAGACATCTTTCTTAAAGCTAATATCAGGCAATCCTCTCACGAGATTATTCCTTTTTAATTTAGAAATTAGTTTCATACTAGCATGTCCTAGTTTCTTATGCCATAACCATCTCTCATCCTCTTTAGACATCAGGCATGTTACACTTTGATCTGAGAGATCAGACAGTTCAATCTTATAAAGATTTTGTTGCCTTTTAGCTGAAAAGAAGGTTTTGCCACTATAGTCTTTAACTATGCATACATTCTTGGTAAAGGAAACATCAAAACCACTATCACATAATTGACTTATGCTAAGCAAATTGTGTCTTAATCCTTTAACTATAAGAACATTAGATATAGAGGGAAGAGGGGGTTTACCACCAATAGTACCAATTCCTATAACCTTTCCTTTCCGATTCCCTCCGAAGGTAACGTGTCCTCCTTTCTTAAGTTGGAGGTCTAGGAACATAGACCTTTCTCCTGTCATATGTCGCGAGTAGCCACTGTCCAGGTACCAGCAGTGGTATTTTCTTTGCCTTGTTGAGGATAGCTGCAACAAAGATTATTTGATCTTTAGGTACCCATAATTTTCTGGGTCCTTTTCTGTTAGTTCTAGGAGTCTGTAGAGACTTCCTTTTCTTCTTATGGATACACTTAGACATAACATGCCCAGTTTTTCCACAGAAGTTACAAATAGGTGTTGATTTTGTTACAGTTGACTTAATAGATACTTTAGAAGCTTTAATTGATACTTTATGATGTGTCTGATGGACATATCCAATACCTTCTTTGTTAAGAGAGTGCTTCTGACTGCCAAGCAGCTTAGTCAGATTGTCTCTACCATTAACAAATTTGGCAAGATCAGAAGTGAGCTCTTCCACTTTCTGTTGAAGTTTTTCAACTTCTTCAGGTGGTGATGTTTCACTTGAGATCTTAGCTTCATTAGACTTTTCAGTCTTCAGCTCACCGTTCTCTTTAGCCAGCTTCTCGTACTCTTGAGATTTCTGTTTATGCTCACTGGTGAGCTTTACATACTCTCTCTTGAGGGATTTGAAGGCTTTAGATAAGAAGTTGAATTCCTCCAACAACTCCTCATAAGCATCAAGTAATTCCTCATAGTCAGGATGTACCTCGTCATCAGAGTCTGATTCAGTGTTGACCATCAAACAGAGATTGGCTTCTTCCTCAGTTTCTTCATCAGAAGATGTTGACTCCAGATCCTCCCAAGTAGCCATCATTCCTTTCTTCTTCTTCTTGAAGAATTTCTTAAAAGGGGCCTTCTTGAGTTGAGGACATTCAGCCTTGAAGTGATCGGGCTTCTTGCACTCATAGAAAACAATTGGACTCTTGTTTGTTGAGGTGGATTCTTTGAAGTTCTTGTCCTTGTTGGACCTTCTGAATGACCTATCCCTCTTGAACTTCTTTTTCTGTAGGAGAAGTTTATCTTCCTGGTCAGGAGAGACAATTCTTCATCACTCTCAGAATCCTCGAGGTCTGATAGGTCAGCATCACTAGATGACTCATCTGCCTTCAGAACCTTGGAACCTTTTGCTGACTTTTGATCAGTTTTCATAGCAATTGACTTGCCCTTCTTTGGTGCAGTTTCATCTCCAAGTTCTTGCTCATGAATAGTGAGTGTTCCAAGAAGTTCATCCATAGTAAAGGTAGTGAGATCCTTGGCTTGGGAGATAGCAGTGACCAAAGGTCTCCAGTGTTTAGGTAGACTTCTCAGAATCTTACCAACCTTCTCAGTATTTGTATAGATTTTGCCAAGAGATTTTAAACTATTGATGATAGTTTGAAATCTTCCTATCATCTGAGCAACAGATTCTCCTTCCTCCATGATGAACAGTTCATACTTTCTAACAAGTATGGCAATCTTTGACTCTTTGACCTTTTTTGTTCCTTCATATGTGACAGCTAAGGTGTCCCATATTTCTTTTGCAGAGTCACAGGCACATACCTTCTCAAACTCCTCCGGACTGAGAGCACAAGTGATGTTGTATATGGCTTTGTGGTTCAGCTCCCATTTTGATTTTTCTGCAGCAGTCCACTGAGCTTTTGGTTTGTCAGTGTTATCATCATTCTTGGGAATGAATGGACCATCTGTGATGACATCCCAAAGATCAGAGTTTGTGGATAGAATGAACCATTGAAATCTATCCTTCCAATAGTTGTAGTTTTCTCCATTGAAGTAAGGAGGTCTGGTTAGGAAGGCTCCTTCAGTCTGATGACTTCCACTTGTACTAGCTCCAACCGTCATGTCTATTCTTTAGGACCTTTTACCTCTACACTGTTAGATGCTCAACCCAGAGGCTGAGCTCTGATACCAACTGAAATAGACAACTAAAAACACAAGAAGGGGGGGTTGAATTGTGTTTATCAGAATTTAAGCAAAGTTGAAATCTTTTCGCAAACAAAAAGGCTAGATTTGGACGAGTGGAAGAATACAGGATGGACGGGTGACTTTTGCAAGCACACCACTTGATAGATGTAAGAAAACTAAGGCAATTAAAGAGTTTAAGGGAAGAGAGATTGACACGGTTATTTATCCTGGTTCACTCATCAAAACAAAGAGCTACGTCCAGTCCTTGGCAGCACCAAGATTTATCCACTATAACTGATAAGGTTACAGACTCAAGTATTGTTTGCACACCTAGCCTCTTCAGGCTCAAGACAAGTATTATTTTCACACCTAGCCTCTTCAGGCTCTCTCTGGTTTGTCTGAGAGATTGGGTTTGTAATAAATACAACTTCTCACAAGCAGATCTTTCACTAACACTTAGAGTGGTTTAAATGTGAAGCTTAGGAAAGTCTGCGTAATAACTTCAAATGATTGAAGAATACAGAATGAAAGAATGAAAGAATTAATGAGCAGAGTAATGGCTTCTTTAATGCAGCGTGTATATTCTCTTCTTCATCTTCAAAGACTTCTGTATTTATGGTCTTCAAGCATTTAAGATCCGTTAGAGACATTCCCTCAGATGTTGGCTTCAAGCAGAACTTCATTAAATGCAATAGAGTGGTTCTGAGCACCCATTAATGCAATAGAGTCGTTCTGGGCAGCCATTAATGCAATAGGAACGTTGGTTGTACTCTAACATGAATGATCATGACTTTATGCATCGAGATACAGCCATATCAGAGTTGAGCAGAGAGATTTTTGTACTTTGCCGAGTACACTCCCCTTTTTGTGTAAGGACTAGAGGTTCTAGGGAATAAAGCATGTTGGAAGCATTCTTTTAACTGGTCCTTGGTTCTGATTATCCAAGGTTCCTTGAGAGAGTAGTCTTCTGACTTTTCTTGATAATCATGAAACTGAGTAGGAGAGAAGACTTCAAGTCTCTTTCTGGTTCTTGAAATATGATTATGATAATCCTTATAGAATTCGCGTTCAAATAAGATAAGTGCTTCCATCTTGAAAATAATCACGTCTATCTAGCCATTTAAGATTTTTCATTCGGGCTAATAGACGAGCTCCATATTAAGGACTCAACAAGTCCAAAGACTAGTGGACGAGCGCTTCTGGCACCTTTAGTGGATGAGAGTCTTTGTTACTCTAGTGGATGAGAGTCTCTGTTACTCTAGTGGACGAGCTTCTCTGTTACTCCTTTAACTGGTTGGACGTAACCTAGTAGACGAGCTTCATATGCCACTTTATTCGACGAGCCATTCTGATACCTTAATGGACGAGCTCCAAATGATTCCTTAATGGACGAGCTCCATCTGATTCCTTAATGGACAAGCTCCATCTGCCACGTCATTGGACGGACCTTTCTGATACCTTAAGCAGACGCGCTTCTGATACCTTTAGTAGACGCGTCCTTTGATACTTTTAGTAAACGCGGCCTTTTGATACTTTTAGTAGACGCGGCCTTCTGATACTTTTAGTAGACGCGGCTTTTGATACTTTTTGTAGACGCGGCTTTATGATACTTTTAGTGGATGCAAGTTTCTATCTCTTGTGTTTTGGACGCGCTTTTCAATCACTTGCATTTTGGAAGTGAGCTTTTATTCACAGCACTGTTGGACGGATGATTCTCTTATTTAATCTGCACACTCGATAGATAGGTTAGCAACCAATATGAAGGTTAATTAAATCATTAACCAATGTTTAGTTGTCATCAAAATTTAGGAAAATTCACATCAGACATTTTAGAGACTTAACAATCACCCCTTTTAACCATAGAGCTTCCTTTACTCCATCCACAAGAGCTATATACTTTGCTTGTGTAGTTGATAGCGCAACCACGGGTTGTAAAGTAGACTTCCAACTAATTGCAGTCCCAACCAAAGTGAACACATACCCCGAAAGAGACTTCCTTGTATCAACATTCCCAGCATAATCCGCATCAACATAACCCACAATAACATCTTCTCCTTGAGCTGCTTTCTTTGTACATAAGTCCAGAATTTAGAGAACCATTCAAATACCTTAGAACCCACTTGAAATCCTCCCAATGAGCTTCCCCCGGATCCGCCATAAATCTGCTAACAATGCTAACGGCGTGTGCCAAATCCGGCCTGGTACATACCATCCCATACATGATGCTACCCACTCCACTTGCATAAGGAATATAATCCATTCTTCTTCTTTCCATGTCGTTGCTAGGAGATTGAGTAATGGAGAGCTTTGTTTGATTACCCAAAGGTGTAGAAATCGGTTTAGAGGCGATGCATCCTATACCTTTCTACAACTTTCTTCAAGTAACCTTGCTGAGATAGTAATAATTCCCCTTTCTTTTTCTTTTTGACTATGTCCATGCCAAGTATCCTCTTTGCATTACCAAGATCCTTCATCTCAAATTCATAATTCAATTGGTCCTTAAGCTTGCTTATCTCTTCCTTGCTAGAGCTGGCTATAAGAATGTCATCCACATACAGGAGTAGGAAAAGAACACACTCCTCCTCTCTCCTTAGTATGTACACACAGCTATCGTAACTACTCCTCAAAAATCCCACTCTCAAGAGAAAATCATTAAATTTTTTGCACCATTGTCTAGGGCTTTGTTTCAGCCCATAAAGTGATTTTCTCAAGAGACATAACTTGGTCTTATCTTTTGCATACCCTTCGGTTGTTGCATGTAGATAGTTTCCTCTAGATCTCCATATAGAAATGTTGTCTGGACTTCCAACTGTTCTAACTCCAAGTCATACTGATTCACAATGGACATCAATATCGCTAGTGACTTTGTCATGTACAATGTTTCTAACCTTGCCCACATAGACGCCGCTGTCTTTTCCCTTGCAACCTTTCTCAATGCCTTATCACCAAGACATAGAATGATTGCACTTCTTGCCTTCTCTATTATGTCGGTCTTCTCCCTTTGTGATAGAGTGTCCGCCATCCTTGCCTCTCCCTTGAGAGCTTCTACACATCCAAGTTGTATCAAGATTGCCTCCATCTTAACCCTCCATAACCCGAAGTCATTACTTCCGGAGAATTTCTCTATGTCATACTTTGTGTTTCCCATTGTTCAGCCTTTTGATCTTTCTTCTTCTTTCAATCCCCACAGACGGCACCACTTGTTGGTTCGTGTGTATGAAAGAACCCAAAGAAGATCCCTGAAATAATACACAAAAGACTACACAGTACCAACAAATAGAGTTTCACAATCTAAACCCAATACACCTAATGTAGAATAAATACTATAGCAAACAACCAACAAGAACTAATTCGCAAAACCGCAAAAATAAAAGCACAGCAATATGTGGTAATTGAATTACCACAGCAGATAATTCAATTACAGCAGCAAGAAAAGAGAAAGGGAAGAAGAGATAGAGAGCACACACACATAGTTTAGCGTGGTTCAGCCAATGTGGCCTACATCCACGGGAGAAAGCCTCCTCCACTATGAACTTTGATCAAGATTACAGTAGAGATCCCTTGGATCTTCACTCCACCATGTTCAAGGTAAACAAACAAGAGAACCCAAGCCTTTCGTCTCTCTATTTTCATACAACCCTTGATCTCTCTCTAATCCTCTCCTGATTCTTCTCTCTAATCACAATAGAATCAAAGCATTACAAGATGATAGTATTCTCTAGGTTTTTCCCTCTTTTTCGCTCTGAAAAAGGCACCCAAGAAACCCCAAAACTGTTTTCGTTCGCTACTGTAACGAAGTTAAATATAAAAAACTGACGCATCGTAATCGATTACGAGCTGTTGGTAATCGATTACCGTAATCGATTACGAGATTCTGGTAATCGATTACCAGCTGTCTGTCCACAGTTCTGAGACTTCAGAATTTCAGACTGAAGGTCCGTAATCGATTACCAGCTGTCTGAACACCAGATTCTGCACCTTTAAACTTTATTTTGAGGCACTTTCAACGGACAGGAACTAAGAAAAGTAAGTTTTCATTTGAAAACCAAGCATTTTACTTTTTCAAATGTTAAATACACCGATTCCCTATGTAATATTTCTTTTCTTGATTCCTTAATGAGTGTCATTAGGACACTTGTTAACATTTTCCGTAAAAGAAATATATGGAGAAAAGGAGGAGCCAGAGGAATTTGGATCAGCCAGAAGCTGATAAACTACAATCTTTTCATTTTGTTGTTGTTAACTATTTTTTGAACGCTAGTTTCAAACATTAACAATTACACTAGGTTGCATTCCTGTATTTCTCACACATGGTCATCATTTTCTTTTACTATTGACTAGTAAAATGTGTATATACGTGAAGTCCATGTACTTTATTTAGGACGTAAAAGAGTATAGCCAAGCACACTATTTAAAATTCAGGCATCGCTTTTAAAAGACTATTCAAGTTTGATTCATCTTATTTGTTTAATTAAACAAACCAATTTTACCTAACATTTAACGAATCAAGCCCAATTACTTCACAAATAATTCATTTGTAATCCCAATTTGTAATAGCATTGACTGTTATGGTGCACTGTCTTTGCTCTAATAGGTTCATCATTAGTTGGTTAATGTTCACTGTGTGTTGTTTGCCACATTTACTGACAAAGGAATCATGATAAGTTACCTTTCAAAAGCAACTACTGATGAATGCAAGTTTTGAAATTTTATACGGATACCTTGTCTAAGTTGACAACGGATTTGTATATCTAAGACATTAAGTTCCACAAAGTCACATGCTCATACATCATTAACTTACAAAAGCTTAAACACATTATCAGACTTCAGATTCATATTATTGGAGGTATATTTTTGTGGCAAAATGGGCTTTGCACATGATAAAGCAAGGAGAGGCAATTCATTAAAGGTAAAACCTAGTAGATTTTGGTAACATAATAATGAATAGCTGCATAAACATTTCAATGTGCATGGTATCTGAGCACTTCAAAATCCATTTCTGTGGGGTCAGGAGCCTGGATTTCGTAGTGGACACCATCTAGCTCACGTCTAAACCTGTCTTTACTTGTGGCATACAACATCTTGGCACGGATTCGAGATGTCGAAGGTGGCCTGATCAATTCAAATCAGAATCATAGAAAAAGTAAATTATTTTAGAAGCACATTGCTGCAAATGGAAGCATGTAGGTGAAAGATGGTATAAAAAAGGAAGTCCAATCCAAGTCAGTCCTTGGAATCAAGAGGGGGGAGACCAACTCCAAGTGAGATATCTCAGTGATATTTTAAACAAATGATAGAAAATATATTTTTAGGAAGTGGCACTGAAGATGCAGTGCACAATCAGGTCCAATAATGCAATAAATTAAATGCAAATCAAAACAACCAGAGAAACAAGGGCCTGATTGGTTTGTTCCTTGTTTCCTATTTTTAGATATAATTACAACAAAAATCATTATAAAACTATCAGTGTTTTCATTATGTTTCATGTTTTCAAAGACTTGTATAGAAAACAGTGAAAACAACACAAAAAGTTGTTTTCACTATTTCCTATAAAGTCTTTGGAAACATTAAATATAATGAAAACAAAACAACAGTTTTGTAATGTTTTTTATTATAATTACTTTTAAAATAAGGAAATGAAAATAGGAAACAAAAAATAAACCAAACAGACCTAAGTTTCTCAATCTCATCCATATTTATACTTGTTAAATTTCTGGAGAAACAAGGTAAATATATCAAGCCATAACTTGAAATTTGTTGATGAAGCAAAATGCACAATGGAGAAGACTTCAATCTCCTTTAAGAGATCATCATCCTATTTGAGTACACTAAAATTTCTTCTCCAGTCTTCATAAGAAGACCACATTTTGATGGAAATTTTGTAACTAAAGAAAGCAGATACTACAAAATAACAAAGCACACAAAGCTTAATCTCATAAAAGTCTTTTTTTTTTTAAAAAAATATCAAAGAAAGTTACACCTAGACAGTAAAGGTATTTAGGAAGCTCCCTCTTAGATGGTTGAACTGATGTATGAAGAAGTCTGCCTTTTTATATTTATGCAATATTATTTCATATATGCATATGATGCCACTGAACAAGTTGATGTCTGACAGCAGCAAGCAGATTGGAAATGGGGTAATTTAAGATGCAGGGAGCAAAATATCAAAATACTACATTTACTTATTTAAAGATTGTACCTAAACAATAAAACAAGAAATTTAGCTCCAAACAACGAAACAACAAACATATGGCCCCATAATCAGAGAACATACAAAGAATGACACTAAATCAGTGCAATATTGGCATGGGCTTAAAAGAATTGCTGGCATGGTGAGTTTGAGAACTGCAAAAGACATGTTCATAGTGCATAATCTTATGAGCTGAGCTGCAGGATTTGCTTTATTGCAAAGGAAAATGCATATCAGTTGACATGTCTTACAAGCATCATGATGCAATAATGCGCTCACACACAAAATTATAGCATTTTAATCAAAAGAAAGAGGTGGGTCAAACTAACCAAGCAATGAAGAAGATTTTGCTCTTTTGACAGTTTTCTAAAGTAACAAAATCAAAGCCATAGACAACATATCTGCAATCATTCTCAGGCAAATATGAAGTGAAATCATCATAGCTCTCAGCTGGACCACCAGTCTTCTCAACCACAACCTCCCTTTTCTTCTCATCCACCTTAAAGATCACATAACGATACACCTTCTTTTGCTTCAATTCCATGAAGGTGTTTTTGCTATGATCAGCAACCCCCATGCCTGATGAAGCATTTGACTGAAAAAATCAAATGTATATATGGGTCATAAACCTTTCACCTAAAACTTGATTTTGAAAGCACACACATATTCACATGCTATTGGTTGCATAAGCCTAGTTGCATATTAATACTAATTATTATAGTTAATGAATTAGTAATTAGCATATTACACTCAATTTAAGCATTCTTAGTTGATTCGAGAATAAATCTATCCTTGTGAAAGATGAATTCCCAGAAACATTTGCAGTTCCAAGTTCCCCATATTAACTCATATTTACAAATGAGAAATAAGAGATGTACTCTTCATCCCTAAGTATTATATGAAAAGTAAAAGTTTATCATTGCAGGCTCCAACATCTTCATTAAGCCGAGTGTAAGATAAGTATGTCTTATCCCATATCGCCTAGAAATATAGCCTAAATAGTGTTTATAAAGCTTGAGTATATCATATTATAAGTTAGTTTTGTGGGATTATATTAGACCTAAGCCCAAAGTCTATAACAGTATTTCATATCCATCTCAGTTCTTGTTGAGTTACAATTGAATGAACTTTATATTTTTCTTATTAATTATGATCCATGTCTATTAGCTTATCACCAACCACACATCAAACTATTATTATGGTAATACAATATTGGCAAGCTTGTGAATTGTGATATTTTAATATAATTATATTGAAGGCAAGCTCCATAGAGCAAGGAAAGTCTAACACTTGTTGTTCTGCTTGTGAGACTTGAGTTCCCCTTTGTATTAATGTTACTAACCAGTAACCTGACCTTTGCCAGCAACTGATTTTTTATTATGGTCCCCTATCAATTGGTTGATATTTTAAATTGTAGCTTTTGATCTATGCAAGTGATCAAAAGCACCTTGGTATGATGGTAGTCCTAAAAAGTGCCTTGTGGAAGCAATGAATTACCATATTTCCAGAAGAAAAAGAAAGGCACAATACAATACAATACAATACATTCCTTCATGGGAATGAATATATGCAGTTTGGTTATCACTAATCAGGCATACATACATAGTCTTTCACATTCCTAAATATTGATAAATTAACAGAACATACTTTGTTCTCAGTGAACTTGGGGAGTCTGTTCCCAACAGTTGCTTAGTTCTTGGAGACATCCCCTATACAATGGGATGAACGAACCTGTGTGAATTTGAACGCGATTATTGTTATTATTGTCTTTGAGTTGAAATGCAAGTACGTGTGATTACATTATTCTCTGACAACCAATAAAACTTTTGATCTAGAACTTCTTTGCACCTCGAATATGACAACAGCTCCTGCAACCTAAATAGAAGGAAACTAAATTTAGTATGTGCAACAACTCTTATCAATTCATAGGAAGACCATTGGATGAAGGCAGCAATGTTGATAGGTAGCCCAAATTGAAGAATATTAGTATGTTATTCATCTTGTAAGCATCTATGCCTTACCTCAATTTAATGAAACCTTACCTAGTAGATCTTATCTTCTTGTTGCATAGTGTCATACATCATAGAACTACATTAACTTGATAATACATTAAAGTCCAATTTTAGTGTTTCCCTTGTGCAGTATTTGAAATAGACGACTATAAACACGAGAAGGGGGGTTGAATTGTGTTTATCAGAATTTAAGTAAAGTTGCAATCTTTTCGCAAACAGAAAGCTAGATTTGGACGAGTGGAAGAATACAGGATGAACGGGTGACTTTTGCAAATACACCATTGATAGACGCGAGAAAAACTAAAGCAATTAAAGAGTTTATGAAAGAGAGATTGACACAGTGGTTTATCCTGGTTCACTCTTCAAAGCAAAGAGCTACGTCCAGTCCTTAGCAGCACCAAGATTTATCCACTATAGCTGATAAGGTTACAGACTCAAGTATTATTTGCATACCTAGCCTCTTCAGGCTCAAGACAAGTATTGTTTTCACACCTAGCCTCTTCAGGCTCAAGACAAGTATTGTTTTCACACCTAGCCTCTTCAGGACCTAGCCTCTTCAGGCTCACTTAGGTTTGTTTGAGAGATTGGGTTTGTAATAAATACAACTTCTCATAAGCAGATCTTTCACTAACACTCAGAGAGTGGTTTAAATGTGAAGCTTAGGAAAGTCTGCGTAATAACTTCAAATGATTGAAGAATACATAATGAAAGAATGAAAGAATTAACGAGCAGAATAATTGCTTCTTTAATGCAGCGTGTATTCTCTCTTTCTTCATCTTCAATGACTTCTGTATTTATAGTCTTCAAGCATTTAGGATCCGTTAGAGACATTCTCTCAGATGTTGGCTTCAAGCAGAACTTCATTAAATGCAATAGAGTCGTTCTGGGCAGTCTGGGCAGCTATTAATGCAATAGAGTCGTTCTGAGCAGTCTTGGCAGCCATTAATGCAATAGAGTCGTTCTGACTTTTCTTGATAATCGTGAAACTGAGTAGGAGAGAAGGCTTCAAGTCTCTTTCTGGTTTTTGAAATACGATTCTGATAATCCTTTTAGAATACGCGTTTATAAGATAAGTGCTTCCATCTTGAAAATAATTGCGTCTATCTAGCCATTTAAGATTTTTCATTCGGGCTAGTAGACGGGCTCCATATTAAGGACTCAACAAGTCCAAAGACTAGTGGACGAGTGCTTCTGTCACCTTTAGTGGACGAGCACTTTTGTTACTCTGGTGGACGAGAGCCTCTGTTACTTTAGTGGACAAGCTTCGCTGTTACTCCTTTAACTGGTTGGAAGTAACCTAGTAGACGAGCTTCATATGCCACTTTATTGGACGAGCTCCATCTAATTCCTTAATGGACGAGCTCCATCTGATTCCTTAATGGACGAGCTCCATCTGATTCCTTAATGGACGAGCTCCATCTACCACGTCATTGGACTAGCAATTCTGATACCTTAATGGACGGACTCCAAATGCCACGTCATTGGACGAGCCTTTCTGATTCCTTAAGTAGACGCACTTCTGATACCTTCAGTAGACGCGCTTCTGATACCTTTAGTAGACGCGACCTTCTGATACTTTTAGTAGACGCGGGTTTCTATCTCTTGTATTTTGGACGCGCGCTTCAATCACTACAGTACTGGACGTTTATTTTAAACACTTTTGTGTTGGACGTGAGTTTTTATCACTACACTGTTGGACGAATGATTCTCTTATTTAATCTTGCACACTCGATAGACAGGTTAACAACCAATATGAAGGTTAATTAAATCATTAACCAATGTTTAGTTCTCATCAAAACTTAGGGAAATGCACATCAGACATTTTAGAGACTTAACAATCTCCCCCTTTTTGATGATGACAAACATTGAGATGATTTAATGAACCTCAGAAAATATCAACAAAGAAAATAACATATATAGACAGGTTGAAATTTTCTTAAGTGAACAGGTCATATCATATTCATTCTCTCATTCTATTTCTCCTATTCTCCCATTCTCCCTATTCATTTCTCCCTTTCTCCCCCTTTTGTCAACATCAAAAAGGGTTATCTAGTTTTATTTATGAGATATGTTAAAGGCAACATAACATGTTAAGAAAATCATAGTAATGCAGCAAGCATAGTAGACATACTCCACTTAAACTATTGTATCATTACTCCCCCTGAACTAATGCTTAGTTAAAAGAACATGTATATAGCAGTAATGACAGATTTAGCATAGACTCGTTAACATTCATACATGTCATTCAACAATGCAATGCATGTTTAGATTATCTCTAATAAATAAAAACGTTTCTTCTGCGAGGGGTTTTGTGAAAATATCAGCCCATTGATTTTCAGTTTTAACAAACTTAATATCAAAGATGCCTTTCTGAACATAATCCCTAATGAAATGATGTTTGATTTCAATATGCTTAGTCTTAGAATGCTGAATTGGATTTTTAGTTAAGCATATAGCACTGGAATTATCACACCATACAGATATGTTATGTTCATAAATAGAGTAATCCTCAAGTTGATGTTTTACCCATAAGAGTTGAGAGCAGCAACTAGCAGCAGAGATGTATTCCGCTCAGCAGAAGAGACAGGGCAATGGTTGTCTGCCTCTTGCTTGACCATGAGACTAAACTTGCTCCAATGAAGTGACATCCTCCACTGGTGCTTTTTCTTTCTATTCTGTCTCCAGCAAAATCAGCATTACAATATCCCACTAATCTGTATTCTTTTGATCTTAAATACAGCAAACCAAGATTAGTAGTTCCAAGCAAATATCTAAATATTCTTTTAACAGCCTTAAGATGAGATTCTCTAGGATCAGATTGGAATCTAGCACACATACAGACACTAAATTGAATGTCAGGTCTGCTTGAAGATAAGTACAGTAGAGAGCCAATCATACCTCTGTAGATAGTTTGATCTACCTTTTTACCTTGATCATCTTTGCTTGGTTTTGCATTGGGTTGCATAGGGGTTTTCATGAGCTTTGCATTTTCCATTTTGTATTTCTTGAGTATCTCCTTGGTATATTTTTGTTGATGAATGTAAATTCCAT
Organism: Sophora flavescens; assembly: GCA_030762895.1. Lineage (NCBI taxonomy): Eukaryota > Viridiplantae > Streptophyta > Magnoliopsida > Fabales > Fabaceae > Sophora > Sophora flavescens. The sequence goes on along the minus strand of CM061070.1, from coordinate 135,196,760 downwards.
CACTTGTTTGCTTGATTTGTAATCCAAGGAAGAACTTCAATTCTCCCATCATGTTCATCTCAAATTCAGCTTGCATTAGACTTGAAAATTCCTTGCACAGCTTTTCATTAGTTGCTCCAAAAATAATATCATCAACATATATTTGAACTATAATAAAGTTCTCTTTAGAGCATTTTTTTGAACAGAGTAGTGTCTACTTGTCCTCTAGTAAAACCATTATGCATGAGAAAAGAACTGAGTCTATCATACCATGCCCTAGGTGCTTGTTTCAAACCATATAATGCTTTTTTAAGTTTGAAAATGTGATCTGGTTTATCAGTATCCTCAAAACCAGGGGGTTGCTTAACATACACTTCTTCTTCAATTATACCATTTAGAAAAGCACTTTTTACATCCATTTGAAACAGGGTAATTTGGTGTTGTGCAGCATATGACATTAAAATGCGTATGGCTTCTATTCTAGCCACAGGTGCAAAGGTTTCAGTATAATCAATACCTTCTTGTTGGTTATAGCCTTGAGCTACTAACCTTGCTTTATTTCTGACAACTTTACCATCTCCATCCAATTTGTTTCTGAAGACCCATCTTGTTCCAATAACTGACTTGTTTTTAGGCTTAGAGACAAGAGTCCAGACATCATTTCTGGTGAACTGGTTAAGTTCTTCTTGCATAGCAAGAATCCAGCTTTCATCCTCAAGAGCTTCTTCAATGCGTTTAGGTTCCAAATCTGAAATAAAGGCCACATTGCTTGATTCTCTTAAGGTGGATCTGGTTCTTACTCCTTCAGAAGGATTTCCAATAATATGATCCTTAGGACGATGAGTGTTGAACTTCCAATCCCTTTTGAGATCATCATGAAGATCTTGACTTGTCTGCTGACTCGTCTGTTCCACTTGTCTTTCAGCCTTTGGCACAGGTTCTGTTTTGGTTAGATCGGGTTGTTGACTTTTTGGCTTGTTTATATCGAGACCTGCAAGATCAACTTCTAGATCTGATAGTTTTTATTAGTCTTTAATCCATCATTGAATTTAACATGAACAGATTCTTCAATAATACAAGTTCTTGAATTGTATACTCTAAAAGCCTTAGACTTTTCAGAATATCCTACAAAAATACCTTTATTTACCTTAGAATCAAACTTTCCAAGATTATCTCTGGTATTCAGAATAAAGCATTCACATCCAAAAGCATGAAAATAAGATATGTTGGGGCTTTTTCCTTTCCACAATTCACAAGGAGTCCATTTTAGAAAGGGCCTAATAAGTATTATGTTTTGTACATAACAAGCAGTGTTTACAGCTTCTGCTCAGAAGTACTTAGGGAGATTATTTTCATTGAGCATAGATCTAGCCATCTCTTGCAGATATCTGTTCTTTCTCTCAACCACTCCATTTTGCTGTGGAGTTCTAGGTGCAGAGAAATTGTGAGAGATTCCATTCTCCTCACAGAACTGTCTAAACTGCTCATTTTCAAATTCCCCCCCATGATGAAACCCTGCTCATTTTGTACTCTTTTGAAGAATACTGAGAAAGCCTTAAAAGACTCATCCTTGTGTGTTAGGAAGAGTACCCATGCGTATCTAGAATAGTCATCAACTATGACAAATCCATATTTTTTCGGCCCAGTGGCAACACTAACTGGTCCAAACAGATCCATGTGTAACAACTGAAGAGGTCTAGAGGTTGATACTTGGTTTTTAGATTTGAAACTTGATTTTATCTGTTTACCTCTCTGACATGCATCACACAAGATATCTTTCTTAAAGCTAATATCAGGCAATCCTCTCACGAGATTATTCCTTTTTAAATCAGAAATTAGTTTCATACTAGCCTGTCCTAGTTTCTTATGCCATAACCATCTCTCATCCTCTTTAGACATCGACAAAGTTACACTTTGATCTGAGAGATCAGACAGTTCAATCTTATAAAGATTTTGTTGCCTTTTAGCTGAAAAGAAGGTTTTGCCACTACAGTCTTTAACTATGCATACATCCTTGGTAAAGGAAACATCAAAACCACTATCACATAATTGACTTATGCTAAGCAGGTTGTGTCTTAATCCTTTAACCATAAGAACGTTAGATATAGAGGGAAGATGGGGTTTACCACCAATAGTACCAATTCCTATAACTTTCCCTTTCTGATTCCCTCCGAAGGCAACGTGTCCTCCTTTCTTAAGTTAGAGGTCTAGGAACATAGACCTTTCTCCTATCATATGATGCGAGCAGCCACTGTCCAGGTACCAGCAGTGGTGTTTTCTTTGTCTTGTTGAGGACATCTGCAACAAAGATTATTTGATCTTTAGGTACCCATAATTTTCTGGGTCCTTTTCTGTTAGTTCTAGGAGTCTGTAGAGACTTTCTTTTCTTCTTATGGATACACTTAGACATAACATGCCTAGTTTTTCCATAGAAGTTACAAATAGGTGTTGATTTGGTTCTTAACATATACTTTAGAAGCTTTAGTTGATACTTTATGTTGTGTCTGATGGACATATCAAATACCTTCTTTGTTAAGAGAGTGCTTGTGACTGCCAAGCAGCTTAGTCAGATTGTCTCTACCATTAACAAATTTGGCAAGATCAGAAGTGAGCTCTTCCACTTTCTGTTGAAGTTTTTCAACTTCTTCAGATGGTGATGTTTCACTTGAGATCTTAGATTCATTAGGCTTTTCAATCTTCAGCTCACTGTTCTCTTTAGCCAGCTTCTCGTACTCTTGAGATTTCTGTTTATGCTCACCGGTGAGCTTTACATACTCTCTCTTGAGGGATTTGAAGGCTTTAGATAGGCAGTTGGATTCCTCCAACAACTCATCATAAGCATCAAGTAATTCCTCATAGTCAGGATGTACCTCATCATCAGAGTCTGATTCAGTATTGGCCATCAAACAGAGATTGGCTTCTTCCTCAGTTTCTTCATCAGAAGATGTTGACTCCAGATCCTCCCAAGTATCCATCATTCCTTTCTTCTTCTTCTTGAAGAATTTCTTAAAAGGAACTTTCTTGAGTTGAGGACATTCAGCCTTGAAGTGACCGGGCTTCTTGCACTCATAGCAAACAATTGGACTCTTGTCTGTTGAGGCGGATTCTTTGAAGTTCTTCTCCTTGTTGGACCTTCTGAATGACCTATCCCTCTTGAACTACTTTTTATGTAGGAGAAGCTTTATCTTCCTGGTCAGGAGAGACAATTCTTCATCACTCTCAGAATCCTCGAGTTCTGATAGGTCAGCATCACTGGATGACTCATCTGTCTTCAGAGCCTTGGAAACTTTTGCTGACTTTTGATCAGCTTTCAGAGCAATTGACTTGCCCTTCTTTGGTGCAGCTTCATCTCCAAGTTCTTGCTCATGAACAGTGAGTGTTCCAAGAAGTTCATCCATAGTAAAGGTAGTGAGATCCTTGGCTTGGGAGATAGCAGTGACCAAAGGTCTCCACTGTTTAGGTAGACTTCTCAGAATCTTACCAACCTTCTCAGTATTGGTATAGACTTTGCCAAGAGATTTTAAACTGTTGATGATAGTTTGAAATCTTCCTATCATCTGAGCAATAGATTCTCCTTCCTCCATGATGAACAGTTCATACTTTCTAACAAGTATGACAATCTTTGACTCTTTGACCATTGTTGTTCCTTCATGTGTGACAGCTAAGGTGTCCCATATTTCTTTTGCAGAGTCACAGGCACATACCTTCTCAAACTCCTCCGGACTGAGAGCACAAATGATGTTGTATCTGGCTTTGTGGTTCAGCTCCCATTTTGATTTTTCTGTAGTAGTCCATTGAGCTTTTGGTTTGTCAGTGTTATCATCATTCTTGGGAATGAATGGACCATCTGTGATGACATCCCAAAGATCAGAGTTTGTGGATAGAATGAACCATTGAAATCTATCCTTCCAGTAGTTGTAGTTTTCTCCATTGAAGTAAGGAGGTATGGTTAGGGAAGCTCCTTCAGTCTGATGACTTCCACTTGAACTAGCTCCAGCCGTCATGTCTATTCTTCAGGACCTTTTACCTCTACACTGTTAGATGCTCAACCCAGAGGCTGAGCTCTGATACCAACTGAAATAGAGGACTATAAACACAAGAAGGGGGGGTTGAATTGTGTTTATCAGAATTTAAGCAAAGTTGCAATCTTTTAGCAAACAGAAAGCTAGATTTGGAGGAGTGGAAGAATACAGGATGGACGGGTGACTTTTGCAAATACACCACTGATAGATGCAAGAAAAACTAAAGCAATTAAATAGTTTATGAAAGAGAGATTGACACAGTGATTTATCCTGGTTCACTCTTCAAAGCAAAGAGCTACGTCCAGTCCTTGGCAGCACCAAGATTTATCCACTATAACTGATAAGGTTACAGACTCAAGTATTATTTGCACACCTAGCCTCTTCAGGCTCAAGACAAGTATTATTTTCACACCTAGCCTCTTCAGGCTCAAGACAAGTATTATTTTTACACCTAGCCTCTTCAGGCTCACTTAGGTTTGTTTGAGAGATTGGGTTTGTAATAAATACAACTTCTCACAAACAGATCTTTCACTAACACTTGGAGTGGTTTAAATGTGAAGCTTAGGAAAGTCTGCGTAATAACTTCAAATGATTGAAGAATACAGAATGAAAGAATTAATGAGCAGAGTAATGGCTTCTTTAATGCAGCGTGTATTCTCTCTTTCTTCATCTTCAATGACTTCTGCATTTATAGTCTTCAAGCATTTAGGATCCGTTAGAGACATTCTTTCAGATGTTGGCTTCAAGCAGAACTTCATTAAATGCAATAGAGTCGTTCTGGGTAGTCTGGGCAGCCATTAATGCAATAGAGTCGTTCTGAGCAGTCTGGGCAGCCATTAATGTAATAGAGTCGTTCTGACTTTTCTTGATAATCGTGAAACTGAGTAGGAGAAAAGGCTTCAAGTCTTTTTCTGGTTTTTGAAATACGATTATGATAATCCTTTTAGAATACGCGTTTATAAGATAAGTGCTTCCATCTTGAAAATAATCACATCTATTTAGCCATTTAAGATTTTTCATTCGGGCTAGTAGACGGGCTCCATATTAAGGACTCAACAAGTCCAAAGACTAGTGGACAAGCGCTTCTATCACCTTTAGTGGACGAGCACTTTTGTTACTCTGATGGACGAGAGCCTCTGTTACTTTAATGGACGAGCTCCATCTGATTCCTTAATGTACGAGCTCCATCTGCCATGTCACTGGACTAGCAATTCTGATACCTTAATGGATGGACTCCAAATGCCACGTCATTGGACGAGCCTTTCTGATTCCTTAAGTAGACACACTTCTGATACCTTCAGTAGACGCGCTTCTGATACCTTTAGTAGACGCGGCCTTCTGATACTTTTAGTAGACGCGGCCTTCTGATACTTTTAGTAGACGCGGGTTTCTATCTCTTGTATTTTGGATGCACGCTTTAATCACTATAGTGCTGGACGTTTGTTTTAAACACTTGTGTGTTGGACGTGAGTTTTTATCACTACACTGTTGGACGAATGACTCTCTTATTTAATCTGCACACTCGATAGACAGGTTAGCAACCAATATGAAGGTTAATTAAATCATTAACCAATGTTTAGTTCTCATCAAAACTTTGGGAAATGCACATCAGACATTTTAGAGACTTAACAAAGATTAACAAACTTGTAAAATTATCATTATAGGATTCTATTCCAAATATCGTAAAATAAAATTATACTGTGGTCATCAACCCCAAAAGCTAGGTTATGGGGCGAGGGTTGTCCCCCCCTCTCTTATAAACATTAGTCATGCCATACCACTATCCATTATGGGACTCCAACACTCACAATGACACGGTTTATCCATAGATTTTTTCGTCTTTTGTAGAAGGAAAACAAAACTCCAATGGCAACTAAAACCGAACCTATGACATGTGATAGAAGACTATAAATCTCAACACAATAAACCTTTACCAAACATGATAATGCATCATTAAGAAAATGAGTGGCCATACATTTCACCTGCCAACTATAAACAAGTCATGTGACTTGTACTGTTGCCACAGTTTTCTGCTACAAGGATACACAACTCTAACAGTAAGACATAAATTGAAATAATTAGATCATTCATTTGTATATTACAGATCATTTACTCAATCCACCTGCATTAAAACATGTCAAATAATTTGGTCATTTCATCAAGTCAAACATAAACTTCAAACCATATTTTAAAAATTAACAACTTAATAATAACTCAAGTCAATGGTTCACATATTGAAGGCTCATCTTTTTCTAAAATTGATATAGGAACACCAGCACATACTCACACAAGCATTCATCAAACAACTAGAGTGCAAATACAAAAAAAGTTAAGGCATTGATAACTATCTTATACTTTCCACAACCTTTCAACAAATCGCTGACATATATTCACGGAGGACATCAAATTATTGTGATACAAGATCTCATTACAGTAAACTCAAAAGCATTACAAGTTTTCTACTCTTTTTTGTTTCAACTCAATCACAATTGTAAGTATATAGCAAAGAGAAGTAGTTGATTTGGAACATAAAAGAAAAAAACTGAAGCACAAAATTAAACACAGTGACATAGATATTTCAAACAGAATATAATGAAGTTCAAATAAATATATGTTGCTCATTAGATTATCAAGTTCTCCAAATATAACCTATTTCTACATAAAACTGGGTGGCCGTTTAGTAAAGACAAATGATCATTCTTACAATTGCAATAGAAACGAGATCAGTTTGCAAACAGAAAGAGTAAACCTTTAAATAAAATTGATAAAGTAATATTCATATGATCGAATGGTGTCATAAACTTGATAATAATTGTGATATGCGTAATTGACAAGCCATTTTGTATGTATACAAGGTAAAATCCTAAAAACCAGAGTAATAAACCTCTTGGGTGAAAACAAGAAAAACAATTAATTATTTATTCCCCTAATCGGAAGAAGACTATCCTTATAAATTACTATTTAACAAAGAAATTTGGCTCATTTACCACCAAGCTCCTCAATCATGTGGGTACTTAAATCAAACCTGACTAGTTCATCATCTTTTTTTCTGAAGAATATATCACCCTTCTTCCCTGCTCCGATAGGATGCTCAATCTCAAGGCAAGGGGCCAACAATGAAGAGTTTAGTCCATGATTCCTTCACACCGAGTTCACCCTGTAACACCCCCCTTGGGCATTACTTTGTAACCCTGCGGAAATAAATTTAAAAGTTATTTGCTGGTTGCTTGGTCGCGCTGTCGCGCACGCGCCAAAAAGGACGAGCGGGTTTAAAAGTGTAGTATAGTGCGACAACTCGGATGTCGTCTCTAAGGACTCTGAGAATATTACTTTTCACAAAAATAAGTTTTTGGGGGGGGGGGTTTGGATTGGAATGCAATTAAGAAACAAACAAAACAGTAATCAAAACAAGGCAGTTGAAAAGGGATTATCAATTATCAAACAACGATTAATCTACTGTCAAGAATTCCCAACTATCCCTGGTTAATGTAATCCCAAGCCCAAAGCAGATTCTTATCCCCTTCCAGTTGTAATAGTGATTTACAAGCGAAACTACTATCACAGATACATGTCCCTATTCCCGAATTAAGCAAACGGGATTAAGCCCTTCGTGAACTAAGCGAACACGAAATGTACACACGCAAATTAAGCAGATGCGATTAATTATAGGAACATGTATCACCAGAGATAAATCAATACAATACAGTATACTCCTGGATTAAGCAAACGAAATACAAAGTATGGTATTGAAAAGGGAAAAGCAATTGAAAATAGGGATTACATAACCTCAAGTATATAGGATCCTTAAACAGTAGACTAATCCTAAGAATTTAGTTCTCCATTACAGACAGAAGGAAAACTCAAAAGTGTAATGTAAAGTGGTGAAAACTGGATGCCTTTTGTCCTCGCAGCGTTTCGCTTTTATAAGAGGTTGCGCATCACGTAGTGATGGCTGTCACGGCCAGGCCGTGATCGTCTCTCGCCAAGGGTGACCTTTCGCATTTTGGTGCGTTACGGCCGTGATGTCTATCACGGGCAGGCCGTGATGCATTCTCGACTTTTGGTTTCTCTCTTGTCACGGCCGTGGACCGTCATCATCACGCCAAGCCGTGATCCTTTTCGACTTTTCATGATCTTTTCATCACGCGTGACCACTTGCCACGGCACGGGCGTGATAGCCTCTCGCTTGGATACACTTCCTTACTTGCTCTTCTTATTATCCCTGAAACAACAAAATAGCCATAAGCTTTATTTAATTCCAAACTAGCTAAATTAACCTAAAACTACACAAACGACTCAAAACCTTGCTTGAGGACAATCTAATCTAATTTGGGTGAAAGTAGGATATTATTTGCACAAAACCCTGGACATACTAGCCATAAAACTAGATGAGCCAGAGGCTTATCAAAATACCCCAAACTTAAACTTTGCTTGTCCCCAAGCAAACTAAGACTCAAAACCCGGCAAGCTCAAAAGATTCAATCAACATTGCACACATTCAAGCAATACATCAAAACAGTTTTTTTCTTCATTGTTCCCCCTTTTCAAACAGAGCAATCCCCATATTCATTTATTCTAAACATTTGAGAGTTTCATCATGAAAACAATCAGAAATCTAAGCAGGGAATCCAAGTCACACACAAGAGGGAGATCACCAAATCCAAACAACTCGCCTTCCTCACAAGGGCATTATTTGTTCACTCGATCACTCGGTTTATGTCAGGCTAACAACTTGCACTCAGTTTCACTTTTCAAGTACACTTCCCAAAAGTTTGATTTTCACCTCAAAATGGCTCCCACAGAAAATATGCTAGCAACATCAAAAGGTCTTTATTGGGTTGTAATGGGGCCTGGCCAAGGGTAGGATATACAAAGAAACTAAGCTGAAGACCCTAGGAACTAAGAGAGCATGAACTATATTTACACTTTGAATTTCACTCAAGTTCCTTTCTTTATTTTTTTTCTTTACACTTCTGGGTGGCTACAGCTCTTTTTATTTCTTTTTGGCATTTTTGTATTATTTTTTTTTTTTATGAACACTTTTTTTCACAAGCTTTTGGCTTCAACTTTTTTTTTTTTTTTCTTTTTTTTTTCACCAACAACATAATACACCTTGCAGCCACCCCAAACTTTAGTTTCTTGCACCCACTCCAAGATTACATGCTCTCCTAATCCTAAGATCGGGTTAACATGGTTTTCCAGATTTTTGGGCTTAAAACATTAGGTTATCAAGAACTAATAGGCTAATAGGCTCAAAAGGGCTAACTAGGGAACATGCAATGGGAATTAGTTTATTCAGGCCAAGTAGCTATTTACAAAGAAACTGCCTAAATCATTTGCTACACACATATAATCATGCAAACCAAAAAGAGATTCAATCAAATCCAGGGAAGTGCAACTTGAAAGTGATTATCACACATTTTAAAACATGTTGGAGGCTCAAAACCTCACCTGGACATTCATGCAAATTGTTTGAAAGAGATACTATCCCTAGTGTGTGCTCCCTATCACCCCAAACTTATCATTCATCATGCTATCATAACAAAATCCCAAAGTTCAGTTTTCAATTTCACATGGGAATCATATTTCAAAAAAACAAAAATTTTTTTCAGCTAGGGGGAATCATTACATATCAATCATGCAAACAATCTGTGCAACATCAATAAAAATCTAACAAGCTTGCCAACAAAAGACTCAACACACAAATGCTCCTGAGCTTCTCAAATTATTCAGGAGCTTTATTCAAAGAAAAGAAAAACTACAACTAGTCCCCTCCCCCACACTTAAAACATGCATTGTCCCCAATGAACAACAAAATTATAAGATCATAGTGAGGGAAAGGAAAAGAGTACTCCCCGATCAAGTGCGGTGTGGTTGGAGCTGTCACTGGATCCCATTCCTTGCAGTCTAAGTCCAAAGAGGTAGAGAGGGCCTCAGTGCTTCTTCATCTTCTTCATGTTTCTCATCCACTGCACTGACAATCTTATCACCTGCTAAACAACCAGCAATCTCAGCACAAACCACAAAATGGTTAGCGTTAGTACAATCAAGAAAAGAAAGAATATCATCACAGCTAGAATTAAGTGGAGAATTAGAAAACAAGTTCTCATGGTTATCCTCAATAGTCTCAGATACCAGCTCAATGTGGAATACAGAGTGCTCTTCCGCTGGATGTTTCATGGCATCAAATATGTTGAACTTTGCAACTATATCCCCAAACTTCATAGACATGGTCCCATCACCCACATCAATGTTAGTCTTGGCTGTCTTCATGAATGGCCGGCCCAGGATGATTGGTGATTTACTGGAATGTGTCTCGCCTGCCATGTCCAAGATGTAGAAATCAGCTGGGAAGATCAGATCATCAACTTGCACTAGTACATCTTCCACCATTCCCATGGGGCGGGCACAAGTCCTGTTGGCCAACTGAATGGTGATACCTGTGTACTTCAAAGGACCAAGATCCAGTTTGTTAAAGATGGAGGTAGGCATGACATTGATAGATGCTCCCAAGTCCAGCATGCAGTTTTCAAACTTCTTATCCCCAATAGTGCATGGGATAGTGAAGGTGCCTGGATCCTTGCACTTCGGTGGCAGTGCCTGAGTGAAAGCAACAACTTCTTCTGGCTTAGACCGGATAAGCGCCGAGACATTTCTTCCCAAGTCAACCCTCTCATTAGACTTCATCTTCCTCTTGTTGGTGCATAGGTCCTTGAGAAATTTTGCATATCTGGGCACTTGCTTGATCATATCCAACAGAGGGATATTAACACCAACCTTTCTTAACACATCAAGAATTGCCTTCTCTTTATCTTCACCACCACTCTTCAAATTTTTCCCCTGGATTCGTGTGGGAATGGAATGGGTGGTTTATACACTCTCTCGTTTCAACTTCAACCACCGGCTCGGGAGTAACTTCAACAAGAGGCTCGGGAGTAGCCTTCATAGTTTCTTCATTCTTTCCAGAAGTGGCCTCAACAACCTTTCCAGACCTCAGAGATATAGAACTCACATTGGGATTGGAGGCATTAGGATTGATCACTGGCTGTGCTGGCAGCTGGGTTGTTCTTTGACCTTGCGGTGTGCTATTCATGGATGTGGCCATCTGTCCAATCTGTGTCTCTAAATTTTTAATGCTGGCATTTGTTTGCTGCTGAAACTGTGCCTGTGAGGCCTGAATCTGTGCATGGAACTGTCCTATTTGCTGCTGAAACTGTAGATTTTGTGCAGCCATTTGTGCAGCCATTTTATTGAGCATGTCATCTACTGAAGGTCCGGAGGGTGCTGAAGTGGTCACTGGAGGATGATTCTGAGGTGCCATCGGTTGTTGGGATGAGTTCCCATACCGCAGATTGGGATGATTACTCCAGCTAGGATGGTACCTATTTGTTGAAAGATCTGGAATGTCAGATCTGTTCTGGTTATTGCCCTGATTATACGGATGGACTGCAAAGGCTTGAGGTGATTCAGTAACTGACCCTCCTTGCAAAATGGGGCATGCTTCATATGGGTGCTCAGGAGAACTACACATGCCACACAACACCGCAGGCTGAACCCTATCCATTACCAATTTCTCTACCAAGGAAGTGAGCCTGTCAATTCTATCATCACTGTCATGGCTGGAAGAGGAAGTGCGGACCTCATGTACACCTCTAGTCTCAACAGAATTTCTTCTTGTAGTGAATTGCTGGGAATTCAACGACATGTTCTCAATAAGTTGCTTAGCAAAGATTTGGGGTCTTGTCAACCAATGCCCCCACTAGCAAAGCATCCAAAATATTCCTATCCATAGGCTGCAATCCTTCATAAAAATATTGGATGAGGAGCTGTTCAGAAATTTGGTGCTTTGGGGGCAACTAGATGTCATTGCTTGAACCTCTCCCAATACTCGCCTAGCGACTCATTTCCTTGCCTTATTCCACAGATTTCTTTCCTAAGTGCAGCGGCTCTGGAGGCAGGAAAATATTTCTCCAGGAAGAGCTTCTTCAAGTCATTCCATGTGGTAATGGAATTTGGTGCAAGGTATAGAAGCCAATCTTTTGCAGCTCCCGGAGTGAGAATGGAAAAGCCTTCAACTTGATATGATCCTCGCCATTACTCCTTCCGGCCTCAAAGTTGTGGAGCAGACGACTTGGAACTCCTTCAAGTGCTTGTGTGGATCTTCGCCTGCAAGACCATTAAATCTTGGCAACAAATGGATTAGCCCAGATTTTAACTCAAAAGGTGTGTCAAGCACCAGGATAAGCAATGCACAAACCATTATAATTCACATCGGGGCAGCAAGCTGCCTCAAAGTCCTTTGGTCTCCCATGTTTTCAAAAGCAGTTTTAAAATTGGTACCACTACTAGTGCTAGCCCGAAATTCCCTACGGAGTGTGTGCAATGTTCTTTCAATTTCCCGGTCAAAATCACACGATTCAGGGCAATTAGACCTAGTAGCCGGACCAATTCAAAACAAAACAGAAAATAAAAGAAAGAAAAGAAAAGAAAATAAAAACAAATTGAGAAAAATAACAACTCGAGTCCCGACAACGGCGCCAATTTTTTGGTCACTGTCGCGCACGCGCCAAAAAAGGACGAGCGGGTTTAAAAGTGTAGTATAGTGCGACAACTCGGATGTCGTCTCTAAGGACTCTGAGAATATTACTTTTCACAAAAATAAGTTTTTGGGGGGTTTGGATTGGAATGCAATTAAGAAACAAACAAAACAAGAATCAAAACAAGGCGAGTTGAAAAGGGATTATCAATTATCAAACAACGATTAATCTACTGTCAAGAATTCCCAACTATCCCTGGTTAATGTAATCCCAAGCCCAAAGCAGATTCTTATCCCCTTCCAGTTGTAATAGTGATTTACAAGCGAAACTACTATCACAGATACATGTCCCTATTCCCGAATTAAGCAAACGGGATTAAGCCCTTCGTGAACTAAGCGAACACGAAATGTACACACGCAAATTAAGCAGATGCGATTAATTATAGGAACATGTATCACCAGAGATAAATCAATACAATACAGTATACTCCTGGATTAAGCAAACAGAAATACAAAGTATGGTATTGAAAAGGGAAAAGCAATTGAAAATAGGGATTACATAACCTCAAGTATATAGGATCCTTAAACAGTAGACTAATCCTAAGAATTTAGTTCTCCATTACAGACAGAAGGAAAACTCAAAAGTGTAATGTAAAGTGGTGAAAAACTGGATGCCTTTCTGTCTGCAGCGTTTCTGCTTTTATAAGAGGTTGCGCATCACGGCCGTGATGGCTGTCACGGCCAGGCCGTGATCGTCTCTGCCAAGGGTGACCTTTCGCATTTTGGTGCGTTACGGCCGTGATGTCTATCACGGGCAGGCCGTGATCCTTTCTGACTTTTCATGATCTTCTCATCACGGCCGTGACCACTGTCACGGCCTGGGCGTGATAGCCTCTGCTTCAGATACACTTCCTTACTTGCTCTTCTTATTATCCTGAAACAACAAAATAGCCATAAGCTTTATTTAATTCCAAACTAGCTAAATTAACCTAAAACTACACAAACGACTCAAAACCTTGCTTGAGGACAATCTAATCTAATTTGGGTGAAAGTAGGATATTATTTGCACAAAACCCTGGTCATACTAGCCATAAAACTAGATGAGCCAGAGGCTTATCATTGCTTCCGGAAAATTAACTTACTTTAGGTCAGAAAACTCGGGTGTAAAAATTTTGTTCTGCGAGAACGCTCTGTAAAACCAAGATACATACATGAGACAGTAAAATCATATTGTACATCTCCTCACACGAGGAAATACTCACATTCACAAAAAGAACCTTCACGACTTATACAGTTTTCTCAAAGAGTTTCCATTTTCAAAAAGAGAAAATTATACCAAAAGTTAACTTACAACGCCACATTTAACTACCTTTTTAAATATACAACCAAACCAATACCCCTAAGCTGGTCACTCTATGAAACACCAAATAGAAGAACTATGTAGTTCTCACCACTATTACCGACCTCTTCAAGGATCAAGATTAGTATCCCCGATTGAAGTTAAGAATTCCTCCGCACCATCTACTGCCAGTACCAAGGTACAATGGCAAAAACGAGTAAAACCTGATATATTGTAAGGGTGAGACACCAATATATGGATATAAGCACTATAACTACAGGTGTGACACACCAAAACAACATATAGACATATATAGTCATAACAACATAAATTTCTCAGAAATCACAAGTAATTTACCAATGGGTTCCACATTGGAACAGTCAATATCATTCACAAAATATTAATGACATTTCACAGATAATCATCTAATCTTTATACTTGATCTTTCAGAGATTCACTCAACAAATAAATGAGCTGATCAAGCTCTGGAATGACACATTGTCCAACCTCTTGGTACAATGGTCAACCACATAATGGCACATTATCCGAACTCCCGGCACAATGGTCAACAAGACAAATGGCACATCGCCCAAACATCCCGGCACGATGGTCAACAAATCAAATGGCACATTGTCTATTAAGGCACAATGGTCAACTCTAAATGGCACATTGACCATTAAGGCACAATGGTCAACTCTGAAACATGAATATCACCATGATATCATGACTAACAATTACGAAACATGAATAACGTAGAGATATTAAAATACACCGTAACATGAATATCTTCAAGATATCATGACTAACAAATACATCGAGGCCTGAATGATCTAAAAATACCATAATTAACACATACACTGAAACATGAATATCATCAGGATATCATGACTAACAAATCAATTTTAACATGAATATCGTTGAGATATCATGACTAACAAATATACCGTTGAGTAAAACGCGTTTACAAAAACCCTTTCTGTTGTAACTCGTTTACAAAATGTCAAACCATATTGAAATTCATTTTCTTTTGGAAACCCTTTTTCCCGAAATAACGTCCAATCTTCGTAAAGTCATTTATACTATAACTTCCTTCATCAAATCGCTAAGAAACTTATTTTCGTTCAAAAATCAATAATTTGAACTTGGGAACCTCATTTGAGACAAATTCTCAATATTACCCTTTTTAAGAATACTTTTGCAAATATTGACGGAATTGTCCGTCGTTTGCCATTTAAAAACGTTTTTAGGTCAAAAGATCCTTATGTGAAAATTAGCAGTGCTAAAATATTTTCACGGTTATGTAATATCCCTAGCTGCTTTATGGATTGACGACTGTCCCCACAAACCAACACGGGTCTTTTCAGCGTGCTTTATCCTCACTCACACGCTTCCTGGGAAAACTTCCCAGGAGGTCACCCATCCCATAATTGCTCCAAGTCAAGCACACTTAACTGTGGAGTTCTTAAGTGATGAGCTCCCGAAAAGAAGATGCATCTTATTAGTATAGGTAGTACCAATCAATTCATATAAGCCTTCCTTAACTGTATAGTCACATACCTACACAGTCTCAAGATCCCTCTCATTCGGGTGTGTAATCGGTTCATTCATGTGTCCATCCGCCTAGAAGTCTGCCAGGAGTCGCTCCTTGTCCGTGCCTTCTTGCACCGACAGTCACTCCCCACACTCGTCGGCACCCGGGTGTTACATGCTCACCAGCTTCCGCTTGGTTCGTCCATGAACCACACCGTACTAGGAGAGGTACCGCTCTGATACCATTTGTAACATCCCTGGCTGCTTTATGGATTGACGACTGTCCCACAAACCAACACGGGTCTTTTCAGTGTGCTTTGTCCTCACTCACACGCTTCCTGGGAAAACTTCCCAGGAGGTCACCCATCTCATAATTGTTCCAAGTCAAGCACGCTTAACTGTGAAGTTCTTAAGTGATGGGCTCCCGAAAAGAAGATGCATCTTATTAGTATAGGTAGTACTAATCAATTCATATAAGCCTTCCTTAACTGTATAGTCCCATACCTACACAGCCTCAGGATCCCTCTCATTCGGGTGTGTAATCGGTTCATTCATGTGTCCCTCCGCCTAGAAGCCTGCCAAGAGTCGCTCCTTGTCCGTGCCTTCTTGCACCGGCAGTCACTCTCCGCCCTCGTCGGCACCCGGGTGTTACAGTTACATCCTCACTGTGACTCTTAAAATGCTCTTTGGCCGTTAAATCATTAAAATAATATTATTTTTCATTTTTTCCCATTTTTTACCAAATAATAAATTAAGTAATAATATATTACTATTTCCACTGAATTAAACTTATTAATTCATAAAAAGCTTTTAAATGCTTTTAACCTCGTATTTAATTAAGTTCTGACGACTGTCTGACTTTCCAATCCACATCAACAAAAAATTCATGTCAACAATTCATCACAATATTATAGTAATTAACCTAGGCAGATCATGCATCAAAGCACTATAATACATAACTGCAAATAACTAACCATGGATAAAATCACAGCTTAAGACAAAGCTAAACAACCACCATGAATCTCAACCAAATATTACAAATAATACACCAATCACACATATAATTATCGAGAAAAATCCCTCAGGTAAGCTCTCCTTACCTCTTGAAGATTCAAGTTCCTATCCAACGAAATCTCGGTATCAAATCCGGTTTCCTCCACGAACTTGGGTACTCAAAACAAATGTTATCCTTCAACAGTTACGATAACAAATCAACAAGTTAAACAACTTAAGAACACCTAATTACCTACATGTTGGTTTCGGCCTTGGTTTGATTTCAGGGCTAAAAATCTCTAAAATTCCTAAGCTTTTGGATTAGTGATTCCTAATCACTTAAAAACCTAAATCAACACTTAGGTTACAAGAATTGAAATAAAATATTCCATTCCTCCAACAAATCCAATTCGGTCATGACCAAAATATATCGCTTAGAGACTTTGATTTAATCTAATAACCATGGATTCAATGCATATATAAGCTATAAGATTGAATCATGTAAAACTAGTTAAGAAAAATTGAACAAAATCCTCCCCCCACCAAAGTGTAAGGTTCGGCCTCCTTAGGTTCAGATGGCTAGAAATTTTTGTTTGATGTAAGCTCATAGATCTAGAATATAGGGATGATAATAGGAGCATAGAAATTAGTTTCATATTTTTAGGATTTTTCTATGATTTTCTAGACAATTTCAAAGTTTCTAGATCTAGAAATTGGAAAAATGAATAAGGCATTGAATCATGAAAATATGTGAAGAACATATAGTTAAATGATGATGAGGATCATGGATTACCTCTTGGAATTGAAAAATGGGCAAGGAATCACCAAGTTGCTTCACAAAGTAAGCTGATGGAAACTTAGAATTTTTGTAAAAATGGTGAAAGCTTGGTGAAGAATATGATCTTGGACTTAAATAGAAGTGAGAATGGGCTCATTTGGAGGGCTTTGGTCGTCCCAACTAGGGGCAAAAGGGTCCAAGCCTGAATTTTGAGGGACAAAATGGTAATCTTACATAATGACATTTTGGTGATAAAATAACAACTTAGGGACATTACAGTAATTTCACATCAAAAGCAATCATGACACTTGTGAGTCACCTATATGACTCACCTTTATGAGTCATCACTCATCTTCATCCATTGAATGTCGGATTTTGTCTCTGCACGTCCGTTCTCGATTCCGCTCGATTACCCGATTAGGGTTTGTCTGTTTTTCGATCGAAAATTTTTCAAAATAACCAAACTCATTGGAAATATGTTTTAAACATAAACCATTTCGTTCACGAGTCAAAATTAGGTTTTATGATCATTAAAATCTTACTGTCAGTGAAAATAGCGACTGTTTTAGGGGTGAAGATGCTGATTTGCCAAATAGATTATTTCTACACATTAGTGGGCTTTTTCTTTATTCGATCCACACAACATGCCTTCTCACCGTTTCCTACTTTCACTCACATACTGCACCATCCAAGCATAGTAGGAGTGAAAATGTTGTTTTGCCAATTTGGGTTATTTCTTCACATTAGAGGTTTCTTTCTTTATTCTCCACACAACATGCCTTACTTTACCTTCACTCACATACTGTGTTGTTTGCCACATTTACTGACAAAGGAATCATGATAAGTTACCTTTCAAAAGCAACTATTGATGAATGCAAGTTTGAAATTTTATACGGATACCTTGTCTTAGTTAACAACGGATTTGTATATCTAAGACATCAAGTTCCATAAAGTCACATGCTCATACAGAACAGTCAAGCAAACTAGAATTTACATCATTAACTTACAAAAGCTTAAACACATCATCAGACTTCAGATTCATATTATTGGAGGTATATTTTTGTGGCAAGATGGGTTTTGCAGTTTGCACACGATAAAGCATGGAGAGGCAAATCATTAAAGATAGATTTTGGTAACAAAATAAATATTTCAATGTGCACGGCCTCTGAGCACTTCAAGATCCATTTCTGTGGGGTCAGTAGCCTGGATTTCATAATGGACACCATCTAGCTCACGTCTAAACCTGTCTTTACTTGTGGCATACAACATCTTGGCACGGATTCGAGATGTTGAAGGTGACCTGATCAATTCAAATCAGAATCATAGAAAAAGTGAATTAATTTAGAAGCACACAGCTGAAAATGGAAGCATGTAGGTGAAAGATGGTACAAAAAAGGAAGTCTAATCCAAGTCAGTCCTTGGAAACAAGAGGAGGGAGACCAACTCCAAGTGAGATTTCTCAGTGATATTTTAAATAAATGATGGAAAATATATTGTTTCGAAGTGGCACTGAAGATGCAGTGTACAATCAGGTCCAATAATGCAATAAATTAAGTACAAACCAAAACAACCAGAGAAACAATAAGCTTCCTCAATGTGATCCATATTTATACTTGTACTAAATTTTCTGGAGAAAGAAGGTATATAAAAAATAAGCAATTTCTACCGTACCCTCCAAAATTTTATGGTTCCGGAACAATTGAAAATTAAAATATTAATATAATGAGTTTATCCGAAGAAATGACAACAAAATTTGACGTAATGGAAAAATAATGGAAAAAATGAATAAAAATATTATTCAATTAATAGAAAATACTAATAAAATTGCAAACTATACTTATAATAGAATACAAAAAGGACAAAATGAAATAAATAATATTAGAGATAAATTAACCAATATAAGTAAAGGCAAAGAAATAGACTTAAAGATATTGAAAAAATTAAACAAGTTTTTGAACAATTAGAACATCTTTTAGAAGATGAAGAAAAGAATAAATGTATAACAATAAAAGATTTAGAAGAATTATTAAAATCAAGAGAACTGGATAAAATAATAGTAAAACATGAAACACATTTGGAACCATAAAAAAACAGTAACTTCATGGAGACGATAAAAGATGAATATATGGAAACATTAAAGAAATCAAATGATTTAGAAGAAATTCAATAAATATTAGAACAATTAAAAATAATTGAAGTAGAACATGATCGAATACAAAAAATAGATCCCATAGATCAAGTAATAAAAGAAAATGATGAAAACGAAGAAATAATTTTATACTATAGTTCAACTTCAGAATTTGAAGAAAATTATATAAAAATGGAAAAAAGGATAATATAGTGGAACAAAGCCCAAAAGAAAATGGGAAGAATATAAATACGCTCCTAATGGAGCATGGGATAAATATGAAGAAGAGAAACAATGTATAATAAAAGGTTATGCAAGAAAAAATAATAAATGGACAAAAATTCAAGAAGAATTTAAACCTCATTATGAATCAACTAGATTATGAAATATATTAAACATTGATTGTGTAAGAAACAAAAAATAAGTATTATTACAATGGACTAATGAATTAATATTACTAATGGCAACCGATGAAAAATTTAATAAACTAAATATAATGGATGTAAAAAACTTTTTAACATTTAAAACAGAAGGAAATGTACAAAGATTTTTACTTAGCATTAAAGATGAAGCTTGGCAAAGACATGCAAGATTAGTAAATAATAACCAAGATTTTACTAAAATGGTTATGGCCATGATCTATCAAGAATTTGTAGGATATAATATGTTTAATCAACAAGAAAAAAACAAACGAATTCTTACATGAAAAACCTAAAACTCATTTGAATAAAATGTAAATATGTGATATGTGTCAAATAGAAAGATCTATTTGTCAATACTAAAAATATCACTATCAATTAGATGAAGAAACAAAAGAAATTTATAAATATATCTTTATAGATAAATTACCATATCCTCTTAATACTAGAATAAAGAAATTATGGGAATCCAGGCAAGATGAAACAGCTAACACTTCAGGAGGAATTATTCAAACTGTATACCAAGAATTAAGACAACAATGTCTAGCTAGAGAAACAATAAGACAATTAAATAGAGGAAGTAATGCAATCTGTTGTGATATTCCAGAAATGGAAAAACCTGGAAATTATGGCTGTGAAAAACCAGCAAGAAAAAGAAAATATTATAAGAAAACAAAATTAAAAAGAAGATATCCAAGAAAGAAAACATATTATAAAAATAATAAGAAAAAATTTCTTTAGGAAAAAGAAATTTACATCAAGAAAATATTACCCGAAAGGAAAAAAAGAAATGCGTCTGTTGGATATGTAATGTTGAAGGTCATTTTGCAAACGAATGTCCTCAACGAAAAGAAAAAGATTTTCAAGAAAAATCAAGATTAATAAAGCAAGTATACCAAATATATGAACTTGAACCACTAGAAGAAGAATTAACTGATACTGAAGAAAGTATATATGAATATATTGAAAAAAATTATCCTCAGAAGAATCAGAATCCGAATAATAACATTATTTAATAAATGGGAAAAATTAGAAAAAACAGTCAAAATACAAATAACAGATGGATCTAACATCCACTATTTTGGGTAGTAGCAAGAATTACATTAATTATACAAGAAAAGTTATTCATAGTACCTACAATATATCAACAAAATACAAGTGTAGATATGATTATTGGGAATAACTTTCTAAGATTATATGTACCATTTTACCAAAGTATCTAGAATATATATCTTTAAAAATACCATATATTTATCGAAAACAACATCGAGAAATAATAAATATCCCAATTATTCATTTTTCGAATGTATTTATTCTAAAAAATCGGAGCTTAGCGTTTGAATCATGGTGAGTTAGTCAAAGAGATATTTTAAAAATTCGCCATGTATTAATAAATCTAGAACCAAATAGAAGAATTCTAGCTCATATAGAAGAGGTTCTGGATAAAATATGTAGTGAAAATCCACTTGGATCCAAATATTAATAATAAAAATACTGAATTAACTATATTAAAATTAAAAGATCCAACAAAATAAATAAAATGTAAACCAATGATTTACAAAAAACAAGATAGAGATGAATTTGCAAAAGATATTGAAGAAATGTGCAAGAAATGATTTATTAGGCCATCAAAAAGCAAGCATTCAGCACCAGCTTTTTATGTAGAAAACCATAATGAAATAAAAAGAGGAAAAAAAAAGGATGGTAATTAATTATAAACAAATAAATGACGCAATGGAAGGTGATACTTATTTTCTTCCAAGAAAGGATTTGATTATTGAACAAATTAGAAATATGAATTGGTTTAGTACCTTTGATTTCAAATCGGGATTTTATCAAATTAGATTATCTAAAGAATTTAAGGCACTAACAGCATTCAGTTGTCCTCAAGGCCAATATGAATGGAATGTTCTTCCAATGGGAATGAAGCAGTCACCAGGAATCTTTCAGCGAAGAATGGACTCAATACTCAAAGAACTTAAGGACTTTTGTCTTATATATATTGATGATATCTTAGTCTTTACTAATAAAGATTTGGATGATCATTTTAACAAAGTGAAATTAGTGCTTAATAAATGTTTAGAACATGGAGTATTCTTAAGCAAGAAAAAAGCGATATTAGCTCAAAATAAAATTAATTATTTAGGATTAGAAATTGAAAAAGGAAAAATTCTAATGCAAAAACATGTGTTAGAAAAACTACGGAATTTTCCTACCAAATTAAAGGATAAAAAGGAATTACAAAGATTTCTTGGATTACTAACATATATTTCCAGTGAAGGTTTTATCAAGGATCTTGCAGTTGAAAGGAAAGCGCTCCAACAAAAATTAAAGAAAGATGCCCTTTGGTCATGGACCAAGGAAGATGAAGCAGTTATCGAAAAAATGAAATTAATATGCCAGGATCTCCCTAAGCTATATCATTCGCCGACGATGATCTAATTAATATAGAAACGGATGCATCTCATGACTGTTGGGGAGGAGTCATGAAAGCAAACATCCCAGGGCAAAAGAAAGAATTGCTATGTCGATACGCGTCTAAAACTTTTTCAGATAGCGAAATTAATTATCCAACACATGAAAAAGAAACTCTAGCACTAATCCGAATGTTGGAAAAACATCAGATCTATGTACTAGATAAAGAATTTATTGTTCTGACTGATTCAACTTATGTTTCAGGTTTCAAAAATATTAATCACAAAGGAACTTATAAGCAAAGGAGATTAATCCGATGGCAAATGAAGTTATCTGAATACAATTATACAATTTCTCATATTAAAGGAGAAAAGAATGTCCTTGCAGATATCTTATCCAGGGAATGGAGCGAGGCACAACAGAATTATTGAAGCAGCAGTACCAGCTCAAAAAAGCACTTGAAGAACAGAAGCGGAATTAGATTTAATTAAATCAAATTTAAAAGTAATGGACCAAATGCAAGCAGAAGGACTCCTGGAAAGAAGAATCCCAAATGAGATCAACGAAGCAGCTCGAAAAGAAACAAATAAATGGTATGCAGTCTTTAATGGACCAATGCCTGGAATATATGATGAATGGTACAAAGACGTTCATCATTGCCAAGGAATATCAGACGTTCATCATCAATCATTTCCATCAAAGGAAGAAGCAGAAAAGGCTCTAAAGAATTCTCAAGAAAAAGAAAAAGCTGAGAAAGCAAGAAAAGGTAAAGAAGTTAAAGAGGTCTATCTTGGACCAAGAACTTATTCGGAAACAACACAACTAATAAAACTGAAACAAATAATCCAATGAAGATTCTAAGGACAATCCCATCTTTCTTAGATAATTATCCAATAATTACCAGAAAGGATCATGAATTACTAGTTCAATTTTCCGAAGAAAAATTTTATGAACATCTTGGAAGATTAACTAACTGGAATGAGAAAGAAAAAATCAACTGCTTTTACATGGTTGATAGAAATGTCTATGGACTTAAAACAATAATTACTCCAGGAGCAACCCCAGCTCGGCATTCAATATGTTCCAATTTGGACTAATTGAGTGTCTTTATCCAAGCAAGAATCTCGAAGAGATTAATCATTCCCACATTACTTCAAAGAAGCAGTTCAACTATACAAGAAGAAGGTAGCTGGAGAAAGAACTATTTATTTAAAGTTCTACTCAGCCTACCCGAACTTTCAAACAAAGCAACCAGCAAAGCATTTCGCCTTCATAGGTATAAGCAACAATAATTTTACGTATGATGAAGAAGATATGACAACAATAATAGCAAACCAGTTGGCAATCATCTATGGACAATGCAATGCAAGAGGACAAAATTCTTTTATCAAAACCAATTATAAAGGTCCAAATACTTTACTTTTAAGCAAAACACTCGGCAAAGCAATGAAGGAAAAAGACTTAAGCATCCTGACAAATTTTGAATTCCCATTCTATGCATTGGAAGGACCACAAATGAATTACAGACCAGTTGTCCTAAGCAAGCTATGCCCATCAATTAAAGAAAGCAGAAATCATGAATGCAAAAGATGTACGAAAAGACAGATAATAACATAAAGCACTAGCAAGTACCAGGAAGAAGACACAGACTAAGATGAAGCAATAACTGAAGAATGACATATGCACTGACGTCATCAAGCAGAATTATTAAACAATGACGTAATCCCTGATGTCATTAGTCGAATTATTAAGACCAGAAGCGATTATTTGGAGGTCATTTATGTAAATTATGTGTGTGTCTAGGTTATAAATAAGTCCTCTTATGCTATGGCAAAATCAGAATTCAAAACCTAAGTTTCAATTCTCACTTGTGTGTGATCTCTCTCTCTCTGAGAGTAATCTGCTAAACCTCCGTGGTATAGCTCGGATGGTTGAGTGTCCATCCAACCCCCTCATGTAAAATAACCAATTACTAAATAAAGTCTCTTTTTCTACAAAGTATTCTGTCAATTACTCTCTACCAAGAAAAAATTAAAAGAATTCGAAGCAATCAATGGAAGCAGAAGTGGGCAGAAGCAAACAATTTCAAAAAATCAAAGATCAAGTATGATTACTAAATCACTATTCTCAAAACTAGATTTATTTTATGCAAAATAATGTCTGAAATAAAACAAATCGAAACTAGTGAAATAGAGCACCTTCAAATTACTGAAGAAGATGGAAATTATGAAAGAAACATCTTGATAAATCCAAAATTATTTAAGAAAATCCAGAAAGAAGATCTAGATTTAGGAGAAATAGCAAACATGGTAGGAAAGAAAAAAATAATAATAAATATACTGAAGAAATTTAATCAAGTATATCTGAAACTCACGGAAATACAAGTATTGAGTTAATAAGTAAAGAAAAAATTTCAGAATTAAAAAGAAATCTAAAAATCCAAGAAAACAGAAAGAAATTAGGATATATCTATATAAGAGCAGTACAAGTTCTAACCAAAGCAACGTTCCAAGAATGAATAAATTCACCAATTGAATTAGTTCTAAAAGATAATAGAATAAATGATCCAAAAGATAAAATACCAGGAGTAATAGAAGGTAATCTAGCCTATGTAAAATTAAAATTCGAAATCAGACCAAATATAGGAATCCCATTAAATACTGAAAGACTAAATCAAGCAATAACCCTTGAACACAAATTTTTAAGAGAAACCCTAATGAAACCAGGAGATAAAATATTTTCAATAACATACTGTGTAAACTATGCGTTAACCAACTCATACCATAGTATTACCTTCAAAAATAATGATAGAATAGATATACCAAGATTATTTGAAGATATGGGAAAAATTTATTATCCAAAGAAAAATGAAATAACAGAATTAGGAACTTTTATAAGTATACCAAGAATTCTTGAAATAGAATCAATTACAAGACCAATTATTCTTCCAGAACAAAAAAGAACTAATGAAGAAAATGATATCATAAAATTATCTAATCGAGTAAAAGATTTAACTCTATATTTAAAACACAAAACATGAGCAATAAAGAAAAATTTAAATTCATCAAATAATTTTATCTAAAGAAAGATATAGTTAAAATAGATATTGGAGATCTCACTAGAGCTTCAGATTACTATCTAAAAAGAGATCCGGAAAATAGAAATAGAAAATTAATTGAAAAACACTTAATAAGAAAAGAAAAGAAATTAATCGATTTAGAAAATAAAGAAAGAAAATAAAAGAACAATATAAAAAAGGAATGAAAATTATAATGGACAGTATAAAGAAATTGGACCTTGAATCTTCAAGTTCCTCTTCAAACTCAACTAATTACTTCAGAATTAAAGCACCACCTTTTGAAGATAGTGAATAAAATAAAGATGGATTTAGATGAACAAACATGTAAAGAAATAGTAAGTGTATTACAATCTAACCTTCCAGTTGATTGTAAACAAATTATAATAAAAAAAAGTAAAAGAACAATTTTAGCAAGAAGAATACTATTTACACAGCTTAGATATTGAAATTGAATTTGAATATTTAGAAGAAATGGAATTAATTGAAGAACAAAGATATTCTGATGATGAATACTGGTATTCAGAATACTGGATAAAGAGATATTAAACATATTATCTATGAATCTACTAAAGGATTGTAAACAAATAATAATTAATAAATTAAAAAACCAATATAAACAGGAAGAATTATATCTAAAAAAGATACAACAAAGAATACAATGGGAATATGGAAATGGAGTATATAGTGATCGAGACTACTATTTTGAATTATGTAGAGATCCCAAATATTATTTATGGGAATTTGAATTATATAACGATTCCAATGTCTATATAGATAGAAATAACATCTGGAATTAATAAAAGATGATTAAAATACTACCCTTAGAAATAAATAATATAAAAAACTCGGAAATTAATAGGATGATACCGGTTTGGTATCAGAGCTAAGCAAGTGAATGGATCAACAAAATATAGAAAAATTTGTATACAAGTTAAGCATGCTAGATCTAACCAGTCAAAACAATTTAAAAAATATAGTACATGAATTAAAGGCTGAAGCCACAGATGTATGTGAAAGATATATGAATTATCATTGTGAATATTGTGATTGCAAAGAAAATGATAGAGAAATAGAATTAATAAAAATAATGATTGCTAAATTAGAATCTTGGATAGAATTAAAAAAATACATAGTACCAAAACTGTTAAATCTATAGTGGTACCGTAGCAGTCCCCTAAAAGACTTCAATATCCTTTAAGATACCATCATCCTATTTGAGGACACTAAATTTTCTTCTCCAGTCTTCATAAGAAGACCACATTTTGATGGAAACTTTGTAACTAAAGAAAGCACATACTACGTACAAAATAACAAAGCACACAAAGCTTAATCTCATCAAAGTCTTAAAAACAAAAATCAAAGAAATTTATACCTAGACAGTGAAGGTATTCAGGAAGCTTACTCTTACATGGTTGAACTGATGCATGAAGATGTTTACCTTGTTATATTTATGCCACATTATTTCATATATGCATAAGATCTTCTAGCCAGTAATGCCCTCTATTTGCAACTTAAATGCGTCTAACATATGATGCCAATTTAGAAGCCTCAGAGTAACAAGGTACCAAATTGAACTGAAGTTTCCAAGTGCTTCTGTTATGACTGGTTGACCTCGGGTTCATTTACGACAAAAACGGAAACACTACATTTGTCAAGTTTTTACGTCAGTCACATATCGCATGTCATTTATATAACATGATTGACATGCATTGTTCTAATTGGCCTGATATTAGAGGAATATCTTGGCCTTTAACTTTTTCATGAAATTAAATAGACACACACAGACCTTACTGTTTGGTGATATTTCAGAAGTATGATGGGATTTTCCTTTTGCTAAGTTAATTCAATTCATATATATAGTGCAAAAAAGATGATCAAATGGAAACAAAAAGCAGACTATAGCCATAGCTACCATATCATTTTATCATTTATCAATAATATCTGTCCAAGTATCCCATAGGTTGAGTTCTAACTGAATTACCACACTGGACTTGACAGAAGGTTAAGTTTAATACAAATTAAATTGGCAATAGGTTAATTTTATTTGTTAACATAGAAAGAGTTCAGTCCTCTTTACAATAATGATTTCAAAGGCACTATAAGGACTCTATATATAGAACTAGCTTTAGCTCTTAGATTCAAAAGGTATTTAGAGGTAACATAAAGATTCCTTTTTTTAATAACTATGACGGCAACAAGACTTTTAGCTCAGGGACATTGTTGCTTTCCTGGAGACCTACAAACCATGTTAAGTTTGATTACTCAGGGACAATTGTTGCTTTCCTGGAGACCTATAAACCATGTTAAGTTTGATTGGTGTTTGTTCATGATGCTAGAAACAATCCCATTGCTTCATATATGCTGATCCAATTTTTGGTTCCATTGTCCATGACATTGACAGGATAGATCATTATTTCAAGATTGATCTGGTGGATAATT
Organism: Sophora flavescens; assembly: GCA_030762895.1. Lineage (NCBI taxonomy): Eukaryota > Viridiplantae > Streptophyta > Magnoliopsida > Fabales > Fabaceae > Sophora > Sophora flavescens. The sequence goes on along the minus strand of CM061070.1, from coordinate 135,169,103 downwards.
GAATATGGTGGCCGTGAAGGGAATTTTGATGCATGTTCTTTTGTTCATATCCAAAAATCAATGTAAAGCCATTGATGATGATGAGATATGTTGGAGGTTGTGATATTTTTTAAATTGTCCTTCTGGTGGGTTCCAATGGACTCTATAGTATGGCGTTGGCTTCAATCCTCCATTGTCAAGTTGGAGGATGCATCCTCCGTGAGTTTTCACCATAGATCTAATAATATTTTAAACGGACGTGCGAGATCAAATTTGAAGAAATCGGTTAAACACAGTTAATAATGAAAGTTGGGCAACTGGAAAACGGGAAAACCGGTTTGTTTTATTCCTAACCCGTGACCTAAGCGCCGTTCTCCGCCATCACCACCACGTTCTTGCCCTCTTCGCGTGTCCTGTCAAGTTTTTCGTGCTCAATCACCAGATCTGAAGCACGTGAAGAGGAAATCGAAGGTAGAACGTGGTGTGGTGTTTGGATCTTGGAAAATTTTGAATCTTTGAGTAAGATTTTTGGATCTTTGAAAAGCTTCGATTTGCTTCAAGCTTCATCCCTAGATCCAGCCACCATTTTTCCTCTTTTTTTAAATTGTTCATTGAATTTGATATTGTTTTGACTCCTAAGATTGTTATAGTTTGATTGAGTTACTGTCATTGTTTTGGACTAACAATTGTTTATTATTCTGAAATTGGTTTTGCTTATCACTGCAACTTGTGTTTCAGAAGGAGAAGTTCCTCCGCTTTCTTGGCCGAAGGAATCCATCGAGAGAGAGAGAGATCCAACACCATTTGTCTTCTCTTTTTTTTTTTAAAAAAATTTGTTCATTTAGTTTGGTTGTTCTTTCTTTGATTAAGTTATTCTTGATTGTTTTGGAGTAGTCATGTTCTGTTCACGATTCTGGAATTATTTTCTTGTTCTGGTGTTTAGATTTTGGTTTTGATGTTCAATTCTGTGAGTGGTAGCGATGGCAATGAAGTGGCAGCAGGGGGTTGCTGCCGGTGGAGGTGTACAGTGATGTATATGAAGATAGGAGAAAGAGATGTAATAAAATAAAATATAAAACAAATGAAACTACCCATCTTACCCTTTTCAATCTTAACCATTCAAATTTTTTATTTATATATCAATGATTGAAAAGTGATTTGGAACCATCCTCCACTCCCAAGAGTGAGGATTGAAGACAAAGCCTTCGTGCCCCTCGACCTAACTTGTATCCACTAGAAGATGACGATGGCCATAGTTGAAGTGGCCCAAAATTGCTGACGTTGATGATTTGGATAGGTCCCTTATGACGTTTATGCTGCCTCATCTCGAACCTCAGTTGCACGAGATTAGTTTTCAAGGTTGCAGCTGTTACCTAAATCTGGTCTGGTGTTGCTAAAGGAAAATGAGGAAGTTGATGGTCTTACTCTCTCCTTTCCGTCTCATCGGTTCACACCCTTTAGGATTTTCTTCGTCCCCTTATGATTCCCAAGTTTCTCTCGTTTTCTTTAATTGCAAAAGTTGGGTTCTCTTAGGATACCCATTTTTACTTAGATTAATTCTTTAGGTTTTTGATTCATCTATTTCATAAAATTTGGGTTCTCTTAATCTCTGATCATCAAAAAGTTGGGTAATTTTCGATTGTGAAATCTAGGGTTTTGAACAATGCCTCCAAGAACGGTGAAGAGAGGTGGTGTTTGTGGCAGCGTCCCTAATCACCGCTAACCCTTCTTTCCTCCCCTCATGATGTCATCATCATCAGGACCCAGATGCTCCCCACCGGCAAGGCCTGCCATGACAAAATCCGCGCGCATCTTCTCCAAACCGACATGCATCTTATATTTGCCACTACAAGAAATTAAGCTATTTCCTAGGGCTTTTTACCCAGGGAAATAAATCCCTAGGAAATTTTTACATTTCCCACGGCCAAGACCCTCGGAAATGTCTCGCTTGATTTCCCACGGCTTGTCCCTAGGAAAAAGAGGCGCCAAACATTCCCGCTTTATTTCCCCACGGCCGGGCCGTAGGTAGCAAGCGCTGTTTCCCACGGATAGAGCCCTGGGAAATGGCTCAGTTTTCCCACGGGCTTAGCCGTGTCTAGTCAACACGGAGTTTCCCACGGACGTCCCGTCGCAAATCAGGCGGTGTTTCCCACGGCCAAGCCCCTGGGAAAGACAGGCGGTGTTTCCCACGGCCAAGCCCCTGGGAAAATCATCTTCCTCCTCTTCACTCGGTCCCTTCGCGCCTCGGATTGTTCACACGGTGTTTGGAGAAGAACACAGAACAGCCAAGTCCTCACTGCACTCCACTCAACCTTCACTCGTTTCTTTTCTTTCATTTCTCCCAGCACGACCCCACCGCCATCGTTCACCCCACCGCAGTAACCTTACGCGCCGGTGCAATCCATCCTTCTTCTTCTCCTTGTAAGTTTATTCTTCAAAGTTCTATTGGGTTACATAACCTGTGCTGTAATAGATTATTAGCTCAGTTTGTTATCACTTCTTGTTGGTTTCATTGATCTGATGCTAGTGTGTTAAGTGATGACTTACAAGATCCATCACCACTGTTTAAAGAAAAGTAATGTTCTTTGTGATGGTACTTGCACATTAATCGTATGTTAAAATTCCTGTAAGCAATTTAGTCTTGTTTATGAGTTTGTATGAATGTTTTGTGCTCACAGTTCACACGATGTTTGAGAGTCTTGAAGCATTGAACCCTTACACTGTGGTGCTTGTTTGATTATTTTCTTCTCCTTTTGTTTTTACTTGTGCTTATGTTATTTAAGTATTTTAATTATTAATTGAGATTACTTTTTAACACTTCGGATTGCTCTGTTTTCGTCAATTCTACATCTTGTACTAGTACTAAGAAATCAAGAAAGAAAAAAATGCCGCTGAAATTATGGAACTAGTTTTTATAATTGGTTAAGGAATGGTGACCTTGAGTTGTCAAGAGGTTAGTTTTATTTTAAAATGGTTATAGGATACAATGACAGTCTTATGAATAAAAGAACAACATGGTGTTATAAAGCTTCAATTGACTATTGACTTGTGGATTCATAATAATCAGTCTTGTATTTGCAAAAACTGATTTTACCCGGCCATCTCATATATAACATTTGAGTTGCAGAATGATAATCCCGCACCAAGGCTCCCTTAACGTTCTTATTCTGTAAATTTTTATCCATTCTTTTGTCTCATGGTAATTAGTTCAGTCGTTGAACTTATGAATAACAATGATCATTGACATAAGGGATGGGAAGGGTGTGAAAAAGTTCAATTAAATTGGGCTGCAGTCAAGTACGCTACTAGAAATGCTTCAATTAAGTTTTGGGTGTGTAGGTAATATATCTTCTTATGTGTTCTTTTGGAAATGCTTAAATGTTTGCTTTTCTTTCTATGGCTTGTTTCAGATGTTCCCTATTTTCTTTTGGGATAAAGACAGTGGAGTATGGTAATTGTTCTTGAACCCATGCTTTTGTGCAAGTTATCCCTTTTTATTTGTTGCACATTTTTTCACGGACAACCATGGTTTTTTTTTATGGTTTGTTTTATGTTGTTTCCTTTTAGAACTTCTTGTAAAGCATATTGTACTCATTTTATCACATGAGTACTGAAAATCTTATAGCAGATATTTTGATGCTGCAGTGGAGTTATGATTGATGGCTTTATTGAGAAGTTTAAATAAACATTCCTAATTAAACTTTTTTGAGAAGTTTAAATAGACATTCACATCCCAAAAAAATTAGTGTACTGCAATTTTAATTTTCAATTAGGATTTTAATACAAAGTTTAATTATAGGGATTTATCAAGCAACTTATTGAAAGGTGCTATACCTTCCTCTATTGGCCATTGGCCATCTCTCACATTGTCGTCATGTTGGCTTTCAGCTTTCAGTTTTCGGTTTCAAATGTTGTGTTTGCTGTGAATCTTACATATCAAAGGCCATTATTGTAGTTTCCGTCTTTGTACTGGTCTTAGCAGTGTTCTTTGGTAACATTTGGGGAAAAAAGAAGAAAGTTCTAATTCAGTTGCGCATTTGGGATTACTAGAAAGTTCGAATCGAAGCAAACTCTGTGCCGAGTTTGTGGGTCTTTTCGAAGAGGTAACTTCTTTCAACTTTCAGAATAGGTGACTCCTTTTAGTGTGTGAAATTCATTGAGAGATTGTACCCAAAAAAAAATGTGATTGCTATTCTCTTATTGTTAAAATTTATCTGGATTTTTTATTAATATACAGAAGATGGGGCCTCGCGCAAGTTAGAGCTTAGGGTTGGAGCGTCCACCACATGCAGACGTTACCCTCAGGAGTCTGCGGAGATTGCTCAGTTGAGGCAGATGTTGGTCGCTTCCCAAGAGAGGGAGCGGCAGGGGGATGAGGAGCATCGTGTGATGATGGATACGACGCGACAACTGATGGAGACAAGATGCGGCGATTCTGGAAGCAGCGTTTCCCACGGCGGACGACGGCCTAGTCGAGGCGACCCAGCGTGCTCAGGAGGACGACGACTCTCTTGACCATTTTGTTGAGGAGCCTTATAATGGGGATTCTTAGTTTATTTTACTTATCATGTTTATTATGTTTATTATTTTTCGTTGAACAAATATGACTTGAATAACATTTTGTGTTGAACAAATTGTTTGCTTGAATTATGATGTTAATTTCTTTGTTGATGCATTCATATAAAAATAATAATAATTTATTTATCCACTTTAGCATAAATTAATGTATATAAGGTTTTATTTATAATTTAAACAAAACATATATTTCCCAGGGATATATCCCTGGGAAATCTTTCCCAGGGTTCTAACCGTGGGAAATATTTCCCAGGGATCTATCCTTGGGAAATATTTCCCAGGGATAGTTCCCTGGGAAATTTCCCAAGGCTGTAACCCTGGGTATTTCCCAGGGCGAGGCCCTGGGAAACATTTCCGACCAGCTGAAAACCGAGGGATCTAAATCCGTGGGTCATCCCTGGGAAATGTGTATTTTCCCACGGATTTTATGGATTTCCCAGGGTCATAGGCCCTGGGAAACAGCGAAAATTCTTGTAGTGTGCCTTTTACCGGAATCAGAGATGAGAGATTGGGAATGACTTGTGGGGAAGAGGATTTATTATGCACTACACGAGAATGGGTGTACACCGTGATTGTTTATCAGACCATGATTCATTATTTATGCAAGAGTGGGGATGCCAAATATCTGCAGCAACGATTTCCAATTCGAGTCTTCTTCTCGACTTGCAGTGTTTTTGGGATTTCAATTTCGAGGTTAATTACTTGTGTTTAAAATGTTCACCGGTTCGAATAGAAGATTGTTATAAATAAGATTTAGTAAACAAAAGCTCTAAAGAAAAGCAAAATTAAAATATCGTGAATGTGAATCAAAGGTTGAGGATTCTACTACTGCTATGATCCTATGAAGGAAGAAGGAATATAGTTTTTTTTAATCACTAGTGGCATTATCGGTTTTTTGACCAAAATGGGTTCCTTTTAGAAATTATTTATCAGTTATTCTGAAACTATTTTACCAATGGGGGGTCCTTTTGGACATATGACATATTTTATTTTCTTTCACTCTGACGGGTCAAAGGCGCCAGTCAGACTGGCACCTTCAAAGACGCCAGTCAAACTGGTGTTGTGAACACCCATTTTTGTCCTTCTTCATTTTATTATCATGATTTTATATCTCAGGGAGACTAGAAAATAATAAGAAGGAAAGAAAGAAGAAAAAGAAAATAATGAAGAAAGGAGGAGGTTCATATCTAATTTGCTATTGGACGGGGAGGTCCCGTCCATTGCATTGAATTTTTTGTTGGATGGGGAGGTCTCATCCATTGCATTTTCTGTTGGACGGGGAGGTCCCGTCGCATTGCATTTTCTATTGGATGGGGAGGTCTCGTCCGTTACATTGCATTTTATGTTGGACGAAGAGGTTTCGTCCATTGCATGATTAAGTTTCTGTTAGACGAGTAGGTCTTCCATTGCATTTTAACTTTCTAATGGACGAGAGGTCTTCCATAGCATGTTTAAGTTTCTGTTGGACGAGTAGGTCTTCCATGGCATGGTTAAGTTTCTGTTGGACGAGTAGGTCTTCCATTGAATTTTAGTTTCTGTTGGATGAGTAGGTCTTCCATTGCATTTTAACTTTCTGTTGGACGAGTAGGTCTTCCATTGCATGTTTTAGTTTTTGTTGGACGAGTAGGTCTTCCATTGTATGTTTAACTTTCTGTTGGACGAGTAGGTCTTCCATTGCATTTTAACTTTCTGTTGGACGAGTAGGTCTTCCATTACATGTTTTAGTTTCTGTTGGACGAGTAGGTCTTCCATCGCATTATAACTTTCTGTTGGACGAGTAGGTCTTCCATTGTATGTTTAACTTTCTGTTGGACGAGTATGTCTTCCATTGCATTTTAACTTTCTGTTGGACGAGTAGGTCTTCCATTGCATGTTTAACATTCTGTTGGACGAGTAGGTCTTCCATTGCATGTTTTAGGTTTTGTTGGACGAGTAGGTCTTCCATTGCATTTTAACTTTCTGTTGGATGAGTAGGTCTTCCATTGCATGTTTAACATTCTGTTGGACGAGTAGGTCTTCCATTGCATGTTTTAGTTTTTGTTGGACGAGTAGGTCTTCCATTGTGATAAGCCTCTGACTCATCTAGTTTTATGGCTAGTATGACCAGGGTTTTGTGCTAATTATATCTCATTTTCACCCAAATTAGATTAGATTGTCCTCAAGCAAGGTTTTGAGTCTCTAAAGTAGTTTTAGGATAATTTAGCCAGTTTTGAGTCAAATAAAGCATTTATGGCTATTTTATTGTTTTCAGGTTAAGTTAGAAGTCAAGGGAATAAAGAAACAGAGGAAATTTCAAGTCTGGAGGTGTTCGCCTCGCGAGAGTCTTCTCGCCTCACGAACCTGAAAGCCAGCTGAACAGTAAAAATGTCATCCTCTCTGGTTCGCCCTGCGAACAACACCTCGCCTCGCGACCCTGATAGCTGACTGTTCCAGAGAAATGCAACCCGTTCTGTGTCGCCTCGCGGATCCATGTCTCACCTCGCGAGACTGAAGACCAGAAGCCATGACTTTTCCATTCCTCGCCACGCGAGCAGTACTTCGCCCCACGAGAAGACCAAACGTTGCAGACTCTTCATGATATTCGCCTCGCGAATGAGGGTTCACCTCGCGAGTGGGCTCAGTTTCTGAATAGTATAAATTGTTGTTCTGGACAGATTGGAGGGACTTTTGCTTCTCCATTGTTTTTACATTTTTTTGTGTGTTTCATTTTTTTACATGGAGAACTAATTTTCTTAGATTAATCTATTGTAATCGATTTCCACTACAGTTGAGGTTCTTGTAATTCCTGGTTTGTATGCTTTTCCCTTTTCAATGTCATGCTATATATTTCTGTTTGCTTAATTCAGGAGTATATTGTGTTGTGTTGATTTATTTTCGGTGATGTTATGTTCCTATATTTAATCGCGTTTGCTTAATTCGCGTGTGTTCAATTCGTGTTCACTTAGTTCACGAAGGGCTTAACCCCGTTTGCTTAATTCGGGAATAGGAACATATATCTGTAGTAGTGATTTCGCTTGTAAATTGTTGCTACAACCGGGAGGGGATTAGAATCTGCTTAGGGCTTGGAATTTGCATGAACCGATGATAGTTGGGAAATCGAGAACAGTAGATTAATCGTTTTTATCTATTTGATAATCTTTTTAAACTGCTCTGTTTTATTGTTATGTTATTGCTTGTTTTCTTAGTTGCATTCAAATCCAACCCCCCTCCCCAAAAAAAAAAAAAACTGAATTTTGTGGTAAATAACAAGTCTAGAGTCCTTGTGAGACGACATCCGAGTTGTCGCCCTAAACTACATTTTTATAAACTGCTCGTTCTTTTTGGCGCGTGCGCGACCAAAAATTGGCGTCGTTGCCGGGGACTCTTGTTTGTTATTTTTCGCAATTTTTTTCTTTCTTTTATTTTCTGTTTTTGTTTTGAATTGGTCTGGCTACTAGGTCTACTTGCCCTGAATTGTGTGATTTTGATCCTGAAATTGAAAGAACACTGCACACACGCCGTAGAGAAATTCGGGCTAGCACTAGTGGTGATTCTAATTCTAAAACTGTTTTTGACAATATTGGTGACCAAAGGACATTAAGACATCTTGCTGCCCCTGATGTTAATTATAATGGCTTGTGTATTGCATATTGTTGTGACGCCGGCAAGTGTACCGGGTCGTCGCAAGTAATAAAAGAAACACGGTAAGTAATTACCGAGGTCGAACTCAGGGATTGGGCTACCAATTCAACTAATCCGCGGGAAATCCGATACGTTTGGTCAAGTTACAGAAGGTGGTTGAGAGAGAGAAGAGAGAATGGAATCGAAATTCAATTAACAATCTATTAAACTAATTAACTAAAAATCTGAAATTAAAATGTCCAAGGTCACAAATCCACCGACCCAATATGCATTCCCAAGTGATGATGTATTCCTCCCTAGGTTCAATTACAATGTCAACCGGGACCCCTAATTTCTCCTATATCCACTGTCGTGCTTGATAAGCCTCTGGCTCATCTAGTTTTATGACTAGTATGACCGTGGTTTTGTGCCAATTATATCTCGTTTTCACCCAAATTAGGCTTGATTGTCCTCAAGCAAGGTTTTGAGTCCCTTAAGTAGTTTTAGGGTTATTTAGTCAGTTTTTGAGTCAAATAAAGCACTTATGGCTATTTCATGTTTTCAGGTTGACTTAGAGTCCAAGGAATGAAGGAAACAATGGAAATTGCAATCTGGAAACACTCGCCACGCGAGCAGATACTCGCCCCACGAGAGTGAGGACCAGCCAGTGCCATAAAAGTCATGTTCTCTGCCTCGCCCCGCGAGCTATTGCTCGCCTCGCGAGCCTGAAGTCAGCAAGCATTACGGTCATCCCGTGACACCCATCACGGGCGTGAAGAGAAACCCCTGAAGACAGAGACCATCACGGCCTGGCCGTGATGAAGGTCACGGCCATGACAGATAAGCACCCGAAGACAGAGACCATCACGGTCTGGCCGTGATAGGCATCACGGCTGTGACAACCCAGGTTTTGAAGACTCACCTCGCGAGAATCACGCTCGCCTCGCGAGAATACAAATTCAAGAAGGCGCCATTTTAATATTCGCCTCGCGAGACTGCGCAGTTTCTGAAAGTTATAAATAGCTGTTTAGGGCAGAACAGAATGATCATCTTTTGCTAATCCTTGTTTTCGAATTTCTCTGGTTGTATTGCGTTTTTGATGGAGAACTAATCTCCCTAGGTTGATCTGCTATAATCGGTTTCCGCCAACACTTGAGGTCTTGTAATTTCTGATTTAATTCTCTTCTCTCTTTCAATGCTATTCGTTATTCTCTGTTTGCTTAATTCAGTTTGTATCGAATTAGTGTTGATTTATTTTCGATGATTTTATATTCCTAAACTTAATCGCATTTGCTTAATTCGCGTGCGTTCAATTCGTGTTTGCTTAATTCACGAAGGGCTTCATCCGTTTGCTTAATTCGGAATTAGGAATATATGTCCCGTAGCGTCGGTTTCGCTTGTTAATCGATGCTACAATCGAAAAGGGATTAGACTCCGCTTAGGGCATGGAATTACATGAACCGATGATAGTGGGAAACGAAACAGCAGATTGATCATCTTAGTCTTACTTGATAATCACGTAATTTGCTCTGTTTTTATGCTCTGTTTTCATTCTGTTTTCCAATCAATTTCAAACCAAACACCCCCCCAAGAAAACTGATTTTCTGCGATAATAGCACTACAAGAGTCCTTATGATACGATACCCTAGTTGTCGCACACTAAACTACATTTTTACTAACCGCTCATCTTTTGACGCGTGCGCGACAGCGCGTCAAATTGGCGCCGTTGCCGGGGATTCTTGTTGTTATTAACAGAAAATAAAATAAAAAATAAAAAATAAAAATAAAAAAATAATTCATTGCTGAATTAGTTATGGCTTCTTTGTCTGGTTATGAATCTTAGTACTGCCATGGATAATTACATGCAAGGTTATATGCCTTATGTTGATTATGAGCCACCACCATGCATATATTATCCTAACTTTGCTGAAGGCTATGAGTCTAGTAGTGGTTTTGGCATGATTGGAGTAAATGAAGTCCAACCCAGCCTGGATGAGTTAGCTTCTCTGATGCAACAACATATGACAGAATTTCAAGCAAATCTTCAACGAATGACAGAACAAAGTCTTGAAAGCCATCGGAGAGGAGAAGCTGAGTCTCAGAAGTTGTCCATTCTAATTGATCAAATTGTCGCCAACTCTGCTGCACTGCTAACTCCACACCCCCTTGAAGAACATACAGATTCACAAGTTATTCTTGACAATACCTCTGAGGATGATTTTGATAATACTTCGTTGATGAACCGTGTGTTGAATCCCCTGATTCTAATGCATGTGCTGATTGTACTGACACTGCTTTGTGCATAGAATGTTATGCAGGTTTATTCTTTTCAGGAAACGTAGAAAATGAGGATCAGGAGGATCAGGAGGACATCTGCTTCACCATGCTTGAGGACGATGAAGAACCTTTGGAAGTAGATGATTCAATTAAATCAAATGCATGTGTTGAGAGTGATGGGGTGGATGAATTGAGTGCTGAATTTCCAGACATTCGGACCTTTACTGATTCAGTTTATTGTGATATATGTATTGACTCTACTAACACTAACCTTTGTGTGGTGTGTGCTGAAATTTCTGCATGTATAGCAGGTGATTCCCTTGTTAGTGCAGTGAATGAAGAAAATGCAGAAATTGAAGCAGCACCGGAGACACCAGTGTCCTATTTGCCACCTCCCCCTGAGAAGCCACCAGTGATGGAGTTTGAGCCTTTGGATTTTGCACCATGGCCAGTTCAAGGGGTTGAACCCCAATTTTATTGGGGAGACTTTGTTGAGAAGAAGGTCATCTGTGACCCAAGAGGGAGTGAGAAGTCCGCCGCACTGGGCAGAGTTACCATAATTATCAAGCGCTCACTCCCATATCAAGGCTGCAAATTAGGGAAGCATGGAACAAGCTTCCGTCCTTTGGCTACCACGTGGGCCTTATGCTACAGACAGTGGGATCCTGGTGGAACCGCCTCAATGAGTTTTCTTAACCCTTTCTCCTTTTAAATTTTCTTTTTCCTTGCTTTATTTGTTTTGTTTTCAATAAAGCTCCTGAATAATTTGAGAAGCTCAGGAGTTGTGTGTGAGTCTTGTGTCGGCAAGCTTGGTAGGTTCTGTTGATTTAGCACAGATTGATGGCATGATTTATGTTGATGATTCCCCCTAGGTTTCTGAAATTTGGAAATTGATCCCCACTTAAAAAAAAAAAAAACTTAACTTTGAGATATTTTGTTGTGATGGCATGATTTATGATAAGTTTGGGGTGATAAGGTGCACACACTACGGATAGAATCTCGATCAAACAATTTGCATGAATGTCCAGGTGAGGATTTGAGCCTCCAACATGTTTTTGATTGTGTGAATCACTTTCAAGTTGCACTTTTCCGAATTTGCTTGAATCTCTTCATGGTTTGCATGTCTATGTGTTTGCATCAAATGATTTAGGCAATTTTCTTTGAATTAGCTACTTGGCCTAAATTGAACCAGTCCCTAATGCATGTTCCCTAGTTAGCCCCTTTGAGCCTAATTAGCCTATTGTTTCATGATGACCTTATGTTATGAGCCTAAATCTGGAAAAACCATGTTAACCCGATCTTAGGATTAGGAGAGCATGGAAGCTTAGCAAGAGAATGGTTGCAAGAAACTAAGTTTGGGGTGGCTACAAGGATATGATGTGTTGTTGGGGATTATGAAAAAGGAAAAAAAAATGAAGGTTGGAGCCAAAGGGCAAAATAAATTTTAAAAAAAAAATGCAAAATGTCAAGAAGGGTATTACAAGAAAAGGGTTGTAGCCACCCAAGGCAAAAAGAAGAATAAGAAAAGGAACTTGAGTAGGGAATTCAATGTGTAAACAGCTTCATGCTCTCTTAGTTCCTAGGGACTTCAGCACAGTACCTTTGTATATCCTTCCCTTAGCCAGGCCCCATTACAACCTTGAAAGACCTTTTGATGTTGCATGCATGTTTTCCGTGGGAACCATTTTGAGATGAAAATCAAATTCATGGGAAGTGCTCTTTAAAGTGAAACTGAGTGAAATGTTGTCAGCCTAGACAAACTGAGAGATTGAGTGAACACTAAACCCCTTTGTGAGGAAGGCGATTGTTTGAATTTGGTGATCTCCCTCTTGTGTGTAACTTAGATCTCCTACTTAGATTAATGATTGTTTGATTGATGAAATTCTCAGATGTTCAGAATAAATGATTGTGGGGATTACATTGTTGAAAAGGGGGGAACATTGAAGGAAAATTGTTTTGATGAATTGCTTGAAATTTGTGCGGAATTGGTTTAAATCCTTCTAGCTTGCCAAGTCTTGAGTCGTTTTGAGTTTTAGTTTGCTTGGGGACAAGCAAAGTTCAAGTATGGGGTATTTTGATAAGCCTCTGGCTCATCTAGTTTTATGACTAGTATGACCGTGGTTTTGTGCCAATTATATCTCGTTTTCACCCAAATTAGGCTTGATTGTCCTCAAGCAAGGTTTTGAGTCCCTTAAGTAGTTTTAGGGTTATTTAGTCAGTTTTTGAGTCAAATAAAGCACTTATGGCTATTTCATGTTTTCAGGTTGACTTAGAGTCCAAGGAATGAAGGAAACAATGGAAATTGCAATCTGGAAACACTCGCCACGCGAGCAGATACTCGCCCCGCGAGAGTGAGGACCAGCCAGTGCCATAAAAGTCATGTTCTCTGCCGCTCGCCCGCGAGCTATTGCTCGCCTCGCGAGCCTCGAAGTCAGCAAGCATTACGGTCATCCCGTGACACCCATCACGGGCGTGAAGAGAAACCCCGAAGACAGAGACCATCACGGCCTGGCCGTGATGAAGGTCACGCCATGACAGATAAGCACCAAGACAGAGACCATCACGGTCTGGCCGTGATAGGCATCACGGCTGTGACAAACCCAGGTTTTGAAGACTCGCCTCGCGAGAATCACGCTCGCCTCACGAGAATACAAATTCAAGAAGGCGCCATTTTAATATTCGCCTCGCGAGATCGCGTAGATTTCGAAAGTTATAAATAGTTGTTTAGGCGGAAAATGATCGATCATCTTTTGCTAATCCTTGTTTTCGAATTTCTCTGGTAGTATTGCGTTATTGATTCAGAACTAAACTCACTAGGTTGATCTCTGCATGTCGGTTTCCGCCAACACTTGAGGTCTTGTAATTTCTGATTTAATTCTCTTCTCTCTTTCAATGCTATTCGTTATTCTCTGTTTGCTTAATTCAGTTTGTATCGAATTAGTGTTGATTTATTTTTGATGATTTTATATTCCTAAACTTAATCGCGTTTGCTTAATTCGCGTGCGTTCAATTCGTGTTTGCTTAATTCACGAAGGGCTTCATCCGTTTGCTTAATTCGGAATTAGGAATATATGTCCCGTAGCGTCGGTTTCGCTTGTTAATCGATGCTACAATCGAAAAGGGATTAGACTCCGCTTAGGGCATGGAATTACATGAACCGATGATAGTGGGAAACGAAACAGCAGATTGATCATCTTAGTCTTACTTGATAATCACGTAATTTGCTCTGTTTTTATGCTCTGTTTTCATTCTGTTTTCCAATCAATTTCAAACCAAACACCCCCCCAAGAAAACTGATTTTCTGCGATAATAGCACTACAAGAGTCCTTGTGATACGATACCCGAGTTGTCGCACACTAAACTACATTTTTACTAACCGCTCATCTTTTGACGCGTGCGCGACAGCGCGTCAGTGCTCAATAGGACGTATTCGACGATTGGATTAATTACTTACTAGGTCTCATAATCCTAATCTCGAATTTGGTTAATTCTTGTTCCCTATAAGGTTGCACTAATCTCCTAAATTCAATGTCGTGCTCATTATTCGATTAGTGATTCCAATCCAAGTTCTAAAACGCGAATCTCCGTTCGGCCTCAAACACGTTTAACTAGTTAATCACGCAAAACATATGATCAACGCCATCAAATCAGAATTGGAAAACAAGAATTGAATTAAAGGAGAGAAAAACATACATCACATCGGATCTACACCGTCATGGGTGGCTTCATTGATCCCTCGGACGAAGGAATTAGTTCCTCATGCTCATAGACAAACACTCGGACATAATCACCATCGTAAAATAAAACAAAAGAAAAAGGGAGACACAGCTCCAAAGAGAAACAAGGATTCGTAACTACTGATCTAAACTAGTGGAAAAACCTCCCTCCAAAACTGCTTTTTTTAATTCTGATCTGAGACAGCCTTTAAATAAGGATTCTGTTTCTCGCCCGCTCGCGGGGCGAGCTTACTCTCGCGACGCGAATTTTAGTTTGGCGCGCATTCAAATCTTGGATCTCGCGGGGCGATCGTCTATTCGCGAGGCGAATTGCAGTTTTGGCTCCATCCTGAGTTTGAATGATCGCGTGGCGAATTGTGATTGGCGAGGCGAGTCTCCAAACCCTAATCTGTCACAGCCGTGATATTCACCACGGCTAGGCCGTGATGGTCTCTGTCTTCCAGGGTCTTCAGGATCTCGCGAGGCGAGACACCTCTCGCGGGGCGAGACTTCAATTCTAGGCTGTAACCTTCATCACGGCTAGGCCGTGATTGTCTCTGACTTCCAGGTCTTCATGTTTCGCGGGGCGAGAATATTTTAGCGGGGCGAGCCAGAAGTGATGACTTTTGCTGCTTTGTTGACCTTCAGGCTCGCGGGGCGATCATCCACTCGCGAGGCGAGTGTCTCCAGACTTGCAATTTCCACTGCTTTTTGACTTTCCTTGACTCCCGGAGCTTCACCTATTGACCTGAAAACACCAAAAGCAACCAAAAGCATAATTCTATCCAAAATAAGCTAAAAACTACAAAAAAACGCAAAACGAGTCAAAGTCCAACTTAGGAACAAAACAAGGTAAATTTGGGCGAAAACGAGAGTGAACTCGACTAATTGGCACATAAACCCTAGTTCATCTAGTCATAAAACTAGATAAGCCAGAGGCTTATCACATATCCTGGTGCTGATACTCCTTTTGAATTAAAATCTGGTTTCATTCACTTGTTGCCAAAGTTTAGTGGTCTTGCAGGTGAGGATCCACACAAGCACTTGAAGGAATTCCAGGTCGTCTGCTCCACAACCTTGAGATCAGAGGGAGTAACTGAGGATAACATCAAGCTGAAAGCTTTTCCGTTCTCACTCCAGGGCGCTGCAAAGGATTGGCTGTTATATCTTGAGCCAAACTCTATTACCACCTGGAATGATTTGAAGAAGGTTTTCTTAGAGAAATATTTTCCTGCCTCCAGAGCTGCGTCAATCAGGAAAGAAATATGTGGCATCAGACAAGGAAATGAGTCATTGGCTGAATATTGGGAGAGATTCAAGCATTTGGTATCCAGTTGCCCTCAGCATCAGATTTCTGAGCAACTTCTTATCCAGTATTTTTATGAAGGGTTACTACCGATGGATAGAAAAATTTTGGATGTTGCTAGTGGGGGAGCACTTGTTGATAAGACTCCAGCTGCTGCCAAGCAACTAATTGAAAATATGTCACTGAATTCCCAGCAGTTTACAACCAGAAGAAATTCTGTTGAGACAAGAGGTGTGCATGAGGTCCATAGCTCTTCGTCCAACCAGGCCCTTGAGAATATAATGGATGAGCCCTCACTTCTTTTGTAAGGCAATTGGCAATAGATAGGGTTCAGCCTGCAAGGTTGTGTGGCATGTGCAACTCTCCTGAGCACCCGTATGATTCATGCCCCATTCCAAAGGAAGAGTTAGTCACTGATTTGTCTCAGGCTTATGCAGTCCATCCTTACAATCAAGGCAACAGTCAGAACCGGTACAACACTCCAGACCTCTCCACAAATAGGTACCATCCCAACTGGAGGAATCATCCTAACCTTCGGTATGGGAACTCATCACAACAACAACCGATGGCAGTACCACAGAACCCTCCTCAAGTGACCACTTCTGCACCTTCCGGACCTTCACTAGAGGACATGTTCAAACAAATGGCATCACAAATGACTGCACAAATGACTGCACTTTTCCAGCAGCAAGTCGGACAGTTCCAGGCCTCACAGGCACAGTTTCAGCAGCGAACCGATGCTAGCATTCAGGCTTTGCAGACACAGGTTGGACAGCTTGCCACTTCCATAAATAACATACAGCAAGCTCAAGGGACAACCCAGCTGCCTGCACAAACAGTGATGAATCCCAATGCCTCCAATCCTAATGTGAGTGCCATTTCTCTGAGATCTGGAAAAGTTGTTGAGGCAGCCTCTGGAAAAATTGAAGAAAATGTTGAGGTAACTCCTGAGCCTTCAGTTGATGTTGAAGCTGAGAAAGTGTACATACCACCGATCCCCTTCCCACACAGAGTACATAAAAATAAGAAGATTGGTGGTGAAGACAAGGAGAAGGAAATTCTAGATGTGTTCAGAAAGGTGGCTGTAAATATTCCTCTTCTAGATGTGATCAAGCAGGTGCCCAAGTATGCTAAATTTCTGAAGGATCTATGCACCAACAAGAGGAAGTTGAAGGGTAATGAGAGAGTTAATTTGGGAAGAAGTGTTTCAGCTCTTATCCAGTCTAAGCCTGCACCAGAAAGAGTCACTGTCTCAGCCCCTACTCAGGCACTACCACAGAAGTGCAAGGATCCGGGCACTTTTACTATTCCATGCACTATTGGGGACAGAAAGTTTGAAAATTGCATGTTGGATTTGGGAGCCTCCATAAATGTCATGCCCACCTCTATTTTCAATAACCTTGATCTTGGTCCCTTGCAGTATACAGGTCTCACCATCCAGTTGGCCAACAGGACCAGTTCCCGCCCCATGGGAATGGTAGAAGATGTACTGGTACAAGTTGATGATTTGATTTTCCCTGCTGACTTCTACATCCTGGACATGGCAGGAGAGACACATTCCAGCAGATCACCAATAATCCTGGGCAGACCATTCGTGAAGACAGCCAAGACTAAGATTGATGTTAATGATGGGACCATGTCTATGGAGTTTGGTGATATTGTGGCAAAGTTCAACATCTTTGGTGCTATGAAACATCCATTGGAGGAGCACTCTGTTTTCCAATTAGAGTTGCTTTCTAAGATTATTGAGGACACCCATGAGGACTTGATTTCTGATTTTCCATTTATTTCTGGATTTGATAATATATATTCATGTACTAACTGTACTGACACTAACCCGTGTGTTGTTTGTGCTGAGTTTCTTGATTCAACTTTGCAGGGTGATAGTGAGAGTGATGCTGTCTGTTCAGCAGAAGTCCTTGACATCATGGCTACTCCAAATGTACCATCCATTGAGCAGCCACCCTCCTTAGAGCTCAAGCCACTTCCTGGGAACCTGAAGTATGCCTACTTGGAGACAAATGAAAAACTTCCAGTCATTATTTCCTCCAGCCTTGACTCTGACCAGGAAGCAAAACTATTGGAGGTTCTGAAGAAGCACAAGAAGGCTATTGGGTGGACCTTGGCTGACATCACAGGAATTAGCCCCTCCAGATGTATGCACAAGATTCTGTTGGAGGATGGGGCTAAACCAGTTAGACAGGCCCAAAGGCGACTCAGTCCATTGATTCTGGATGTGGTGAAGAAAGAGGTGACTAAACTTTTGCAAGCAGGTATCATATACCCCATCTCTGATAGTACTTGGGTAAGTCCAGTGCAAGTTGTACCCAAGAAGTCCGGCCTCACTGTGGTAAGAAATGATAATAATGAGCTTGTACCCACTAGAGTCCAGAATAGTCAAGTAGTCTGTATAGATTATAGGAAGTTGAACCAGGCCACCAGAAAGGATCACTTTCCTTTGCCGTTCATAGATCAGATGCTGGAACGGCTGGCTGGTAAATCTCATTACTGTTTTCTTGATGGCTTTTCCGGGTATTTCCAGATCCATATTGCCCCTGAGGATGAGGAAAAGACCACTTTCACTTGCCCCTTCGGCACGTTTGCCTATAGGAGGATGCCATTTGGTCTTTGCAATGCTCCTGGCACCTTCCAAAGATGCATGCTTAGCATTTTTACTGAATTTATTGAAAATTGCATGGAGGTGTTCATGGATGATTTCAGTGTATATGGCTCCTCATTTGATGCATGTCTGCATAGTCTGAGTTTAGTTCTAGAAAGATGCATTGAGACTGATCTGATTCTGAACTATGAAAAATGTCACTTTATGATAGAACAGGGGATTGTTTTGGGTCATGTTATTTCTAAAGAGGGTATTTCAGTAGATCCTGCAAAAATTGATGTGATTTCTTCATTACCTTACCCATCTTGCGTACGCAAGATCCGTTCTTTTCTTGGCCATGCAGGTTTCTACAGGCGCTTCATTAAGGACTTCAGCAAGATAGCCCTGCCATTGTCAAACCTGCTGAAGAATGATGCCTTGTTCCATTTTGATGACAACTGCAAGAAGGCATTTGACTACCTGAAAAGAGAATTGACCTCTACCCCCGTCATCCAGCCCCCTGACTGGACCCTCCCTTTTGAACTCATGTGTGATGCTTCTAATTTTGCTGTGGGAGCGGTTCTAGCACAAAGTATGGGCAAGGCTGCCCATGTCATTCATTATGCTTCTAGAACATTAGATGCTGCACAATCAAATTACACCACCACTGAGAAAGAACTGCTAGCTGTTGTTTTTGCACTTGATAAATTTAGGTCATATTTGCTAGGTTCAAGAGTTATTGTTTTCACTGACCATGCTGCTTTGAACTACCTGTTAAAGAAACCAGAAGCGAAGCCAAGACTGATCCGGTGGATGCTTTTTCTCCAAGAGTTCAATGTGGAGATAAAAGACAGGAGTGGAGCTGAAAATTTGGTAGCCGATCACTTGAGCCAAATAGCAAGGGATGAGGATCCTTCTCCCATCCAAGATGATTTTCCTGATGAGCGACTTCTACATCTGTATGGGGTAACACCATGGTTTGCTGACATTGTTAACTTTCTTGTTGCTGGTGTTGTTCCTGCAGGTACAAGTAGATCCAAGTTCCACAAGCTCAAGAGTGATTCAAAGTACTATGTGTGGGATGATTCGTACCTTTGGAAGTTTTACAGTGATCAGGTGATTCGGAGGTGTGTCCCCGATTATGAGACAGAGTCCATCTTGCACTTCTCTCATGCCTCTCAAGTTGGAGGACACTTTGGACCACAGAGGACGGCAAGAAAAGTCCTGGATTCTGGGTTCTACTGGCCCACAATTTTTAGAGATGCCTATGAGGTCTACAAGAATTGCAAAGAATGTCAAACAACAGGCCCTGCCATCACTCGTAGGAGTGAGATGCCTCAGCAGCCCATGCTTTTTTGTGAGGTTTTTGATGTGTGGGGAATCGACTTTATGGGTCCTTTCCCTGCTTCTTTTGGTTTTCTGTACATTCTTTTGGCTGTTGACTATGTTTCAAAGTGGATGGAAGCAATCCCCACTAGGACTAACGATGCTAAAGTTGTTTCAAAATTTGTTAGGTCCAACATTTTTTGCAGGTTTGGCATACCTCGGGCTATTATCAGTGACTAGGGCACTCACTTCTGCAACCGGACCATGGAAGCCTTACTCAGGAAATATGGAGTTGTGCATAGAGTTTCCACTGCTTATCATCCCCAGACCAATGGCCAGGCTGAGATATCAAACAGGGAGATCAAGCAGATTTTAGAGAGAACGGTGCAGCCGAATAGAAAGGAATGGAGCCGCCGTCTGGAAGACGCACTGTGGGCTCAGAGGACTGCTTTCAAGACGCCAATAGGAATGTCCCCCTTTCGGCTTGTATTTGGTAAGGCATGTCATCTCCCGGTGAAAGTTGAACACCGTGCATATTGGGCAGTCAAGTGTTGTAACTTGGAAATGAAGAAAGCTGGTATTGAAAGGAAACTTCAGTTGCAGCAGCTTGAGGAGCTTAGGCTAGAAGCCTATGAAAGCTCCCGGATTTACAAAGAGAAAACAAAACTTTTTCATTATAGGATGCTTGCTAGAAAATAATTTTCTGTGGGTCAACAGGCCTTACTGTTTAATTCCCGCCTGAAATTGATGGCTGGGAAACTTAGGTCCAAATGGGATGGCCCCTTTGTTGTTACTAACGTTTTTCCTTATGGTGCAGTAGAGATTAAAAGTGCAGGTACCAACAAGTCCTTCAAGGTTAACGGGCAGAGGCTGAAGCCATTCCATGGTGTGGCTGCTGGTGTTCTTGCGGATGCTAATGTTGAGGAGTTCTCCTTGGAAGCTCCCACCTACACTGCCACTTGATCAGGGAGTACCCTTTCCTTTCCCTCACACTGATTTTATAGTTATGTTGTTCATTGGGGACAATGTATGTTTTAAGTGTGGGGGAGGGAACTAGTTGTAGTTTTGTTTTGTCTTGTTTTTTTCTTTTAGCTCTTGAATAAATTGTGTTGAGTCTTATGTTGGCAAGTTTGATTGATTTTGATGATTTTGCACAGATTGATTGCATGATTTATGTGATGATTCCCCCTAGGTAGAAAAAAATTTTGCATTTGAAAATTGATCCCCATGTGATTGAAAACTGCACTTTGAGATTTTGTTGTGATGGCATGATTTATGATAAGTTTGGGGTGAAGGGAAGCACACACTAGGGATAGAATCTCTGTCAAACAATTTGAAAAAAAAAATGTCCAGGTGAGGATTTGAGCCTCCAACATGTTTTTGACTGTGAGAATCACTTTTGGATTGCACTTTCCCGAATTTGCTTGAATCTCTTTATGGTTTGCATGTTTATGTGTGTGTAGCAAATGATTTAGGCATTTTCTTTGTAAATAACTACTTAGCCTAAATTGAACCAATTCCTAATGCATGTTCCTTAGCTAGCCCCTTTGAGCCTGATTAGCCTGTTAATTCTTGTTAACCTATGTTACAAGCTAAAATCTGAAAAAAAAAAAAAAACCATGTTAACCCAATCTTAGGATTAGGAGAGCATGGAATCTTAGCAAGTGAATGGTTGCAAGAAACTAAGTTTGGGGTGGCTACAAGGATTTGACATGTCATTCTGGATTGGAAAAAAAAAGAAACAAAAGAAACAAAGGAAAAAAAAAAGAGGAAAAAAAGAAAAGTGTAAAAATGTTAAAAAAAAAAGAAAGAAAAGAAAAAAAGAAAAAAAAAGTATTAGAATAAAAAGGTTGTAGTCACCCAAAGCATAAAGAAAAATGAAAAAGGAACTTGAGTGGAATTTCAATGTTTTGAAGTGTTTCATGCTCTCTTAGTTCCTAGGGTCTTCAGCCTAGTACCCTTGTATATCCTACCCTTAGCCAGGCCCCATTACAACCATAAAAGACCTTTTGATGTTGCATGCATGTTTCCTGTGGGAACCATTTTGAGATGAAAATCAAATTTATGGGAAGTGCTTCTGAAAGGTGAATTGAGTGAAATGTTGTTAGCCTGACAAACTGAGCGATTGAGTGAAACACTAAATGCCCTTGTGAGGAAGGCGATTATTTGAATTTGGTGATCTCCCTCTTGTGTGTAACTTAGATCCCTTGCTTAGATTACTGATTGTTTGAATGACTAATTTCTCAATTGTTCAGAATAAATGATTTTGGGGTTTGCTTTGTTGAGAGGGGGGACATTGAAGAAAACTGTTTTGATATATTGCTTGAAATTTGTGCAAGGTTGATTGAATCTTTTAAGCTTGCCATGTCTTGAGTCTTTTTGATTTTTGAGTTGTAGTTTGCTTGGGGACAAGCAAAGTTTAAGTTTGGGGTATTTTGATAAGCCTCTGGCTCATCTAGTTTTATGGCTAGTATGACCAGGGTTTTGTGCTAATTATATCTCATTTTCACCCAAATTAGATTAGATTGTCCTCAAGCAAGGTTTTGAGTCTCTAAAGTAGTTTTAGGATAATTTAGCCAGTTTTGAGTCAAATAAAGCACTTATGGCTATTTTATTGTTTTCAGGTTAAGTTAGAAGCCAAGGGAATAAAGAAACAGAGGAAATTTCAAGTCTGGAGGTGTTCGCCTCATGAGAGTCTTCTCGCCTCGCGAACCTGAAAGCCAGCTGAACAGTAAAAATGTCATCCTCTCTGGTTCGCCCCGCGAACAACACCTCGCCTCGCGACCCTGATAGCTGATGTTCCCGGAGAAATGCAACCCGTTCTGTGTCGCCTCGCGGATCCATGTCTCGCCTCGCGAGACTGAAGACCAGAAGCCATGACTTTTCCATTCCTCGCCACGCGAGCAGTACTTCGCCCCGCGAGAAGACCAAACGTTGCAGACTCTTCATGATATTCGCCTCGCGAATGAGGGTTCGCCTCGCGAGTGGGCTCAGTTTCTGAATAGTATAAATTGTTGTTCTGGACAGATTGGAGGGACTTTTGCTTCTCCATTGTTTTTACATTTTTTTGTGTGTTTCGTTTTTTTACATGGAGAACTAATTTTCTTAGATTAATCTATTGTAATCGATTTCCACTACACTTGAGGTTCTTGTAATTCCTGTTTTGTATGCTTTTCCCTTTTCAATGCCATGCTATATATTTTCTGTTTGCTTAATTTAGGAGTATATTGTGTTGTGTTGATTTATTTTCGGTGATGTTATGTTCCTATATTTAATCGCGTTTGCTTAATTCGCGTGTGTTCAATTCGTGTTTGCTTAGTTCACGAAGGGCTTAACCCCGTTTGCTTAATTCGGGAATAGGAACATATATCTGTAGTAGTGATTTCGCTTGTAAATTGTTGCTACAACCGGGAGGGGATTAGAATCTGCTTAGGGCTTGGAATTTGCATGAACCGATGATAGTTGGGAAATCGAGAACAGTAGATTAATCATTTTTAGCTATTTGATAATCTTTTTAAACTGCTCTGTTTTATTGTTCTGTTATTGCTTGTTTTCTTAGTTGCATTCAAATCCAACCCCCCCCCCCCCCCCCCCAAAAAAAAAAAAACTGAATTTTGTGGTAAATAACAAGTCTAGAGTCCTTGTGAGACGACATCCGAGTTGTCGCCCTAAACTACATTTTTATAAACCGCTCGTTCTTTTTGGCGCGTGCACGACAGCGCGACCACATTGCATGTTTTAGTTTCCGTTGGACGAGTAGGTCTTCCACTGCATGTTTTAGTTTCTGTTGGACGAGTAGGTCTTCCATCGCATTATAACTTTCTGTTGGACGAGTAGGTCTTCCATTGTATGTTTAACTTTCTGTTGGACGAGTAGGTCTTCCATTGCATGTTTTAGTTTCTGTTGGACGAGTAGGTTTTCCATTGCATTTTAACTTTCCGTTGGACGAGTAGGTCTTCCATTGCATGTTTTAGTTTCTATTGGACGAGTAGGTCTTCCATTGCATGTTTTAGTTTCTGTTGGACGAGTAGGTCTTCCATTGCATTTTAACTATTTGTTGGACGAGTAGGTCTTCCATTGCATGTTTAACATTCTGTTGGACGAGCAGGTCTTCCATTGCATGTTTTAGTTTCTGTTGGACGAGTAGGTCTTCCATTGCATTTTAACTTTCTGTTGGACGAGTAGGTCTTTCATTGTATGTTTAACTTTCTGTTGGACGAGTAGGTCTTCCATTGAATTTTAACTTTCTGTTGGACGAGTAGGTATTCCATTGCATTTTAGTTTCTGTTGGACGAGTAGGTCTTCCATTACATTTTAACTTTCTGTTGGACGAGTAGGTCTTCCATTGCATGTTTTAGTTTCTGTTGGACGAGTAGGTCTTCCATTTGGGTGATGTGGGTAGAAATATGCCATAGGAATCGTATGTGACTATCTCAGGGAGTCGTTGGTCTTAATAAATTTATTAATAATTAACCATTATAGAAATATAGTTGGTGAAGGGTTAAGGGGTGATTGTTATGGTAATCGAGAGACACAATAGGATATTTAGGACCATTGACAAAAAGAGAGGGTTAGAAATTAGGATTGATCCATGTCGTAGGGTTAAGTCTCCATGCCTTCCCTAAACGTAATCGACTTCCGAACCCAAAGCTTTTTTTTTTCTTAAAGGGTTTTCCAATTTTCCCGAGATTAAATAAAGTGCCTCAAAAAATACAAATATTAATATATATATATATAATTAAAATAAATTGTAATAGAAAAGTAAAAAACTTATTTATACATTATATCTTAAATATTCAACTAATAAAACTTTAGAGAAATGTTTTTTTACACCTGAAGACAACACCTCCAGCCGACACCCGCTACTGTAGCGCTACTGTAGCTTTTTTTAAAAAAATTTTTAGCTTTTTTGTATACTAACATTTTTTTTTGTTAATTACGTAAAAATATTTGGTTAATCCGGTACAAATATCTGGCTAATTCAGTTCATTATATGGCTAATGGGTTATCCTGAAGCATACAATCATTTTCCACAACCATGTAAATATTTGGTTAATCACGTGCAAATATCTGGCTAATTCAGTTCATTATATGGCTAATGGGTCATCCTGAAGCATACAATCATTTTCCACAATCATGTAAATATTTGGTTAATCACGTGCAAATATCTGGTTAATTTAGTTCATTATATGGTCAATGCATCATCCTGAAGCTTACAATCATTTTCCACAACCATGTAAATATTTGGTTAATCACGTGCAAATATCTAGTTAATTCAGTTTATTATATGGCTAATGGGTCATCCTAAGCTTACAATCATTTTCTACAAACATGTAAATATATGGTTAATCACGTGTAAATATTTGGTTAATTCAGTTCATTATATGGTTAATAGGTCACCTTGAAGCTTACAATCATTTTTCACAACCATATAAATATATGGTTAATCACGTGCCAATATCTGATTAATTCAGTTCATTATATGGTTAATTTGTGTGGAAAATTATTGTAAGCTTCAGAATGACCCATTAACCATATAATAAATTGAATTAATCGGATATTTGACGCGATTAACCAAATATTTGATCGGGCAAGGATGACCAAACTAGGCCATGTTGTGTTAATTAGACTAAGTTGACTAAATTGGACTAAATGAGTTTATCGGGCCAAACTGAGTTAACCGATGAGCTAATTGGGTCAAGATGACTCAGTCGTGTAAAGATGACCTAATCAAGCCAAGATGACCTAATCGAAACAAGATGACCTAATTGGGCCATGTTGACTAAATTGGACCCAATCAATTAATTGGCCCAAATTGATTTAATTGGGCCAAGATGAGCTAATTAGGCCAAAATGACTTGATCGAGCAAGGATGACCAAACTGGGCCAAGTTGTGTATTGGACATAGATGAGCTAATTAGGCCAAAACAAGTTAATCGGGCAAGGATGACCAAACTGGGTCAAGTTGTGTATTGGGCATAAACGAGCTAATTAGGCCAAAACGAGTTGATCGAGCAAGGATGACCAAACTGGGCCAAGTTATGTTAATCAGACCAAGTTGACTAAATTGGACTAAATGAGTTAATTGGGCCAAACTGAGTTAATCGAGACAAGTTGAGCTAATTGGGTCAAGATAACTCGGTCGTGCAAAGATGACCTAATCGAACCAAATTGATTTAATTGGGCCATGTTGACTAAATTGGACCCAATTCAGTTAATTGAGCCCAGTTGACTAAATTCGGCCAAGAAAACTTAATCAGGTAGATATGTCCCAATCGAGCCAAGATCACCTAATCGAACCAAGATGACCTAATTGGGCCAAGTTGAGTAAATTGGGTCAATTTGACTTAATTGGGCCAAGTTGTGTTAATAGGGCCAATATAACCTAATTGAGCCAACATGACCTAAGCGTGCAAAGATGACCTATCGAGATACCATGCGATCGACGTAGTCGGGGCGAGCTGAGTTAATCGAGCCAAGTTGACTAATATCAATAAAAAAGTTCATGTATTGGGTTCGATCCCGACGGGCTTACTACATGTTATTTTCATTTAAGAATTTTTTAACAAAACAATCGTAATTTTTTTAAAATATGAATAGAGGAAAAGCTGCGACTTGATCTCGTCCCTAAACGTTATTCAACATGGGGCGCCAACCACTGAGCCGGTTATAGAGTAGATGTCATTCATAATCATTTTTATATATTTAGGGCTCGTTTGGTGGTCAGGATAAGATATGGGCGGATAAGATAAGAGAGCGAGATAGGAGTATGATATGATATAAACAGGATAAGCTGTTATGCTATCCGACGTTTGGTGTTCACCAGATAATCAACTGGATAGCATTATAATTTTAGTATGAATTTTAAAATTTTCGATTTTTTTCTAAATGTTTTCATATTTTATTAATTTTTTAGAAATTATATAAAAAAACCAAATTATCCTTGTGATAAAATTACATATAATATTTTAAATTTTAAAATATTGTTTAACTTAAATTCATTTTTTTTATAATTTTAAATATTCATTTTTAGTTTTTACTTTACATATAGTTAAATTATTAGATTAATTTTTATATTTTTTTTAGTTTTTTAAAATAATATAAAATAACAGAATTAGTCTTATGACAAAATAAAATTAATTTTAAAGTTAATTTTTAATATTTTTATTATTTAAAATATGTTATATTTTATTATACTTTAATTATTTTATATATAAAATATTTTTATATTTTATTATACTTTAAATCATCCCATCCTATCCTGATGTGTTCTAACCTAGCCCTCCTTTGAGGATATAATTTTAACTAGATGAACATGATATGATAGGTGACATGATTGCTTTATCCTATTTTATTGGCTCACCAAACAATAGTTTCAAACAAGATATGATAGCTTATCATATCCTGTCTCTCTTATCTTGATCACCAAACGAACCATTAAAGTCTATCTTATGTGGTAGTGATGTGAGTTCATTATTTTTTTCCTGATATGAAAAATTTAGGGTGAGGAGATGGTGCCCCGGTCCAAGGCATGGAAAACCTTCGGGCTCTATGAGAACTTACAAAGGGATTTACATTTACCTCACCCCAAGGAGACTAATGGAGGCTCAAACCTGCAATATGTCAGATATGAGACCTTGTCATGCTCTACTAGACCAATCCCTTGAGATTGATATGAGTTCATTAATTGAGATGACTTGACAAATCAGGTCATATAGAAAGTGTAAAAGTTATACTAAAATTATCGATGACACCAGAGAATTCATCATAGAAATATTAGTAGAAATTATAATTATAACTAAACATGTAGGTAACGTTTGTTTTTATACTTTTTATTTTTTAAACCCAATTAACGGTTACAAATTTACTTGCAACATCTGAGTCCCGTGCCAGTTGGAAAAATTCGAAGACTAAGTTTTATTTCCATCCAATTGTAGTCCTTTCCATTTATTTCCATCGCATTGATGATGACAGGTGACAAGCACAATACAGCAGGGACAAAAAAATTATGTCAAAAAACTATTTACCGAGGAAAAAACCTTTCAACCGGTTTGTTTTACAAAAAAAATGAAAATGGAACCAAGTTTACCGGTTACTGGCTGCGACAGTTATTTTTTCAATGGAGTATGCATCCTCCGCTCATAGGAGTGAGGATTGAAGACTTGCCCCTAAAGTATGTATGCTACAACGTTGCTGAACCCACCTTCATGGCTTTTTGATCAAATTGGGTTTCTTTTAGAAACTATTTATCAGTTTAGGGTTGTTCTGAAACTATTTACCAATAGGGGGTCCTTTTGGACACGTGGCATTTTTTTTTTCACTCTGACGGGTCAAAGGCGCCAGTCAGACTGGCGCCTTCCAAGTCAAAGGCGCCAGTCAAACTAGCGCCTTCCAAGTCAAAGGCGTCAGTTCCTTCAAAGGCGTCAGTCAGACTGGCGCCTACCAGTATTTAAAAAAAAAGACAATTGATAGCAATAATAAGAGGTATAAAAAAATAATAGTAATAATAATTTACACCAATAAGTATTCATTAGTTATTACAGTAGTAAAATTTTTTTTACCTTTTAATAGCATTAATGTCATCGTTACTCCCTATACTTATAGTATAATTTTTTTAGCAGTGTTCCTTTAAAATTGCTTGTAACTTTCTTTTAATTTTTACAAGGTAAATTTTCTTTTTACTACTGTAATAATTGATGAATATTTATTGGTGTAAATTGTTATTGCTATTATTTTTTTATGACTCTTGTGATATTATTTGCTACTAGATATTAGAGGATTTTTTTTATTACCTCTTATTGTTTTAAATAGATATTTTATCATTAATGTCATCGTTACTCCCTATACTTATAGTATAATATTTTTTAGCAGCGTTCCTTTAAAATTGATGGTAACTTTATTTTAATTCTTACAAGGTAAATTTTTTTTACTACTATAATAATTGATGAATATTTATTGGTGTAAATTGTTATTGCTATTATTTTTTTATGATTCTTGTGATATTATTTGCTACTTGTTATTATGAGATTTTTTTATTGCCTCTTGTTGTTTTAAATGGCTTTTTGACCAAAATGGGTTTCTTTTAGAAACTATTTATCAGTAGCAAGTAGCAAATAATATCACAAGAGGCATAAAAAAATAATAGCAATAACAATTTACACCAATAAATATTCATCAATTATTACAGTAGTAAAAAAAATTACCTTGTAAGACTTAAAAGAAAGTTACCTGCAATTTTAGAAGGAACACTGCTATAAAAAAAATTATACTATAAGTATAGGGAGTAACGATGACATTAATGATAAAGTATTTATTTAAAACAACAAGAGACAATAAAAAAATCCCCTAATAACAAGTAGCAAATAATATCACAAGAGTCATAAAAAAATAATAGCAATAACAATTTACACCAATAAATATTCATCAATTATTACAATAGTTAAAAAAAATTTACCTTGTAAGAATTAAAAAAAAATTACCTGTAATTTAGAAGGAACGCTGCTACAAAAAAATTATACTATAAGTATATGGAGTAACGGTGACATTAATGCTAAAGTATCTATTTAAAACAACAAGAGGCAATAAAAAAATCCCCTAATAACAAGTAGCAAATAATATCACAAGAGTCATAAAAAATAATAGCAATAACAATTTACACCAATAAATATTCATCAATTATTACAGTAGTAAAAAAATTTTACCTTGTAAGAATTATTAATTTTTTTTTACTACTATAATAATTGATGAATATTTATTGGTGTAAATTGTTATTACTATTATTTTTTTATACCTCTTATTATTGCTATCAATTGTCTTTTTTTTATAAATACTGGTAGGTGCCCGTCTGACTGACGCCTTTGAAGGCGCCAGTCAGACTGGCGCCTTACCCGTCAGAGTGAAAAAAAATAAAATATGTCACGTGTTTAAAAAGATCCCCTATTGATAAATAGCTTCAGAACAATCCTAAACTGATAAATAGTTTCTAACATGATCCTGTTTCATGCAAAACCCCACCTTCATTTTTCATGCCCGGAAAGTACTTAAAAAATATGTAAAGTGAGTAGTGTGCCTCTTGCTTTTCCTTTTTGTATCTATTCTTCATAACACATTATATAATTATTATGCTTAATTAAACAAAACTTGCAATTCTAAATGCCAGACTTACTCTCTTTTTTTTTTTTAGGGGAATCCTGTGGAACTTTGACATAACAA
This sequence comes from Sophora flavescens, assembly GCA_030762895.1. Classification (NCBI taxonomy): domain Eukaryota; kingdom Viridiplantae; phylum Streptophyta; class Magnoliopsida; order Fabales; family Fabaceae; genus Sophora; species Sophora flavescens. Next base: position 135,139,513 of record CM061070.1, on the reverse strand, counting down.
GATTATTGATTGATACAAATGTATATCACCATATTTATCTATGTATATTTACGTTATAATCTTGTGTTCCCCTAAATAATATTTCTGGCTTGCTGAATTTGGAGCAAATAGTCATGGATCTCCTTAACTTCACATTATAATATTTTGTATGGGTATCACCAGCTGGGGGTATGGAACTGGGCCCCCACTCCACCTAAAGGCAAGTTTTTTTTAAATACTTTTTTTATCTCCATATTAGGATATTTTTTAAATATTTAAAATATCTTTGGTCCTATTAAAACTATTAAATGAAAAAATAATATCATCTTCATCTTCATAAATCATAAACGTAATGGTAGAATCGGACCCTTCTTTTCCCGCCAAAAAAATATCACTGAAATTAATCTCTCTCAAAAGATTCAAGAACCTTCTAACCTCTAACAACCACGTAACAAACACCTCATAACCCCTTCACTGGCGCGCATAGCATATAAGTAAGACTTCTCTGCAATTCTCAGTTCAAATTTTCCATTCTCATTCACTCTCTGAAACTTGAATCACCACTCTCTTCTCTCTATTGCCATGGATAACTTTTTCGTGCGATTCTTCATGCTGCTCTTCGCCGCCATGCTCTGCGGCGCCAATGTCACCACTGCCACCAAAGGATTTGAAGCATCGTTCACTCCTTCAACGCCATCAGCACTGCAGCCAACACCACAAGATCTTCAAGAACGCTCGTTCTTCTCACATACCGCGCTTCTTCCTCCGATCCTCTCTCATCTCGGCTTCCACGAGCTAGCAAGGGCAGCTCCGTCACTCTCCGATACACCTCCACCGCCTCCTCCCCTGGACCGGTCCCTCAACCATCTTCGCTCCCTTCGACGCCTCCATCCGCACGTGCTACTCGTGCTCCATCCCCAACCTCCTTCGAGAGCACATCGTTCCAGGCCTCTTCACCATCGATTATCTCCGGAGGCTCGCTTTCGGCACCAAGATCGAGACCTTGAGTCCAGGCCGCTGCATCACCGTCACCTCCGATTCCGTCCATCGGAACACCAGCTCCGCCGCCACCGCGAAAATATTCATCGAAGGCGTGGAGATAACGCAGCCAGATCTCTTCAACAATGGCATGGTCGTCGTTCACTGCATTCACGGTTTCATCTCTCCGCTGTCTCCGTTTTCTTGCGACGTGGAGGGGATGACCTTGCTCTCGTTCCCGTTCCATCCTGATCACTGTTCCGGTCAGCATCTCCACACTCCCGGCGCCGGCGCCACCGCGCAGTCTGCTATCATGTGCCTCATGCTCCGCCACACCATGCTCACAAGGCTCGGCAACAACGGCTTCAGCATCCTCGCACTTATGTGGAGCTCGTTACTCTCAACAGCATGACAGTGTTCGCCGTGGATGACCTCTGCATCTTCTCCGGTGCGCACTCGTACATCAGCAACGTCATGTTCCACATCGTGCCTAACCGTTACCTCTCGATTGCGGATCTGGAGAAGCTTCCGGTGGGAACCACTCCACCAATGTTGGAGCGAGGGCAGATTCTGCTGATTAGAGGAGGAATGAGCTTGGCTCCAATGAGAATCAACCAGGAAGCTGAATTCACAGGAAGCTATGATTACGTCAAATTAGCACAAACCTGGCCATCAAGCTTCTATAGAAACAGCCATAAACCATGTTTGGGACGAATCCCATCCAAGTTTATGATACACGCATTTGGCCATCCAATTTCTCTGGGCCACAACCACGTGATTGCTCAACAACTTCACTTAACCCCGCTGATGTAAGTTTTCATCTCTTCTTAATCAATAAATGTAATGTTTAATTTTTTAAAAATTAAATATAAATAAATAAATAATATTTTGGATAAATAAATAAATAAATAAATAAAACATTTGGATGCAATATAGAATGACAAATTGTTTATAGATAGATAGATTCAAAAAATGATATTTTTTAATAGGGTATGACTTTTGGTTTTGGTCCCACGAGTGGACAACTCATGGAACATGTAACAGTGGTAATTAATGAATTTGAAAATTAACAGCAACACCCACAACAAGAGCAACAAAGAAGTATGACTGTATTGATTTGATACTGTAATGGAATATAAGAACCAGTGTTACTATGAAGAAGAACTATACTGTAACAGAAGAGAGTGACAGAGAAAAGGGGCTACTAGAGAGATAGAGAGAGAGAGACGGCTAAAAGGTGGAGGGAAGTTACATCACATTTTTCATGCCCCACTCTTTCCCCATTTCCACTATTTATTGTTTCATCACATAACCACCTAGCCTAGTATTGGCTTGCCTGACCCGATTCCCTCTCCTCACACCCATGTTCTCATGATTCTTGGTAACTAACTCTGCTGACTCATCAAAACCACCTGGCAGCTCCATTACATTGCCTTCCCCTTTAAGATGAATCTTGTCCTCAAGATTGAATTGAGGGTAATTTGCCTTGAGGACTTCGAAATCTTCCCATGTAGCAGCAGAGGCATCATTATCATCCCACACAACTAAGGCTTGTGGAACTTGTACAGATCCTCGTGACACCGGTAGGAGTCTTCAATATCTTGTTGTAGGTGACATAATAGGTCCCAATTCAGTAGTAGTTAATGGCAATGGCATATATGGTTCAGTAGCATTTCCTTTAAAAGGTTTCAACTGGGAAACATGAAACACTGAATGTATCTTGGCAGCCTCAGGGAGTTTAAGCTTGTAAGCTACAGACCCTATCTTCCCAATCACTTCGAAGGGCCCAAAGTACCTCATAGATAGTTTCTGACTCTTCCTTATTGCCACTGAATGTTGTCTATACGGTTGCAATTTAACCAACACCAAATCTCCTATTTCCAGTTGCACGTCCCTCCTCTTTTTATCAGCTTGAGCTTTCATACGTTGCTGAGCCTTGTTTAAATTTCCTTTCAGCTGCTGTAGTAAGCATTCCCTGTTTGCCAACTGCTCTACCACCTCTGCAGGGTCAGCATTGCTGTAATTTGGCCTCACTAGAGCAGGAGCTTCCCTGCCATATAATGCCTTGAAAGGCGTCATGCCCAAGCTAGTATGAAAAGCAGAATTATACCAATATTCAGCCCAAGCCAACACCATGAACCAGGACTTAGGATTGTCAAATGTAAAACATCGCAAATACATTTCTAAACATTTGTTAAGAATTTCAGATTGACCATCGGATTGTGGATGGTATGCCGAAGTCATAGCCAAGGTAGTGCCTTGAAGCTTAAAGAGATGTTGCCAAAAGGCACTAGTGAACACCCTATCTCTGTCAGAGACAATAGATCTCGGAATGCCATGTAATTTGACAATATGAGCCATGAATGCCTCAGCCACACTCTTACTATTATAGTCAGATTTCAATGGCACAAAGTGAGCATATTTAGATAGCCTATCAACAACTACCATAATAACAGTGCAGCCAAAAGAATTAGGGAGACCCGTTATGAAATCCATGGCTACATCCTCCCAAACTTGAGCTGGTATAGGCAAGGGTTGGAGTAAGCCAGCAGGTAATGTGTTGGAAGCCTTTGCTTGTTGGCAAATGGTGCAGCTTTGCACAAACTCTTTCACGTCTTCTTTCAATTGTGGCCAGTAGAATTGAGCAGTGATTCTAGCGATAGTTCTAGCAATGCCAGCATGCCCTCCAATTGGTGAGCTGTGATATTCCCGCAACACCTCCTGGATCAAGGGGCTTTGTTCTGGTAAAACCAATCGATCTTTCCAATACAACAATCCATCTTTGGTACTATAAGGTTTGTTGGCGGACAAATTTTGCAAACATTGCTGCATCAAGGCCTGCACCTCACGGTTATTCAACACCTCTGTCCGCAAATCCTGCACAAACTTGGATTGTGGTTCGGACCAAGCCATGAAAAACACTCTGGATAAAGCATCAGCTGCCAAATTATCCTTGCCCGGCTTGTATTCTATCTGAAAGTCATACCCCATAAATTTGTGAAGCCAAGCTTGCTGCTCTGGAGTCTGCAAGGATTGGTCTAACAAGCTCTTCAAACTCTTCTGATCAGTTTTAATAATAAACTTGTGTCCCAGCAAATAATGCCTAAATTTGGCCAATGCCTCAGTGATGGCAAACAATTCTCTTGTGTATGCTGACTGCTTCTGCATCCGGGGAACCATTTTCTTAGAAAAATATGCAATAGGGTGGCCATTATGACTTAATACTGCTCCAACTCCAATACCTGAAGCGTCGGTTTCTAAGGTAAAAGGCTGAGTAAAATTTGGTAGAGCCAACACAGGCACTGAAGTAATAGCTTCTTTCAACCGAAGGAAAGCAGTTTGAGTACTATCAGTCCAGGTGAAACCGTCCTTTTTTAACAAATCAGTCAGAGGGCCAGCAATCGAAGCATAGGACTTAATAAATCTTCTATAGTATCCGGTAAGCCCAAGGAACCCCCTCACTTGCTTCACATTAGTAGGTTGGGGCCAGTCCTTAACAGCCTGAACTTTACAGTCATCCATTGCCACTCCTGCACCAGAGACTTTGTGGCCTAAGTAATCCACTTCTAGCAATCCAAAAGAGCATTTAGAGAGTCTTGCAAATAATTGATGCTGTTGTAAGGTCTGCAGAACCATTTCCAAGTGTGCTAAATGGGCTGCCCACGAAGCACTATAAACCAGTATATCATCAAAGAAAACTAGGACAAATCTTCTCAATTCCTTTTGAAAAATCTGATTCATCAAACTTTGAAACGTGGCAGGGGCATTCGTAAGGCCAAATGGCATCACGAGCCATTCATAATGCCCATGATTTGTGCGAAAAGCAGTCTTATGTCTGTCCTCAGGCTGTAACAAGATTTGGTGGTAACCTGACCTCAAATCTAACTTGGAAAAATATTTCGCACCAAACAATTCGTCTAGCAGTTCATCCACTGTTGGCATAGGAAAACTATCTTTAATAGTAATTGCATTCAAGGCTCGATAATCAGTACAAAACCTCCATTTGCCATCCTTCTTCTTGACCAAGACAATAGGTGAAGAGAATGGACTGTTACTAACTTGAATGATCCCTTGATCGAGCATCTCTTGCACCATTACTTCAATCTGTTCTTTCTGACTGTGAGGATACCTGTAAGGCCTCACCTTCACCGGTTTAGCACCCTCTTGAAGGGAAATGGCATGGTTCTGATCTCTACTAGGGGGCAAACCTGCAGGAGTTTGGAAAACCACCCTGTAAGTATGCAGTAATTTTACTAACTCAGGTTCCAAATTATCTGGTAATTCTAAAAGATCAGCAGTAGTGATGTCCGGGTGAATCAATTGGACAGCAAAACATTCACAAATGGCATCTGTTGATTGCATTCTCCTCAACTGATGGAAATGTGCCTGAGCCGGTGTTAAACTCTTATCCCCTTGTAATGTAATGAATTTCCCTTGCTGGAAAAATTTGATAACTGAAGCTGCATAATCAGCCACATGTGGCCCCAAAGTAGCTAACCAAGTGGAGCCTAATATCAAATCAGCTCCCACCACTGGTAGAAGATAAACAGGAACCAATAACTCTTCATTCTGGATATTAACTATCAATTTCTCAATCCAACCCTCTGTTTGCATAGTCTGCCCATTGCCAATCAAAACTCGAAAACTTGGCAATGGCTCAATTGGCAATTTCAGGAACTGAGCTACTCTAGGTTGGAGGAAATTCTCAGAACTGCCACCATCTAATAGAATCTGCACAGGACTATTGCCAATATGTCCAGAGAATCGTATGGTACCCACACCAGTGCCTCCCTTCATGGCATTGAGAGACAAATGGTGATCCCCTGGGTTATTTGGCACCGACTTTTGATCAGGATCAGACTGTGTAGGGCCAATTTCAGTATCATCCTCATCAGTAAATTGGAGCATCAGCATTTGGTGTTTGTTTGGACATTTGTGAGAGTAAGAAAATTTGTCATCACAAAAGTAACATAAACCCTTATCCCTCCTCAATTGCATTTCAGCAGCAGACATGTGCTTGACAGCAGGGTTTCTCTGGTTCTGATTCAAAGGTTTATTGGGTGGAGTAGGTAACAGAGGAGGTAATTTTGACTTGTTCGGGGAGAATGGTTGTTCTGTTTTTGGTTGGTTATAGGTGGCTTTTGAGAATGAGGCGGCTGCGCTTGTGTTTATAGGAATGATTGGGTTTTTTGTGTGCGGTAGGTGCTGCTTAGGCTTAACCAGGGGTGTGTATTTCTCCTCAAACAATTTGGCCAACGATACTGCCTTCACCATTGTATTAGGGGACAGAGATTTGACATCCCTGCTGATATCTTCCTGTAAGCCACTCACAAAACAATCCAACAACGCCTCACTACTTAACCCTTCTGATCTATTAGCCAAAGTCGTGAATTCCAAGTAATACTCAGCCACAGTCCCAGTTTGCACCAATTTAAACAAATCAGCTCTAGGACAATCATAGAGAGAAGGACCAAAATCCAACTCCAGAGCCCGAGTAAATTGCTTCCAAGATTGAAAGGGATTCACTCTTTGCATCATTTGAAACCAAGGTACTACCTCTTGGTCTAGATGAACCGATGCAATAGTCAATCTCTCTGAATCTGGTGTGCCGTAATAATCAAAAAACTGCTCAGATTTGAAAATCCAATTCAGAACATTCTTCCCATCAAATCTAGGGAAATCAAGCTTAACTGACCTGACATGAAAAGGAGGTTTGTTCGTATCAAGGAATGAGTTCGCAGTGCCATGGGAGGACCCTGACGGACCCGGACTCCGCTGCAACAAGGTAGCTAGAGCATCAGTAATTTTGGACAATCTCGAATCTGTAGTGATCGTCGTGGCTTCGATCCTTTCAAACCTGCTGAGGTTATCAGTCTCCAACCGTTGCAGTCGTGCGTGTAAATCGGCGCAATTCTTCTCCATTGTTTCGGAGATGCGTTTGACCTCAGCATTGAGTTCCTTCATACGAGTATTGTCCGCCATGGCATGAACGAAAGCACCAATGTAACAGTGGTAATTAATGAATTTGAAAATTAACAGCAACACCCACAACAAGAGCAACAAAGAAGTATGACTGTATTGATTTGATACTGTAATGGAATATAAGAACCAGTGTTACTATGAAGAAGAACTATACTGTAACAGAAGAGAGTGACAGAGAAAAGGGGCTACTAGAGAGATAGAGAGAGACACGGCTAAAAGGTGGAGGGAGGTTACATCACATTTTTCATGCCCCACTCTTTCCCCATTTCCACTATTTATTGTTTCATCACATAACCACCTAGCCTAGTATTGGCTTGCCTGACCCGATTCCCTCTCCTCACACCCATGTTCTCATGATTCTTGGTAACTAACTCTGCTGACTCATCAAAACCACCTGGCAGCTCCATTACAGAACATGTTCATCTTTATCAGTATATGACTACTTTCAACGGACTTTACAATTATATGCCTTCCACGGTCTTAGAGGTATTCTGGCATCCGTAGGAATATCACCGGGCGCTAACTATGCTAGGAGTGATATTATCATGGCCATTAAGACAAGTGTGGGCTTCAATCCGCAACTCAGTTGTTCATCTACAGGGGATCTAGTAGAAATCAGATTGTGCTTGAATTATAGCATTTCTCGCTACAGAAACTGTTTTCCTATTTGGATAATGTGTCCACCGTTTGTAAATTTTCCGTCATAGTTGTAGTTACTAGACCAGGACCCGTGCATGTACGGGTGAAACGGTATAATTTCATATCCAATATCAATATCATCAATATCAATATATGTATGGGTGAAATTTTCTGAAACAATGTTTGCTTTTAAATCCTAGGTTTCTTACATTTCTGCTACAAGATCACATTAGTGCATGGGCTTCAAGTTTTGTGGCAAAATGTGTGGATCAATGTCCCCCTTTTCCTGGAGATCTAATAATAAAGATAGGCTATCAGCATTCACTGTTAAATGTCATCACTTATGTTCTATTTGATGCTACTATTATGTTTATTAACTATATGAGTACCCATTTCTTAAAATATTAAATTCACACCTAACATTTCAACTTCATTTCTTATAAAAACAAAGGAGTTTATGTTATGCATCTGTTACATTGTTGAGATGTGTTCAAGGATTTCATGGATGTCCACAAAATCGTTCTCGCCGACAAGAGTCGCTTCTTCGCCAATAAGCTTCGACGTGACTGGGATCTCACATTCCATGAAGATCACTGACTACAACATCAAAGTCTGAGATGTCGCTTTGATATAATGTGGAGATCTCAATAGGTGGTTGAGATTTATAGGTGAAGGGGTTTCTAAAGTTTTGAGCTTGCTCAAGGTATTTGTAATTCATTTTCATCATTTGTTTCTTTGTTCCATTTCACTTAATTATCTCAATTTCTTTCTATTAGGAAAAAAAACGCTTTTGCTTCTTGAAGTATGGTGACCTGGGTTTGATATTATGGTGGTTAAGATGTTTGAGACTATTGTTTTTGTTTGGGTTCAATGGGGATGCCATCTTGCAAGTTTGTGGTGATTTTAGGTTTTCCACAGTATAGGAAAATTGAGGTTGTCTATGCATTTACCTTTTCTATTTTAGTTATTAATTGGATTGCTCATGGTGTATGATTAAATGTTTAGGCTGTAGTTTTATTCTTACATTTCAACTATGCTATTCTTACATGTTTCAAACATTTTAAAAAAAAATAAAAAAAATCCCAATTTGGATTGCTATTCTCTCCCATATAATTATTAGCCCAAAGGTATGTCAACATAAGTGTGTAAAACTGTTAAATCCTTTTTTTCAAATTTGCTGCTATTGGTAGTCACCCTTTTACATTCTGCAGATACTCTCGGAGCACCTAGATTGTAGTGTTGGAAATCAAAACTAGGACTAACATCAAGCACGTGAGAGCTGTTCCAAAACTGGCTGAAAATATAAGTCATGGGCCCACGACGTGAAGCTGGGAGCTACACACGGGAGCTACACACAGTTCTCAAGATTAAAATGCAATGTTGTAGCTACTAGCTATTCTATTTAAGTTCCATTGACATTGAGGTAATTTCAATACATTATATATTTAAGTAACTTGATAAAGGTTATTAAAGTCCTTGAATAAGATCGCTGTAATCACCCTAACATGAGAGGAAAGATCCTCATCTCTCATGTGAGTAGTTTTCAAGTTTCAAAATGGTGTTCTTGAATTTAATTCCTTTAGATAGCTTGGTTGCGACACCCCTTCTTGGGTCATCACATAGTAACTCGTTTTAGGAAAAATAAACTTTAATTATGCCGGTTACTTTCGAAAAATAACATTTTATAACACTTTTCTTAATACTAAAAATGGTGATAATTTTTTTTTTCTTTTTAACTTAACATACAACATCATACGACAACATACTCGACATAATGTATATGTATATATATCATCATATGCATCAGCAGTTTTGTACAAACTATATAACTATATAGGGCCTTTATCAGAACAGGTCATTCTCAACATAACTAAGTAAAGAAATAAAAACATAACAGACACGTAGCGAATCGTCTATTACCATATAACAAAAATGGCTCTTAGTAGCCAGAATAGACTGACGAAGTCACTACCCCAAAAATGGAATCCACCTACAGCTGGTCTATATCTGGTGATACCCATTGGGAAGACCATGGTGGTGAATCCCACTCCCCCGTAGAAGTATCGGATGAAGACACGACTGCACCATCATCTGGTGAATCGTCGTCGTCATCAAGAGGAATGTACTCGGGCACATCCTTTACGAACTCCTCCGAATCTATAACCATCTCCTCTGGAGGTGATGCCGCTGCTGCCTCAACTAACGGCTGTGTATCCATCTCCCCATGATCAACCAGGTGCTGCAGTAGGAACCACATCGGATGTAAAGACACCTCTATGGTCTCTACAGTCCGATGCTCATGCTGGGGTCCTGTCGCTATGGTGCCCTCTACGATATGTATACCCCTGGTATAAGTCGCATTGTAAGCTCCAGGGTTAATAACCCACGCACCTGTATTATCCGCATCCTCAAAACAGAGGGAACGAACCCCCATCTGTGCCAGTGGCATCGTCAGATCCATCTATACTCAGATAGAAATATACGCCATACAGAAAAGAGACCAACAATAAAATATGCAAGGGTGAGTTCCAATATATGGATTTTAAAACAATAACCATATGCACGACACTCAAATACCATTTAACATGTATATTCAAGGATAAACAATTTATTTATCAAAGGGTTTCATACCCGACAGTCGTCATCGTTTTAAAAACAATGACACTTCGATATTCATCATCTAACTTTGGTACCTAATCTCCTGAGCTTCACCCACCAAATAAATGAGCTGATCAGGCTCTCGTTGCCAAATAAGGCAGGTTTTAATCATTGCCAGATAAGGCAGGTTTTAAATTAACCATATTGCAGTCCAAAACGAGGCACGGTGGTTACTATTTATAGTATATGGTTTCGTGGTCATTTGTCCATCAAGGCACAGTGATGCAAACTTCATGAATACTTGCCATCAAGAATTCAAGTCCTATGCGTAGGCACGTCTACCCCAAAAATGCATGTAAAACCTTTTGTTCACGTCATTTTCTTTGTGTTCATTCTTTCCGTGTCGGAGCTCAAAGTCTCACGACCAATCCAACGTTTTAAACATTTAAGTTTAATCCATCATTCCAAAAATAACAGACTCCAAGTCAATGTGAAAACACGAAATCTAGACCGATGCACCAGTCTTAGATACATAGATTTTAGCGCACAAAAATCAATACTCGTTTTATAGGACATCTAGTCCATAACTTCACTGTTGGGACATACCGTCCACACCATTTAACACTAGAACCCCGACGCCTCGGCTTCTAGGTCCGTTTTTCATCTTTAAAATCGTCTTCGTTCTGTGAAACACAAATCAAAACAAAATTTCCTCAACTTATTCAAGTTGTCGGAAATAACACCGTTGTTTACGAAAAATCCTTTTACGTTGGAAATTAGTTTTATAAAATCGTCAAAATCACTTAAAACTTATTTTCTTTCCAAAAATCAATATTTTGAACCGAAAATATTGCTTTGAGACCAATTATCTGTTTTAACTAATATTACTGTTTTTAATAGTACTTCCGTAAATATTGTCAGAATTGTCCGTCGTTTGACGTTTTAAAAACGTTTTAAGTCCAAAATATGACTTTTCTAGTAAATTAATTTTTCTAACACCATAATAAAATTATTTTTGAAACTTACTTTCTTAAAATAACATTTTATAATGTTTAGAATTTTCTTACGTATAATTTAGCAGTAAAAAATTATTTTCACGGTTATGTCCTCACTATGACTCATAAAACACTCTTACGCTGTTAAATCATTAAAATAATATTATTTTTTACTATTATCCATTTTCACCAATCAAATAATTAAGTAATAATATATTAATATTTTTCGTCAATTAAAAATTCATCATTTTATAAAAAAGCTTTTTAATGCTTTTAACCTCGTAATACATTGAGCACTGACCTCTGTCAGGCTTTACAATCCACAATCAACATCAAGAAAAGTCTCAAACCAATAATATAGCAAATAGTAATTAATGACATATAACAAAATATAATGACAATTAAATGCAGATAAATAAATAATTTAAAAGCAAATAATGCTAACTATGTAAAATAATAATACACCCAATAATAATACTGACCACAAATAATTGCATACAGCTATCGGCAAAACCTCTCAGGTACTTCCTTTAACTCTAGAATATTTTCCTCCGATAAAAGTTTTGTCGTAAATCCAAGCACCGGTAACACACGTAACCGATATACTAGTTATCCTTCAACAAACACAACAACCAATCAAAAATCAAACAACTTAAAAACACCTATTTACCTACATGTTGGTTTCGGTCTTGGGGTGTTAAAATAGCTAAAAATTTCTAAAATTCCTAAGCTCTTGGATTTGTGATTCTTAATCACTTAAACCCCTAAATCAACACTTAAGTTACAAGGATTGAAATAAAATACTCCAATCCTCCAACAAACCAAATTCGGCCTTGAGCAAAAAAATGGCTTAGAGATTTTAATTTAATCTAATCATCATAGATTCAATACATACATGAGCCATAAGATTGAATCAACCAAAACTAGTTAAGAAAAATGAACAAGGTTCCTCCCCCACAACAACTAGGGTTCGGCCTTGTTAGGTTCATTAGGCAAGAATTTTTTTTTTCGATACAACCTCTTGGATCTTAAATATAGAGATGATACTAAGATCATGGAAATTGGTTTCATGCTCATTGGATTTTTCTATGAATTTCTATGGATTTTAGAAGTTAGAAACCCTAAGATGCAACATAATGATCAAGGCTTCAAAACACAAAAATAAATGAAGAACATGATGATAATCAAGTAATAAGAGTATGGTATACCTCATGGAAATGAAAAATGAGCAAGAAATCAAGCACTTTCTTCACAAATCAAGGCTATGGAAACTTAGAAATTCAAGGAAAAAGATGAACAAACTTAAGGAAGAAGATGAAGATGCCTTATATAGAAGTGAAATGGGCTCATTTGGAGGGGTTGGACAGTGGGATTTGGGGGGCTAAAGGGTCCAAAGCATAAATTTTTAGGGACAAAATTGTAATCTTATACAATGGCAATTTTGTGATTAAAACCAACATTAAGGACATAATAGTAAATTCCCTAAAAAGCAATCATTAATAATGTGAGTCATCTATATGACTCACCCCTTCTGGGTCATCTTGAATGACTAGCCTTTTATCTGTTAGCGGGTCCCGGAAATCCCGTATTCAGCTCTGTTGTTCGCCCGATTTCGTATAACCCCCTCATAATATATATTATTTCACTTTTTAAGTGAAAAATTTTAAAATAGTCTAAGATGTTGGAAACTTCATAAAAACCCTAAGTATTTCCTTCACGAGTCAAAAATAGGTCATTTGAGCAGTAAAACTATACTGTTAATAAAACGCAGACCGGGTTTCGTCTGAATTTTCGACTCAAACTTTAATCGGAACTCTCTATGGTAAAGTAGAGTATGGATATGATCTTGGTTTATCCAGAATCATTTTCTAAGTTTTAAAATAAAAATATAAACATTTCTGTCTATTTTACCGATATAAAACAGTAAAGTAAACAGTGAAAAATCGGATGTTACAATACTACCCTACTAAAAAAAATTTCGTCCTCGAAATTTCGCACCTGTAAAGATATCAGGATATTGTAATCTCATTTTGTCCTCAACTTCCCACGTTGCTTTTCCAGTTGTATTATCCCAAATAACCTTGACTAAGGAAATTTGTTTACCCCTGAGCTGCTTAATCGTCTTGTCCGCGATTCATATAGGAGCAGTCTCATAAGACAAGTTCTCTTTTAATTGTACAACATCGGGTTCGATTACATGAGATGAATCAGGAATATACTTCCTCAGTTGTGAAACATGGAAAACATCATAAAGATTGGAAAGAAATGGTGGCAAATAAATTTTATAGGCTACTGGACCCACACGACGAAGAATTTGGTAAGGTTCAATGAATTTAGGTTTGAGTTTTCTGGATTTAATTACCCTGCCAACCCCAGTCGTAGGCGTGACTCTCAAAAACACATGATCGCCTTCCTCAAACTCAAGAGGTCGTCGCCTTTTGTCTGCATAACTTTTCTGTTGACTTTGAGTTGTCCGCATTTTCTCCTGAATCATCTTTACCTTTTCTGTTGCACGATATTTGGTCCTAACAATAGACTTTCACCATCTTGGTACCAACATAAAGGTGTTCTGCACCATCGACAATATAAAGTTTCATAGGGTGCCATTCATATGCTTGAGTGGAAACTGTTATTGTAGGTGAATTCTATCAACGGTAGAAATTCATCCCAACTTCCAGTATGTTCCAAAACACAAGCTCTCAACAAGTCCTCCAGTGACTAGATTGTCCTATCTGATTGTCCATCCGTTTACGGATGATAAGCCGAACTCAATATGAGTTTCGTTCCCAGCGACTCTTGTAATCTTTGCCAAAATCTTGACGTAAATCTAGGATCACGATCCGAAATAATACTCGAAGGTACACCATGTAATTTGACAATTTCTCCAATGTATAACTGAATTATTCTCTCCATTGAATATTTTATGTTCATGGGAAAAAAGTGAGCCGAATTAGTTAGCCGATCAATTATTACCCATATGGCATCATACCCCTTTCGAGTCCTTGGCAACCTTGTTACAAAATCCATCGCAATACCATCCCATTTCCATTCTGGGATGTCCAAAGATTGTAGCCTTCCTGCTGGTCTTTGATGTTCAATTTTAGCCTTTTGACAGACTAAACATGAAGCTACATATTCCATTACGTCTCTCTTCATCCCATACCATCAATATAATCAGGGGTGTTCATATCCAAACAGATCTAAAAGAAAACCGAAAACCGAACAAAATCGATTTCTATTGGATTTTTATGGATCTTGTTTTGTGAAAACCGACCGGATCGGATTTTGGATCCCTTTTCTTAAACCGAACCAATCCAAACCAAACCGCATATATAAAACTTAATATATACTTATTCGATTTTTTGCATTATTGATTTTTTTATTTGTTAGTTTTTTTTTTCTACTAATACATTCTAGTTGGATTTGACATAAGTTTTTACTATTTCTACACCAAACAAAATCGATTTCTATTGGATTTTTATGGATCTTGTTTTGTGAAAACCGATCGGATTGGATCGGATTTTGGATCCCTTTTCTTTAACCGAACCAATCCAAATCAAACCGCATATATAAAATTTTATATATATTTATTCAATTTTTTGCATTATTGATTTTTTTATTTGTTAGTTTTTTTCCTACTAATACATTCTAGTTTGATTTGACATAAGTTTTTACTATTTCAAAGTTCCAAACATAAAAAAAAGGAACTAGTTGACAATGATATATATTTATTTTGTACATATTTTATGAGATGTTATTACATGAATATATAAACAAGTATATACATGTTTAAAATTTATTCAATTTAACTAGTAATCTTGATACATTGATGTAATATAAATATGTAATAATGTGTCGATAAAAACCGAATCAGCCAAATCGATCCAAACCACATTTAATCGGATCGGATCGGATTTTTCTAAGGAAGCCATCCAAACGGAACCGAACCGCATGCTTTTTTTTTATATTTGGATCGAATGACTTTTTACCTCAAAACCGATCCAAACCGAACCGCGAACACCCCTAAATATAACTTCTTGAGATCTTGATACATCTTGGTGGCTCCCGGATGTAAACTCAATTTACTCTTGTGAGCTTCCTCCAAAATTGACTTTCTAAGTTCAACATCGTCAGGTACACAAATCCTTTCACCGAACCTTAGAATTACATCTGATCCTTCTTTGAATTCTGACACCACTCCTTTTCATACTAATTCTTTTTCTCCTTGCAGGTACTGATCACTTTCTTGTTTCTCTCGTATTTGTTCCATCAAGTTGTTGGAAACGGTAATCATACCAAAACAAAGATTTCCTGGCGACATATCAACTGTTAATCGCATATCTCGGAATTGTTCTAACAATTCGTGTTCCTTAACCATCATTGTAGATGCATGCATAGATTTTCTACTCAAGGCATCTGCTACTGCATTTGCTTTTCCAGGATGATACTATAGTTGAAAGTCGTAATCCTTCAAAAATTCCAACCAACGTATTCACAACAATAATAATATTACAGTTAATGACAGTTCATCAAATATATAATTCATAACACCTTAAAGCAAGTAATGTTCAACTCCAAGTAGTAACCACAATAGTTCAAGTAAACAAGTTATTCAAGTATTGGCTCAATATCACAGTAATATTCACAACACTCAATTAAACACATACACACATGCATACAGTCATTGAATATCCCTAGGCAAGCTCCCCTTACCTTTGAAGACAAGTAAAGGATCCTCGTCTTAATGTCACGTTAGTTCCAAGAGTGTAAACTCTACTCCACCAAGTAAGCATAGCCATGTTCAACATCACGGAGACACAAACCAAGCATGATAACAACGAACAAATTCACCAATTCAATTT
The DNA here is from genome assembly GCA_030762895.1 of Sophora flavescens. Lineage (NCBI taxonomy): Eukaryota > Viridiplantae > Streptophyta > Magnoliopsida > Fabales > Fabaceae > Sophora > Sophora flavescens. The sequence continues at coordinate 135,123,480 of CM061070.1, read as the reverse complement.
TCATCCTCAAAACATATAATCAAAAGAAACCATACATTTAATTCAGTAAATAGAATCGATTTCTCAATAACATCGATTTGGGTAAAAAGGATCCATAATTAAAATTGGGGAACATTTGATTTGGTTTGAGAAACATGAAATTGAACTTAGAAATCTCAAATTAAAGGTCCTAATTTGAATAAAACATAGTTAATTTTATAGAAACACAATCGATTTCAAATAAAATCAAATTGGGTTTTAGGGTTCCTAAACACAATTTGGGGAAAACTCATTAGATTAAAGGATAATGAAATTAGTTTAATAAAATACTAATTTATAGTCCCAATTGCATAAAAACAAGTGTTAATTTCGCACTTTGAAACTGAAATCAAAATCTTAGGGTTAGGGTTTCAAAATCAATTTGGGGTTTTCATAATCACAAGGGATTAGGGGTAAGAAACTCACCCAAGGTGAAGAGGAAAGATGACATGGTGGTTATCTTGTGGTGTAGCGGTGGCAGCATCACGACGGCTCCGGCGAGCGGCTCTGAAATGACGACTGAACAGGGGTTTTTGTGCTAACCACCTGAAGATGAAGGAGAACGCGAACAAAATATCATGGAACCACTGCAGTGGCGGAAACTGGTGGTCCAACGACGGTGATCCGGCATCGAACGGTGGAGCGGGGGCCAGGCACGAGCGGGACAATGAGCTGGGTCGCGACCGTCTTCTTCTCGTGCGGCTCGGTCGACAGCGATCACAGTTCAGGTGGCGGTGCAGGGCGGCGCACGATCCGGTTGAAGGAGGGAAGGTGGTTGATGAAGCTTGAGGAAGATGAAGCTTATGGGAGAGAGGGATGGGTTTGCTGCAAAAGGAAGAAGAAAGAAAATTAAAGAAGAAAGAGTGTTTGGGGGGGGGGAATAAAGGGTGACAAATATATACTTTCAAATTTTGAAATAAAGTAGGGATTGATAGTTGAATTGATCAACTAACAAAATTCACAGTCCAACATTTAATCTCCGATTATAGTCAAACCAGTTTATTTTTAAATCTGAAATAAAATAGAGTAAAATATGAAAATACTTTTCGCTCAATCATATTATTTTAAAAAAAATTCTATAAAAATAATAATAGTATCAATAACTTAAATTATTGTCTAGTAAGCGTGCATACACTGAAATAAGTCAGTGCTAACGCACCCAATAAAATAATTTGAAGAGAGTAATTTAATTACTCAAACTAAACCACATAACAAAATAAACATAAACATCCAAATAAAATAATTAATCATATGTGTAAAAACTAGGGTGTTACACATACCAACCAGGTGCAGTCCTTGTACCACAACCTCTGGTGGAAGACAACTACAACACATGGGTTCAGTCCATGAGCATGGCCTTGACGGTCAAAAACAAAATCGGTCTCGTTGATGGATCTATCTTGAAGCCGAAGGAGAATAACCTTGATGAACTTTTGCAATGGACTCGTTGCAATAATTTAGTCAAGACATGGCTATTGGGATTTATGTCAAAGGAAATCGCTGCAAGTGTTATCAGTTGTGAAGATGCACGTAGCATGTGGCTTGAGTTGCAGAAGCATTTTTCCCATGTGAATATTGTTCAACTCTTCCATGTGGAGAATGAGATTCATAACTGTGTACAAGATAACATGACTGTGAGTTCCTACTTCACAAAACTGAAGGGACTTTGGGATGCACGAGACAAACTTTGTTCAATTCCAGCGTGTAATTGTGAAGCAACAAAAGGACTTGACTCATATATGAACACCCAAAAAACCATGAAGTTTCTCATGGGATTGAATGAGTCATTCTCTACGGTTCGTAGCAACACCTTATTGTTAGACCCATTGCCAACAGTAAACAAAGCGTATGCGCTGGTTCTACGCCATGAAAGACAAATGGAAGTCTCAAGTGGTAAGGTTTCAACACCAATTGAGGCTGTTGTCTTTACTGTCAAGAATGCAGGCCGTGAATCTGATCCAGAAAAGAGTGGACTAAAATGCAAGAAGTGCAACAGAACCAACCACAGCACTGAGAATTGCAGAGCCCATCAGAAATGCACTTACTGTGGTTGGAAAGGACACCTGTATGAATTTTACCGAAAAAGAAAAGCCGCAGAAGGGGATTCTAGCCGCTCCAAAGGTAATCAAGTCACATCTTTTGCACTAGACAAAAAGGACATGGCATCAGATTTTCCTTTCTCGGGAAGAATGTAGGCAGATTCTGAACATGTTGAACAAAAATAAGGACAAGATTTCCATAGCCAATCAAGTTGGTAAAAATTCAAATCATGATGAATTCTCAGGTAAAGCCTTTTCATTCACTCAAAATGGAAAGAAAAATAGTTGGATCCTCGATAGTGGTGCTACTGACCACATTGTTTGTAGCCCTCATCTCCTCACTACTGCAAAAACTGTTGAAAATCATACTGTTGAGTTACCAAATGGCTCATTGGTACAAGTCACACATGTTAGGAAGATTATTTTCTCTCCCAACTTTATCCTTGATAATGTCTTGTGTGTACCACTTTTTCAGTTAAATTTAATTTCCATTAGCAAGCTAACCTTGGATTCATTTTATATTACAATTTTTCTCAGACAATTTTGTGCTATACAGGACTTACGACCGGGGAAGATGATTGGGACAGGAATTGAGCGGGGGGGACTCTACTATCTCAATCAAGCAGAGAAAGGATATTGTAATTCTGTTCAAGCCATAGCCCCTGCTCTTTGGCATCAACGCCTTGGACATCCTTCTCACAAAATATCCATGTCATTTCCTTTTTCCAATAACAAATCTTGTGAACCAGACAAATTAATTTACCCATTGGCCAAACAAACTCGATTACCATTTCCAGTGAGTTTTATTGCTAGCCAATCTTGTTATGATTTAATACATGTTGACATTTGGGGTGGCTATCACGTTCCTTCACTTTCAGGAGCAAAATATTTTCTCACTATTGTTTATGATTACACAAGAAGCACATGGGTTTATTTGATGAAACAAAAATCAGAAACACGTAACTCCTTGGTCAAGTTCATTAACATGGTTGAAAACCAATTCAATGCCAATGTCAAAATTGTTCGTAGTGATAATGGTCCAGAATTCAAAATAGTCAATTTTTATGCCATGAAAGGAATCATCCGTCAATCTAGTTGTGTCAACACACCCCAACAAAATGGTGTTGCTGAGCGCAAACATAGACATTTGCTAAATGTTGCCCGTGCTTTGCTTTTTCAAAGTGGTCTTCCAAAACAGTTTCGGGGGGATGCTATCCTCACTTCAACATACCTCATCAATCGCACACCTACACCACTCCTTCAAGGTAAAACACCATATGAAAAGTTACTCAATAAACCCCCCAATTATTCACAACTAAGAGTCTTCGGTTGTTTGTGTTTCGCATCTACACACCCCACCAAGCCCACTAAATTTGACCCTCGTTCCACTCGTTGTCTTTTCCTTGGCTACCCTTATGCCCAAAAAGGATATCATGTATTTGACCTTCAACTTCAAAAGGTCTTTGTTTCATACAATGTTCTTTTCTATGAGGACGTATTTCCATTGAAAACACCAAAAACTTCTGTTGCGACACCATCAATGCCTCACCCTATTTCACCTTATATCATTTTCTTCCCAAGAATACCATAAACACTATAGACCCAAACACTCCTCATAGCACCGATAACCCTCAAATCCCACAACCTCCCAATTTTAAACCTTTATATCCATCCTATTTAGACCAAGACCCTCCATCACCTTCCATAAATATGACATCCCTTGAAATAATGCCCCAACCTGCCATTGAAAATCTCCCACCCGAGAACACCACTCACAATCAAACGGAAACCACACCACCACTACCATCGCCACCGCCACCAAGACACTCCACTAGATTTACTAAAATACCAACATTTTTACAGGACTTTCATGTTGAAGCAGCCCCCCTATCTAGGACCGTTCCTTCATCTTCAACGAACGTGGTCACCTCCCAAGGTACTTCTCATCCTCTTTCCCATTTTTTTTCTTATGATTGCCTTTCCCCAAGTCATAAAGCATTTACTACTCAACCGACCCTTCACAAAGAACCCAAGAATTTTCAACAGGCTAATCGAGATCCAAGGTGGTGTGACGTCGTGCATCATGAAATCCAAGCCCTCCAAGCCAACAATACTTGGAGTCTTGTCCCTTTGCCATCTCACAAAAAGCCTGTCGGTTGCAAATGGGTTTACAGAATCAAACTCAACCCTGACGGAACTGTTGAGCATTACAAAGCTCGCTTGGTTGCAAAAGGCTATAGTCAAATTGAAGGTATTGATTATCGAGAGACTTTTGCTCCCGTTGCTAAACTCACAACAGTCCGAGTACTCCTTAGTGTTGCAGCCGTACGAGGATGGCACTTGCACCAACTTGACGTTAATAATGCCTTCTTACATGGAGATCTCTATGAAGAAGTCTACATGTCCATCCCGCCCGGTTTCGAACGAAAGGGGGAGAACCGTGTGTGCAAGCTACACAAGTCAATTTATGGTTTAAAACAGGCATCGTGACCATGGTTCTTAAAACTGTCTAGTGCCCTTAAGAAGGCTGGATTTCAACAATCATGGTCAGACTACTCGCTGTTTGTTCGAAACCATGTGATAAGCCTCTGGCTCATCTAGTTTTATGGCTAGTATGACCATGGTTTTGTGCTAATTATATTTCGTTTTCACCCGAATTAGACTCGATTGTCCTCAATCAACATTTTGAGTCTGTAAAGTATTTTTAGGCTAATTTAGTTAGTTTTGAGTCAAATAAAGCATCCACTGCTATATCCTATTGTTTCAGGTTAGAATAAAGCACTTAGAGCCAAGGGAATGAAGAAAACAATGGAAAAATGCAATTCTGGAGGATTCGCCTCGCGAGAGGATGCTCGCCTCGCGAGCCTAAAGACCAGCATGAGCAGCAACATTCACCCTCTCTGGCTCGCTTCGCGAATCATGTTTCGCCTCGCTAGAAATCCAAACACTGAAGACTGTTCATAAGATTCGCCTCGCGAAAGACCGCAACCCAGAATCTGTATTTATAGTCTGTTTTAGAGCAGAACGGGGATATCTTCATCTTTTCATCTTCTTTTCTTTTAGTGCGGCTGCGAATTAGGTTTAGGTTTATCTTTGTGATGGAGAACTAGTCTCCTTGATTGGTCTATTGTGATCGGGTTCCATTGACGCTTGAGGTTTTGTAATTCCTAAACTTAATGCTATTCTCTTTCAATATTTGTTATGTATGTTATGTTTGCTTAATTCCGGATTATATAGAATAGATATTGATTTGTTTCGATGATTGTGTGTTCCTATATTTAATCGTGTTTGCTTAATTCGCGTGTGTTCAATTCGTGTTTGCTTAATTCACGAAGGGCTTAACCTCGTTTGCTTAATTCGGGAATAGGAACATATGTCTCGAAGCGTCGGTTTCGCTTGTTAATTGATGTTACAATCGAAAAGAGTTTAGAATCCGCTTAGGGCTTGGATTTATATGAACCGATGATAGTGGGAAACCGAAAGCAGTAGGTTGATCGTTTAGCTTATTTGGTAATTATTTAGTTTGCATTGTTTTTTCTGCTTTGTTTTCTTTATTTAATTTCAAATATCCAAAACCCCCCCGAAATCTAACTTTTTCTGTTAACAACACCCCAAGAGTCCTTGTGAGACGATACTCGAGTTGTCGCCCCCTTGCTACATATTTTTACAAACTGCTCGCTTTTTGACGCGTGCGCAACAGCGCGTCACCATGCAAGTAGTTTTATTGCATTATTAATTTTTGTTGATGATGTGATATTAGCGGACAACAACCTGCAGGACATTACAAGCACCAAACATTTCCTCTCAAATCATTTTAAGTTGAAAGGCATGGGGCCACTTAAATATTTCTTGGGGATAGAAGTTGCACAATCAAGACAAGGAATCACATTGTGTCAAAGAAAATATGCTCTAGAAATTCTAGAAGATGCAGGGCTCTTTGGTGCCAAGCCCTCACGGTTTCCTGTTGAACAGAACCTTTCATTTACACAAACGAGTGGGAAGTTGCTAGTTGATCCAAGTCCATACAGGCATCTTATGGGTCGACTAATTTACCTCACCATCACGAGGCCAGATCTTGTTTATGCTGTCCATGTATTGAGTCAATTCATGGACAAGCCTAGGCAACCTCATCTTGAAGCTGCTCACAAGGTTCTAAGGTATATCAAACAAGCACCGGGTCAGGGAATTTTGTTACCATCTACAGGTTCATTAGAACTACGTGCCTTTTGTGATGCCGATTGGGCTTGGTGCAAGGATACAAGAAGGTCGGTAACTGGTTATTGTATTTTGCTGGGTCAAGCACCAATCTCTTGGAAAACTAAGAAGCAAAATACCATGTCGCCTTCAAGCGCAGAGGCAGAATATCGGTCCATGGCCACTACTTGTTGTGAGATTAATTGGTTGAAAAATATACTGAAAGACTTGAAGGTGACTCACACACAACCAGTTACATTGTTTTGTGACAACCAGGCTGCCATGCATATTGCTTCAAATCCAGTGTTTCATGAACGAACAAAGCACATAGAGATCGATTGTCATTTGGTACGTGAGAAGATTCAAAGTGGGCCAGTACAGATAGCTTATATTCGGACCACAAGCCAACCAGCTGACTTATTCACCAAACCATTGAGTTCAACACAGTTTGAAATGCTACTCAGCAAGTTGGGTGTCATTAACATACACTCCAACTTGAGGGGGAGTGTTAAAGGAAAGAATCATGCCAAATAATTTGTTGATTATTGTAATTGATAGAGTACTTATTGTAATTGATAGAGTACAACTAATTTTCTTTTTAGTATACGTGAGTATAGGCATAATGTTAGGGATAATTTTAGGCATAATGTTAGGATCCTATTCTGTAACACTTTATGACAATGAATAATATAATTCAGTCATATCTGGTTTCTTTAATTAATAGTAATATATAATATATTGGAATAGTCTTTGGAGAAATGCTTGGCTTTAAGATGTTTGCCCATGAAGAAATATACCAGATTAATTTGGGTTGGTATTCTGACATTAATTTATTTAGTAATTGCACCATTCACTTTTGTCTCTTGGAAATTAAATTTTGATGCTCATACATCCATACTCTTCTTATTTATACTCTGATTGGGTACACACCAATACCTTCGCCAATATGAATGATCTTTGCAAGTTGATATAGGGAATCATAGTTATACTGCATAATGATACCTTTTATGTTGACGGCTTTTTATTGCAATTCATTGTGATGGATGTATGCCCATTGAATTTTAGTTGATGGAATTCATGATAGTTAAATTTGTAACAGTCTTGGGAAGACTATTCAAGCATTAGCATTTCTTTTGTTGATAGGTAGATATGAATAACATTCAAGAAAAATTTGACACGGCTTTCACTGTAGTGCAGTCCTCTGCCAATGTAATGACCTTTGATGTCAATGCACTTGGATTGTGATTAAGGGAAAGCCTTTGCAGGTTGTAGTTAAATCACATATTTTTCGAAAATATGTGAATGAGTTCATATAGAAAGAGGAAAGCATAATGGCTAAAGAAAGTGTTATAGAACAGGGTATATATAATTCTATGTGGGATCACTGTCATTGTAAGTTGTAACAGGGTATTCTAAACACTTCTTTGAACTCACTGTAACACTTCTTTATCCCGAATTTCATGTTCATACTATATTACTTTGGTTTCCTCTCTATCTCTTGGATTTTGAGTTCAGTTGGTTGAATGAGGTCTTGCAATATTATCCATATGGTTATCAAATAACCCAACAGGAGTGTGATTCAACCCAACTCAAGAACAGTTTGCCCTGTTCTAATTTGGAGTGCAAGACAACAAGTAAGCAATCTGTTAAGACATTTTCTGTGATATTTCTATATATACTTTTGCTGTCAAATGTATTAAACTTAAATACCACATTAGAAACCACACTTTATTGATTGATTCATGCTAAATGTCATCATCTAATTAAATTATTTTGCAAGAACACCACAGAATATCTGAATTCGTTCACTAGCTCAGTTCTCTTTGGAGTCTTAAGTATTTTTATTTTATTTATTGTGATTTTATCATATCATACCTATAAGCACTAAACCATTAATTTACTGCATTTTATCATAGTCATATTCTCTTTTTTACTTGCTATGTGATTCTTCAATATACTTACACTCTCAATTTCATTAAGATGTATATTCTAGAGCACGCTGAGCATATTGAGTTCCAAATATGTATATATGAATTCTTATTCTTATATTTAATGCATTTGTCTTCGTATTGGTGTTTTTATTCTCAATCCATTTTCTGATACATTGAAAGTGCAATTACTTACCTATACTTTTTCTACTATATCATAAGCTCTTTTTTCTCGAAAATTTCCTATACTGAACAATAGCCACAAGAAAGAAAGAGAGAACGAGACAAATTTTACCATTGAAGAAACTTCATCAATTGTATAAAATCCTGATGATTATAATGCATTTCTTTGTACCTTATCCCATAGCCAGGTCCACAAGTTATACCAGTAATGTCAAAATTTGATGTGCCATTGTTCATAGCAATGTAGTCATCTTCTATTAAAATAAAAGTTTACAAATAATAAATGATCTGACACGTATTCTCATTACTATATGTATGGCTTGGACTATTGAGGATGTGCAGATTATTTTCTACGCCTCTAATGTTGCAATGGTTGAGTTCTGAAATAGAATGTAGGTTGAGCGAGTACTCATTGACGTGTTGAATAAACATGTAAAATTACATTAGCTTCATATTTTGGAACTTAATAGCGAGATGCAAGAACTATTCGAACTTTATGGGTTCAAGTTGCATTGTTTCACTTTATCAGCTCCCTCAAATATGCACATACTCCTTTGCTGTAACAAAATGCATTGTTTTAAACACAACATAGTATTGATTCTCTTCTTAGATGAAGAAAAATGAGTGAAAAAAAAAACTGTAAAAGATTATGGGTGTAGCTAAAGAAAACTGTAAAACATTATCAGCTCTCTCTTATATGCACACACTCCTCTCGCAACAAGCAGTTGTTATCTACTTTTTGACTTCTGCGAGTTCAAAAATGTTGGAATTGGTCCTTTCGGTTATTTTTTATCTATTAAGTATTAATGTGGTTAACAATGTGCCACATCAGCACTCTCATGTGGAATAAATTAATAATTTTATATGTAACGTTAGTAAAAATTCATTACTTATTTTTTTTAATATAATTTATAGCTATTTATATTTATATTTATATTATTATTATTATTATTTTATTTTTATTTGTTTAGATTGATCTCAATGCTAATCAAGCTCTTTTTTCTAAGTTGAGTTGGACACCCCACCCTAAAACAATCCATGAGCATTTGTGATAGCAACAACTAAGGGTTAGAACTCGAGTATATGTCATATGGAGCCATTCAATGAAGTGTCGCGCCATGTGATATAAAAAACTAAGGAAAAAGTGCATAAAAACCTCGCCTAAACTTTTGTCCATTTGCAAATAAGCACATTCAACTATTTTTTTTCTTCCCAATTAGTCCTTAAATGTAACACCCTGATTTTTTCTGCTTCTCGATAATCAGTGTATATGTATACGTATGTGTGTTTATTAATTTAAACCCGGGAAATTATTTTTAATAAACTAAAATTATTTTCATAATCTATCTTATCGTAGGAGGCTACAGTTAAAATTTCGGTTGAAAATTCAGATGAAACATGGTCTGCATTTTCCCTATCAATAAAACTTTACTGATTAGGAAACCAAATTTTGACTCGTGAAATGAAACTGTAGATTTCCTAACACAATTACAACAATTCCCATAATTTTTTTTTTAAATTCGTTTATAAATAATATAATATTATTTTTTTCGAGTGAAAATCTTCAAAGAAAATATGATCGGAATTTACAGTCGGGAGATCGATGGAACCGGATAGAAAGTTGAATTGACTAAATGGAGTAGGTGAATGTTGAAGAGACTTGGTGTAAGAACATTAGGGAGGTGTCATATGAACAAGTCATTATGACTTACAAAAAAATTATTTTCTAAAGTCTTACAAGTAACACTTTATCACATTTAATTCAAGCATTTTAATTCAAAAAAAATTAAAAAATCCTCTCCGTTTCTCTCCCTCGCTCTCGACTCACTCTCTATCTCCCTCCCCTATAAATACTTATCTTCTTCTTCATTCTTCACTTTACTTAACTTCACTCAAAAACACTCACTCACTCACTATACTCCGTTGTTGATCCTTGAAGAACGAATCACTTGCTCATCTTCTTTTCATCATCAAGGGTAAAACTCTTCACTCTTACTCTTCATCTCCTCAAAAACTTGCCTTCCATCTACATGAATGTACATTTTCATAGTTGCATGTTCAAAGTTTCATTCAAAAATTCTTAGAAAATCCTAGAGAAAAAAAAAATCTTTTTAACTGGAAACAAATTTCTATAAACTCATAACAACCTCTACTTTTATCTTATGTGTTTGCATGTAACAAAAAGATTTTTCAAACTCATTTTCTTAGGGTGGCCGAAAACCCTATAGGAGTAAGTTAGTCTTTTTGTTAATTTTTTCTCATACTTGATTTAAAACCCTTTAATATATGTATTTCAAGTTCATAAGCTAAATCAAAAAAATGAGTTTTCTTTCCTATTTTTACTCATATGACTGAAACTCTAGCAGTGAGAGTTGGTAGCCTTGTTTCATTTTTTTAAGAAAGATGCTTGCTTTGACCCTCATTTTAACTACATGCATGGAGCCCAAAAGTTGAAAAAAAAAAATTTAAATCCCTAGCTTATATATTTTTTTAGGGCTGAAACCTACTCATTCATGGAGTAGATGGGTTGAGTTTTATTATTGAAATATGAGCTTTGATCTTGCCTTTCTAATGCTTAAGGATCATTGATCCAAAAGTTTGTAAAAATTTGACATTTTTATCATCATTTTCTTAGCCATGGCCGAGACATGCATGGAGGAAATAGGATGATTCTGTGAATTTTTAAATTATATTACATGCTTGATTCTTTTAGACTTGCAATCTTGGTAAGGAGACGAAGTTCGTTTTAGACAAACACGAAAAACAACGATCTTTTTATACCCTTCAACTGAGGTAAGGGGAGACTGCATGAGGGATACTCTTTATGAAAACTATGGGTTGTTTTGTGAATGACTTAATGTGTCTGTTTGAGTTTTGATGTGGTGGTTTAAATTGTTTTACTTGGTTGAATAATAAGTTTAAATTTCTATGTTTGGTTAATTATTTATGAATATGTGAATGTAGTTGATGCATGCTAAAATCTGTTAGGAGACCGTTTGGTTGTTGTCTGGAAAGCCTGACAATGGTTAGAGCTCAATTAATAATCAAGATAAAAGCTTTAAGAAAATCATATGAAGAATATTGAAAACAAATATTTATTTGAGGAAACATTTTGAATAAAAAGAAAATAAGAATCAAACTATATTTAAATGATTTTCCCCTAAGAGAAATCAAATTTGGAAAATATTTTATAGTGAAAAAGAAAAACCATAAAGAAAAAAAAGTTTATTTTTAAGATTTTAAAAAGATTTTTAAAAAAAATAAAAGTTTCAATATTTTTCAGAAAAAGGAAAATTCTAAATTAAAATGGATTTTTGGAAAGAAAATAACTTTTCTATAATTTAAAGTTTTAAAAAAAAAATTGAATTTCAAATGGAAAAGTTTTCTTTTACAATAGAGTTTTACTCAACAAAAATATTCCGATAACTTGGATAAGTTATGAAAGCTTTGTTTTGTATTTATATTTCACTGAACGAAAAATAATGTTGAATGTGAACCTAGTGACCAGATGTCGCGATGCTAGTGATTTAAAAACACGCAGATCTATGATCTGTGTCACGTTGTTATGGACTTCGTGTCCTATATACCTTGTTGTGGACCGTGTGTCATACATACGTTGTAATAAACATGGTGAAACGTGGTAAAAGGTGAAAGTTGTTTTTTATGACCACAAAGTCTAAGACTGGTGCATCGGTCTAGGACTCTTGTGACTGGACACTTGGGCTAAACGTCCTGTGTTGATAACGAAAAGTTTTAAAATATTGAAAAAAAATCATGAAAGGTCGTGAGCCTTAAGCGTCGACGAAGGGAAGAATGAAACACAAAGAAAAGTGGCGAGAATAAAATGTTTTACATGCATTTTGCGGCGTGCCACGTTGTTTTGTATGAATGCCTTGAAGGGTAAGTTATTTCATGCTATGTTGTATCATTGTGCCTTGATGGACAATGAAATCCATATATGTTAATCACTGTGCCTTGTGTTGGACAGTGTGCTATGGAATCCATATACGTTGATCACTGTTCCTTAAAATGGACAGTGTGCTATGGAAAACATGTTGTGCCTTATTTGGCAATCGAGCTTGATCAACTCTTTTTAAATTGAAGTTGGGATCTCCGGAGATTATGATAGATTGTTGAATATAGAAGTATCATGCATTTTTCAAAAATGACGATGATTATTGGATGTTATGTTTATTTTTGAAAATCTTATGTTGAATGTGAATATTTGTTTGTACATATTGTTTTGTGTGTGTCATGCATGTTGTTATCGTAATTAGTCCATATATTGGTATCTCACCCTTGTATTTTTCTTGTTGGTTTTCTATCCCTATATGGCATATATATGTATTTGAGTATAGATGGATCCGGTAATTCCCCTGACTCACTCGATGATGCGGGCTCTCATCTTTGAGAATGCCCATGATCAGGCGCGTAGGTGTTTCATCCGGGGAACCACTCCGCCACATATACGGGCCCGGTTTGTACAGTTGATGGTACAGAGGCGGCAAGACCACAAAGGAGGACTCACACCGTAGAGACGATCGAGGTCTCACTGCCACCAACATGGTTCTATATACAACACTTGGCGAACCAGGGACAGTTGGTCATGGATCCCCTACGGGACCCACCTCAGCAGGCAGCAGCACCGACTTCACCCATAGAGGAGGATCCCGAAGAGTTCATTGAGGATGATCGGAGGAGTACATGGAGGAGGAGCCGCAATATCGCCCTTTTGACGATGATGACAATGATTCCCCCGATGAGGGTACCGGGGCTACTGTTTCTCCATCCGACTTTACCTGCGGGAATGGGGATGGCCACCATGATCTCCCCAATGGGTACCACTAGTCCGACCAGCTATAGGACCTTGTTTTCTTTTGGGGTGGTATTGTCTTGATAGTTGTAACTGGCTTCTGAGAGCTTTTTTTTTTTTTGAGTTGTGTTTCCTTTGACCTTACCTCTGATTAGTGTATCTTTTATTTTCCTTGTTTAAAACTCCTATCAATGGCCTGTCCCCATGAAGGCCTTATGTTTAATGTATATAAAGTGTTTCGTATCTCTTTGTTTCGTTTATGCTTATGATGTTTATGTTTATTAGTGCGTGAAAGAAGAAGGGAAAATTTTTATCACGTTTTTGAAAAAGGATAATTACTTGAAAATCTCAAATTTTTCGAAAGTAACTAGCAATTTTTAAGGGTTTTGCTCTCCACAAAAAGGGGTATTAATGTGATGCTTAAGCTAGGGTGTTACATTAAACTATCACTACTATTAGTAAAATCCGTCCTTCAACTAATTTTGTATTCTAATTAGTCCTTAAACTACTATTATTAGTAAAATCAATCCTTCAACTAATATGCCTCAAGGCTTTGCTCTTATTTTTAACGTAAAAAATATAAAAAAATTAAAATACAATAAACGGATTAGATTTAAGTAAAATAAATGATTTAATTTATTCACCGTTAATGATATAATTGAAACTGAGAGTTAATTGAATGATTGATTTTACTAATATCAGGAGTTTAAGGATTAATCGTAATGAAAAAATAGTTGAAGGATTGATTTTACTAATACTAAAAGTTTAAAGACTAATTGAGAAGAAAAAATAGTTGAAGGTGCTTATTTACAAATGAGCTAAAGTTTAGGAGGGTGTTTGTACTTTTCCCAAAAACTAATATTATAAATAATCATTAGATTTTGTGCTTTATAACTATGTCGATATTGATATATTATTTACTTTATTCAATTATTTGCTAGAAACAAAAATTGATTAATTTTCGATTCTTTTAGAAAAAATTAGAATAACCCACACAGCGTGACATGTGAGGATGCACGGGTATACCACTAGTATTGTTTGAAAACAGGATGCATTATTATTTGAAAATTTATTTTTGAATCTTAAAAATAGTATGATTATAAAATATTATCAATAAATAAATATTAAGGTAACTCAAACTCAATCCTTCTAAATTAGGTAATCCGAATATAATACAATCATGTATCATATGCGAACCTATGCGATGCACGGATAAAGTATTTGTTAAAATAATTTATTTTGTAAATTAAAAATTATAAGATAAGTAAAAGTTGTTGACAAAGATCTAGAGATATATTTATGTTAAAATTATTATAGTATTGTTTTTTTAAAAAAAGTACATAAATTATGGCATTATAATTTTTTCCAAGCAATTTACTTATGTGAAAATAATAAATAATAAATTAGCATGAATAATAACTTATTATTAGTTTACCTTCGCAAACTCCAAAAGTATTTTTATATTTTTAAGGAAAAGGAAAATGCAAACTCCAAAAGTTGATACTATATATTCTTGGATATTGCAAATAGTTTAGTACCATCAAAATTCTAAATGTAATTAAAACAAGAGTTTAATATATATATATATATATATATATATATATATATATATATATATATATATATATATATATATATATATATATATACTGACAGTGTAAAAAAGTTTTACACAGACGTTCAATCATATTTTACCGTTTTGTCATTTTATTATGAGATATGATTGGATAACTGTAAAACCTTTTTTTATACTATCAGTGTATATACATTAAACACTAAACAAAAGTTAATGTCATGGTTACATCATTTTTATTCAGGATTGCATAAGACATATAAAGAAGCATATGTTCAAAATCTGGAATTTTTACAAATGCTGCTAACTCAGGATAGTGAATGAGAGAAGCAAAATAAATAATTCATCTTATCATGATCTTTAATATATTTTGGAGTTATGATACATGAACGTCACTTTTCGACACCCACTTTTGATTTCGGTATTGTAGCGGTATCATAGTGCACTGAAGCTATTTTCCTAATTTTGACTTTTGGTATTTTCCCAATTTTGACTTTTAAAAAATATATATATATAACTTTTTTGAGTACTAATATATTTAATCATTAAGTTTCAAAATCGGACCGGCCGGTCCGACCGGGGCCAGGCCTAGTGTTCGATCCGGAATAGACACAAAACCGTTCAAAACTTGAACCGGCCAAAAACCGCTAGAACCGGTAAAACCGGTGGTTCACCGAGGTTGGATGGGGCCTCGGTCCTGCTCACTAAACAAAGCCTACTTGGACCCATATTTATTACTTTATTTTTGTCTTCAATAGGGGTTGTGTTGATATGAAAGTAGATGCTCAATCTATATTGAACCAAAAGTTGCTTAATTTGTATTGAAAAATAAAACCCATTTGGGAGCCTGAGCTTCAGAAATGAACTAGCTAGAGACAACAATTAAACATTTTTTGTCTAAACCCAGTGTATCCAAACTCTGTTAACGAATGATTAATCACGGATCGCGGGGCGTGGCTTCCACTGGCCAAGCATTATTTTAACGCTGTCAGGAATCGAACCCGAGAGCAAACCGAGTTGACCCCTAGAGTGTCCCAAGGCAGGCCTTACAATCGCTGGGCTAGGAAGCTTGGTTAACAATTAAACATAAGTATATTATAAGTATGATATTTTTAAGTGAAATTTAATTTTTAATGTGATGGAATTTTCAATATTATGTTAATATTTTGTTTAATAATGATATATATTATAATAAAAATTTAAAAAATATTATTTAATTAATACCGGTTCAACTACGGTTCATTATATGGTTAATGCCAAGGTTTTTAAAACCGGACCAGCCAATAAACTGAATTAAACAAATATTTGTACGTGACTAACCAAATATTTCCACGGTGTTGAAAATTATTGTAAGCTTCAGGATGACTCATTAATTAACCAAATATTTGCACGTGATTATTAATATATTTACATGTTTGTGTAAAATGATTATAAGCTTGAGGATGACCCATTAACCATATATTGAACTGAATTAACCAAATATTTGTCCAAATATTTACATTGTTGAGGAAAATAATTGTATGGTTCGGGATGACCCATTAATCATATAATGAACTCAAAAAACCAAATATTTACACGAGATTAACCAAATATTTACATGGTTATGAAAATTATTGCAAGTTTCAGGATGACTCATTAACCATATAGTAAATTGAATTAACCAAATATTTACACGTAATTAACCAAATATTTGTACATAATTAATGAAAAATATTAATACTAAAAAAAGCTAAATATTATTATTATAAAAAAAAGTGGTGAAAATTGCAAAAATGCAACTGTTGCGATAAGCTATAATACAGTGCAATGCCGGTATAAAAGTGGGTGTCAAAAAGTGGTGCTTGCGATCTGTCTCCTTCCCCTTCCTCACTTCGTGGTCCACCCTCTGGCACCACCAAAGACAACTCCTTTCGTTCCCTTCTTCAGCTCTCACTTTCTGAACACGAGCTCGTGGAAAGGGTTCTGAAGACGAGCCGGTGAAGACGAGCTTCCTACCATTGTTGGAGATGGTGGTAAAGACGGTGATGACGAGTCTCCTTTAAGCAAGGTTATCTTCCTCTCCTTTTTTAATCAGCTTCTGGGTTTTTTATTTCCATCTTGCTTTTGTGTGTTTAGGGTTTCTTCTTTCTGGGTTTCTATTTCCACCTTTTGAAGATTAAAAGAAAAAAGTGATCTTTGGTGATGATCAGGTTTTGCATTCAATGTACTTTGTCTTGCTCCTAATTTTTCTAAAAACTATTTGATTCCAAGCATTTCTCCACAACTTTGCCTATAATGTGTTTTATTTTGTTGAGATTTATTTGATTCTGAAGAGTCTTCTTGAGTTGAGAAAACACGGTTATGTTCCTCAACCATACCTTCCACCGCACCCACAAATCATGAGCAAGAATCGATGCATCTTCATTCCAAAGATCATTCCAATTGCTTCTTATAGAACCTGACAAATGGTACTGATCCAAGTCCTGCAAGCATAGATACATATACTTAGAAACAAAGATGACATTTTTCACATCAGATCAGTACTTATTACTACCCTTATCCGTCTTTTCTATTATTGTTATGATAGGTTCAGTGCAAGAATTCCTCTTTTGAGCAGAGGTAGCTCCAGAAAGGAAGAAGAAGAGCTCAGTGAGAGAGATTTGTCCAACCAATTTTCTGATTTTCTTCCTCATTCATGGTAATGATATAGTTTCTAATTTTCCTATTTTCTTGGGATGACTGCCAAGTGTACAGTGATCCATACAATGTGGTAACTATCAAACAGAAATGAAAATCCTACAATTACATAATTACTTATCCTATTATGTGAAAATTGGTAAAAGGAAATTAGACAAAGTCAGCCATCCAAGTGGGAGGCTTCTTGGTACGTTCTGGTCTGGAGTTGGGCTGTGCAAGTCCTCTTCGGTCCAATTCTGGTTGAAATTCCTTGGGCTGCTTGGCATTTGTTGATGAGTGGCCCATATTCATATCATTACCCCATTCCCCAATGACAACCTTGTCCTCAAGGTTGAGATCTGGGTAAGTGAGTTCCAAGGAGTTCTTATCTTCCCACGTGGCTTCAGCTTCAGTGGTCCCCTCCCATTGTACCAAAAGTTGCTGTTGATGACCATCAGATGTGACCAAAACTCGAGTTCCCAAGAAGCGGTTGGGCTTGACCTCCAAACGCGTGCCAGTAAGTGAGGGGAGCCGGAGGAGGGATGCTAGGTGGTGGGGTGCCATAAAATGGTTTCAACTTGGAGACATGCACAGTGAGGTGGATCCTAGCCCCCTGCGGGTAGCGAGTTCATAAGCCACCTTCCTATGGTGCGCAACACTTGGTATGGCCGAAGTAGCTGGCGAGCCAGCTTGGGGGTGCGACGGCCACGCAAGGAGATCTGACGAAAGGGCTGCAATTTTAACCAGACCCAGTCTCCTTCTTTGAACACACGGTCCGATCTGTGGGCATCAGCTTGGGATTTTATACGCAGTTGAGCTAGCTTCAAGTTTTCACGGATGAGGCTTAGAGTTTGGCGTCTGCGTGTGAGAGATTCGTCCATTGAGGCTATTGCTGTGGTTCCTGCCACATAAGCACGAAGGTTGGGTGGTGGTCTACCGTAAAGCACCTCAAAGGGTGTGAGCTTGATAGTCGATTGGAAGGTTGAATTACACCAGTATTCAGCGAGTGGAAGGTAACGAACCCATAACTGAGGAGAATCGCATACAAAGCAACGAAGGTATGTTTCGAGTATTTTGTTTTTGACCTCAGTCTAGCCATCTGACTGAGGATGGTAGGCACTAATGAAGGCTAATTTGGTACCATGGAGTCGAAAAAGTTCTTTCCAAAATTGGCTAACAAAGACGCGTTCCCTGTCACTCACAATTGATTTAGGCATGCCATGGAGCCGATAAATTTCCGAGATGAAAATCGGGGCTAATGTGACAGCTGAAAATTGAGCTGGAAGAGCTATGAAGTGGGAATACTTTGAGAGTCGATCTACAATAACCCAAATCACTGATTTGCCGGTTGTGGGAGGAAGGTGAGTTATGAAGTCCATGGATATGTCCTCTCACACTTGAACTGGAATAGGAAGCGGTTGGAGCAAATCGGGTGGTTTGAGTGGAATATTTGCTTTGTTGGCACACCTGGCAATCGCGAACAAAGAGTTTCACATCCTTGGACATGTTTGGCCAAGCAAAAGAGGAAGCAAGCTTGCTAAGAGTTCCCTTGACCCCAGAATGGCCATTTGCAGGTGTCTTTGTGAAATTCTTCTAACAACTGAGCTCTGAACCCTGATTCTAAAGGTATAAAAATTCTCTGGTTGAAGTGAAGTATTCCCTGTACAATACTGAAATGATGAGTTGATTCCCCAAGTTGTTGAAATTTGGTCAAAAGTGCTTGCCCAATCGGATCATTACTATAGAAGGATCTTAACTGATCTAGAAGTAACGGCTGACACTCAGAGAAAGCATCAAAAATAGCCTCAGGTGCATTCGGAATTCGGGATAAGGCATCAGCAACAACATTGCTTCGTCCCGGGGTGTAAAGGATCTCATAGTCAAAACCAAGTAACTTGGTAAGCCACTTCTCTTGTGCTGGTGTCTGGATATTCTGAGCTAACAGACCCCTTATACTCTTTTGATCAGTAAAAATTCTGAAGTGTCGCCCCAATAGGTAGTGACGCCATTTTTTTACAGCCGAAGTGATTGCATACATTTCTCTTTCATATGCTGAGGATGTTTGCATTCTTGTACATAATTTCTTGCTGAAATAAGCTATTGGATGTTTTTCTTGAGACAGGACTGCACCTACTGCTGAGCCCGACGCATCGGTTGTGACATCAAACACCTTAGTGAAATCAGGAAGGGCCAAAACTGGAAGAGTTGTCATAGCTGTTTTAAGAGTTTGAAAAGCTATTTGTGCCTGATCTGTCCAAGTGAAATGGTTTTTCTTAAGTAAATCTGTTAAGGAACTAGTTATGGCAGCATAGTTCAGCACGAAGCGACGATAGTAGCCTGTAAGACCCAAAAAACCGCGCAGAGCTGAAATGAACTTGGGGGCTGGCAATCCTGTATTGCTTGCAACTTAGAGGGGTCGGCAGCCACTCCCTCTTTAGAAATGACATGACCCAGGTAATCAACCTTCTCCAACCCGAATTGACATTTGGAATATTTAGCAAATAACTGATGTTGTTGTAATAATTGTAGGACCTGTCTAAGGTGAAGAAGGTGGCTATGCCAATTATTGCTATAAATAAGAATGTCATCAAAGAAAACCAATACAAATTTGCGAAGGACTTCACGGAATACCTCATTCATGGTCGCTTGGAATGTCGAAGGGGCATTAGTGAGCCCGAACGGCATGACCAAAAATTAAAAATGACCATCCACCGTACGAAACGTAGTTTTGAAAGTGTCATTTGGAGCTAACAAAATTTGATGGTAACCAGAGCAAAGGTCCAGCTTTGAAAATACAGTGGAACCATGGAGCTCATCCAGTAATTCATCCACTGTTGGAATGGGAAATCTGTCCTTAACAGTTAAAGCATTCAGTGCCCGATAATCGACACAAAACCGCCACGTTCCATATTTCTTTTTGACCAACAAAACAAGTGATGAAAACGGGCTCGTACTTGGTTTGATAATGCCCTCCTCTAACATCTCTTTTATCATCTGTGTCATCAATTCTTTTTGGCTTTGTGGATAACGATATGGTTTAATGTTGACAGGTGCTGAGTCGGGTAGCAAATGGATGTGGTGATCAAGATTACGGTGTGGAGGCAGTCCTTGAGGTTTGCCAAAAATAGTCACAAACTGCAGCAGTAACTCAGCTATAGAAGGTTGAAGTGTAGTAGGGTTAAAAGGTAAGGTTTGTTGGGATGATGAGTTGGTAGGTGCATCCTCTATATGGGACAAGGTGATGGAGTGTACAGATTCAATGGAATTAGTGAACACAAAGCAGTGAAATTGGGCTAAGGAAACAGGGGAAGTTTGCTGGACTGAAGTACCCCTAAGTGTAATGGGATGATTATTATATGAAAACTGAATTGAAGGGACAGAATAATCCGACAGGATTGGTCCAAGTGTTTGCAACCATTGGACGCCCAGAACTAAATCCGCTCCATGTATAGGTAAAATGTAAAAAGGAATATGAAAGAGCTGCTCAGCTAGTGTAACAGGAACATCAGAACAGTTACCTGAACACTGTATGGATTCCCCGTTTCCCACAATGATAGAGAATGGTGTAAGTGCTACAATGGGAAGATTCAGGAAGTTGGCCACTCGAGGTTGCATGATATTGTGAGAGCTTTCAGAATCAATCAGTACCTTGACCGGAAGCTCGCGTATACGGCCTTGTACTCTTAGAGTCCTTGGTGAGGGAGGACCCATTAAGGCAGCATGTGATAACTAAAAATGAGCACAATCAAGAGTATGGTCATCCGGTGGAGGCTCTGGTTCAGCTGGGGTACTGTTAACAAGGTCCTCATCGGCAGGTTCATCTTCCAAGAGCAAAAGGAATTTCTTAGATTGACCACGGTGGCCCGTAACCCATTTTTCATCACAGTTGAAACAAAGTCCTTTTGCTTTGCGTTCATTCCACTCAGCGGGAGATAATTGGCGAATGGGGATGGTACCGGAGGGTGCAGGTCCGAGGATGGAGGGAGATGACTGTGGTGTATTGGTGGAGCGTGGAAATCGGTTAAAAGCTGGTCTGGAATCATGGAATTTGGCTTCCAATAATTTGGCAAGGCCAATGGTATGGGCTAAGGATTCAGGTTTCAAAACAGCCATTTCTCTCTGAATATCATTGCGCAAGCCAGAGATGAAACAATTTCTGAGTAATTCCTCTGACATGCCCACAACTCGATTTGACAGAGTTTCAAATTGTAATTGGTAATCCATCACTGTTCCCGTCTGTTTCAGTTTAAACAAGGTTGCCTGATGGTTCTCAAATGTGGAAGGACCAAACCTCAATTCAAGGGACCTGGTAAACTCAGACCAAGTAGTAAGTTGATTATTAGTGTGTAACCACTTAAACCAACCTAAAACTGGGTCTTGCATATAGAAGGGAATCTGGGTTAGGCGTTGTTTTTGGGGAATTTGATTAAGCTCGAAGTAGTGCTCTGTCTGGAAAATCCAATCCAGAGGGTTTGAGCCATCAAATGGAAGAAGGTGAATTTTGGGAGTTTTGTGGGATGGTTTCTGGTTGGTTTGGGTAATAATGGCTAGCTGATCACGTAGGGTATCCATGTGAGTGGTTACTTGTTCATGGATGAAGCTCTGCAAGTTGGATTCCATGGTAAGCCGCATAGCATGCAGCTGGGTAAGAATTTCCTCATTGGGTATTTCTGGTTTTTCATTTTTTTCAGGTTTAGGAGGCATTGAGAAGGAAGATGAAAGCACCAAATTGATAGGTTCAGTGCAAGAATTCCTCTTTTGGGCAGAGGTAGCTCCATAAAGGCAGAAGAAGAGCTCAGTGAGAGACATTTGTCCAACCAATTTTCTGATTTTATTCCTCATTCATGATAATGATATAGTTTCTAATTTTCCTATTTTTTTGGGATGACTGCCAAGTGTACAGTGATCCATACAATGTGGTAACTATCAAACAGAAATGGAAATCCTACTATTACATAATTACTGATCCTATTATGCGAAAATTGGTAAAAGGAAATTAGACAAAGTCAGCCATCCAAGTGGGAGGCTTCTTGGTATGTTCTGGTCTGGAGTTGGGCTGTGCAAGTCCTCTTGGGTCCAATTATGGTTGAAATTCCTTGGGCTGCTTGGCATTTGCTGATGAGTGGCCCATATTCGTATCATGTTACCTACATTATTCCTATTTTATAATATTGTCCTCGATCAGTGACTGATGCAATATTATAGGGAACCTGATTTTATTTTGTCTTTTTGTTTACACTCTCTACTGTATTATTTGTTTTTTTGAATAGTTTGTAATAGTTTTATTTCATGAATTTGCCACTTATAATATATGTTTTTTGATTTGTTTTCAATTTCATTATTTCTTCCATCTCCAAGAACATTCTGAATCTTCAATGAAAAGTTCAATACTAAAAAAAAGGCATGAAAAGTTCAATTATGGCTCTTTAACTAATTGGAGCACTGTATCTGATTGAAGCCACACCTGCACTTAGCCTCCACAAGTAATGCAGTGTTTGCACCAATATACATATACGTCAACAATTTAGATGATAAGATGTTAACTTTGAAAGACTCTTCAGTTTTTTCTACTGGCTTTGATAGTCTTAGTGTGAATATCCAATAATTGGTGTTAATTTACTGATGTTGGTTAGTTAAAAACTTGTCTAAACTCTATTATACATTTTTAACCTGTCAGCTGCATGTTCTTACATGTTTGTTGTGTTCTTATCTTTTCTCTCGTCCTTATATTTTAATAGAGTGGAATGACTTTAAATTAGTTAAGAAAGGTTGCTTGCAATCTGTAGTACATAAAAGGTAATATCTAAAAAGAAGAGTGATATGGCTGTGTATGTCTGTGATGATTGTGGTTTGTGGCTAATTAAGCAAGGTGCTCAATGCAGTGCACTATGTGAGGTGTGGAATAAAATTAAATATTTGATGATTGATATGTTATTGCAAATAATGTTTGAATGATTTCTCTATTTCATCCACCTTGCTTGAATCCTATGATTTACATCTTCCTCAATCTCTCCGTCACTGATTTGTGAACTTAGACCAGTAGTAAAATTGTCAATTGGCATTTCACTACAAGTTAAATTTTCCAGTTTATGTACTCTGCAATATTAGTGTGTGCATCTATGTTTGTATGTATGGACTATTGAGGCACATGGTGCTTGCTTACCTTTGTTCCACCATCCAAGGCGCCCACAAGAAGTAAGATGACAGACAACAGGGTAGTAAGGAAAGTAATTACCGTGTACCATCAGGGATTTTTTTCTTATACTAGACTTAATAGTAGCTTTAACCATGAAATGTCCTGCACATGGTTTACTCTTTAAAGTGAAGAAACAAGAATGCAATATACTAGACTTAATAGTAGCTATAACCATGTCATGTAATGTCCTGCACATGGTTTACTCTTTAAAGTGAGGAAACCAGAATGCACTATGAGACAAGAGCTAGAACTTAGGTCCACCACTCTATAAAATTGGAGCAACAAAATTAGTTACTAGGGTAAAGCATAAGTGACCAAGAGACCACATTCTCTTGCATTTAAAATTAAATTTTTCCTTTTGGTATTCGGTCTTATTTATTAGGCATTTGTTGCATGATGGAAATGGGTTTTCTTGTCCATTTTTAGCTTTAAGTGTTATTTTTCTGTTATGATTGTTGACAGCAAGTATTTTCTAACTTTGCAGGTGTTGGGTCATCTCTAAACACTATACAACAAAAGCGAGGATAGTGGCATCGTCAACCGAGGAAAAGTTGTTCATTGGGATATGGATATGGGAAATAATGTGATGGACATTTTTTGGGGTTTTGTATAACAATTATGTGTGGTAGATATGGAATACAAAAGTTATGTAACTCTTTTTTACATCTTTTTGGGTTGTTCTGAAAAGTGTATGGTATAAATGTATGTAAATACAATACTCATTTTTCTACTTTTATTTGTTCCATTCAATATTGGTATACAAGATTGAAATTTGTGGTTAATACTTCTTTGTACATGGTTTAAATGTTGATTGACCATGTTTAAAATGGTGATTGATTAATAAATAATACGATGTCATATTGAGTTAACAGGTTTCACATTATGTACATGGTTGTAGTTGTTGTTGGAGACCAAAAGAGTGTAGGAGGAGGGAAGGAACAGGGAAGAGAGAGTGGAGAGAGAGGAAAGGGGAAAAGAGGCAGGAAGGAGGAAGGAAAGGGGAAAAAATCATTCATTCCATACTCCAAAGGGATTCCCCCAACAGTTGTTGGAAACTATTGTAAGCATCATGATTGTCCATTAATCATAAAATGGATAATGGGTTGTGGACGATGAATGTGAGCCAAGATAACCTATTAGCATATATAATGAATTGAATTAACCAAATATTTGCACTTGATTAAATATATTTAACGGGTTATGGAAAATGACTAAAGCATCAGGCAACCCAATAACCATATAATGAATTTAATTAACTAAATATTTGAATGTGATTAACCATATATAATGGGTTGTGGAAGATGATTGTAAGCTTCATGATAACTCATTAACCATATAATAAATTGAATTAACTAAATATTTGTACTTAATTAACCATATATTTAATGGGTTATGGAAAATGACTAAAGCACCAGGACTACCCATTAACCACATAATGAACCGAATTAACCAAATGTTTGAACGTGATTAACCATATATTTACATGGTTTAGAAAATGACTAAGCAGCATGATAACCCATTAACCATACAAAGAACTGAATTAACCATATATTTGCACGTGATTAATCATATATTTACATGGTTGTGGAAAATAATAAAGCAGCTGATAACCCATTAACCATATTTGGTTAATCACTTGCAAATATTTGGTTAATTCAATTCAATATTTGGTTAATGGGTTACTTTGATACAATCAATTTTCAAATCACACTGTATATATGGTTAATCTCTTGCAAATATTTGATTAATTCAGTTCATTATGTGGTTAATGAGTTATCCTAATACTTTAGTCATTTTTTAAAGCCCATTATATATATGGTTAATCACTTGGAAATATTTGACTAATTCAATTCATTATTTGGTTAATGGGTTACTTTGAAACAATCATTTTCAAATCCCATTATATATATGTTTAATCACTTGCAAATATTTGATTAATCTAGTTTACTATCTGGTTAATAGGTCAGCCTGAGACTTCAATCATCTTTCACAGCCCACAAATTTCATGTACAATCGTGTACAAACTTCAATCATGTATAATGGAGTATTAACCATAAATTTCAACTATGTTAATCAATCTCGAATGGAACGAATAAAAGTAAAGAAATGAACAGAATATTTGCATACATCACCACCATTAACTGTTATGAACAGCCCAAAAAATGTAAGCAAGAGTTACATGATTTTTGTAATCCATATCTACCATGTACAATCTTACGGAGTTGTTATACACAACAACAACAAAAATGACCGCCACGCTATTTCTCATGTCAATAGCCCAATCATCAATTATTCCTCCATTCTCCTTTTCTTCTCTCTCATTTCTGATAAATGGGCTTCCAATTGAGACACTTTGGACACTTGTCCTTGGTTTATCCTTGATTCTTGTAATGATGTTTGATGTGTCCTTTGCGGCACCAGCCATATTGTCTTCACCTGCAAACAAGGGTCCAAGTTTTAGTTGGTAAATAGGCTTTCATCTTTAACCAATGAAACTTTTTAATTGTGGATACACAAATCATTAATTACCAGCTTACACTTCAATGTGTGCTTCCTCAACTGTTAAGAATTCAAATAACTAAACATAGGGACTGTAAATAGACAAATAGTGTAATTGAGTTTGGTGTTTGGTGCCCAAACCATGTCTCATACCAACACTTGGTCTCATAGCAAGTGCTTCACATAATTCCTTCTCAACAACACTTAAATAAATCAAAGGTATTCTCCAAAAAATAAAAATAAAAACAGTTGTTATCCACTTTCATTTTGAACCATCATCTATAAAGATGAAAAATAAAAATAGTCAAAAGGTCACATATCTTAGTTGTTTTACTCCTAACTTATCTTAAGAGATCATAATGGAAGATAGTAATATTCTAAGTTCATGGTATTTTATAAAATTCATCATTACATGATTATAATGCCAATCCGATACTAGATTACACTATTACTTAGCATGTACCTATCTACTCTAATCTCATACCTTTAGATGTCTGCCATTTTGCATCAGTATCAGGTGTCATGATTTAATTCTTATCTGTCAATCTCAACAATAAAATTCAGCGTGCTGTATAATTATAGATGATATAATAATGTTAATTGCTATGTAGCTATTATCACTATACACAACTATTAAACATACACCATTGTCCATTGAAGAGAAAGAGAAATCCATCCCACTTTCATTTTCCTGGTGCAAACCTGAACATTGGGTACCTTTTCAAGAAATTTCAACCACCACCATAAATCAACAGGGCAAGAAAAGCGCAGATTCATCACACATCCATGAAATAATTATCACAACAACAAAAGAAGCACATCCCTCATAAAATTTTAACACCATAAGAATGAAATTCAAGTCACAAGTTAGAGACCTTACAACAAAGTTGTTCAAACCCTAAGCTTTGGGGAAAGATCTCATCTTTTGCTCCCTCTCTTCTTCTATCATGGAAATTGTAACACCCCGATTTTTCGCTACTTTCTAATATAAGAAATTACATAAATACGTTTATATTTTTATCTGAGACTTAGAAAATGATTTTGGGAAAACCAAATTCATATTCATATTATACTTTTTTTTATAAGTATATGAAAAAAATTTGGGTTTAAAATTCAGACGAAAACCGGCCTATGTTTTTACTGATAGTATAATTTTATACCGGCAGAAAACCCTAATTTGACCCGAAACTGAAATATATAGTTTTTTTTATATTTTGTCGGTGAGGAATTCTACTTTCGAAATTTCTGATCAGAAATGAAAAATTATGTTTAATCGGATGAATTTTGGTAAAAGTTCAGACGAAAAATAGTCGGTGTTTTCACTGACAATAAGATTTTAATGATCAAAAAACCTAATTTTGACTCTTGAATGAAATGGTTTATGTTTAAATCATGTTTCCAACGAGTTTGGCTATTTTGAGAATTTTCGATTGAAAATCAGACAGAAACCCTAATCGGGTAATCGACGGAGCCAAGAACGGACGTGCAGAGACAAAATCCGACATTCAATGGATGGAGACAAGTGGTGACTCACAAGGGGTGAGTCATATAGGTGACTCACCTTAGTAATGATGACATTTTAGGGGATTTTACCATAATGTCCTTAAGGTTGGTTTTTAACTACAAAAATGTCATTGTACAATATTGCCATTTTGTCCCTCAAAATTCATGCTTGGACCTTTTTGCCCCTAGTTGGCACGACCAAAATCCTCCAAATGAGCCCATTCTCACTTCTATTTAAGTCCTTCATCATCTTCTTCATGAGAGCTTTCCTTCATTTTTACTTAAAATCTTTTAAGTTCCATAAGCTTGATTTGTGAAGCAACTTAGTGATTCCTTGCACTTTTTCCAATTCCAAGAGGTAATCCTTGATCCTCATCATCATTAAACACTATGTTCTTCATATATTTTCATGATTCAATGCCTAATTTAGTTGTCATGGCGGAAATTTAATTGTTTGAGGATTGGAAGATTTAATTTCAATCTTTATACAATGATCATTGATTTAGGGTTTTAAGTAACTAGGAATCATTAATCCAAGAGTTTAGAAATTTTAGAGATTTCTAACCCCAAAGTCAGCCCTTGGCCGAAACCAATATGTAGGATTTTAGGCTAGATTTAGTTGTTTGTTTGTTGATTGAGTGTTATGTTTAATGAAGGATAAGCTAGATTATCGTATACGTGCGTTGAAGGTTTCTGAATTCAATACAAAGCTTTAAATCGGAAGCTAAGTTCTTCGAGAGGTAAGAGGGGAATTCCTAAGGGATTTTCGGATGGCTACATGCTATCTGTTGTTGGTCTGTATTTTATCTGTGGTTGTGGTGTTATTGTGTAATTTGTTTTAAGTTGTGTAATTTATATCTGTGTTTATTTATTTGCGGTTAAATGTTATAATGTGGTGATGCATGATCTATCTGGAAATAATTGTTATGATGCTGTTGATTGTGGTTTGAGAAGCTTGACAGTGGTCAGTGCGTTATAAATTAAATGAGATAAATGTTTTAAGAAGCTTCATGAGTAATATTCAGTATTTAATTGTGAGATATTGGAATATAATATGATTTAAATAATTATTGGAAAAAAATAAGAAATTTCGAAAATATTATTATTTTAATGGTTTGTTAGTGTAAAAGTAAACTATGAGTCATACAGTAAAGACGTAACCGTGAAATTATTTTTGTACTGCTAATTTTTTTGTAAGAAATTCCGTAATATTATAAAATTATATTTTATGAAATTAATCTGCGAAAATAACTTAATTATGATATTATAAAATTATTTAAGTGGAAAAAGCTAAGATTTGACTTAAATGACTTTAAAAAAGTTTAACGACGGTAATTTGGAAAAGTATCGACGGCAAGTGTTTCTAAAACGGCAGTACGTATTTTAAACTAAGTTTGAGCCTCAAGTGAGTCTTTTTGAAACATGAAGTTTTCAGAAAAGATTTTAGTAACTGATGATTTTAAGAAAGAATTTTCCCTTTGAGATGATTTTCCAGAAACAAATTTTACGCAAACAGTGTAGACAGTGAGTTTGAACCTAGTAATCGAGATGTAGGAGAAATAATGTTTTTGTGGCGTTTTGGGATTTGAGTCCTAATTTTGGTGTAGTTTTGGACTGCGTGTCTTATGGACTGCGTGTCCTAATTTCGGGGTAGTTTTGGACTGCATGTCCTAATTTCGAGGTAGTTTTTTTGGACTGCGTGTCCTAAGTTCGAGGTAAATAATATTATTCAAAGTGAATATTGTTTTCTGTTACCACGAACCTAAGCCCGAGGCATCGGTCTAGGGGTTTCGTGATTGAGCACTCAGACTTGATGTCCTGTATTATTAATAAAAGTGTTAGGATGTCTAAAACTATGGTTGGTCGGAAGCTTTTTAGCTCCGGCAAAGAAAGATTGAACACAAAGAAAAGCGTCAAGAACAAAATGTTTTACATGCATTTTAGGTAGATATGCCTGTTTTTTTTAATCATGATATCATGGCGATATTCATGAATCGACGTATCATTGTGCCCTGGTTGGACAATGAAAATCCATATTCGGTGATCACTGCTCCTTAAATTGGACGGTGTGTTATGGTAACCATATTCGGTGATCATTGTGCCTTGTGTTGGACAGTGTGCTATGGTTTTTGCTTCGTGCCTTTTGCCTGCGTGGCTATTGAGTTTGATCAACTCACCTCGAGGTTGGGATATCTCATGAGATTAGGTGTGAATTTAGATTATGAATAGGAAGTGTTCATGCATGGTTCTAAATGATGATGTTTGGGGTGTGAAACCCATGGATAAACTATTTGTCGTATTATGAGTGTTTATGTTGTTATAAACTTGTATATGTGTATATGTTTTCTTTTGTGTCATGCATGTAGTTATTGCCTTAAATCCATATATTGGTTTCTCACTCTTGCATGTTCTATTTTTGGTTTCTCTACTTGGGTATATATGTATGTTCGAGTCCATATGAACCGCTCAAGGAATATGTCTTCTACAAAAAGAAGAAGGCTATTTAGTTCAGAGCATGCTGATGATGTTTACTACTTGCATAGTGCTTGTTGGTTCCGACCAGCTTAGGTTTGAGTTATATTATGTTTGGAAGAACCTATACTTAGTAAGGTCTTGTTGTGTAAACAATTATGATGCAGTATAGAAGTGTGTTATATTTATATATCTCCATATTTGATGATGTTTACGTTGTCGTTGGATTGGTCGAAAAGAAAAGAAAAAGGAACAAATTTTATCACCGTTTTGAGAAAGATTAGTAACTTAAGAAAAATATTATTTTCCGAAAGCAACAAACAAATTAAAATTTTATTTTTCGCAATGAGTTAACCATGTAATGACCTAGGGAGGGTGTTACAGAAATAGGGAGAGAACATGAGGATGGAAAGGACTTAGGGAAAGATGAAGAAAGGGAAAGACTTCCCAAAAGCTCCTTCACAAACCCTACTCTTCAAAGGCCTTCCCTTCTCTCTTCACCACCGTGGTCATCACGGCTTGTGCTTGGGAGAATGAAGCTCGTGAAATGAAGAAATGAAAAGGTTGGGAAAGGAGAGAAATAAAGAAATGGGAAAATGAAATAAAAAGGAGGTAAATATTTACAAAAATGTTACTGTATATTCGATGTCCGGATATAGTTGTCGTATTTGGATTCTCAACATAACATTTCTATACTCTTTAATGTAAAAAAGAATATTTATTTGTAAGAGGCTTCTGAGGTCAAGCGGTATAAACTTAAATGTCTCTCACACGAATGAAAAATCAACAAGTATAATAAATTGATACCTTTTTATCGAACTTTATTTTGAAGAGTAAATTAATTTGAAAAGAGAAATTATGATTTGTACTAGAAAAGAAAGTTTGAATTTTATAGCCAACAAATCGTTACGATTAAATTGACTTTTATTACATGCAACTGAGGCTCAACAGCTAGAGACACCACCAATCCAACAGCGAAATCGACTTTCTTAATATTCCTTGTTTTCTTCATTTTTTATCTTTTTACACCAGAACTAACTTCAGTTGGCCCTTTTCTCAAACTACTTTGATCGTCCATTACAAAAAAAGTTGCCAAGGTCTGACAGCAAACATGCTACAACCACACACCCAAAACACCTGCAAAAAAAAGGTCTGAAACTACAACAAAGGGATAAATATTCAAAGACAAAAGCTGTTATAGCAGGACACATATTCAAAGACAAAAGCCATCGAGCTTGTTTGGATACACCTGGTGTCTATATTCAATACATTAGAAGTAAAGCCAACCCTTTCCAACAATAGAAATGGACCACCTGTTTAGTCAAGAACTTGGTCAGACCGTCAGAGTAGTTGCAGAAACTTTTGCACAACCATTTTAGATTATTAAATTCAAGAAAGCTATGATGCGTAAATAACTCTACTAAATGCAGTTAGTGAAAAAGGAAGAGACTATATTACATCATGACATGCAAATTAAAGAGAAAAAGTATATATATTTTTAAACCTCTCAGTGAAACTTGGTGTGCTAGAATTGACTCCTAGACTTGACTCCTAGACTTGACTTCAAATGACAACTACTTAATTAAACTTGCAAAGATACTGTGGTAAATTAAAAAGGTGAAAAAAGACACGGTGGGGTTTAAATGTCCGTGGGTGAGAAGTTTGGAAGTAGTGCAGGCATGGCATAGTATGTTCAAGTGTCAATGTTTATGGACAATTCAGCTGTCATAGCTATGTTTTAAAAGGCTAAAGCTCTTGCTAAGGTGAAGGTTCTGTTTGTACTGTGATACTCAATAGGATTACCACTAATGATATGTTGCAGGTGCATAGGCCTCGTAAGGCCCTTTACCATGACATTTTATACCCCCAAGTGCTCAAAAACAAATACTTATCTCTTATTGCACAATGCAGAAGCTTGGAAAATGTGAAGTTAATTGTTTGGGCTATTTGGATATGTCCACTAAATTTCAAGGAACAAAAGTTAGACAAATTAAACAATAAATTTACATGCTCCAAGACCTTCTAGATCATGAATAAAAATTTCCTAGTGAGTACCACAGTGAGCTAGTGGCAAACATTTAGGATCATCTCAGCACTTAGATAAGTTCACACGAGTGGAACATACCTCCAGCCATAAACATCTCTGCTTTTCAAGTTAGAGACTAAGAATTGAAGCTGATCAACACCAACAATCACCCTTCACCCACAATCATTTTATAAATCATATGGATTCAAATTGAAAACTAAGAAGCATATTGAAATCAAGTCAATACATATCTGACAAATTAGGATAAGTATGTTGTACAATTCTGAAACACAGTACAAATGCATGGTAATCCAACAAACTATAGCATAACCATGTTCATATGAGTCAAACCCCTTTTTTCTACTAATTAAACAAAAATGCTTGATACTCAACTTTACTGATAATTTTCAAACAGTTCATTCATACAAACATAATGACAAAACAACTAAAAATATGAAAATAAAATACAAACGTACTGAATGTAAGTAGTGATAGAAATTAAGGAAAGAGAGATGATGAACCATTAGAAATGTGGGTGAAATGAATGCCAGTATAAGCAACGACATCCCGGTTAGCCTTTGAAAGTTGCAGAACATTGCTGAGAGCAGTTATATGAAGATGGATGAAAGATAACTTTTGTTCTTCTCTTGTCATGAAAGCTCCGTGATCATAACCAAAATATTTTCCATATCTTATTAAATTATTTTGTATAAACCACATCAAAAGACCATCCTCATCAGAAATCAAAACTGTTTAGTTAACTTTTCTTTTACTATGACATAACAATATATAACTATCCATGAGAAAAACCAGAAAGCACAATCATCTTGCAACATTGCAATCTATAATTACTATTTAGACATAGCATGTGCTGCCTTTATTGCTAATGTTGATGATAAAAATGATATGAAAGTGGAATTTCAGAATGCATCACATCACCTGCCAGCATTGCAAGAATGTAGTGTTCAACACAGCAAAGGTAGGTAATTGTTGCTCCTACATTCCACTGACATTTTTCCTTAACAATGTAACCTTGTCTTGTTCAAGGATTAATGAAACCAACATCAAGGTCTCAGTTCAGAGTTGGAACATTGCCCATCTACAATAACTTTTCTGTGTGGGTTTATTATTAATTTTGGACCACCCTGAAGACCATTTTTAGACTTGAACCACTTTCACTAACTAAAAATAACCACATGCATTGATCATTATACAAAAATAACAAATCATTGGATAGCTAGCTAGTAAAAGGTGCTACTTACTATTTTCATTTTGATTTTTTTGATTTTTTTGATGTTGTTACATACTATTTTTAGTTGAATTTATAAATTACTCTAGTATATAAGAATTTCTCAATTTAGAATAAAATAAAAACATTCTCAATTCAATGGTAGTATGAATCTACAACCCTGTTGTGGAAGAGTATTAACAATTTAACAACCAGCAAGTTGAAATTTGAGAGTAGAAACACAAACCTGAACAGGTATTTACCCAATAAAGGCATAATTGACTGGCACATGTGGGAGGCCTTGGAAGAAATCTATGAAGCTTTCATTAATGCACATCCATTTTATTAGCATTTTTTTATAGGCAAATGTTAGTTTATATATTAGTTGTTAGATTATGGGGGAGGGGGGATTCGAACTCAGCACCTGTCACTCCAAGAGGAGGCTCCTTGTGTCCCTTAGCTCAACCATGTGAGCTACCTAAGTGGGACCATCCATTTTATTATCATCATTCATTTTTGTAGTTTGAAAAACCAATATCTTTACTCTTCAAAGAAAACAGCACAAAGAGCCACATTACACTTATATAGAATTAATATAGAATTATATCCTTTGCCTGGTCATGCTCTTTTGAATTAAAAAAACCAAAAAACAAAAATGGAAAAAGGAAATTGACAGCATTAAAAATCCATTTGGTTAACAGGAAAAACAATGAATTAAAGGCAGCAAAAAAATGCTTTATGATAAGGAATTTCAAACCCCTAAGGAAATTGAGACATACAAAGTACATTGAGAGAGGTCAAACCACTGAGGAATTTCATCAAACAAGTAGTGTGCTATAATTTTTTTTTTAGCATACAAAGTACTGAGGGGTTCAAACAAAAATACTATGCAAATAGAAATTACAGAGATATTATGCAAACTCACCTGATCTCTTATTTTAAGGGGCACAACATCACCAAAAATTATATCAAATATCCATATGTTTATTGTTCTCAAATTAAAGAACTTATCCAATCCAAAAAAAAAAAAAATAGTGACTTTGATGAATCAAACCTGAGGTGGACTCATGCATGACTAAGGTAGCAAGAATCTGAGTAGAGATATTAGAACAAAGATTCACAAATGCCATCTTGTAGATCTGATCCCTCACATCCGAAGAAAACCCATTCACCTCCATATAACCTGCTTTTTTCCCACACTTGCCATAATAACCTGAAAGCAAAGTAAAAGAACTACAGACTAATTTGTTACATTGATATAGTTCCATGACATCCCAATTATTTTATTTTACCAATCAAATTAGCTACTCCCATATTCTTTATATACATGGAACACCTATATGTCGGAAAGAATGAATTTAACCTATCAACTAACCTGAGTAACCTAGTTCAATTGCAAGAAGTATGGAACCCAGCGAAAGACAAACATCGATGGAAGAAATAACCGACATCGAAACCACTCACATATTCGTCTCGCCACCGTATACATAGACCGCTTCCAGGTAGCGAGACATCATCAGTTATGGGATCCTCTTCAATGGCTATGTTTTCATTAGCAGGGTCAAGCATGTTGTATAGTCTCCATATAAAGCTGAACATGGACATCAAGAAACACCATGTAAGCATGTGAAGTCTGAATGTAGCTTGCCCAAAAATTTAACAAATATAATGCTGGAAAGAGAATTAGGCAGACAACGAAACTAAATTAGGAAGAAAAATGACAAACCAAAATTTATTTTACAATTTCTTCTATTGATAAGTACCTGCAGCAAATAAGAGATTGAGACTGAATCGGTTTTCAAAGAAACATCTGCAAAAATATTCCCTAGTAGGATTAACTATCCAACAAACGGTATAAAGATACACGAAGTGACCAGTAGATCATTCTAAAACAAACAGGAAGATGTTGAAGAAGTTATGGAATTGATTTACCATATACCTATGGTTGTAGTTCCAGACGATCAACAAAATCAGTACCAGCCACTGATTCCTCTGCATTACAGGTCCGCAATCTAACCACCATTCTAACTCTTACAGGAACTTCACCCAAACCATTGAGAGAGAACATTCCTTTAAAATGGGCCTATCACATAACTTGAACCTTGTTAGGTGGTCCTGTCAAGGGTACCTGCATTAGAATCTATATTGGTCACAAACAACATACCATTCCAACTGATAAATTACTATGAAATTGTTGAATTGATTTTCAGTTTAAATCTACTTCAGCTTGAGGAAGGAGAAACAAACAAATAACATTGGTAAATTTAAAATTATTATAACAATATTTTCATTCCAGATTCCAGACACCCCTCCTGTCCCCATGCTCATTTTACTGCATATTTGGGAAATCCAAAACCCGGATCAATTTTCAGACAGAAGTTCCTCAGAAGAACATCTCTCACTATTGATTAACATTGTGAGTTGTGACCCTCATCTTAGTCATTTATCTTTGTACGCAATAACATGGAAATATCTTGCTTATAAAAAAACAAGGAAATATCCTGTCACCAACACAAATATTATCAAGGCAGTGTTGAAGTATTTTTTTTCCATCTTTCTAGTTGCAGCAAGCTGTGAAAGCACATAAGAATTTGCTTGATCAAAAACCAAATGTTCCATGTGTCCCTCCGTCTAGAAGCTTACCAGGAGCCGCTCCTTGTCCGTGCCTTCTTGCACAAGCGACCACTCCCCGCCCTCGTCAGCCCCAGGTGTCACACTTTACACCTACTGCCTATACCATCTCAAGAACAAATTGCTGATATCCTGACTAAGCCCTTAGCTTCTGGTCCCTTCAAGCATCTTCATTCCAAGCTTGGCATGTTCAATATACACATTTCAGCTTGAGGGGGTGTTGGGACACGTGCCAAATTATTTAATTTCAGTTATTCTGTTTTTATTGTTAGAAAGTTGGTTACTTTGTACTCAGTTAGTTAGGTATTACAGCTTTACTTACTTTCTATCAATAGCTAGATTGTAGCAAGTTATATTCATTCAATCTGTAATAGTTTTTCATCTTTATCTTTCTTAATAGCAAGAATGCAAAGTGCATTGCCTACCCCCAAAAAAAAATGCAAAGTGTATTTCTTCAATTCTCTCTCGGTTCTTCCTCTTTCGAGTTCATTACCATGAGTTTCAACAATTATTAACGTTATTTATTCAATTAGATGGTCAAGTTCATATACAAGTCTCTGCCTCCTGGGGGCACGTGTCTATATGAAAGGTAGCTGATTCCTTGTGATAAATGCCAACTTTTTGTTTATTTTCTTTATTTTGTAGAGAACAATTTTCTTAACTCTGAAGTGAAGTTGATAGGGAAATTTATTTGTAAACCAAAAGATAAAAGCTTGACTAGAATGTATTATTATAGTATAGACACAATGTTCTGATAGGCATTCTATAAATTGCCATTTTTTTTATTTTTTATTTGGATAAATGTAAGATTGCCATTGTTTAGAAGACTAAAACCGAAACTATGACATGTGATAGAAGACTATAAATCTCAACACAATAGATCTTTACCAAACATGATAACGAATCGCTAAGCAAATAAGTGACCATACATTCATACCTGCCAACTATAAACAAGTCATGTGACTTGTACTGTTGCCACAGTTTTCTGCTACAAGGTTCCACAACTCTAACAGTAAGACATAAATTGAAATAATTAGACCATTCATTTGTATCTTACAGAGCATTTCCTCAATCCTCCTGCTTTAAAGCATGTCAAATAAATTGATCATTTCATCAAGTCAAACATAAACTTCAAACCATATTTTAAAAATTAACAACTAAATAATAACTCAAGTCAATGGTTCACATATTGAAGACTCATCTTTTTCTAAAATTCATGTTGGAACACTAGCACATACTCACACAAGCATTCCATCAAACAGCTAGAGTGGAAATACAAAAAAGTTAAAGCGTTGATAACTATCTTATACTTTCCACAACCCTTCATCAAATCGCTGACATATATTCACGGAGGACATCAAATTATTGTGATACAAGATCTCATTACAATAAACTCAAAAGCATAACAAGTTTTATACTCTTTCCAGTTTCAACTCAGCCACAATTGAACATATAGAGCAAAGAGAAGTAGTTGATTTGGAACATAAAAGAAAAAAACTAAAGCACAAAATTAAACAGTGACATAGATATTTCAAATATAAAATAATGAAGTTCAAACAAATATGCGTTGCTCATTAGATTATCAAGTTCTCCAAATATAAGCTATTTCTACATAAAATTGGGGGGCCGTTTAGTAAAGGCAAACGATCATTCTTACAACTGAAATAGAAACCAGATCAATTTTCAAACAGAAAGAGTAAACCTTCGAATAAAATTGATAAAGCAATATTCATATGATCAAATGGTGTCATATACTTGATAATAATTATGATATGCGTAATTGACAAGCCACTTTGTATGTATACAAGGTAAAATCCTAAAAACCAGAGTAATAAACCTTTTTGGTGAAAACAAGAAAAACAATTAATTATTTATTCCTCCAATCGGATGAAGGCTTTCCTTATAAATTACTACTTGACAAAGACGTCTGGCTCCTTTAACACCAAGCTCCTCAATCATGTGGGTACTTAAATCAAACCAGGCTAGTTCATCATCTTTTTTTCTGAAGAATATATCACCCTTCTTCCCTGCTCCGATAGGATGCTCAATGCAAGGCAAGGGGCCAACAATGAAGAGTTTAGTCCATGATTCCTTCACACCAAGTTCACCCAAAATTGATATGTAAAAAGTAGTCGTATCTGCATAATTTGAGATCAAAGCAATGGACCCATTTAATAGCACCAAACGTCTCACCACCAAATAACAATCAAAACTGTCATACATGTCTGAGGGTATGTCTAAGGGCATGGGTGTTGTAAAGAAAACCTCATTGTTCAAGTCAAACGACACCAAGTATGCTTCATTATCGTGTGTTTCACTTTCACCCCACCAATGACACATTCCATCAAAGTACAATTGGTCAAGATTACAATAACCAAAAGGCATATCGACATCAAGTTTCCTCCAAGAGTTACTTCTTAGGCTATATATCTCCCACAAAGGGTCGTGCAAGGGGAAATTATAAGGTTCCATGTCAATCTCAAAAAAATCTACATACCTAATCACCTTATAGTCATCTCTAACACGATCATAACCAAATCCATAAAGGGTAACAAAAGGGTTTTGATTAGGTGGTACCGACTCAACTGGGCTGGGAGGAATGGCCTTGAATTCCCCGGTAGCTGGGTTCCACAATACCACGGTTTTAGGCGATTGGTAGAGGCAAAGAATTCCATTAACACTAGCAGAACCCAAAATATAAAAAGCAGGCTCATCTTCTTGAAATGGATTTGGCCAGTCTAATTTGACCTTATTCTCAAACCTCTCACCAGAAAGCGAAAACAACGAGGAACAATGACGGTTTTCAATAATACGTGGCAAAGTCAGAAGGACAGATTTATCGTCGTAGTAAGAATGATGATTAGATATGAAATTGTTGCGGAAGATGCTCATGAAACGAGGATTTTCAAATAAATGGGCCCATGATTTGCATACGCATCCAAATCGCTTCAGAGATTTTAAAGGCAGTTTTGACATAATGGAGAATGCAAGATCATCAGGTATGTGGTTCTGGTTCCTAACCTTTTCACTTGTCGCAGCCACAGCCTCAAATTTCTCCATCTCCGCTTGCAATTGTAACCCAACGGGCAATGAGAGATCTTGAGTTGGTTTCTCCTTGTTGATGAGTTGCCACCTGTAAGAAACCTCCTTGGTCTTCTTCTTCTTCTTAGAATCTTTCTCCTTATCCTCGTCAACATCCTCAATGTCTCCTTCCTCCTCCTCCTCCTCCTCCATCTTAGGCTCATCATCTTCATCATCACCAATTTCCTTCTCCGTAGTCTTCTCAATCCACAGGTAAATGGGATATCTAGTGAACTCAGCGTGTTTCTTCGCAAGATCCTTGATCCTCCTCTCTTCCAAGTACTCCAACTGTTGACAAAATTGTAGGAATCAGTGGACACAACACCACACAGCACCAGAAAGATGGGGGTCTGAATAATTTGTGTACCTGATCCTCCTTGAGGAAGAGGGTGATTTTGGTTCCCCTTCCGAGCTGTTCGCCAATAAGGTCCCTAGTAACAGTGAAGGAGCCACCGGCCTGAGATTCCCAGATGTATTGCTCATCGTCTTTGTGCTTGGTGGTGACAATAACCTTGTCAGCAACCAAGTAAGCAGAGTAGAAACCAACACCCAGTTGACCAATCATGCTGACGTCAGAACCTGCCTGCAATGCCTCCTTCACCACCTTGGTGCCAGACCTACCCAAATTGTTGACTAAATCTAAAACAGACATACAACAAACACAGATCATGACTATAAGCACACGCACAGCACAGCCGCACACACGCACAAATCAAACTGATGAAATGAAATGAAAACGCGGCGGGCGCAACCATTACCTGCTTTGGTCATGCCAACACCAGTGTCAATAACGGAAAGTGTTTTGTTAGCCTTGTGAGGGAGCAGTCTAATGAAATGAGAATCTAACTTGCTCTTGTCCGTTAGGCTCTCAAATCGAATTTTATCCAAAGCCTATACATAATACATAATTACAGATAAGAAATAAAAATGAAATCAATCTCAGAACAGAACTTAAAGGACTACTACTTACGTCGGAAGCATTGCTGATAAGTTCACGGAGGAAGATTTCTTTGTTAGAGTAGAAAGTGTTGGTGATGAAGCTGAGGAGCTCCTTGATCTCAGCCTGGAATGCTAACGTCTCAGTGTCGCCCATCTCAACATCCGCCATTGCAATTGCAATACAACCAGAATCAATCAATTGAACAAGAGAGCTGAACAAGGGTTTTATACTATTTGGGGGAAAACGGGGTCGGTTCACTCACTTGCACCTGTTTCTTTCTTCTCTGCTAATCGCCAATTTCTGTTCACGTTCACGCTGCAAGTGAATATCGTCGTCTTCAACGATTCTGCTTCTTCCGCCAATAGGGGGTGATGTGATGCAGAATGGATCAAAACTACCCATTTTGGGATTAGATATTATTTTGGATTGTATTTTATAGTTTACACAGCAAAAATATAAAAATGTAAAAAATCTGAATATATAAAATGAAATCCCATTACGAGACTTTTTTAGAATTATTTTTTAAAATATCTGTTTTCATCTATACTAATATATCTATATGTATATTAATATATTATTTTATTATTACCAGCGGCAAGACGTGTCTGTCTGCCGCATTTCTAATGTTTTTATTTGTTTTTATCTACGTTTTTGATATATAATATTTTATTTGTGAAACATAACCAACATAGTATCTTTTTAGACGAGGTACCTGATTACAATAATGATTAGAGTATTAGTTTTTTTAACAATGACATAATATGAAGATTTTAACATAAAATTCTAACTCATCTTGTTATCAACCTAGCATATAGATATGATTGATTGCTCATCCTTTCATATTTTTCATAGTTTTTCAAAGTTTCCCTGCACTAATTTTTTAGTTGAAATATTAAGAAATCCATATAAAAATGTCAAAAATAATTCGGTAACTTATAACTTATTTTTAGTCACACAAAAAAAAAACCTTATAACTTACTTGTTTGCCACGGAACATGTCCAAATATTTTGTCCTCACTTTGTCACGTAATTGGAAGGTCTCATTGATTTTTATTGCATCTGTACATAAAAAAATATATAAGATGATACTTGATTGTTGAGTAATTTAATTAGTGTAACGTCGTAAATGTATAGACGATATAATAAATGCAAAAAGACAATACTCGAATTTGAGATAACAAAATATCTCTGAAGACAACATTTTTAGTGAAGAACCTATCTTCCCCTTTAATTTTTCCTTTTTTGACCAAGTTTTTGGTGGTAGATTCAGATACACCTCTCGATAATGTCACATACAATTGACCATGACTGAACGCATGTTGCGGTAGGTAAATCCCAATATTGGGTGTTCTAAAATTTAATATAAAGAATAACAAAAATTTGACAATGACATAATATAAAGAATTTAATATAAAGTTTTAATCAAATAGCAATATCTTAGTTAATTTTTTCTACTAAATCAATATATTAGTTGATAGAACATGTCCTTCTTGGAATTTGTAATAGTTGCTTTGATTTTTTTACATAAGATCTCCAAAAATAAGTAAAAGAGTTAATATATTTTGCATTGAGTACATTAGTGATGCATTTAAATTTACTAAATTTATTTAGAACTTTAGTCAAAATAATTTCTGTTCAGTCCCATTCAGATGTAGATGCAAAGTTCAATTTTTGGCAAGTGAGAAAACCAAAAAATCTAATACTAAATGGCATAAGAGCTTGCTAATTGTTGCTTTTGTTTTCCTTTGGAAATTTCACTTTTTTAAGTTAAATTAAAGGCCTTCCTAACTTAGGAAAGGGGAAGGAAAAAACAAACATGATGAGGATTCCAACTCATGGCATGTGGTATGTTACCTGTGCCTTCACACAAGTCCATTCATTTTTCCACATGTTTTAAAACCAAATAACACTATAATATATATTTAATTTAGTATTTTTTTATAAGCAATTTAGTTTAATATGTGAAAGAGTCATAACAGTATCAACTCAAAGATTATAGTGAAATACATGAAATACTAACTTTGAAAAAGTGATACAGTAGCTAATAATATTTATGCATGGCAAAAGTTGAATATGCGGAATTTACTTGCAGAACCAATCTCCCAAATTCTCGTTC
This sequence comes from Sophora flavescens, assembly GCA_030762895.1. NCBI lineage: Eukaryota > Viridiplantae > Streptophyta > Magnoliopsida > Fabales > Fabaceae > Sophora > Sophora flavescens. The sequence continues at coordinate 135,081,385 of CM061070.1, read as the reverse complement.
TAATGATTTTGAGCATATATCCAAAATGAAGTCGAGTACCTTATTCTACCATAATTCTTTTTTTTTAACAAAACATTAAAAAAAATTGAAACTTCCAATCAAATTTTGTCAATCTTGATTTCCTTGATAATAGAAGAGGGCATTTCAGTAACTACTAATTTAAGTCTCCTCAACAAAAGACTTTTTAGTAACCATAACCTTTCATTAAGAGCAATCATGCTAAAAATCCAAGTAAATCTCATACTAAAAGAATTAGTAATTTTTTTTTCGATCATTAGAAAAATTCATTAATATATAATATAGCTTAAGCATCAAAGTGTCTACTTTCCCCATATTCTAGGAAGGGTTGAAAAATAAACATCCTATCATATGCTCTAGCGAAATAGTAACAAAACATAATTCATCAATGTCCAATCCTGATAAATCCAGCAATCCACACTTAACTCTAACTCTCCCATATATCCCATGTACATAGTCATCAAACCCCTGGACAGTGACATCTTAAATTTCCCTTTTACAATTGAATTTATACCCTATATATCATCTTACCAAAATTAAACTTAACCTGTAAATACTCTAAATATTCAAACAAACAGGACTTAAAGTCATTGCAAAAACAGAACCCATGCTGCAATAGAACCAAATCCGAATAAATCACCCTGGAGTGTTGAACAGTCTTAGTGCATCATTGGTCCTCCATTAGCTTGATCATAGCCTTTCATATTCTGTCTTCATATGCTATCCATTTTTTATCTGCAACACAACTCACAAAGACTTCAACACACCACATTACGAAATGCATACAACATCATTAACAACATAAAACAACTCAAAAGAGTATCCCATCGTTCCAACAATAGCAACCAAATATCAAGGCTAAGTTAACACCATAAATGGCAGAACCAGTTTATAGACCATAAGTCCTTTCTATGCTTGTTAGATAAATCAACATCCAGTACATTCAAACCCTAATCTAAAGTGTAACAATAGTTGTGAGTTATCTTTCATATTCTTCTACAAACTTGTCAATGTTCATTGTTTGATGGTTTCACAAATTCCTGCCAACATTTGATCATTGCAAATCATTCTTTTCCTGCAATATCAGCACAGAATACAGCTGTATAATTCCCCTTTGATTAAACCTGAAAAACCATAAGGCAAAGAAATATAAAATGGAAAATACAGCATAAATATCTACACCCTTTTCAATCAGGCATCTTGGTTAGAACCACCTAGTAAAATATTTTAAAAAACTAATATGATTTTACCCCGAATTTCAAAACATTTTATTCATTTAACCTAATAATCATTTGTATAAATATGAAGATATGGTGATTCCATATCATTTAATTCAGCTAATTCACCATATCTTCGTGGGTTCACCATATCATTTGTATAATCATTTGTACTAATATTTTTATTCATTTGACATTGTAATCATAATTTTACAAACTAATATTTTAATCATTTGTCCATCAGTGAGTAAACTGACTAAGAAAGAATGTAACTCTATTGAAGCGATGGCTTAATTCAACCCTTCACTAGTGCAAAAAAGTCTTTCTACAATGGTTGAAAAAGGCTTCCTACATCGGTTGACCAACCGTTGAAGATACGCTCGATGTAGAAAGTGTGATTTCTACATCCAAATTGTGGATTTTGGTGGACTTTCTACATCGGTTGTTTTGACCAACCGATGTAGGAAGTTAACTTTCTACATCGGTTTTTTTGACCAACCGATGTAGAAAGTGCTCTTAATGCATCACCGGTGGACTTTTTACATCGATTAAGGTCTCAACCGATGTAGAAAGTAATTTTTTTATATTAAAAAAAATCACATTTGTTTCTTTCCTCTCTTCCTTTCCCTGTTTTCATTCAGTTTTCAATACACATCAATAGAATCAACAATAACACAAAATCAACAAAAACTAACAATTAACATTAACGAGATAAAAGCTATAACACATAATCAAAATTAAAGTAAGAGCCTCATATAAAAGAAGAAACAAAAATTCATGTCAAATAAGGCAGGGTGCATCTTGTACAAGTTAGCGTAAGTCTATATTCTATAGATAATAACACCATAGGTGCAGTTCAATATGCTTCAATATGCTATTCTATAGATAACAATAACATACTTTTACAGTTACAACCTACTCACGAGTTAGCATTAATCTATACTCTATAGATAATAACAGCATACTTTGTGGTGTGAGGACAAAAGGTTTATCTCCAACAGTGAAGGTAGCATTTGGCATACGAGAAAGACTACCATAGCTTATCACAGACTCTCCTGATGGACTTGGCAGGTCTCACAAAGCTGCCAATGATCCATGGAATTTTAGTAAAATACGTAAATGCAATGGAACATATTACACCAAACCCAAAAAGCACGTATTAGACCCGACATCCATCTATCAACAAATTTTAAAAATAAAACCCTGCTAGAAATTCAACTGCAAGAATTTACCAACAGAAATGGCAGTGGTATTCCTCTGATACCTGTTTCATGCAACAATTTTTTTCACTTGGTAAGTTACACCGTATAACTTATCTAGAAGGAAGCAAATAGATACCAAAGGCTGAAAAAACAGTAAAATAGATACAAACTTCCACTTACACGTAGGATAGAGAATGAACAAGTTCCTGAAGATCATCCGGGGAGAAACCAATCTAATCTAATAGAACATGACAGTGTAGGCCTAGTGGTGCCCTGAGCAGCAAATTTAAAATAAGAAAATTAAAACATAATTAAGTTGCCATTAGTGATTATGTGAACCTGTAGATCAAGATAGAAAGCAACTAGGACTACCTTGCATATGAGGAAAAATAAAGAGGTCGCTTCTTTTGGGTGAAAATCATAAAGAACTTCCAGATCCACAAGAGCATAGAAAAACACATGACATTCATCCTCATGAGTATGATCTTGAAAAAGTAGATTGGCTTAACATAAGTTTGTTATCATCCTCATGACATTCATTGGCCATGGCCTATGTCCTAAGGCATCGATGTCTGAACTGAGCGTTTGGAACTTTGGATTATGGCAGGATACCAAAAGAATAAAAGCAGAGCTGTAAAAACTTTTCTGAAGTAATGGCTTTATGTAGACAGAAAATTAAATGCCATACTGAGAGTGAGACACTCATAAATATTTATTTTTGCTTGGCTTGAGATTGACTAGTCTCATCTGCATAAATAGGGAGCTGATTCAAGAGTGATTAATTAAATGAATAAGTGAAAAAAAAAAAAAGTACATGAATAACGATGTTCAATTAATCACTCTCAGCAATACACTCTCACAATTGTTCTAGCATTGGTAAACCACAAGGATATTTCCTATTTTATTCGGATACAGCCCGTTCATTTCATTAGCAGCCAAGGTCTTTATTTTTGTCTTTATTATTCTCTTCGATAATAAGATTTTATAAAGCTGGCATCTCAGTTCATGCTAGCAAATTTACTACTCCAAAAAGGTTAGAAAATAGAGTGGTATGAACAGGCCACATTAAAAAAAGTGAATAGACCAGAATGCTTCAAAGCACTTATGTCTTTAATAATGTGATCAGGTCATCAAGCAAGCACTTAGCATTTTGCAAGCATTTTTATGTCCAACATTTTATTTTCAGACATAGGTTCAAGCTTATATAAAGTGAAACAGCTATAGCACATAAGACATAAGGTGATTGTCATATAAGCACCACATCGTGCATCAGAAGGGGAAATATTTGTCATGATGGGTGTGCAACCAAGATGTGGGTAATGAAACTGGTCCTTCAAATATGCAACAATTTATAACAAACAATTCATTTGCCTTTCATATTAAGTGGGTGTCAGGCCCACGTCAAGGGATAATATACCCATCAAACCTTAATAAACAAGGGGCTGTTCTTATCACATACAAATTAGAGAAACAAGCTCTGGCACCTAAGTAAATCTCTGTTTCCATTTTGAAGCCTTAACTTGACACCTAATTGACTTAAAGTAGTCATTTATATTTGCTTGAACAGCTCGATGCATAGTATGTAGGAAGGAAGACCACTATCAAAATTCATGGGCCATTATTTTGGCAGCTCAGAACATAGTAAAAGTATAGATTATAATCATCAATCATGAAATCACATACAAGATTCCAGTTATTTTGCTAGTGCATCAAATTGGGAATGAACACAGTGTGGATACGACACTCCACTACCAGATAAAAATGCCCAACTGATACTAAGTAGGAAATTCACTGAAAATATGAATCAAACATAAACCTTATAATTTTCCATTAAGCCCATAAGCTTGCTAGCCAATACCAAAGCAATACCACTCAATAACAACAGCAGACCCACTAATCTTGTAATTGATATATTAAAACAACATCAATAAGAGAAGAACTAGCTAGTTACCCATTAATCTTCTTGAAATATGGCGATCCCTTTTCGCTCTCTTGAGTTTCTCTGTGTATCAGAACCCAAAAAGTACATGATTGTCAAGATTATTCTGATTCTTATAAATTAGTTTTGAGCTTTTTACGTACATTCATTAAAGAGAGCCCGATAATATATTTCTCAACTTGAACAGCAAAACAGATCTACATGGTAAGGGGAAGGAATCCGAAAACAAACCTGAAGGAGGACGGCGTAACTTTGAACACGGCGGCGTCAATCGTCACGGAGCCACGGAGAGAGTTTCTGCCCCTCCAACCTCCTTTACCCCCAAAAACCAGACGCAAATAACAACAAACAGCAACGGAAGAAGCACTAACCAGAGGGGCGGAGAGGACCGACGGTTGGCGCGGGATGAAGCATCGAGCAGGGAGGAAGACACGGCGAGCAGTCAAACGCGAGGCGGCGGCGAGATGGAGACGCGAGTGGGAGAGTGAGCAGCGGCTTTGAGGGGAGGGAGACACTTTAGAGCTTCTGAGTACTCTCCGCCGTGAAGTGAGGGAGACGACGCATCCCTTGAAGTTAGGTTGTGGTGCCGTGAATGAGTGAGGGAGATGGTGGTTGTGTCCGAGAGTTTCAGGGGAACGGTATAAGATTTAGGTTTTGCGTTTCAAAGAAGACCTTCCACATCGGATAAACAAGTAACCATTACTCCAGAGCTACTTTCTAGAGATATGCTAAATTGACTAGGAAAATGAGACACTTACGGATACACCGTATTTGGTAGTGGCAAAATCGTGATGATGCTAGTGGCAAAATCGTGATTTTGAGCAACAGAGGAAAAGTTGTTTCCCCTCCAATCTTCCCTCCTTCTTGTGCTCTGCCTCAACGTCATTTCTTCTGCTTCGCTCTTTCTTCTCACTCGTAGACGCTCTTTCTTCTTGCCTCTGTCTTCTTCACTGCCTCGGCCCTCTGTCGTCTTCACTGTGTCTTCTCACTGCCTCGACGCCAAGTCTTGTTCACCCGTTCGTCTCTGCCTCGGCGCTCTGTCTTCAACTCTTTCTTCTCACTGCCGCGACGCTCTGTTCCCGAATGACACCACCACCCACTAGCAAAGCCCGGTGGATGCCCACAATGAAACGCCGCCACCCACCAATCATCGACGGCGAACCCCACCACAAGAACAGGTGAGGAAAAACCCTCCTTTCTTCCTTCCCTGTTTCTGTTGATCTCTATATTCTCCCTAGGGTTTATTTGCTATTCACGTTGTTTCTTTCATGGCTTTATCGCTTGAGGTCGTTGTCAACATTGTTGTGGCAAGTAATGGGTGAACGTTAGAAACCTCTGTTTTTCTGCTGATGGAATGATGTTATGATTTGTACTGTTTGGTAGTGTGACAGTGTAAAATGCACTTTTTGGTTGAATGTACTTGGCTTGTTCATGAAAGAAGGACTGAGGATGCAATGATGGTTTTTATAATCCTGGTAAATTGATCTTATAGCAATGTGCATCTCAAGTTGGTTGGAGGAGGATACTGTGTAATTGAAAGAAAGTATGCTTGGAAAGCAGTGAAAGATGGTTGTTTTTATTTGGTGTGGAAGATTTTCCAAGTTTGGTGGTTCATGTTTTACTGTACTAGTTTATAGTTCCAGCATTTGTGCTTTATAGTTATAATGATGAAGCTTAGTTTGTCAACATTAATCGATGACAGTATGGCTATTTCTTCTGGTGCAGTAAGTTATAAGTTATAATTATGCATTGTTAAGATTTTCTATATTAGGGAAGGTTAGCATGGTGCATACTCCAACATGCAGCTTAGTTGAGTGGGTTAAGGTGAATTTTAGTTTGTCATCATTAATTCATATGAGAAGCTAGTGAATCCATGATTGTTTTGTGACATTACTTATGAAAGATCTAATTTGTGCAGTTTCAGTGTGGCATCCACAATTCGATATACATGGAAACTTCAAATGATTATGTGGACTGTGGTGGTGGTGATAGCGAAGCAAATGGAGTTGACATTGTTAATGATGATCAAGAAAAGTGGGAGCCTGCAACAGGGATGTGTTTTGATTCCATAGAGGATGTTAAATCATTTTATCGCTAGTATGCTTTAAGAAAGGGTTTTGGTTGGAAGACTAGAATATCAAGAAAAGGAGAGGATGGGCAGATTAGATACTTAATGCTAGTATGTTCACGAGCGGGGTCCCGAGTGTCGGAAATTCCTTGTACGTTGATGACACGTCCGACTAAACGGAAGAATTGTCCGGCAAAAATTACTATTAAGTTGGGAAAAGATGAACTGTGGTACATTAATAAGTTTGAACCCAACCATTCTCACGAGATCAGCCCTACAAAGACAAGGTTGTTCAAGGCTAACAAGAAAATCAACCTCCATATAAAAAGAACAATCCAAATCAATGATGATGCATGGGTGAGGATTAATAAGACTTTTCAGTCTCTCGTTACAGATGGAGGAGGGCATGAGCATATACCCTTTTGTGAAAAAGACGTGAGAAATTATGTCAACAAAGAAAGGCGTGCGATTGGGAAAGAAGGTGATGCTAAGGCCTTACTAAGCTATTTTTCTCGAATGACGGAGCAAAACAAAGATTTCTTCTATGCCATAGATATGGATGATGATTTTCATGTCAGAAATGTGTTTTGGGCTGATGCAAGAAGTAGAGCTAGTTATGCATATTTTGGAGATGTTTTGACATTTGATACAACATATTTGACCAATAAGTATGACATGCCTTTTTGCTGCATTTGTTGGTGTGAATCACCATGGTCAATCAACACTACTTGGATGTGGTCCGGTTTTGCAGAAGACACACAGTCATTTTTCCTGGCTTTTCCAAACATGGCTTCATTGTATGGAGGGAAAAGCCCCTACGGGTATTGTCACTGACCAATGTAAGGCTATGCAAAATGCCATTGAGCTAGTCTTCCCTACAACTCGTCATAGGTGGTGTTTATGGCATATAATGAAAAAAATTCCTGAAAAACTTAGCGGATATGGTGAATATAAGAAGATTAAGTCTGCAATGAAAACAACGGTTTATGATATGATCAAAGAGCTGATTTTGAAGATAGATGGACTTCCTTCATTGACAAATTTGACCTTGGACAGAATGAGTGGTTGGATGGGTTGTACAAGGAACGTCATAGATGGGCACCAACCATGCTGAAGAAATATTTTTGGGCAGGTATGTGGTCGTGTGCAAACTTGGTCTGTCTTTTGTTTCAAATGCATTTTCCACCTTCTCATACTTTTTGTTAAAAAAAGAAGTGTAATGTCCATGGTTATCATACTTGGTTAATGGTTTTTCACTTGTATGAACTTGGGCAGGTATGTCAACAACGCAGCGAAGCGAGAGCATACATGCATTCTTTGATGGGTATATCAATTCAACAACAAGTCTGAATCAATTTGTAAAGCAGTATGATAATGCTCTCAAGAGTAGAGCCGAAAAGGAGTTTCAAGCTGATTTTCAATGCATGGATACGACAATTCCCTGCGGTTCAAACTCGTCAATTGAAAAGCAATTCCAATGTGAGTATACTCATGCCAAGTTTAAGGAAGTTCGGACCGAGTTTAGATCAAAGATTAATTGTGCGTATTCTTTGAAGACCGTGGATGGTTGCGTTGCAACTTATCATGTGATGGAGGAGGTCCTAGTTGGTGATAGAACAAAAGAATGTGAGTATAATGTTGTGTTTAATCATGAGAACCATGAAGTCTGTTGTGAATGTTCGTTGTTTGAGTTTAGAGGCATTCTGTGTCGCCATGTGCTTTGTGTGTGTACTTAAGAGAGGATTAAAAATGTGCCGGATAAGTATGTTTTAGCAAGATGGAAGAAAAATATTAAAAGGAAATATTCATATATTAAGAGCAACTCTTGTGTGATGTAATTGAAGCCACAAATGGAAATATTTGACAAATTGTGCAAGCATTTCTATGAGGTTGCTTGAAGTATGTGCAGAGTCTGAAGTTGCAAGTAAGGCATTACATGAAAGGCTACATGAGTTTAGTTCTAATTTACCCACCATGGATGCTACAATGCGGGAAGTTAACAAAAGACCCATTGCTTACTCAAATCCAAACAATGCTCCCCACATTCGCAATCCATTGCGTGTCAAACGTAAGGGACGCCCTCATACAAATAGAAAAATACGGGTAGTTGAAAAAGTTGTAAAAAGGGCGAAGAAGCGGTCACAACATACTGAAGACAAAGAGACTACCAAGGTATTTTTTTCCTCCAAAAATTCTGAATTAACCATACACACCACGTGATTAATGAGTAATGTGAACCTTAACCAAAATCCAATTTAAATGTAAGTTTCAACAACAGCATTTCTAAAATGTGCAGGAGGCAAACAATGGAATGGTGGGTAATCACATTGGAAACAACCTCCATGTAGAATCATCTCTTGACATTGTCACCAGTGGAGAATTGTTGGATACAAGCACTGTGGTTTGTGTCCAATATCATATTGTGTTTAACTTGTAGACGTTGTTTTATTATGTGTTGTCGGTTTAGTTTTAGCAATTTGATCGATTTGTACCCCGTGATATATACTTTCTACAAAATTCATGTGCCTTTTGTGGACAATGAGATGAAAATTTATGTTGATTGGTTTACTGTTTTTCTATACAGTCATTGTCCATTTTTGAAGACAGTTGTTGTGTTCTTCAAAATCCAACAGTTTCAAGCCCTGTATTTAAGGGTTTAGAAGACGTTACTTTGAATACACAGGCATGTAAATTGTGGGTCATTTATATAGTTAAGGACTCCATTATTTTAGTTTCTTATATAGTGTTGTCCAGGTTGGAGCCAGTATATCGTTCGTCGACCTTTTGACAACGTCTGATGTTGACTTCATGGGGTGTTCGCAGTCGACTACAAATTTGGATGATTAGACACATTTGGGATTTTAGTTGTCTTCACTAATGGTATGGTTTTTCATAAGTCTTGGACTCTGGTACTAAACTTTGTGTACAATTTTTAGTGTTTAACGCTTTACCATTGGTTGTGCAGGTTGGTCGGGTGCCATAACTTTTGTTAGTTTTTTGAATGACATGGTTGCAGCACAACGATCCATTATCTTGTCATATATGTATATGAAAATTTACTATGTGTATGTAGTTAAATACAAGTTGGTTGGGTGCAACCCATTGCGTGTTAGATTTTTGTATCATGAATGACAAAACCATCACTTGTTGTACATACTTAGACAATCCTATGTAAATGATCCTGTATATATGTCAGTGGAAATGATCAAAAGCAGTTGAATGCATTATAATTATATGGTGAACGTAGTTCACTTGTCTGGTGAATGCTTTCAATTATGTGATGAATGCCAATAATAAAAGTTTTGGATGCCTAAGATTATGTGGTGAACGTAGTTCAAATATGTGGCGAATGCCTTCGAATATTTGGTGAATGCCCATACTAAAACCAAGTTTTGGATGCCTTAGATTATCTGGTGAACGTAGTTCACTTATCTGGTGAATGCCTTCGAATATATGATGAATGCCCATACTAAAACCAAGTTTTGGATGCCTAAGATTATCTGGTGAACGTAGTTCAAATATGTGGCGAATGCCTTCGAATATGTGGTGAATGCCCATACTAAAACCAAGTTTTGGATGCCTAAGATTATGTGGTGAACGTAGTTCAAATATGTGGTGAATGCCTTCGAATATGTGGTGAATGCCCATACTAAAACCAAGTTTTGGATGCCTTAGATTATCTGGTGAACGTAGTTCACTTATCTGGTGAATGCCTTCGAATATCTAGTGAATGCCTATACTAAAATTGGGTTGTGGATGCCTTAGATTATCTGGTGAATGTAGTTCAAATATGTGGTGAATGTCTTCGAATATGTGGTGAATGCCCATACTAAAACCAAGTTTTGGATGCCTTAGATTATCTGGTGAACGTAGTTCACTTATCTGGTGAATGCCTTCGAATATCTGGTGAATGCCTATACTAAAATTGGGTTGTGGATGCTTTAGATTATCTGGTGAACGTAGTTCAAATATGTGGTGAATGTCTTCGAATATGTGGTGAATGCCCATACTAAAACCAAGTTTTGGATGCCTTAAATTATCTGGTGAACGTAGTTCACTTATCTGGTGAATGCCTTCAAATATCTGGTGAATGCCCATACTAAAACCAAGTTTTGGATGCTCTAGATTATCTGGTAAACGTAGTTCAAATATGTGGTGAATGTCTTCGAATATGTGGTGAATGCCCATACTAAAACCAAGTTTTGGATGCCTAAGATTATGTGGTGAACGTAGTTCAAATATGTGGTGAATGCCTTCGAATATGTGGTGAATGCCCATACTAAAACCAAGTTTTGGATGCCTTAGATTATCTGGTGAACGTAGTTCACTTATCTGGCAAATGACTTCGAATATCTGGTGAATGCATATACTAAAATTGGGTTGTGGATGCCTTAGATTATTTGGTGAATGTAGTTCAAATATGTGGTGAATGTCTTCGAATATGTGGTGAATGATCATACTAAAACCAAGTTTTGGATGCCTTAGATTATCTGATGAACGTAGTTCACTTATCTGGTGAATGCCTTCGAATATCTGGTGAATGCCTATACTAAAATTGGGTTTTGGATGCCTTAGATTATCTGGTGAACATAGTTTAATTATCTGGTGAATGACTTCGAACATCTGGTGAATGCCCATACTAAAACCAAGTTTTGGATGCCTAAGATTATGTGGTGAACGTAAATCAAATATGTGGTGAATGCCTTCGAATATGTGGTGAATGCCCATACTAAAACCAAGTTTTGGATGCCTTAGATTATCTGGTGAATGTAGTTCACTTATCTGGTGAATGACTTCGAATATCTGGTGAATGCATATACTAAAATTGGGTTGTGGATGCCTTAGATTATCTGGTGAATGTAGTTCAAATATGTGGTGAATGTCTTCGAATATGTGGTGAATGCCCATACTGAAACCAAGTTTTGGATGCCTTAGATTATCTGGTGAACGTAGTTCACTTATCTGGTGAATGGCTTCGAATATCTGGTGAATGCCTATACTAAAATTGGGTTTTGGATGCCTTAGATTATCTGGTGAACGTAGTTTAATTATATGGTGAGTGACTTCGAATATGTGGTGAATGCATATACTAAAACCAAGTTTTGGATGCCTAAGATTATGTGGTGAACGTAGTTCAAATATGTGGTGAATGCCTTCGAATATATGGTGAATGCCTATACTAAAATTGGGTTTTGGATGCCTTAGATTATCTGGTGAACGTAGTTCACTTATCTGGTGAATGCCTTCGAATATCTGGTGAATGCTTTAAATTATTTGGTAACTAACGTATCTTACCACCAACTCTTGGAGCAAATCAGTTATGTCATCACTGAACTTCACTCATCTATTTCGTTATCTATTTAATGACTTGTCATGACACTTAAATTAGTTTCACACAACCATGTAAAGCATGTCAAAACTGTTAGCAATGTCGTAAGATATTTTGCACAATAGTTAATATCTATTTTAATGCTGATCATAGAATCCAGGCTTACCAATCCGAGAAATTACATACTACTCCTACATTACAAAATAACAATGTACATATCAAGTTTTGATGTTCAAATATACAAATAAAAACTATTCTTTTGTTGTCTTATCCTTTCTCATGTATGCCTTGGTATATGGGGGATCAAGTCTAGAAGATTGCTTCCGCATCCTATGTTTACCCTTCACCCTTGTTGCTATGTTTGACCCACCCTCCGGATCACCCTCCGTATTATGTTCATTTACAACAGTCACAGTGGTAGATGGTAAGTAGGCTTTATTTTTAATACAATGGTACTTTTTCATTGTGAACATGCAAATCATTATTTACAAGCGGGCACTGCAACTGGTGCTTCATTTGGTGCACCCATCGCTACAGCCGGAGGATCTACAATAGCATCATCAGCCTCCATCCGCGGAGAAATTGGCATTTCTACACCTGCATATACAATGATTCTCAATGTTCTTTCAACGAGTAAACCACAAACACAACCATGTAAAACAGGCAACTAGCTTGTTTAGTAACCACCACCTATTTGAACACCTGAAGACCCTACACCACCCATGTCAGCATAAATATCAGCTAGGGGAGTTTGGTGAAGAGGGGATGAATCTTGTCCACATAAAGTGGAACATCCTACATACTCATTGACTTGGCCTATGTTTGATCGGTGACGAGTGGGACCATCTTTCAAAATTGCAACATCTGCCTCTAGAGCCAAGATCCTCTGTTGTTGCTCCCTAATTTTCTGTTCATGCTCCTGAAGTGTTGCCAATACTTTTTGATATTCATCAACATGTACATATTGGTGTTGTTGGCTCCCCCGTAATGCATCCTGGACAATGGGTAGTTGAAGCTCAGCATCTGTTGCTATTAAAGCAACCGTTACCTGCAAACATCAGAATCACATCAACTGAACATTGTGTATATCAATTTCCAAGATATTATCGAAAATATGTTATGGTTGGTACCCTTGTATTCATGAATGCTTCCTTCATTCTCTTCTTCCTCAATGTAACAATTGGCCAGTTCAAAAACAGTGGGAAAGGGTGCTCGGGAGGAGTGCTAGGTGTATAGCCAATCGAGATATGGTTCATCGCCCAGATCTACCAAAAAAGATTGACATCATTAGTAGCCGTAAATTTTTGTTAACAAATCATTATATGGTTGACGATCTGTTGCGCACGCGTCAAAAAAGCGAGTGGTTTACAAAAACATGTAGATAGGGAGCGACAACTCGAGTATCGTCTCACAAGGACTCTCGGGTTGTTATTAACACAAAATCAGTTTTGGGGGGGTTTGAGATTAAGGATGCAATTAAGAAAACAATTAAGGAAAACAATGCAAACTAGTGACTAATAAAAATAAGCTAAGCGATCAACCTACTGCTTTCGGTTTCCCACTATCATCGGTTCATATAAATTCAACCCCTAAGCGGATTCTACTCTCTTTTCGATTGTAACATCAATTAACTAGCGAAACCAATGCTACGAGACATATGTTCCTATTCCCGAATTAAGCAAACGGGATGAAGCACTCATGAACTAAGCGAACATGAACGAACACACGCGAATTAAGCAAACGCGATTAAGTATAGGAACATACAATCATCGAAACAAATCAATATCTATCCTATATAATCCTGAATTAAGCAAACAGAACATACAAAACAAATATTGAAAGAGAATAGCATTAAGTTTAAGAATTACAAAACCTCAAGCGTAAATGGAACCCGATCACGGTAGATTGATCAAGGAGACTAGTTCTCCATTACAACTATATCAAAACCCTAATTTCGCAGCCATCCTAATCTAAAAAGAAAAGAAGATGATGAGAGAATCCTCAGTTCTGCCCTAAAACAAATATAAATACTGATTCTGGGTTTCGCGCTCTCGCGAGGCGAGCAGACATTCGCGAGGCGAATATTATGAACAGTCTTTAGTGTTTGGCTCTCTCGCTAGGCGAGACGAGGATCCGCGAGGCGAGACTCTTCAAATTCCAAACTGTCACAACCGTGACCTTCAACGCGGGTAAGCCGTGATGGTCTCTGTCCTTCAGGGTTGGAATACTCGCGGGGCGAGACAGTGATTCGCGTGGCGAGACAGAGAGGATGACATTTCTGGCACGATCGAGCTTCGAGTTCGCGAGGCGAGTAGCCTCTCGGGGCGAAGACTCAGAATTGCTTCTCTTTATTAACTCGAAAACAAGGATTAGCAGTAAGTGCTTTATTCGACTCCAAATCAACTAAATTAACCTAAAAATACTTTACAGACTCAAAATGTTGCTTGAGGACAATTTAATCTAATTTGGGCGAAAACTAAATATAATTAGCACAAAACCACGGTCATACTAGTAATAAAACTAGATGAGCCAGAGGCTGATCAAAATACCCCAAACTTAAACTTTGCTTGTCCCCAAGCAAACTAAAACTCAAAAACTCAAAAAAAGACTCAAGACATGGCAAGCTTAAATGTTCAATCAAATTCGCACAAATTTCATGCAATTTCAACAAAACAATTTCTCTTCAATGTTTCCCCCATTTTTCAACAATGCAATCCCCACATCCATTTACTTTAAACAATTGAGAATTTCATCATTCATGCAATCAGTAATCTAAGCAAGGAATCCAAGTTACACACAAAAGGGAGATCACCAAATTCAAACAAACGCCTTCCTCACAAGGGTATTTAATGTTTCACTCATCCGCTCAATTTTTGTCAGGCTAACAACATTTCACTCAATTTCACTTTTAAGAGCACTTTCCATAAATTTGATTTTCATCTCAATCAAGGTTCCCATGAAAACATGCATGCAACATCAAAAGGTCTTTTAAGGTTGTAATGGGGCCTGGCTAAGGGTAGGATATACAAAGGTACTGGGCTTAAGTCCCTAGGAACTAAGAAAGCATGAACATTTCAACACACTGAAATTCCACTCAAATTCCTTTTTCCATTTTTCTTTATGCTTTGGGTGACTACAGCCTTTTCCTTTTAATACCATTTTTGACATTTGTGTTCTTTTTTTCTTTTTTTTTCTTTTTGCCTTTGGCTCCAACCTTTTTATTATTATTTTTTATTTTTCTCACCCCAGAATGACATGTCACATCCTTGTAGCCACCCCAAACTTAGTTTCTTACAAACCTTATCTTGCTAAGCTTCCATGCTCTCCTAATCCTAAGATCGGGTTAACATGGTTTTCCAGATTTTGGCTCATAACACAGGGTTATCAAGAAACAATAGGCTTATTAGGCTCAATGGGGCTAACTAGGGAACATGCAATAGGGAGGGTTCAATTTAGCCAAGTAGCTATTTACAAAGAAAATTGCCTAAATCATTTGATGCAAACACATAGACATGCAAACCAAGAAGAAATTCAAGCAAACTCGGGAAAGTGCAGCTCAAAAGTGATTCACACAGTCAAAAGCATGTTGGAGGCTCAAATCCTCACCTGGACATTTTTGCAATTTGTTTGACCGAGATTCAATCCCTAGTGTGTGCACCCTATCACCCCAAACTTATCATAAATCATGCAATCATACAGAATATCTCAAAGTTCAATTTTCAATTTTTTCACATGGGGATCAAAATTTCAAATTCAAAATTTAGGGGGGAAATCATCAACAGTCAACACATAACATGAAATCAATCTATGCAAAATTCAATCAAAACCCAATCAAGCTTTGCCAACACAAGACTCAACACACAACTCTTGATCTTCTCAAATTATTCAAGAGCTGAAGAAAACCAAACAAAAACAAGGAAAAGCAAAAACTAACAAGAAAATGAAAATAAACTAGAGAGAAAGGGTTAAGAAAACTCATTGAGGGGCTTCCGCCTGGATCCCATTGCTTGTAGCATAAGGCCCAAGTGATGGACAAAGAGTGGGAGTTCATTCCATGGTCCCGTAACTTGAAGCCTCGATACGGGAGTGGGTGCTTGACAATCATGGTGACCTCGCCAAGTGCGGCGGACTTCTCACTCCCTCTTGGGTCAAAGATGACCTCTTTATCAACAAAGTCCTCCCAATAAAATTGGGGTTCAACCTCTTGGACTGGCCATAGCGTCTTCATATCCAAGGGTGCAAAATCCAGAGGCTTGAACTCCATCGCTGGTGGTTCCACAGGGGGAGGTGGCAAATAGGTGGAGAGGGTATCTGATGCTGCTTCATCTTCTACACAATTCCCATCCACTGCATTACCAGATTCATCACCTTCTGTATATGCAGTAACCTCAGCACGCACCGCACAGGTATCTCTCCCATCACAATTGACACATGCATAGGAGCCAAATGAATCATCTAATCCTGGAATTTCTTCATCATCCTCTAGCATGGCGGAATGGATGTCCTCCATATGCCTCTTCCTCTCAATTTCCTTAGCCAAGGGTTCTGATCCTTGAGCTTGCTGCATGGCATTCATCAAAGTGGCAAGCTGTCCAATCTGTGCCTGCAAGGCCTGAATACTAGCATCCGTTCGCTGTTGAGACTGTCCAACTTGCATTTGCAAAGTATTAATGCTAGCATCCGTTTGCTGCTGTAACTGTCCAAATTGCTGCTGAAACTTGAGATTTTGTGCATTTATTTGTGCAGTTATTTGTACAGTCATTTGCTTGAACAGGTTCTCTAGTGAAAGTCCAGAAGGTGTAGAGGTGGTCACTTGAGGAGGATTCTGTGGTGGTGCCAGCGGTAACATCAGTTGTTGTTGCATGGGTGAGTCCCCATACCAAGGGTTTGGATGGTTTTCCCAGCTGGGGTGGTACTCATCAGTGGAAGGGTCAAGAATGTTGTGCCTGTTCTGATTGTTGCCTTGATTGTAAATATTGGCTGTATATGCTTGAGGTGATTCATTCACTTGTCTAATACCAAATATCTCTCGCCTGGTTGATGCAGCTTTGAAGGCAGGAAAGTATCTCAACAGGAAGACTTTCTTCAAATCAAACCAGCTTGAGACGGAATTCGGCTCAAGACAATACAACCAATCCTTTGCAGCGCCTTCAAGTGAGAGATGGAAGGCTCTCATCTTGATGTGGCCTTCTGTTATTCCTTCAGGTCTCAGCATTGTAGAACAAACAACCCGGAATTCCTTCAGATGCTCCTGCGGGTTCTCACCTGCAAGACCACTAATCCTTGGCAACCAGTGCATTAAACCAGAAAAATCAGGATAATATATGCATGGTGGTTCATAATTATCATTAGGCATGTATCCTTGCATATAATTATCCATGGGTAGATTCACAACCAGACCAATTCAGCAAAATGTTTTTTTTTTTGTTTTTTTTGTTTTTTTATAATTTTCTGTTAATAACAACAAGAGTCCCCGGCAACGGCGCCAATTTTGACGCGCTGTCGCACACGCGTCAAAAAAGCGAGCGGTTTACAAAAACATGTAGATAGGGATCGACAACTCGAGTATCGTCTCACAAGGACTCTCGGGTTGTTATTAACACAAAATCAGTTTTTGGGGGGTTTGAGATTAAGGATGCAATTAAGAAAACAATGCAAACTAGTGACTAATAAAAATAAGCTAAGCGATCAACCTACTGCTCTCGGTTTCCCACTATCATCGGTTCATATAAATCCAAGCCCTAAGCGGATTCTACTCTCTTTTCGATTGTAACATCAATTAACAAGAGAAATCAATGCTACGAGACATATGTTCCTATTCCCGAATTAAGCAAACGGGGTGAAGCACTCATGAACTAAGCGAACATGAACAAACACACGCGAATTAAGCAAACGCGATTAAGTATAGGAACATACAATCATCGAAACAAATCAATACCTATCATATATAATCCTGAATTAAGCAAACAGAACATACAGAACAAATATTGAAAGAGAATAGCATTAAGTTTAGGAATTACAAAACCTCAAGCGTAAATGGAACTCGATCACGGTAGATTGATCAAGGAGACTAGTTCTCCATTACAACTATATCAAAACCCTAATTTCGCAGCCGCTGGTCGCGCTGTCGCGCACGCGCCAAAAAGAACGAGCGGTTACAAAAATGTAGTTAGGGCGACAAATCGGATGTTGTCTCACAAGGACTCTTGAAGAGTTATTTATCACAAAAATCAGTTTTTGGGGGGGGGGGGGGGGTGGATTGGAATGCAAATAAGAAACAATGCAAAAACAGAACAATAAAACATAGCAAGTTACAAAGATTATCAAATAACGAAAGACGATTAATCTATTGTTCTCGATTTCCCAACTATCATCGGTTCATGCAATTTCCAAGCCCTAAGCAGATTCTAATCCCCTCCCGGTTGTAGCAACAATTTACAAGCGAAACCACTACTACAGATATATGTCCCTATTCTCGAATTAAGCAAACGGGGTTAAGCCCTTCGTGAACTAAGCGAACACGAAACGAACACACGCGAATTAAGCAAACGCGATTAATTATAGGAACATGATATCACCGAAAATAAATCAACACAACACAATATACTCCTGAATTAAGCAAACAGAAATATATAGCATGGCATTGAAAAGGGAAAAGCATACAAAACAGGAAATACAAGAACCTCAAGTGTAGTGGAAATCGATTACAATAGATTAATCCTAGAAACTTAGTTCTCCATAGAAAAACGAAACACCAGAAAAATGTAGAAACAATGGAGAAGCAAAAGTCCTTTCATTCTGCCCAGAACAGCCTTTTATACTATTTAGAAACTAAGCCCACTCGCGAGGCGAACATTATTTCGCGAGGCGAATATTGTGAAGAGTCAGCAACGTTTGGCCTTCTTCGCGGGGCGAAGTAGTTCTCGCGAGGCGAGGAATGGGGGAGTCTTCTTATTACACCCGTGATGAGAATCAGGGCCTGACCGTGATGCTTTCTGACTTCCAGGCTCGCGAGGCGAGTTATTGTTAGCGGGGCGAGACTCCTCAACTTCCAAACTGTCACAGTCGTGGCCTTCAGCACGGGTAAGCCGTGATGGTCTCTGACTTTCAGGGTTGGATGTCTCGCGGGGCGAAACATTGTTCGCGGGGCGAACCAGAGAGAATGACAAATTTACTGTTCTGTTGGCTTTCAGGTTCGCGAGGCGATGAAAACTCTCGCCAGGCGAATCCCCTGTTTCTTTATTCCCTCAACTTCTACTTAACCTAAAAACAACAAAATAGCCATAAGTGCTTTATTTGACTCAAAACTGGATAAATTAACCTAAAAATACTTTAGAGACTCAAAACCTTGCTTGAGGACAATCTAATCTAATTCGGGTGAAAATAGGATATAATTTGCACAAAACCCTGGTCATACTAGCCATAAAACTAGATGAGCCAGAGGCTTATGAAAATACCCCAAACTTAAACTTTGCTTGTCCCCAAGCAAACTAAAACTCAAAAATCAAAAAGACTCAAGACCTGGCAAGCTTAAAAGATTCAATCAACCTTGCACAAATTCAAGCAATACATCAAAACAGTTTTCTTCAATGTCCCCCCTTTCAAACAAAGCAATCCCCACAATCATTCATTCTAAACAATTGAGAAATTCATCATTCAAACAATCATTAATCTAAGCAGGGTATCCAAGTTACACACAAGAGGGAGATCACCAAATTCAAACAACTGCCTTCCTCACAAGGGCATTTAGTGTTCACTCAATCGCTCAGTTTGTGTCAGGCTAGCAACATTTCCCTCAATTTCACTTTTAAGAGCACTTCCCATGAATTCGATTTTCATCTCAAAATGATTCCCACAGAAAACATGCATGCAACATCAAGAGGTCTTTTATGGGTTGTAATGGGGCCTGGCTAAGGGTAGGATATACAAAGGAACTAGGCTGAAGACCCTAGGAACTAAGAGAGCATGAGCTTTTTACACTTTGAATTTCCACTCAGTTCCTTTTTCCATTTTTCTTTATGCCTTGGGTGACTACAGCCTCTTTTATTTCAATATCCTTTTTGGAAATTTTTTTGTGCTTTTATTTCTTCTTTTTTTCTATTTTTTTTTATTTTTTTTTCTTCTTTCTCCTTTGGCTCCAACCTTTTTATTGTATTTTTTTTCTCAATCCCAAACAACACATCATACCTTGTAGCCACCCCAAACTTAGTTTCTTGCACCCTTTCTCTTTCTAAGATTCCATGCTCTCCTAATCCTAAGATCGGGTTAACATGGTTTTCCAGATTTTTGGGCTTATAACATTAGGTTATCAAGAATTAACAGGCTAATCAGGCTCAATGGGGCTAACTAGGAACATGCATTGGGGACGGTTATTTTAGGCTAAGTAGTTATTTACAAAGAAAATGCCTAAATCATTTGAAGCAAACACATAATCATGCAAACCATAAAGAGATTCAAGCAAATTCAGGAAAGTGCAACTTAAAAAGTGATTCTCACAGTCAAAAACATGTTGGAGGCTCAAAACCTCACCTGGACATTCATGCAAATTGTTTGACAGAGATTCTATCCCTAGTGTGTGCTTCCTATCACCCCAAACTTATCATAAACCATGCAATCATAACAAAATCTCAAAGTTCAGTTTTCAATTTCACATGGGGATCACTTTTCAAAAACAAAAAATTTTTCAGCCTAGGGGGAATCATCACATCAATCATACAATCAATCTGTGCAAAATCAATCAAATTCAATCAAACTTGCCAACATAAGACTCAACACAATTTATTCAAGAGCTAAAAGAAAGACAAAACAAAACAAAACTACAACTAATTCCCTCCCCCACACTTAAAACATGCATTGTCCCCAATGAAACAACATCACTATAAAATCAGAGTGAAGGGAAGGAAAGGGTACTCCCTGATCAAGTGTCAGTGTAGGTGGGAGCTTCCAAGGAGAGCTCCTCAACATGAGCATCCACAGGAACACCAACATCCACACCATGGAATGGCTTCAGCCTCTGCCCGTTAACCTTGAAGGACTTGTTGGTACCTGCACTTTTGATCTCCACTGCACCATAAGGAAAAACATTAGTAACAACAAAAGGGCCATCCCATTTGGACCTAAGTTTCCCAGCCATCAATTTCAAGCGGGAATTAAACAGTAAGACTTTCTGGCCCACAAAAAATTCTTTCCTAGCAATCATCCTATCATGAAAAAGTTTTGTTTTCTCTTTATAAATCCGGGAGCTTTCATAGGCTTCTAGCCTAAGCTCCTCAAGTTGCTGCAACTGTAGTTTCCTTTCAACACCAGCTTTCTTCATTTCCAAGTTACAGCACTTGACTGCCCAATATGCACGGTGCTCAACTTCCACCGGGAGGTGACATGCCTTACCAAATACAAGCCGAAAGGGGGACATTCCTATTGGCGTCTTGAAAGCGGTCCTCTGAGCCCATAGTGCGTCTTCTAGACGGCGGCTCCATTCCTTTCTATTCGGTTGTACCATCTTCTCTAGAATCTGCTTGATCTCCCTGTTTGATATCTCAGCTTGGCCATTGGTCTGGGGATGATAAGCAGTGGAAACTCTATGTACAACTCCATATTTCCTGAGTAAGGCTTCCATGGTTCGGTTGCAGAAGTGAGTGCCCTGGTCACTGATAATAGCTTTAGGTATGCCAAACCTGCAAAAAATGTTGGACCTAACAAATTTGGAAACAACTTTAGCATCGTTAGTCCTAGTGGGGATTGCTTCCACCCACTTTGAAACATAGTCAACAGCCAAAATAATATACAGAAAACCAAAAGAAGCAGGGAAAGGACCCCTGAAATCAATCCCCCACACATCAAAAACCTCACAAAAAAGCATGGGCTGCTGAGGCATCTCACTCCTACGAGTGATGGCAGGGCCTGCTGTTTGACATTCCTTACAATTCCTGTAGACCTCATAGGCATCTCTAAAAATTATGGGCCAGTAGAACCCAGAATCCAGGACTTTTCTTGCCGCCCTCTGTGGTCCAAAATGTCCTCCAACTTGAGAAGGATAAGAGAAGTGCAAGATGGACTCTGTCTCATGATCGGGGACACACCTCCGAATAACCTGATCACTGCAAAACTTCCAAAGGTACGGATCATCCCACACATAGTACTTTGAATCGCTCTTGAGCTTGTGGAACTTGGATCTACTTGTACCTGCAGGAACAACACCAGCAACCAGAAAGTTAACTATGTCAGCAAACCAGGGGGTTACCCCATACAGATGTAGAAGTCACTCATCCGGAAAATCATCTTGGATGGGAGAAGGATCCTCATCCCTTGCTATTTGGCTCAAGTGATCGGCTACCAAATTTTCAGCTCCACTCCTGTCTTTTATCTCCACATTGAACTCTTGGAGCAAAAGCATCCACCGGATCAGTCTTGGCTTAGCTTCTGATTTCTTTAACAGGTACTTCAGAGCTGCATGGTCAGTGAAAACAATAACTTTTGAACCTAGCAAATAAGACCTAAATTTATCAAGTGCAAACACAACAGCTAGCAGTTCTTTCTCAGTGGTGGTGTAATTGGATTGTGCAGCATCTAATGTCCTAGAAGCATAATGAATTACATGGGCAGCCTTGCCCACCCTTTGTGCCAGAACCACTCCCACAGCAAAATTGGAAGCATCACACATAAGTTCAAAAGGGAGTGTCCAGTCTGGGGGCTGGATGATGGGGGTAGAGGTCAATGCTCTTTTCAGGTAGTCAAATGCCTTCTTGCAGTTTTCATCAAAATGGAACATGGCATCATTCTTCAGCAGGTTTGACAATGGCAGAGCTATCTTGCTGAAGTCCTTAATAAAGCGCCTGTAGAAACCTGCATGGCCAAGAAAAGAACGGATCTCGCGTACGCAAGATGGGTAAGGCAATGAAGAAATCACATCAACTTTTGCAGGATCTACTGAAATACCCTCTTTAGAAATAACATGACCCAAAACAATCCCCTGTTCTACCATAAAGTGACATTTTTCATAGTTCAAAATCAGATCAGTCTCAATGCATCTTTGTAGAACTAAACTCAGACTATGCAGACATGCATCAAATGAGGAGCCATATACAGTAAAGTCATCCATGAACACCTCCATGCAATTTTCAATAAATTCAGTAAAAATGCTAAGCATGCATCTTTGGAAGGTGCCAGGAGCATTACAAAGACCAAATGTCATCCTCCTATAGGCAAACGCATCAAGGGGCACGTGAAAGTGGTCTTTTCCGGATCCTCGGGGCAATATGGATCCGGAAATACCCGGAAAAGCCATCAAGAAAGCAAGAATGAGATTTACCAGCTAGCCGATCCAAAGATCTCGATCTATGAACGGCAAAGGAAAGTGATCCTTTCTCGGTGGCCTGGTTCAACTTCCTATAATCTATACGAGACGCTTGACTATTATGGACTCTAGTGGGTACAAGCTCATTATTATCATTTCTAACTACTTGTGAGACCGGACTTCTTTGGTACAACTTGCACCTGGACTTACCCAAGTACTATCGGGAGATGGGGTATATAATACCCTTGCAGAAGTTTAGTCACCTCTTTCTTCACCACATCCGTAATCAATGGGTTTAGCCGCCTTTGGGCTCGCTTTTACCGGGTTTAGCCCCATCCTCCAATAGAATTCTGTGCATACATCTGGAGGGGCTAATTCCTGGAATGTCAGCTAAGGTCCGCCCAATAGCCTTCTTGTGCTTATTCAGATCCTCCAATAGTTTTGTTTCCTGGTCAGAGTCAAGGCTGGAGGAAATGATGACTGGCAGTTTTTCATTCGTCTCCAGGTAGGCATACTTCAGGTTCCCAGGAAATGGCTTGAGCTCTAAGGAGGGTGGCTGCTCAATGGATGGTACAGTTGGAGTAGCCATGATGTCAAGGACTTCTGCTGAACAGATAGCTTCACTCTCACTATCACTATCACTGTCACCCTGCAAAGTTGAATCAAGAAACTCAGCACAAACAGCACACGGGTTAGTGTCAGTACAGTTAGTACATGAATATAAATCATCAAAACCAGAAATAAAAGGAAAATAAAAAACTAGGTCCTCATGGGTATCATCAATGATCTCAGAAAGCAACTCTAATTGGAAAACCGAGTGCTCCTCCAGTGGGTGTTTCATAGCATCAAAGATGTTGAACTTTGCCACAATATCCCCAAACTCCATAGACATGGTCCCATCATTAACATCAATCTTAGTCTTGGCTGTCTTCATGAATGGTCTACCTAAGATTATTGGTGATCTACTGGAAATTGTCTCTCCTGCCATGTCTAGGATGTAGAAGTCAGCAGGGAAAATCAGCTCATCAACTTGTACCAGCACATCTTCTACCATTCCCATGGGGCAGGCACTGGTCCTGTTGGCCAACTGGATGGTGAGACCTGTATACTGCTAGGGCCCAAGATCAAGGTTATTAAAAATAGATGTAGGCATGACATTTATAGAGGCTCCCAAATCCAGCATGCAATTTTCAAATCTTCTATCCTCAATAGTGCATGGAATAGTAAATGTGCCTGAATCCTTGCACTTTTGGGGTAGTGCCTGAGTAGGGGCTAAAACAGTAACTTTCTCTGGTGCAGGCTTAGACTGGATAAGAGCTGAAATATTTCTTCCCAAATCAACTCTCTCATTATTCTTCAACTTCCTCTTGTTGGTGCATAGATCCTTCAGAAATTTGGCATACTTAGGCACCTGCTTGATCACATCCAAAAGAGTAATATTTACAGCCACCTTTCTGAACACATCAAGAATTTCCCTCTCCTTGTCTTCTCCACCAATCTTCTTATTTTTCTGAACTCTGTGTGGGAAGGGGATTGGTGGTATGTACACTTTCTCTGCTTCAACATCAACAGTAGGCTCAGGAGTTACCGCAACAGTTTCTTCATTTTTCTCAGAGGATGCCTCAACAACTCTTCCAGATCTCAGAGAAATGGCACTCACATTAGGATTGGAGGCATTGGGATTTATCACTGTTTGTGCCGGCAGCTGGGTTGTCCCTTGACCTTGCTGTATGTTGTTTATGGATGTGGCAAGTTGTCCAACTTGTGTCCTCAAATCTTGAATGCTAGCATTTGTTCGTTGCTGATACTGTGCCTGTGAGGCCTGGAATTGTGCCTGGAACTGTCCAATTTGCTGCTGTAACTGTAAATTTTGTTCAGTCATTCGCTTGAACATGTCCTCTAGTGAAGGTCCGGAAGGCGCAGAAGATTGGACCTGAGGAGGATTCTGTGGTGCTGTCATCGGTTGTTGTTGGGATGAGTTCCCATACCGAAGGTTAGGATGATTCCTCCAATTGGGATGGTACCTATTTGTGGAGAGGTCTGGTGTCTTTGTCACGGTTCGATCATTTCCTTGATTATAGGGATTTACTGCATAAGCTTGAGGCGCTTCACTGACGAACTCTTCTCTCTGGATGGGGCATGCATCATATGGGTGCTCAGGAGAATTGCATATGCCACATAACCTTGCAGGCCGAGCCCTATCTATGGCCAATTGCCTTACAAAAGAAGTGAGCTCATCCATTCTATTCTCGAGGGCCTGGTTGGACGAAGAGCTATGGACCTCATGCACACCTCTTGTCTCAATAGAATTTCTCCTGGTAGTAAACTGCTGGGAATTCAGTGACATATTTTCAATGAGTTGCTTGGCAGCAGCTAGGGTCTTATCAACTAGTGCTCCCCCACTAGCAGCATCCAAAATATTCCTATCCATAGGCAGTAACCCTTCATAAAAGTACTGGATAAGAAGCTGTTCAGAAATCTGATGCTAAGGGCAGCTGGATACCAAATGCTTGAATCTTTCCCAATATTCAGCCAACGACTCATTTCCTTGCCTGATGCCACATATTTCCTTCCTAATTGATGCAGCTCTAGAAGCAGGAAAATATCTCTCTAAGAAAATCCTCTTCAAATCATTCCAGGTGGTGATAGAGTTGGGCTCAAGATATAACAGCCAATCCTTTGCAGCTCCCTGGAGTGAGAACGGAAAAGCTTTAAGCTTGATGCTATCCTCGATTATCTCCTCCGATCTCGAGGTTGTGGAGCAGACAACCTGGAATTCCTTCAAGTGCTTGTGTGGATCCTCACCTGCAAGACCATTAAACTTTGGCAACAAGTGAATGAAACCAGATTTTAATTCAAAAGGAGTATCAGCACCAGGATATGCAATACACAAGCCATTGTAATTTACATCAGGGGCAGCAAGCTGTCTTAATGTCCTTCGGTCTCCCATGTTTTCAAAAACAGTTTTGGAATTAGAATCACTACTAGTGCTAGCCCGAATTTCTCTACGGCGTGTGTGCAGTGTTCTTTCAATTTCATGATCAAAATCACACAATTCAGGGCAATTAGACCTAGTAGCCAGACCAATTCAAAACAAAAACGAAAATAAAAGAAAGAAAAGAAAGAAAAAAAAAACAAAATGCGAAAAATAACAAACCAGAGTCCCCGGCAACGGCCCCAATTTTTGGTCGAGCTGTCGCGCACGCGCCAAAAAGAACGAGCGGTTACAAAAATGTAGTTAGGGCGACAACTCGGATGTCGTCTCACAAGGACTCTTGAAGTGTTATTTATCACAAAAATCAGTTTTTAAGGGGGGGGGGGGGGGGGTTGGATTGGAATGCAAATAAGAAACAATGCAAAAACAGAACAATAAAACATAGCAAGTTACAAAGATTATCAAATAAAGAAAGACGATTAATCTATTGTTCTCGATTTCCCAACTATCATCGGTTCATGCAATTTCCAAGCCCTAAGCAGATTCTAATCCCCTCCCGGTTGTAGCAACAATTTACAAGCGAAACCACTACTACAGATATATGTCCCTATTCCCGAATTAAGCAAACAGGGTTAAGCCCTTCGTGAACTAAGCGAACACGAAACGAACACACACGAATTAAGCAAACACGATTAATTATAGGAACATGATATCACCGAAAATAAATCAACACAACACAATATACTCCTGAATTAAGCAAACAGAAATATATAGCATGGCATTGAAAAGGGAAAAGCATACAAAACAGGAAATACAAGAACCTCAAGTGAAGTGGAAATCGATTACAATAGATTAATCCTAGAAACTTAGTTCTCCATAGAAAAACGAAACACCACAAAAATGTAGAAACAATGGAGAAGCAAAAGTCCTTTCATTCTGCCCAGAACAGCCTTTTATACTATTTAGAAACTAAGCCCACTCGCGAGGCGAACATTATTTCGCGAGGCGAATATTGTGAAGAGTCAGCAACGTTTGGCCTTCTTCGCGGGGCGAAGTAGTTCTCGCGAGGCGAGGAATGGGAGAGTCTTCTTATTACACCCGTGATGAGAATCAGGGCCTGACCGTGATGCTTTCTGACTTCCAGGCTCGCGAGGCGAGTTATTGTTAGCGGGGCGAGACTCCTCAACTTCCAAACTGCCACAGTCGTGGCCTTCAGCACGGGTAAGCCGTGATGGTCTCTAACTTTCAGGGTTGGATGTCTCGCGGGGCGAAACATTGTTCGCGGGGCGAACCAGAGAGAATGACAAATTTACTGTTCTGCTGGCTTTCTGGTTCGCGAGGCGATGAAAACTCTCGCCAGGCGAATCCCCTGTTTCTTTATTCCCTCAACTTCTACTTAACCTGAAAACAACAAAATAGCCATAAGTGCTTTATTTGACTCAAAACTGGATAAATTAACCTAAAAATACTTTAGAGACTCAAAACCTTGCTTGAGGACAATCTAATCTAATTCGGGTGAAAATAGGATATAATTTGCACAAAACCCTGGTCATACCAGCCATAAAACTAGATGAGCCAGAGGCTTATCAGCCGTCCTAATCTAAAAAGAAAAGAAGATGATGAGAGAATCCTCAGTTCTGCCCTAAAACAGATATAAATACTGATTCTGGGTTCCGCGCTCTCGCGAGGCGAGAAGACATTCGCGAGGCGAATATTATGAACAGTCTTCAGTGTTTGGCTCTCTCGTGAGGCGAGACAAGGATCCGCGAGGCGAGATTTTTCAAATTCCAAACTGTCACAGCCGTGACCTTCAACACGGGTAAGCCGTGATGGTCTCTGTCCTTCAGGGTTGGATTACTCGCGGGGCGAGACATTGATTCGTGTGGCGAGACAGAGAGGATGACATTTCTGGCACAGTCAGGCTTCAAGTTCGCGAGGCGAGTAGCCTCTCGCGGGACGAAGACTCCAGAATTGCTTCTCTTTATTAACCTGAAAACAAGGATTAGCAGTAAGTGCTTTATTCGACTCCAAATCAACTAAATTAACCTAAAAATACTTTACAGACTCAAAATGTTGCTTGAGGACAATTTAATCTAATTTGGGCGAAAACTAAATATAATTAGCACAAAACCACGGTCATACTAGTCATAAAACTAGATGAGCCAGAGGCTGATCAATGGTGATCTAACATATGAAACAATACATACCTGTAGGATGGGTGCACAGCCACATAGATGTATTTCATGGTCATTTGACCCTTCGCCGATGACCATGTGAGCTCTGCTCAAACTCACAACCAAAAATTCATGAACTGCAGATGCCCAATTGAAGCTATGGCTGGCATCCAAGTCATCCAGCAGCCAGGCATAATCTGTGAAGACCAAGTTGCCTGTCCTCGCAAAGTAAAACACTCCGAAAGTAAGGAGTATATATGCCCTACAAAAATCCCCCACATTATGCGGAATGGCGGGCATCTTGTCCAGTATAGCCTCTATGGTTATATCAGCCCCCTCAAAAATAGACAGTGTATAGCACTGCTCATCAACTGCACCTACCACTGGTTCACCTGTGGCTGGAAGTCCCAGAGCCAGGCATACATCAGCAGGGGTAAAAGGGATTGGCGTACCCCTAACATTGAATGCTCGACCACCCTCATCCCACCTACTCACAAGCTCGCAGAATAAGACGCTTGAAATATTAGGTTCATTTGTCATTTTACTAACCCATTTAAATGGGGTCGTATCCAACAAAGCACGATGCTCCTCTGAAAGTGCCTGGTTGATATCAATCAATATTCCTGGCATACAAGCATGCCTCGTACGAACCTGCCAAGTATCATTACATGAAATTTCAGTTGATTGTAAATACGTTGCACACGAGTAAGTACAAAGACAAATGAGGTTTCCTTACATTAATATTTGTTGCTCCAGCCATTTTTCTTTGCTTTTGGTTTACCTGTTTATAGACGATCCAACACATCGTAAGTTAGAATCACATTAAAATATTTTGTACTCACTGCAATTGTTTTTCTAAGTTTTCTATATGGTACATATACAAATCATCTCATAAGGAATGTTTGAGACAAAGTCACGACAAACTAGGATTATATCCGGCCTAAAGAAATTCAAAACTTTGACGCAAACAAAATGCTTCAAAGATAGGTTAAAAGAAGCCAGAACCATCATTGCATCCTCAGTCCTTCTTTCATCAACAAGCCAAGTACATTCAACCAAAAAGTGCATTTTACACTGTCACACTACCAAACAGTACAAATCATAACATCACTCCATTAACAGAAAAACAGAGGTTTCTAACGTTCACCCATTACTTGCCACAACAATGTTGACAAAGACCGCAAGCGATAAAGCCATGAAAGAAACAACTTGAATAGCAAATAAACCCTACGGAGAATAGATAGACAAAGATTACCTAGCTATAGCTTCAGCAGAGCCCAAGGGATGAGATGCGGGATTGTGAGAGTGAGTGAGCTAGGGTTTGTTTGATTTGGTGGTGGGTGGCAATATGAGAGATCAACAGAAACAGGGAAGGAAGAAAGGAGGGTTTTTCCTCACCGGCTCTTGTGGGGGGTTTCGCCGTCGATGAGTGGTAGGTGGCTGCGTTTCCGTTGTGGCTGTCACTGGGCTTTGCTAGTGGGTGGTGGTGGCATTCGGGAACAGAGATTCACGGCCGTGAGAAGAACAAATTGAAGACAGAGCGCCGAGGCAGAGAAGAACGGGTGAACAAGACTTGGCGTCGAGGCAGTGAGAAGAACGCGTGAAGAAGACAGATCGTCGAGTGAAGAAGAAAGAGCGAATGAGGGAAGAGTAGAGTGTAAGGAATACTCTGTTTCCTCTGTTGCTCAAAATCACGATTTTGCCACTAGCATAATCACGAATTTGCCACTAGCATATACGGTGTATCCGTAAGTGTCCCATTTTCCGTGTCAGTTTAGCATAATCGTACTTTCTATATCGCTTCCTTTGCAACCGTTGTAATAAGTCAATCCCAAGTCTATAACAATATTATAAATCTATCCCCTCAAAAATGGTAGATAATGTAACCGATGTAGAGAGTCAGTAGTAGAGTACATTGTCACCACGTTACTTTCTACAATGATTGTAACACAGCCGATGTAGAATCCCTGATGTATAAAGCATATTTTTCACTGGTACTTATTTCTCAATGATCATTCATCATTTAACAACCCTTATTTGTCAATGTCACCATCATAAAATGATTCAGAAGAAATACACTCCAAACAACACTTTCCTAAAAATTCTTTAGATAGGAAACTTGGCGCCACTGTCAAATGGAAATAATAGCAAATAGAAAAATATTTAACACCATATAATCATTAACTTCAAGCATGCAAGTTCAAGTAAGAATAAAAGACCCAAAAAAAACAATAATCAATTGTATTCATAAGTAAATTGGGCTCTTTTACTAACTTTAATTTGTAAATCACTAACATGGCAAGAAGTATCATTTAGCAAATTTGTCAAACCATTTTCTTCTAACAAAATCTAATTTCACATTTGAATGAATAATAAGCATATGAGAGGCTACTTCATGAAGGCCAACCAAAGCAAAGCACAAAATAGATACCAAGTGAAAAGAACGTGGGGAACCAATATATATGTGTGACTTACTGTATACGTCTGTAAGCAATTGGTCTCTAAGATGAGCATCCCTAAATCATATAGCACAACAATTTTTCCAACAAAATAATGTATACCCATTAAAGTTTCAGGAGTCATGACCCATAAACAAATACCAAAGAAACCAATTTACTGACAGTTTTTGAAAATCTGCTTGAGCTTACCCACATGGACTTACTGAGAAACCACGTTAATGGGGATTGGATCAATCATCCAAATTTTTTGACTATGAGTAGAGGATCCATGGAGAAAGATATAGAACGTTGATTTCTAATAGTAACTAAATCTTTTCTTCATAAGAAAGAGAAAACTTTCTCAAAGATTCTATAGAAATTGATATATCAAATATTTGCACCTGATATATTTATATATTTGTTATATTAAAAAAATAAAAAAATTTTGTAAATTCATATTTTTATTATTCTTATAGTGGCGCTGGCTAGGGTGAGAGACTTGTTTAAGTCTTTCACCGTGAGCAAGTTAGATAATTAACCACAACCGTTGATGAAGTGAAGTTGCACATATCTTATTATGCACCAGCAACACTTTATCATCACCATCTTTCTCCCCCGATCTCTCCTCTGTTTTCGCTTCGACAGCATCGTGTTGGTGGTGGTGCCGTACATCGTGGTGGTGCCGCTAGCAGATAGTGCTCTCCAGCGCCATCATCATCGTCGGCGACATCCTTGTTCTCCTTAGAAAGTCTGTCGCCATTGAGGAGCTCCTCTGTTTGGTCCCCTCTACTACTCCAACGAACCAGTCACTGCCAATAGCCTCAGACCCACCACCCCGCCTCACCATAGTGCGAAGCAGATCCCGCGATGGCGGAAAATCGAAGGGGTTCGCGTTGGTGGTGGTGCTGTACAAGATGGAAAGAGCCCAACGACGCCCTCTCCCTCCTCCGCATCAAAGCCCTCTTCTCCCTCCTTTCCTACCTCCTCTCCCTCTTTGCCGCCATCTCCGCTCCACCCTATCCGACTCCACCTTCCTCGCCGCCGCGAGGTGGGCCCTACAGGTTTACCTGATGGTGGTGCTGAGCATGGACCTCGTGGTCTATGTAGCATAGGAGTTCGGGTTTGACGCCGCCAGGGTCGGAGCGGGTTCTGTCGGGTTTGTTGGTGGTGGTTTCGGGGGTGATAAAGTCGAAGCTGGAAGAGTTGATGAAGGATGAGGATGAGCCGGCGGAGTTTTTGGCCGTGAGGGCGGTGAGGAAGAGTGGTCATTACGGTGGCCAGAGGTTATGGTGGTGGGAGGTAGAGGAGAGTTTGAAAGGTTGGGATTTCTCTATTAGAGGCCAGATCTGGTAGGTACACGGCGATGGCTGTGCAGTGGCTGACGGTGGCTATGGTCGGTGGTCGAGCGAGATGGAAGGCAGGTGGTGGTGGTGGGCTGTGGTCGGTGGTGGTGGAGCGAGATGGGTAAGGTGGGAGCAGCTGTGGAGGGAGATGGGAGATGGATAATGTGTGGAGGGTACAGGGTATGATCATGAGGGTCATTTCAATCCAACGGTGAAATCTACTTGCTCACGGTGACAAGTCTCTCACCCTAGCCAACGCCAAAGTTTGGGGTGCCTTTTTCATGTTATATGATCCTTATTATGTCAATTCTTTTCAATACGATAACTTTTCACTCATATCTGTACATATACTTGAACTCTCTGAACACTTAATCCAGAATCACTACACCAAACTAGAAACAAAACATTCACATAAACCCATGCGTAAATTTTAAAATTAAAAAAATTTAAAATGCAATAAATATCACACACTAAGCATCCTGAAAAAAAATTGCGACAAAGGGAAGGTGATTAACCTGGAAGACAGGGGCACTCCACGTTCAGTATTAAGGCGGTGCCTTACACTCTCTTCCTTATTCCTTCTTCCTCCTCCTCCCCCCTCTCCCTTCGCGGTCATAGGCGAACCACCGCTGCCACATGAACACCACCGCGGGGATCACCGTCGCCAATGATGGCGGTGCCCCCACCTTCTCTCCTCATTCTGTTTTCTTCTCTCTGATTTCCCTTTCTTCTCTCTACTTTCCCTCAACAGATCGAAATTGGATGTTCAATGACCTGGGTATTGTGGACATTTCTCTTCGACGATAGAAACTCCATCAGTCGATCCACCATCTATATCTCGCATTCCGCCATTGTTGTTGCAAGGAAAATTTTGAGAGAAATGGGGAGAGTCAGGTTTTGTGATTCAAATATCATAATGGGAGAAATAATAACAGTGGGTGAAGGATAAAAAAAATGCAGATTTTTTAAATGAAACGACTTGAAGCAAATGATTTTGTGCAAAATATAAATAAAAAATGTCAATTAGTGTAAAGTCACTAATAAGTTGAAGATCAGTCTCCGCACACGTCCTGTAACGTAAAACGGTTTCCGTTTTTTTAAATTTAAAATTTTTGATTCAGTCTTATTCTTTTTTTCCTTCTAAATTATACTAATTGAATTCCTCGTGCTATGTAAAAAAAAAGCACTAAATTTGGGATCATAACCCTCTAACTTTTTTGCACCAAAAGTCACCTGACTTTATTTTTATCTCTCTCCTATTTTATTTTCTCTCATCTTATCTCGCATTTTTCTCTCACCTTTTTTTCTCTCAAATACACTAAAGTCACCTAACTTTTCCCTCCCAAAAGTTAGGGAATCCGGATCCCTAAATTTGGCTTACTAATACTAGCGGCAAGACAGGCACGTGCCTACCTGGCCGCATTTTTAATGCTTTTATTCATCTTTATTCATGTTCTTAGTATATAATATTTTATTTGTCATACTAACCAAGCAGTTGGGTACAAGTGGTTAATATACTGCTGTTAAGGACGAATGGCACCGAGGCGAGGGTCAAAGTCCCTCCGGACCAAAAAAAAATTTATTTTATTTGTCATACACGTATATCAGATATTTTTAATTGATATTTTTTGTGATTTTATAATGTAACTTGTTAACTTAAACACATATACATATCTACATATAGATATATAATTACGTTAATAATGTTATGAATAAATGTAAACATAAATTAAAAATATTAGAAATGCTGTCAGACTTATTCAAATATCTTAATTGTTTTCAGTTTTACAATTTTTTTAAAAAGAGGCAGTTAGACGGGCATTCATTGAAATGTTATTTTTGCATGAATGTATTTTTAAAGAAACATATCAAACATGGGAATTTAGGATTCATGAGTTTAGAGTCTTAGTAAATTTTTTGACAATGAAGTCTTAGTAAATTTTAAAAAAAAAATCTCTACCAAACAACCCTAATTTGGTAAGAAAGAAAAAGACTTGTGAAAAGGACTAAATTAAAAAGGACATCAAAAGTAAATGACCCAATTGAAAATAATATCAACCCTAAACATTGTCATTTATGATTAAATGACATCATTTTGTTACGTAAGCATGTTTGGGGAAAAAAAATCTGCCTATTAAAACAGTTTTTTAGCATATTGAAAAGAAAAAAAAAAACTTGATTAGTTAATGAGAGAATGATTTTTATTGGAAAAAAGTAATTTTTCGAAAAGCTAAATTTTTTTATTATTTTGAAGTCAGTAACATTGGGCTCATTTTATCATTGCACAAACAAATATTAATATAGATAAACCAATGATGTCATAGTCGTTTTTTAATTTATTAAATAGTTGTAATTTTTTTACACAACTCAAATGAAATAAATTATTTTAAAGTCGCTTTATAGCAAACATATACAAACACAATTGATTATATTGGTTTAGATTATAAAAATAATCAATTTGTTAACATAATTAATCAAATCATGTTCTACATTGCTGGTAGTTGTTGGGGCCGACTTTTTACGACAACCTATTTTTATTTCTTTTGTCCCTTGAACTTTAAAAAATATAGATCCTTTTTGTTGATGTTTATCATTTTCTTTCATTTCATTCTCTCTTTATCCAAACATATAAAAATGTACACACATCACAATAGAGGAATTATGAGAGATGGTAAGGGTGAAAAAGAATTAAAAATGAGTTCTATGTTTGTTGAAATTGCGGGAGGTAAATCATCAATGATGTTAACCAATTTCTACATGTTAACAAATAATCATTCAATGTACAATGAACTCAATAGTCAAATAATACTTCAAAAAATAGATTATAGGACAAAGGGATGGGCATATTTAGGTGTCTTCAACAAAATCTAAATGGCCTTGTTTTGATCAACCTGTCAAATGTTGAAGCATTGGAACTTTCTCTCAACAATCTGTGAAGAAAGATTCCCCGACAACTGATATTGCTCACCTTTCTGGAGTTCTTCAATAGGTTCAACGTGTCTTTACTGGTGTCTATCCTGTTAAAAGCTCCATGGAACAGTCTCGAAACTGCAATCATGTACTTTCTTGGTATTATGCTTTACTTTGATCATTTTAGGTACCATCCAACAGCAAGCTCCAGTAAATCATTTAGCACTACCACACTGAGATAAGCATGAGATACCAAAATATGATACTTTTACACACATATCTTGCCTCAACAACAAATCGTTTGATTTGAGATCTCTATGAAGCATCCCCCGAGAATGAATATATCGATCCCCCGTGCAATATTATTGGGTTCTATGCTTTCACTTTATTGTTTCCATCACTTTGACCTGTAACAACAGGAACAACCCTACCATATCAAATATTCAACACTACCAATTTACATTTTGCCATAGAGTAGGGGCACGGCAATATAGCATTCTAATTTATTTTAATCAAATTTTCAAAATAGAATTCATTACGTGGAGAAAGCGATAAGAGACAGTTAGAAAACTATAATACAGAAATGAATCACCAGCAACAAACAACTTCAACAAATGATCTTATGATAAATATAAAAAAAAGAAGTGAGGAGGACCAAATTACATTTTTTATCGTAAAATCTAAGAGCATGAGGTAAAAGAAGCTTTGAGAAGGATGGATAATGGCAAGGAAGATGGACCGGACAATATACCTGTGGAGGTATGGAAGAGTCTAGGAAATAGAGGCATTAGTTGGCTCACGAAGTATTTTAACGAGATTATGAGGTAAAAGAAAATGCCGGATGAATGGAGGAGAAGCACTTTAGTTCCGATTTACAAGAACAAGGGAGATATACAAAATTACGCAAATTATAGGGGGATTAAGCTTATGAGTCATACTATGAAGCTATGGGAAATGGTGCTTGAACGGAGACTAAGAAAAGAAACCAAAATCACCGACAACCAATTTGGTTTTATGCCTGAGAGGTCGACCATGGAAGCAATTTACTTGCTACGACGAGTGATGGAACAATATCGAAGGGATCAAAAAGATTTACACATGGCTTTCATTGATTTGGAGAATGTAACACCTCAAGATTCACCCTTATGTTTATATGTGTTAGTTCTGGTATATATATGTTTGATATTTATATATATGTGTATATATTATTGCATATGATAATATTTATATTAATATATGATTATTTGCATTAATATGAGATTGTGTCTCTTAATGTTTGATTTATATGTTAATATATTATATGTGATTTTATTAATAATAAGCGATTAAGAATGATATGATAAGATATCGTGTGATTTAGTATTTAAATAGAGATAGTGTTATTCTTATATTTTAGCCCCTCAACCAATCAGATTTGAGTCCTTATCAATATAGGATCATCCTCTTTTTGTTTATATTTTAAGATCTTATCATAATCTCCTAAGGATCCTATCGAGGAATAACTACCAAATCTGTCACTAAACTTCCATCGAACTTTTGACCATCTTAGAGTCCGATTTAGGATTCGATCATTAGACATTAATTTGTCGATGTTTCTCTCAGATTTCTAACAACACCAAGAAAGCCTCCATAAGAAACTTGTAGCTCAAGCTATGGTCAAAATACCTAACTGTATACAGTTTGAGCTGAAATAGGAACCCGTTATGACCCAAACTCATATATATACCATTAGACTCGACCTAAACCTAGTTTACACGACCCCAACACTCATAAAACTGCCTCCCTCCTTCCTCTTTGAATCCTTATGGTTTTTGTCCCTAAAACTCTCTCTAGGGAACCCGTTCTTGCACCGTTCTTTACTGCTTCTTGATAGGAGAACATCGCTACGAATAGAGGTTCGTTGTGTGATAAGCCTCTGGCTTATCTAGTTTTATAACTAGTAAGACCTTGGTTTTTGTGCTAATTATTCGAGTTTTCACCCAAATTTGGATTTAATTGTCCTCAAGTAACATTTTGAGTCTCTTAAGTAGTTTTAGGGTATTTTAGTTAATTTTGAGTCAAATAAAGCATTTAATGCTATTTAATATTTTCAAGTTAAGGAAGAGCAAAAAGGCAAGGCCAAACACAGTCAGAAGCCATCACGCCCAGACCGTGACACTGGTCACGGCCGTGATGAGCTAACCAGGAAGACCAGAAAGGATCACGGCCTGCCCGTGATCAGCATCACGGGCATGATGAGAAGGACCCTAAACATCAGAGACCATCACGGCCCAGCCGTGATGGAGGTCACGGTCGTGATAGATCAGCACCCTTGGACCAGAATTGATCGCGGCCTGCCCGTGATGAGTATCACGGCCGTGATGCCCCTGAATTTGAAAGCGCGCCTTGGCAGAACACGTCACGGCCTAGTCGTGAAGGCCATCACGGCCGTGACGCGCACCTGATCTATAAAACACACCAGGGCAGAACAGAAAAGGAGACTGGGGGGAGACCTGAGGACCTTTACCCTAGGGGGCGACGGCTAACCCTAAGGGGACGTTCTCTGAACAAGGGGCTGCGGTGACGGTTGTGGAAACCTTCCATGGAGTTATTCTTCTCCTTTGTCTCTGCTGTTTTAATTTCTGTTTTCTCTATGATAAGGAGTAGCTAAATCCCCTTGTTGTTGGGGTTAGATGTTCGCTTTTCTGAACTTTGTTGTCTCCTGACTTGGTTGTAATGCAAGTTTCTACTTCTTTATGAGTATTTGATTCTTTGCTTAATGCTTTTCTTGGCTTAGCTACCCATGGAATGATTTGTTGCTTTGATAGACAATTGAAAGATTGATGTTAAGGCATGCTCATGAATCAAATGCCAAGTAGTTCATGAACCTAGACATAGGTCTTGGGGTGCTTGCAATCTTATAAGTCTTGGCCCTTTATGCAAAATCTCAGGTTAATCCACATAAGACATTAGGGTTTAATTTGGGATTTTAGGCTCATTCCACCTAAGACATTAGGGTTTGATTATTTCAAAAGGCTTGGTTGTCATAATTGAATTAGGACTTGTGTTAGTAACCATTTCATTGCAACTAAGGGAGGATTAGTGCAGTCTAACCCTGACAATTTTATCCATTTGTTAACTTTGCTTGTTAAGTGTTTGATAAAATACCCAAAAGACCAAAAATATTTTATTGCTTTGTTGTTTTATGTTTTGATCCCTTCATACCACAGTTTAGTCTAGATAGTTGTATAATTTGTGAAGTGGTAATTGGCAACTAATCCTCGTGGGAACGATATCGGTCTCACCACCGTATTACTTGTACGACTAGGTATACTTGCCTAGAAAAATCCGTATGATAGTGTGATTTTACATCATGTTTTCAGTACACTTTTGCATGCATTTTTCATATAGATTAGGTATTCTTTATTTGATTTTAGTTAGTTTTTCCCTTGGAACGGGTGAAGCGGTTTCTTGGTGTTGTTTTGCAGGAATTAATGTAAAAATGATCAAAATCAGCCATGATGGAGCCTGGATGGAATGGAGCTTGAAAAGTGAAGAATATGAGCCAAACATAGCCCATCACGGCCATGATCAAGCAGAGCAGAAGGCAAAAGTCAGAGGCTGTCACGGCCTAGCCGTGATAGGCATCACGGCCGTGACAGACTAGAAATTAAAGTCTCGCCTCGCGAATCTTCATCTCGCCTCGCGAGAATCCAATTTTGAAAGCGCACCCACTCCAGAACGCGTCACGGCCTGGCCGTGATGGCCATCACGGCCGTGACGCGGAGCAGATCTATATATATGAGCGGAACAGACAGAACAAATGAGAGCTGGGAACCCTAGTGGAGACCAGAAACACCCAAAAAAATAGAGACTTGGAGCTGCTAAAGGAGGGAGCTAAGTTAGGGGGTTGCTGTGACGACAATGGGAAGCTTCAATGGAGTTCTCCCTTTCTTCCTTTCTCTACTGCTTTTCTGGTTTGGCTTTATCTGTAATTATGAGTAGCTAATCCCCGTTTGTTGGGATTAGATGTAACCAAACTGATTATAATGTATTTGTCTTGACTGATTATTCTGTGTTCATGCCTTCGTATTAGTGATTAATTTTCCATGCTTAATGCTTGTTGTGGCTAGCACCCCCATGACTCGATTTGTGTTTTGATTTGCAATTGAGAAATTCGTATTAGAACCGGAATTGAATTTAATCACCTAGTAACCCTTGCGTCTATAAATGGAGTTTGGTTTACTAGTAATCGCGTAATCCCTAATCCTAATGCAAATTCATTAATCTAGGCCACCTAAGTGATTAGGGTCTATTAGTGGATTTAGGCTCTTGTCATCCGAGAGATCAGGGCTTGAGTAATCTAGTGGATTGATTTTAATATCTGAAGCATGAATGGGAGGTATCTAGTCCTGATAGTACATGAACTAGAGGTTTGGTGAAGTCTAGTCCCAACATATCCTTTTCGCATTCCAAGTGCTCGACAAAAAGCCAAAAAGATTTTTTTCCTTTTGTTTTGTTTGTTTTGAATTCTCTGTTTAGTCTAGATAGTTGCTGAGTTTGTGAACTGATAATTGACATCCAATCCCCGTGGATACGATAACCGGTCTCACCACCGTATTACTTGCATGACTGGGTATACTTGCCCAGAGCCGTCAACAAGTTTTTGGCGCCGTTGCCGGGGATTGGTTTTGCCAATATCATTAGTAACAAAGGAGGCAACTAATTTAGACATTTTTATTCTTTTTTATTTTTCTATATATATTTGATCTTTTTGTTTTGAATTCTGTTTTTGCAAGGTGGACGAAAGTCATGGAAAATTTTTATTATCCACCTGATGAGGAAGATTCTAGTCATATTTTGGAGGATAACTTGTGTTGGGAAGACGATATAAATTTGGGAGAATTCTTCGAGGAGTTTTCTCTATCTCATAATATTCCATCACGAGTCGATCCTATGACTGGTGAGCTTATATATATATACTCCAAGGAGGATTGGGAAACCTTTTTGTCATATTTACCACCTTCACCACCGTGTATTGTGATTCCCATAGAGCCACATGAAGCAAAAGTTGAGCAGAATCTGGTTGTGGGAATGGATCAAATTGAAGATGAAGTGGTGGACGAGTCACAAGAAGAGGAAGTCCCTTTCACAAGTCCTTGGAAAATTGAGGAGTGGGAATGGAATGAGCAGCCACCTCTGAAGGTTGCTCTAGAACAATATTCCCAGGAGCTATCCGCCTCCGAGACCAAAATCAGAACCAACTGTGACAATATCGAAGCTGTGATGCAGAATTTCAAAACGCAAGTTGAGGAAATTTGCAAATAGTTAGTACAAGAGTCACATGGAACGCAAATTGAGCAAAATCTGGTTTTGGGGATAGTTCAAGATGAAGACGAAGTGGTAGTGGATTCCACCATGCTTGCTAAGGAATCTGAATTTTCTGCATTGGACAAATATGTTGGCTTGCATGCATGTGTGGACACTGGTAAGTTAGTCCCTTCCACTTGTCTGACAAACTTCCTGGTGAGAATGCCATTTGACCCGCTAGGAAATGAGTGCATTATTGTAGTTAAAGAGGTCAATGGTGCTTTCACACAATGGCTAGGTGGAACTGTGGATAGAGTCATACTGCTACTTCAATCGCCACTCCACAAGCCATTTGATCCGGGAGGAGGATCCTAGAACGTCAAGCTAGTGACGTTAAAGAAGCGCTTACTGGGAGGCAACCCAAGTTTATTAACCCTTCTCTTTAGTTAGTTTTTGTTTTTGATTTTAACTCTTGAATAATTTGAGAAGATCAAGAGTTCTCTTTTACTAATAAAATTGCCAAGTGATTTCAGGGAAAGAAGGAAGGGAGAGCAAGAAGACAAGGAAAAAGTAAAGGCAGCAACCATCACGCCCAGGCCGTGACACTGGTCACAGCCGTGATGAGCCAGAATTGAAGGTCAGAAAGGATCACGGCCCAGCCGTGATACCCATCATGGGCGTGATGAGAAGACCCTGAAGAGCAGAAAGCATCACGGCCTAGCCGTGATGGAGGTCACGGCCGTGATAGGCCAACACCCATGGATCAGAATTGATCACGGCTTACCCGTGATGAGGCTCACGGCCGTGAAGTACTTCCCAACAAGTTTCTGACTGGAATGAGAGCCAGCACCCGCTACCGCCTCGGTAAGCCGTTCCATTTTTCTCCTCTTTCCAACTTGATTGTTTACATTGGGGACAATGTAAATTCTTAAGCTTGGGGTAGGGGTATTTTGCATCTGCATTTTTCATGTTGCATTCATATAGTTTTGCATGATAGCTTTGCATGATCACACAATTAGATTGCCCTTGCTTAGATTTTGCATCCAATTGTGAAAACTGAGTGCCAAATAAATTGTGATAGTGAATTGTTGAACCCAATTTTTTTTTTTATTCTTGTGATATGGCTACAAATGAAAATGCTTGAGAAAATCTTGGATAGTTGATAATTAGCATATGGTTCTATAGATTTGTGTTTTTCATTGATTCTTGAACTACTAAAATGTGAGATTTTGAGCCAAAAAGGGGTACTCACTAAATCTACCCCATTCTTTGTGTTAGAGTGTTATTCCTCTTGGATTGCATTTCTCTAGAACTTGACTTGAAACCATTTTGAAGCTTAAAAATTTTTTGAAAACATTTTTGAAAATGATTGAGGCACTAGGTATTTTTCTGGCCTTCTGAGCTTTGAATGACTAAATGCTACCCCTTAGTTGCCCAATTTTGAGCCTACAAGAATAAAATACTTTTCTTGGTACCTTGGAATATTTTGATAAATATGCTTGGTAGGATACCTTCTAAAGTATTACAAAAGGGTAAAAAG
This sequence comes from Sophora flavescens, assembly GCA_030762895.1. Taxonomy (NCBI): domain Eukaryota; kingdom Viridiplantae; phylum Streptophyta; class Magnoliopsida; order Fabales; family Fabaceae; genus Sophora; species Sophora flavescens. Next base: position 135,039,690 of record CM061070.1, on the reverse strand, counting down.
GTAGTTGAAAAAAGTTTGGGATGAAAGAATCAGAAAAATATTTCTCTTGAGCTGAAAAATCTCCCCTTCTCCAAGCAAAAGAAAAACAGAAAAAGAAAAATATATAGAGAAGGGGATGACAAAAGAAAGTGAGAAATAAAAGAAAAAAAAAGAAAGAAAGGTGGAAAAAGGAATCAAAACCCAACAAGGTATTTTAGAAGGTGTCATGTTTGCAATGATTGATATTTTGTGTAGCCTTTTGAAATGTCCTTTTCTTGATTTCCCCACCCAACGTTAAATCCCACGGCCACGTTACAACCAAAGTAAAGACCTCTTGATTCTTAATTGTTTTCATTAATAAAGTAGAGATTTGGTTGATAGTCAAGCCTATGGTAGAATTCATTCCTTGAGGAAAATGGAGTGAATTGTCTTATACCCCTAAACACTTGAGTGAGGTAGAAAGAGTGTCAAGCAAATGAACAAGCTTGGGGTGAGCTTCAGGTGAGAAAGAGTGCCCAAATCAGTGAGAATATGAGTCTAGGGAACCTAAGCGTCTAATTGGACTTGAATTAATTGTCTCTTGCTGAATTATTTGAAGTGCCTGTTACTTGGATCATTTACTTAGGTTCTTGGTTCACTATCCATGCCTTGATTATTTTGATCTTCTGGCCTTAGTGATTGCTTGAGGACAAGCAATTGAATAAGTTTGGGGTGATTTGATAGTGTGATTTTACATCATGTTTTCAGTACATTTTTGCATGCATTTTTCATATAGATTAGGTATTCTTTATTTGATTTTAGTTAGTTTTTCCCTTGGAACGGGTGAAACGGTTTCTTGGTGTTGTTTTGCAGGAATTAATGTAAAAATGATCAAAATCAGCCATGATGGAGCCTGGATGGAATGGAGCTTGAAAAGTGAAGAATATGAGCCAAATAGAGCCCATCACGGCCTGACCGTGATGACCATCACGGCCATGATCAAGCAGAGCAGAAGGCAAAAGTCAGAGGCTGTCACGGCCTAGCCGTGATAGGCATCACGACCGTGACAGACTAGAAATTAAAGTCTCACCTCGCGAATCTTCATCTCGCCTCGCGAGAATCCAATTTTGAAAGCGCGGCCACTCCAGAACGCGTCACAACCTGGCCGTGATGGCCATCACGGTCGTGACTCGCATCAGATCTATATATATGAGCGCAACAGACAGAACAAAGGAGAGCTGGGAACCCTAGTGGAGACCAGAAACACCCAAAAAAAATAGAGACTTGGAGCTGCTTAAGGAGGGAGCTGAGTTAGGGGGTTGCTGTGACGACAGTGGGAAGCTTCAATGGAGTTCTCCCTTTCTTCCTTTCTCTACTGCTTTTCTGGTTTGGCTTTCTCTGTAATTATGAGTAGCTAATCCCCGTTTGTTGGGATTAGATGTAACCAAACTGATTATAATGTATTTGTCTTGACTGATTATTCTGTGTTCATGCCTTCATATTAGTGATTAATTTTCCATGCTTAATGCTTGTTGTGGCTAGCACCCCCATGACTCGATTTGTGTTTTGATATGCAATTGAAAAATTCGTATTAGAACCGGAATTGAATTTAATCACCTAGTAACCCTTGCGTCTAGAAATGGAGTTTGGTTTACTAGTAATCGCGTAATCCCTAATCCTAATGCAAATTCATTAATCTAGGCCACCTAAGGGATTAGGGTCTATTAGTGGATTTAGGCTCTTGTCATCCGAGAGATCGGGGCTTGAGTAATCTAGTGGATTGATTTTAATATCTAAAGCATGAATGGGAGGTATCTAGTCCTGATAGTACATGAGCTAGAGGTTTGGTGAAGTCTAGTCCCAACATATCCTTTTCGCATTCCAAGTGCTCGACAAAAAGCCAAAAAGATTTTATTCCTTTTGTTTTGTTTGTTTTGAATTCTCTGTTTAGTCTAGATAGTTACTGAGTTTGTGAACTGATAATTGACATCCAATCCCCGTGGATACGATAACCGGTCTCACCACCGTATTACTTGCACGACTAGGTATACTTGCCCAGAGCCGTCAACACCGTACCATTGTGCTTGCTGTTTAGGACTTTAAAAAAAGGTAAAATTCGTGCACCTTGTCCCTTGTGTTCTTTATTTCAAGTTCTTGATCTCTTCCTTTTGATTTCTTGATCTTAGAGTTGAACCAAGGTGTCTCTTTGGCGTCCTTGAGGTCATAGATAGCACTAGTGAAACGAGACCCTAGTGGATCTTCTTTCTTATTTTGAAACGCAAACCTTGTACCAGGTATGGGATAAGAATAGTGTATACACTAAGCTAGGGAGTAGCGTAAGATGAGGGGTTCCCATAGCCCCATTTATTGTCGTTATAATGTATTGATGCCATGATCTGCCTGGTTGTATGACTGAATTGTTTATATGTTTAATTGGATTAATTGGTATGCCTATTTGTTATAATTGTTGAGTTGTTCATGATGTGGTATGCCTATTGAATTGTCTTATGCCAAGAGTTTTGGTTGAATTGGTATGAATACCCATGATTATGAATGTTGGTGTTATGACATGGATTATGTTGATCACATTGACTAGATATGTTGTTGATGATGATGTTACCGTTATTTTGAATATGTTAATAAGATTCTAATTGACTTAATTAGGACTCTTAGTTAACATAGGAATTAAGGGATTAATTTCCCCAAGCTTCATAAGACATGAACTTTGTTAGTAAGGGGTGAAGTTTCATGCCGAATGTTTTAGTTAAGACCCTATGATCTGATTTGAGAGAATTAGGGAGACTAAACTCCAAGAACACGTTAAATTCTGCCTAGAACAGTATGGCCCTGCCCATGAGCACGACCGTGCTAAACAGGGAGCATGACCATGCTCCCAGTTAAATTCTGGAAAACAGGCTGCGCATTAAGTACGACCATGCAGGACAGTGAGCACGACCGTGCTCCACTTAAGTGGCAGCACGATCGTGCTGGGGGTTTAGTACGCCCGTGCTTCCCCCTACTGGTCAGAACTTAAGATTAATGAATTAAAGGGGTGTTTACCCCAATTATCCCCAGATGATGTAATAATACACTAATCAAATGATAACAAGTTAAATAACTTAATTAAAGATTAATTAAGATAACAAAGACTGATAAGTTGGTTAAGCCAGTACCCGATGGGTTACCGCACGTTGTCATGCTTTGGTGCTTTTTGGCCAAAGTGCTCTCGATGCTTTTTGGTCGAGATGTTGTTATGTTGGACCTTGGTGCATTTTGGCCAAGGGGGGCTTGACCCCACGGTGTGGGTCTAAGGTGTTAATGTTGATATTGGTGATAAGTCTTGGGTGTTTTTAGGCCCAAGCAAAGGAGGTGGTTGCCTTGTGTGTTGTTGTGCCATTTGCATAGAGCATTGGAGTTGATGTTGAGGGGGATGTTCAACATATGGGAGGTCGTCCTAGTTATGATGATCTGGCCCAAATCTCGGGTGGTTCACCTATGGTTTGGTGAACCGTGCGCCCCCGAGGTGGCGTATCCGGTTATGATACGTCGGCTATCCAAGGGGTTCCTCCATGGTTTGGGGAACTGCCGGTGTTGGTGCTTTTTTGCCAATACGGATATGTAACTCAAGTCGACTTCCAGAGTTAGTTGGATCCACATGCATTGATGGAGTAGTGGAGTAGGGTTGCATTGCACTGCATAGCATATGTTGGATGATTAACATGTTGTTATGGTATTATATGATGATGTATAAATATTGTATGTTGTTATATTGTTGTGCCATGCTATGATGTATGCTCATCTTATTCCCTATTCCCATGCCGTTGTGTTTACATGATTTCTTACTCTTTGTTTTCATGTTTCTGTTGTTGCATGTATTTCCTTATGCAGAGGACGGTGAGCACCCAGCGGAGGAGTGACTCTGAGGAACCGCGACTCTAGTTAGAATGCTGAGTTATAGTTTTTAGTTTTGTTAGTTGTTTAGTTTGTTTCCGTGATGTATCCGGATTTTGGTTACACCAGCTTTGTATGTGACATTGGGGTTGGTTTTTTCTTTATCTGTCTTGTTTATGTTTTATTGTTTTAAAACTATGTTATTTCCGCGATGTTTTTATTGAGATGTGAAACCTTTTTATCCAAGTTTTTATTTTTTTTCAAATAAATGCATGTTTTATAACTACCTCTTTTAAGTAAATGTTTTATATTAACATGCGGGGTAGAATGGTGTCACAGAGAAAGCGTATGATAGGGTGTCAAGAGAGGTTTTGTGGAAAGCCCTAGAAAAGAAAGGTGTTCGGATTGCCTATATTCGAGCTATCAAGGATGTGTATGAGGAGGCCACGACTAGTGTGAGAACGCAGGGTGAAGCCACAGAAAATTTCCCAATAACCATAGGTGTGCACTAAGGGTCAGCTTTAAGCCCCTATCTTTTTACCTTGGTCTTGGATGTACTTACGGAGCACATTTAAGAGCCAGCACCGCGATGCATGCTTTTCACAGATGATATAGTTCTACCTGGAAAGCCGAGAGAGGATATAAATGGAAGTTTGGAGACTTGGAGACAAGCTTTAGAAGCACATGACTTCCGTTTGAGTAGAACCAAGACGAAGTATATGGAATGTAAGTTTAGCAAAAAGTGAAACACCTTTAACTTAGAGGTGAAAGTTGGAGACCACAACATACCACAAGTCACATGGTTTAAATATCTTAGGTCTATTATACAAAATGATGGAGAAATTGAGGGAGATGTAAACCATCGGATTCGATCAGGGTAGTCAAAATGGAGGAAAGCTTCAGGTTTTTTGTGTGATAAAAAGATACATCTTAAGCTAAAGGAGAAATTTTACCATACAACTATTAGACCGGCGATGTTGTATGGGACGGAGTGTTGGGCGGTAAAAAATCAACACTAGAGTAAAATCAATGTAGCAGAGATGAGAATATGTTGTGCTGGATGAGCGAAAAAACTAGACGTGATAGGATTAGAAATGATAGCATTAGAGAGAAAGTTGGGGTAGCACCTATTGTAGAAAATATGGTTAAATCTCAACTTAGGTGGTTTGGGCATGTATGGAGGAGACCTTTAGATTCTGTAGTAAGGAGAGTGGACCAGGTGGAGGGCAATCCAATCGCTAGAGGCAGAGGTAAACCAAGAAAAACTATAGGAGAAACTATTAAGAAAGATTTAGAGACCAATGATTTAATTATTAACATGATTCATGATAGAACATTATGGCGTCGTATGATCCATGTAGCCTATCCCACCTAGTGAAATAAGGCTTGGTTGTTGTTGTTGTAATTTAGGGAAGCTAACCTTGAAGGGACTGCCTTTAATAACTATTTTTCTTCGTCTTCTCCTTCTCCAATTCCTCCTTCTCCTTCCTCACTTCATCTTCCTCTCATTTGTTAATGCTCATTGTTCAGCCTCCGCCTCCCCCATTAACGACGCCACTGGGCCTAGAATTGTCATGCTACCTTTTCAAAGTAACTTATCGGATAAATTGAGAGATGACAGGTATTGGGATTGGATGCAATAGCTAACCATATATCAAAGAAGCATATGCATAAAATAGTTATAAGTAAATTTAATAGTTTAATAAAAAAGAATACAAAAAATAAAAGTAAAGGGTAATAGACTTAAACTGCTTCAACAAAGCAGAATTGAAACCTTTCCATATTCATTCTCCCTCTGGGAAAAACATATGAAGTCATACTAGTTCAAAGAAAAGTGTAGTTATGAATACCTTATAGTTTAGCAATTATCAAGGAAAAATGAAACTTCACATTCTCTATGAAGCAATTTTCTCTATGAAGCAGTTTTAGAAGAAGTATTCCTTGTGTGATGGGCCACATATGGAGCATCTACACAACACGACAACAATGCTAACCGTTGTTAAATTATTATTCTTTTCCCTATTTATGGAGATAACAAAGTTACAAACATATAAATTCCAAAGTCCTGTGTTTCTTATAAATATGAAAGCACGAAAGAAAAATCTATCATAAGAGAAACTATATAATACTCTGAATTAAACTAAAGCACTGATTTTTAATATAAAAAATAAAAAATAAAGTAAAGCATTAAGAACTAAAATAAAAAATATGTAAATATATCAGGACACTGAATATACCTGTATGAATAGATGATGCAAACTGGTGGGCTGAACTGCCGGCCCCTGCAACATTTCCAGCACTTCTAAACCATTGTGGAACTAATGCAGGTTCACTTTTTTCCATAACGAACACTGAACATTATCAGAATTAATGCGAAAGAGCACGTGCACCTTCTTCAGTACCACCCCTACCCCTTGAACAGCACCGCGCGAAACATGAATACGAAACTAACAGCTCCCACTCACAACTCTCATCTTTCTTTCCTCTGCAAACTACTCAACAAATAATCCGTGTAAGCACAAAAATATCCCAAATAGAAGTCGCAGCACTTCTAATATGAAATCAGATTAATCCACACATCATTTTAGGAGCAGCAACTTATGTCACAAAAATCTAGGACCCCGGAAATTAATCACAAACAGTTACTCTACGAAACTATTAACAGATTCAAGGCCCTAATTCACTCGTCCTCATACACAAATAAAATTTTAAAAATAAAATTATTGGAAGAATCAAATCCATGAATCTAAGTAACTTAAGAAGAATACTTGTAGTTCGAGAAAAAATATTTAAAAACATAAATCGAATGTAAGTCTAACATGAATGAATTGTAAAAGTATGATGAATAAAACATCATTGCAATGAAACTATTTCCTATCACATTAAAATTGATGATAAATTGTGATAAAATAAATATTCTTTCCAATAACTGTTCAATAACACAAAACTGAAAAATGTCTTGTCTGCCACCATATATCATCACCAATCCATTTGTCAAAAGCCTTCACAGCCGTACCAGTCATGCGACCCAAGCTATGCGGAAAAGACACAATTTCACAGATTTAGAAAACGATTCCTGTAATTTCATAGCAAATTCCCTACATAAAAATATGATTGATAGGAGAGAAAATTATTGAACTGAAATCTAAAGACTTGACTAAGATCAACATGTTAGTATGCCGAGAAGAAGAAGCAATTTTTTTGCCAGACCCCATTGTTGCTCACACAACAAAAAAGGAATCTTCGCTGGCAGGAATGCAACCCTCTCTAAATTTTTGCTTTGAACTATAGAATGTGGCTACAACAAAAGTATTTCATATAAGGTTCCATTCAATTCAAATGACATCGAAAAAAGAAAATAAGGATCATTATTTGATTTATGAATGTTTGCAATAGAATGGAAACTAAACATTAAAGCTTTGTTTGTGAGTTTGGAGGAAAATGAAAGGGAGGAGATTAAAGAGGAGGGAAAGGAAAGGAAAGGAAGAGGAGGGGATGTAAGAATTAATGTCTCGTGTGTGTGACAAATAGTAGTGATGGTTTAATATTTGAATGAAATGACATATTGTTTAATATTTGAATGAATGGTTATGACTCTTGGGAATGAGTCTTTTCATAAAAGAATATATTGCTTGATGGAAGCAATTATAAAAGGAAGGAAATGAAACATCTCCCTATCTCTGCCTAGAAAGAAAGTCCCCTAATTTCCATCAAAGTTAGAGACATAAAGAGGAAGGAAATGGATAGAAGAGTTTCCATTCACTACAACTGAGAAAAGGCTTTAGATAGCATTTCCGGATGCCTTTTAATAGCGTTTTTAAGCGCTATCTATGCCACCGCTATTAAAAATAGTTAGCAAAGATAGCATTTAAGAAGTGCTATTAAAAGATGACCTTATATAGCGTTTCCGCGTATTTACAAAACGCTATCTTTAATGTGTGTTTTCTGGCAGTCATCTGTGATTTTAGATAGCGTTTGTTTTAACAAATGCTATCTAAAGGCAGACTTTAGATAGTGTTTGTTTTAGTAAACGCTATCTAAAGACAGACTTTAGATAGCGTCTGTTATAACAAATGCTATCTAAAGTTACCTTTAGATAGCGTTTTCTTAGCAAACGCTATCTAAAAGATGCCTTTAGATAGCGTTTACAAACAGAAACGCTATCTATTCCCTTTTTTTTTTTTTAGTTTACCTATTTCTTAACTTTACCTCCATCCTGCATGTTCATAAAAAACAGAAGGTTTACACAAAGAATTGAAGCACAATCCAAATTATGGGTAGCAAATAAAACCCAGACACCTAAGTTACTTGTACCAAACCATGCATATAACACAATACAAAGTTTAGACCATATATAACAAGTGCAATCAAATAAACTTTTCAACAATATAGCGACACCAATCTTCCTTGACTTCAGATAGTTGAGCAGTGGAGTATGTGAAGCATTTGAAGTCAGGGAAGTACTGCGACATAAAAATTAAATAAATTAAGTTACAATTGTTAAAACATTTGAACAGTCACAGTTAAAAGCTAAGTAAATAGCAAGCACTGAAACTACATACCGCCATTGGTATTTTAACTTGGTTCCTTTACTCCTAGTGCGGATGACCGCCTTCATAACAGTTGGCCCACGTCGCGTCACTTTGGCAGCACTAGCATTACTGGAAGATGCCATTTACCTGCAAAAAAATTAGACACACAAGTAAAACATCATTGGACATTAATATAATATTAATTGATGTAAAATATAAAACATCACTGGATAACAAAATCAACACTAGCATTACCAGAAGATGCTAATTATAATATAAAAGGATCAGAAAGTTCATTTAAAGACAAACACTACATACATGTTTAAGTCAACCTTTTTCTTTTCTTCATTGGATTGAGATTTGTTTGTCCTTTATTAGTACGAAATGGTGGATTGACCAAAAGCCCCTCATCATGATCATCTCTTATATACATACCATCATCCCTAGTTGGATCAATATCAAGTGATTGTAATGTCCCGACGAAAGGATCATCTTCAATATCAACATCTCCATGGTCTTGATCATCAATCTTAGAAATTATTTTGTTAGTCAAAAGAACAATGGACCTTTTCATATCAGCTGGATCAGTGACATAGAACACTTGTTGAGCTTGAGATGCTAATATAAAAGGCTCGTCTTTATACCCCACCCTGTTAAGATCCACCTGCATGAACCCTGACTCATCAATCTAAACACCGTTATTATTGTCAACCCACTTACAACCAAACACACCAACCTTAAACTTTGTGTAATCCAACTCCCATATGCGTTCAATGACGCCGAAGTATGACATATTTGCATATATGGGGTTTCTGTCTTTGGCACTTGAGATATGCATAGACTGAGCTGAAAGAGTCACACCACTGTTTTGCATTGTACTCCGACCATCTTGTTCTTTTGTATAGAATGTGTACCCATTAATTTGATAACCGTGGTAAGAGAACATCCCTAATGCTACAACTAAAGGATTAAAAAAAACAAATACCTGGTAGAAGAAATCCTTTGTGGGTGGGGAATGATAGAAAGCAAAGTAGCAATGCCAAGCTAAAGCAAAACAACACTAGAATGGAAGAATTCAAGGTCTTGGTTTGTGAGGCAGATATGCAGATTCCCTGTAAAAGAGTGTAAAGCATGATTGGCTCTACTTGAAAATCATTATTTTCAAGATATTCAAAAACCATCTTCAGCTCATCCCATCTCAAGAAATTCAAAATCATTATTTGTTTCCATGCAGCCATTTAAAGATAAAAGAGTAATTTTCTTGAAAGAGTAATGTTTTTCAAAACTAATGTTTTTCATCCTTTTATTTCAGATAAAAGAGTAATAAAGTGATTTTTCCCTCAGATCAACAAAATTTTGTAAACTCATTTGTAAAATTTGGCAGATAATGATTAGTTTCTTTCAAGGACAGAAACATCTCAAATATGTAGTGATAATCAGTAACAATAAAAACAAGAATGTAGCATGATTGAACATACGTAGCTTCTAAACCATAATCAGAATACAAATGGGATATAAAATAAGAAAAGGATATTTGTGTGTGTGTGACACTTGAATGGTTTGACAACTAGTTTGCAGTTTGAGTAAGATTAATGCAGGGATACTATCCAGAAGCTGTCAATAGAAGTTTTCCTAGATAGTAGTTATGATAACTTTGGCGTATGATGGTAAACGTGTGGTGGCTTGGAAGGGTTGTTATTTCCATGAATAACATTAGAAAGAAAAAAGTACTTGGCATCACGTTCTAGGAGCTAAGAGGAAAGACGAATATGGATTCGGCTTCCACTCCAACCAAACATAACGATCAAAATAACAGGCTCAGATACAAGAACAACTTCAAACCATAGATTCTTGAGCATAGAAATGACAGGACAGGGATTGAAGGATGAACGCCAAACCTTGGACATAAGATATTCAAAGGCCGCATAGGAATTTAACCATTTTAAGTTGTCAATTCGCATCATATTTATATTAAGTTGGTAGATGGTGCCGGCATGAGGATTCCAGCTTGCACCATACATCCACCAGATAGTCAATAGATATCCAGAACATACAAAAAATGATAAATGAAAACTTCTACATATTTAGTACTTCACAGAAAACATAAATTCTGTGATAGAGAGCCACATATAAGGGAAAATTCTATACAAGACCAAAGTGAGACACAAGCATTTTTATAGGACTTTTTCACTGAATTTAATAAAAATGTAGTGAAAAAGGAAAGTCCAAAAATAAATTCAACCGACCTTGAGAAGGGACTTCTTTACTTCTTCCACCTTCTCTTCCACATTCCTGTGCTTCTTGTCAACTTCACTCATAGCATCAGCCCATTTTATCTTCTCTTGAATTGTAACAAGCAGATTTTCTGATGTAGACAACCTATCATTCCCAGTCAAAAATTAAACTTACATAATATTTTGAAGAAACTCCATTATATCACATCGCATCCCAAAAAAATTAGCATATTATCAAATAACATTTTGAGAAGTTTTGACACAGCAGAAACAGGACTAACAATTACAAAACAAAAATCTCTAAATTAAAAGATTTCAATCTAATAAAAAATTGTGCCAAGTGCCAACTAGGTAGTTGGAAGTTTAAACTAACTATAACCAACTAAGTTACTCTTCATAATTTTTAATACTTCAAGCTTGCCAAAAAAAGATACACCATTCTGTAAAGTTCTCCAATTGAAACAACTTCATGTGTGTAGTATTTTTGGCACATAAAGTTTATACTAAACTTAAGTTCATTACAAACAGAAATTTCAATTCTTGTCTGTTTACCACCCAAATTTGAAGATATTGGTATAATCTGATAATTTTATGAGGGGTGTGCTGACAAATAATGTTCCAGAATTGATGCAAAATCCTCTGAATTCAACCTACTTGGTTGATGTTGAGCAGAGGCTCAGGAGTTACCTTATGAGGCTTCAACAATTTTATATTCTATTTTATTGGAAACGACTCTTGGAGTTTCAATTAAATGATAAATATGGGCAACCATCTTCATGATATGGTGCTTATGTGGTCCACTAAAGATGTGGTGAACCGTGAAGCATGTGAAGCAAATACGTTTTCTAAATTCCAACTAGGCATGTGGTGTTCAACAAAAATATTTTCATAGAGGCATTTTATCAAACAGAAGTGATGCATGTGAAATCCTTCTAACATAAAGGCATGGTTAGCATATCAATCAAGCCCCAAATTGGAAAAATGAAATCAGAAATCACATTATCAACCAAGGAGTATCAAACCAAATCACATTACAACATGGGATGAGTGCAAGGAAGAGAGGGATTTGTTACCACTACTTTGAACTGATGAGTCTTAGGGTGAGAATTTGCAGACTTTCGCACTGCGATGCACGAGCTCCACCACGCGACGAGAGGCGAGAATGAGTGGTCTCGCTTTGCGAAGTCAGTTTGGAATTTCGCCTTGCAATGAACAAGCTTCGTCGTGTATGAAGGTCAGTGATGAACTGAGATTAACTCGCCCTACGATGGTGCTATGTCCGCGTTATACAGAAACTGGGAATGTTAGGCGTAGGGCGCTCTGCCCGCGTTATACAGAAACTGAGAATGTTAGGGTATACGCGCGCGCGGGTAGTCTAAAATTCACCTAAGATAACGTTTCAAACTTTAAACGCTATCTAAAATTCACCTAAGATAGCATTTCTAACTTTAAACGCTATCTAAAGTTTATCTTTTAATAGAATTTCCTAAAACAAATGCTATTAAAAGTTAATTTTATTTATTTATTTATTTCAAATTAGAAAAGATAGCGGTTTCACTAAAAAATGCTATCTTAGGTGCACTCTTTAATAGCACTTATTTTAGGAAACGCTAATAAAGGGCACTACAAATTTTAATAGCAGTTCCGCGTAACAAATGCTATTAAACAACTGCTATTATAAGTCATTTCTGTTGTAGTGATTGTTGATTGAAGTTCAAGCAAAGAAGTATTAACATTTAAAGCATGGAGAAATATTAGTGTTTCTATTCATCCTATTAGTGAAAACTATGAATTCTTAAGATCCTTATTAATGGCTCATGTATGATAGAGTTTACATGTGGTATCAGAGCATGTGTCAAGGAATTTATAGTTTTCCATTGATGATGCTTGGTTTCAATCCATGAATGATGCCTTGAATTTTTCTCTAATGTTTTGAGAATTCAAGTAGTAATGATTTTCGCTGCATGAATGTATGATGAATGATGATTTGCATGAAATGTAATTAAAAGTATATAGAACAGAGGTCATCAATGGTAGAATACAATGACGAGACACGGTTCGAGTCCTGTTTTGTGAATTTAAACCAATTTTTGTGTGAAACAAAAGGATACCTTGGATTTAAAGAAAACTAAAAAGTGTGTTCAGAAGGATAGAGCCCAGACCACAGGACTCAAAGGCTAACGTGCAGACCGCTAGGTTACAGTATCAATTAATCCTTTTGTTGATATAAATTATATTTATATACGACGAATGATGCTTTGCAATTTTGTATTTGCCACTAATGAATTGTATGATACTGTTAATTAAGTGTTTGCACATTGGAATTAAAGTATGATAGATTTGTTAATCACCAAAGTGGTCAAATCTTTAAAGTCTATTTAATTCCATATTGTATGATTTTATTTCAATTACCCATAATTTTGATGCTATGAATGAGTTGATAATTATTGGTATTATGGGTAAATTGAAGTTCATTATTATAGGACATTTAAGGATCACTCAAAGGTTGATTATTTGTTCCTATAATTAATGAGCATAAATGTTGGTAGTGTAAATGCACAATTAGTTATATTTATATATCCAAAGATGATAAATGTTTCTATTTGGTGCATGTATCATTACCAAATTATGTAAACTTTTACTACCATCATTATGTCATGTATGGTATGTTGGTGGATTGCCCAAAGGTGAACATCAATATGCATTGATGAAGTTATGAATCTTCAAGCATGTTAGTATGTTACTCAAAGCATTAATGATTTTCAATCCTTTATTGCTCCCAAACAGTTGATGAGTCCCTTGTCGAGACACTAATGAGTACGTTGACCACCATGAAGTTTGTTGGTTTACGTGCTATGCATGAACATGTTATCGAAATGATAAATATTGCAGTAAAACTTAAGTCATTGGGAATGGATGTGGATGAGAATTTCCTTATGAAATTCATATTGAATTTGTTAATGTCTGGGCATGATCCTTTCCAAATGAACTATGATGACGCCATAAAAAAAAAGGAATGTGCAGGAATTGCACAGTATGTTAGTTTTGGAGGAAACCAGAGTTAAGAATCAAGGAAATCATTCCATCAATTATGTTACCTATCAAGAAGCTATAATGAAAGTTGGCAAGAAACATGATAAGAAAGAGAAGAGACTCCTAAAGATCAATGAGTCCTCTTCTTCTCAAATCCACAAGAAGGAACATTATGGAAATAGACATCATTTATGTAGAAAGATTGGGCATTTCCAAAGTGATTGTCCAATAAATAAAACTTGGTTTGGAAGGAAAGATAAGTCTAGTGCTTATGTATGTTTCGAATCAAATTTAGCCGAAGTTCCTTATAATACTTGGTGGATTGATTCTAGATGTACAACTCATGTTTCTAATACGATGCAAGGATTTCTTACGACCCTAACCATAAAACCAAATGAAAAATTTGTGTTTATGGGGAATAAAGTGAAGGTTCTAGTGGAAGTTGTCGGGACTTATCATTTAATCCTCGACATTGCACGTCATTTAGATTTGTTTGAAACTCTTTATGTGCCTAGTATTTCTAGGAATTTAGTTTCCTTATCTAAACTTGATGTTACTGGATACTCTATTAAATTTGGTAATGGGTGTTTTAGTTTGTATAAGCATACATTTATGATTGGATCCGGTATACTTATTGATGGTTTATATAGATTGAATCTTGATAATCTATATGCTGAAACACTTATGACCTTGCATCATAATGTTGGCACTAAACATGGTTTAGTGAATGAACGTTCTGCTTATTTGTGGCATAAGCGCTTGGGTCACATTTCCAAGGAAAGAATGGTAAGACTTATAAAGAATGAAGTCCTTCTAGATTTGGATTTTACTGACCTTATATTTGTGTGGATTGTATTAAAGGAAAGCAAACAAAACACACAAAGAAAGGCGCCACAAGAAGCACTCAGCTTCTTGAGATAGTTCACACTAATATATGTGGACCTTTTGATGTTAATTCTTTCGGTAAGGAAAAATACTTTATCACCTTTATTGATGATTTTTCACGTTACGGATATGTCTATTTACTGCATGAGAAGTCTCAGCGGTGAATGCCTTAGAAATTTATGTAAATGAAGTTGAAAGGCAATTGGACAGAAAGGTGAAAATCATAAGGTCTGATAGAGGTGGTGAGTATTACGGAAGGTATGATGAAAATGGACAACATCCTGGTGCGTTTGCTAAATTCCTAGAAAAGGGTGGCATATGTGCTCAATACACAATGCCAGGTACACCACAACAAAATGGTGTATCGGAAAGGCGTAACCGAACCTTAATGGATATGGTTAGGAGTATGTTAAGTAATGCATCTTTACCCTTATCATTGTGGATATATGCCTTAAAAACTGCCATGTATTTGTTGAACAGGGGTTCCTAGTAAGGCAGTTCCAAAGACACCTTTTGAATTGTGGACTGGAAGGAAACCTAGTTTAAGGCACCTGCATGTTTGGGGTTGCCATGTAGAAATAAGGATTTATAATCCACAGGAAAAGAAACTGGATGCAAGAACAATCAGTGGATATTTCATTGGTTATCTAGAAAAATCTGAGGGGTTTAGATTTTATTGTTCTACCCATAGTACAAGAATTGTTGAAACTGGGAATGCTAGGTTCATTGAGAGTGGTGAAACTAGTGGGAGTGAAGCTTCACGAAATTTGGAGATTAATGAAGTAAGAATACAAGTTCCTTTGACTTGTGTTCCTACTACTCAAGTTGTTGTTCCTCAAATTATTGAACCGTATAATAATCAAGAAGAACAACAAATTAATGTTCCCGAGGTTGACAATGAACCTATAATAGAACAATCACAAGAAATAGCATTAAGAAGATCCCAAAGAGAAAGAAGATCTGCTATACCGAATGATTATGTGGTATATCTACAAGAGTCAGAAAATGACTTAGGAATTGATGATGATCCATTTTCGTTTTCACAAGCCATGAATGGTGATAATGCTGATAAATGGTTAGATGCCATGAAAGATGAACTTAAATCCATGGAACAAAATGATATTTGGGACCTCGTAGAATTTCCTGAAGGTTGCAAGAGAGTTGGGTGTAAATGGTTCTTTAAGACTAAGCGTGACTCTCATGGCAACCTTGAACGTTACAAGGCCAGACTTGCTGCTAAAGGTTTTACTCAGAAAGATGACATTGATTACAAAGAAACATTTTCACCAGTTTCCAAGAAAGATTCTTTCAGAATTATCATGGCATTGGTAGCTCATTATGATTTAGAGTTGCATCAAATGGATGTGACAACTGCCTTTCTAAATGGGAACTTAGAGGAAGATGTTTATATGAATCAACCAATGGGATTCATAGAGAAAGGAAAGGAACACATGGTATGTAAAGTTAAGACATCAATATACGGACTTAAACAAGCTTCCCGACAATGGTATCTTAAGTTCAATGATACTGTTGTTTCTTTTGGATTTAAGGAAAACAGATTTGACGGTGTATGTATCTGAAGATCAGTGGGAGTAAGTTTATATTTCTGATTCTACATGTTGATGA
Source organism: Sophora flavescens (assembly GCA_030762895.1). NCBI lineage: Eukaryota > Viridiplantae > Streptophyta > Magnoliopsida > Fabales > Fabaceae > Sophora > Sophora flavescens. Next base: position 135,023,531 of record CM061070.1, on the reverse strand, counting down.
TATCTTGCTTGCAACTAATGATCTTGGTCTGTTAAGTGAGACCAAGAACTTTCTCTCTAACAATTTTGAAATGAAGGATATGGGTGAGGCAAGCTATGTGATCGGAATAGAAATATTCCGGAATAGATCACTTGGATTGTTGGGTTTGTCTCAAAAAGCATATATTAATAAAGTTTTAGAGAGATTTAGGATGGACAAGTGCTCAGCATCTCCTGTTCCAATTCAGAAAGGAGACAAGTTTTTATCTCATGTAATGTCCAAAGAATGATTTGGAACAGAAACAGATGGAAAATATTCCTTATGCATATGTTGTTGGGAGTTTGATGTATGCTCAGACATGCACGAGACCAGATATAGGTTTTACAGTTGGAATGCTGGGTAGATACCAGAGTAATCCAGGAATAGACCACTGGAAAGCTGCAAAGAAAGTTCTAAGATACTTGCAAGGAACGAAGGACTACATGCTTACTTATAGGAGATCTAATCACCTTGAGGTGGTTGGATATTCAGATTCAGACTTTGCTGGATGTGTGGATACAAGAAAGTCCACTTTTGGTTACGTATATCTTTTAGTCGGAGGATCAATATCATAGAAAAGTGTGAAGCAGTCTGTCATTGCTGCATCCACTATGGAAGCTGAATTTGTGGCATGCTTTGAGGCCACGATTCAGGCTAATTGGCTACGGAACTTTATTTCAGGACTTGGAGTTGTTGACAGTATTGCCAAGCCGTTGAAAATTTATTATGATAATTCTGCAGCTGTCTTCTTTTCGAAAAACAATAAGTACTCTAAGGGTGCTAAGCATATGGAAATAAAATACTTTGCCGTTAAAGAAGAAGTTCAGAAACAAAGAGTGTTAATTGATCATATTAGCACTGAACTTATGATTGCCGACCCTTTAACAAAAGGGTTACCACCCAAAGCATTTACTGGTTATGTTGAAAGAATGAGCATTATGTATGCTAGCGAATGTTAAATTATGTTTTTAATTCATTAATGATGTATGTATGACACTCTAAGCTTATCAATGTATAAGTTTCTGAAATTTTTGTTTTCAAACTTATGTATGCACAATTATGATGATGTTGAAAAACATGAATGGTCTTTAAAATGACATTATTGTTAGACATATTATGTATTTCCCATGAAAGTGTCATATTAGGAAGAAGACTAATATAGTAGTGCATGGAAGGAACTATGTCAAAGTATGAATATATGACCGTTGGTCGCGCTGTCGCCACGCGCCAAAAAGAACGAGCGTTTACAAAATAATGTAGATAGGGAATCGACAACTCGAGTATCGTCTCACAATGAATCTTAGGTTGCTATTATTAACAGAAAATTAGTTTTGGGGGTTTTGGATTAAGATAAAATAAAGAAAACAAACAAAAGCAGAGCAATGAAAACAAGGCAGTTCAAAGAGATTATCAAATAAACTAAAGCGATTAACCTACTGTTCTCGGTTTCCCACTATCACTGGTTCATGCAAATTCCAAGCCCTAAGCAGATTCTAATCCCCTTTCGGTTATAGCAACAATTAACAAACGAAATCGCTACTACAGATATATGTTCCTATTCCCGAATTAAACAAACGGGGTTAAGCCCTCATGAACTAAACGAACATGAATGAACACACGCGAATTAAACAAACGCGATTCAATATAGGAACATAACATCACTGAAATAAATCAACACAACACTATACACTCCTGAATTAAACAAACAGAAATGTATAATATGGCATTGAAAAGAGAAAATCAAATGAAAACAGGAATCACAAAACCTCAAGTGTAATTGAAACCAATCACAGTAGATTAATCTAGGAGACTAGCTCTCCATTACAGACTTAAGCACAAAAGAAAAGAAAAGAAAATAAACTACTGAACTACAACTACTGACTAACTAGCTAGCCAACTTCCATTTCTGCCTTCAAACAGGCTTATATACAACTTCTGGAATTCGCTGACTCGCGAGGCTAACACCTTCTCGCGAGGCGAATAATACAAATAGTCTTCAGCTTTTGGTTCTCTCGCGAGGCGAACATATATTCGCGAGGCGAGACTCTTCAAATTCCAAACTGTAACGCCCGTGACCTTCAACATGGATGAGCCGTGATGGCTTCTGGTCTTCCAAGGTTGGATTACTCGTGAGGCGAGTCATGTTTCGCGGGGCGAGACAGAGAGGAGTGCATTTTCTGGAACAGTCACGCTTCTGGTTCGCAGGGCGAATGCCTTCTCGCGGGGCGAGAGCTCCAGATTTATTTCCTTTTATTAACCTGAAAACAGAAAATAGCATAAGTACTTTATTTAACTCTAAATCAACTAAATTAACCAAAAAATACTTTACAGACTCAAAATGCTGCTTAAAGACAATCAAGTCTAATTTGGGCGAAAATGGTATAAAATTAGCACAAAACCACGGTCATACTAGCTATAAAACTAGATGAGCCAGCGGCTGATCAAAATACCCCAAACTTAAACTTTGCTTGTCCCCAAGCAAACTAAAACTTAAAAATTAAAAAGACTTAAGACATGGCAAGTTAAGGATTTAATCAACTTTGCACAGATTTCAAGCAATACATCAAAACAGTTTTCTTCAATGTCCCCCCCCCCCCCTACAAACAAAGCAATCCCCACAATCATTCATTCTAAACAATTGAGAATTTCATCATTCAAACAATCATTAATCTAAGCAGGGGATCCAAGTTACACACAAGAGGGAGATCACCAAATTCAAACAACTGCCTTCCTCACAAGGGCATTTAGTGTTCACTCATTAGCTCAGTTTGTGTCAGGCTAACAACATTTCACTCAATTTCACTTTTCAAGAACACTTCCCATAAATTTGATTTTCATCTCCAAATGATTCCCACAGAAAACATGCAAGCAACATCAAAAGGTCTTTTATGGGTTGTAATGGGGCCTAGCTAAGGGTAGGATATACAAAGGAACTAGGCTGAAGACCCTAGGAACTAAGAGAGCATGAAACACTTCAAAACATTGAAATTCCACTCAAGTTCCTTTTCTCCTTTTTCTTTATGCCTTGGGTGACTACAGCCTCTTTTTTTTTCTAATACTTTTATTTTTTTAACATTTTTTCACTTCCTTTTTTTTTCTCTTTTTTTTTCTTTTTTTTTTCTACAAGCCTTTGGCTCCAACCTTTTTATTGTATTTTTTTTCCTCAATCCCAAACAACATATTACACCTTGCAGCCACCCCAAACTTAGTTTCTTGCACCCATTTTCTTTCTAAGATTCCATGCTCTCCTAATCCTAAGATCGGGTTAACATGGTTTTCTAGATTTTGAGCTCATAACTTTAGGTTATCAAGAATTACAGGCTAATCAGGCTCAATGGGGCTAACTAAGGAACATGCATTAGGGATGGTTATTTTTAGGCTAAGTAGTTATTTACAAAGAAAATGCCTAAATCATCTGAAGCAAACACATAATCATTCAAACCAAGAAGAGATTCAAGCAAATTCGGGAAAGTGCAACTTAAAAAGTGATTTTCACACAGTCAAAAACATGTTGGAGGCTCAAATCCTCACCTGGACATTATTTGCAAATTGTTTGACAGAGATTCTATCCCTAGTGTGTGCTTCCTATCACCCCAAACTTATCATAAATCATGCCGTCATAACAAAATCTCAAAGTTCAGTTCTCAAAAATTCTTTCAAGTGGGGATCAATTTCTCAATTTTCAAATCCTAGGGGGAAAACAATCAACACATAACATGCAATCAATCTATGCAAAATCACTAAAATCCAATATACTTGCCAACAAGAGACTCAACACACAAATACTCCTGAGCTTCTCAAATTATTCAGGAGCTTTATTAAAAACAAAACAGAAATAAAGTAAGGCATAATTAAAAGGAAAAGGTTTAGAGAAAACTCATTGAGGGGCGGTTCCACCAGGATCCCACTGTCTGTGATACAGGGGCCACGGAATGCCCAAATTGTGATATGATCCTCCCGGATCCCATGGTCTACAGCATAAAGATGAGAGCGGACACTTGATAATCTTGGTAACTCCGCCAGGTGCGGCGGACTTCTCACTCCCTATCAGGTCACATTTGACTTCTTTCTCAACTTTGTCCATAAAGTCCTCCCAATAGAAGTGGGATTCAGCCTCTTGGACTGGCCATAGTGTCTTCATATCCAAGGGAGCAAAATCCAGAGGCTTGAACTTCGTTGCTGGTGGTTCCACAGTGGGAGGTGACTGCTCAATGGATAGTACATTTGGAGTAGCCATGATGTCAAGAACCTCGGCTGAACACTCAGCTTCACTCACACTATCACCCTGCAAAATAGAGTCAAGAAACTCAGCACAAACAACACACGGGTTAGTGTCAGTACAGTTAGTACATGTAGTAACAGAAACTGAATTAGTAACAGTCTGATTGTCTGGACTTTCAGCGCACGGTTTCATCCATCCCATCACTTTCAACACATGCATTTGATTCCACAGGTTCGTCATTATCCTCAAGCTTTTTGCCTTGATTGTCAGGATGGAATGTATAAGCTCGAGGCCAATAAGTAGCATCTGTCAGAATGGGGCATGCCTCATACAGGTGCTCAGGAGAGCCGCCCATGCCACAAAACTCTCTCTGCTGAAACAATTGCTTCAAATAAGTGAGCTTATCAGTAAGATCCATAACCAGACAAATTCAGCAGAAATGTTTTTTTTTCTTCTAATAACACAACAAGAGTCCCCGGCAACGGCGCCAATTTTTGGTCGCGCTGTCGCCACACGCCAAAAAGAACGAGCGTTTACAAAATAATGTAGATAGGGAATCGACAACTCGAGTATCGTCTCACAAGGACTCTTAGGTTGCTATTATTAACAGAAAATTAGTTTTGGGGGTTTTGGATTAAGATAAAATAAAGAAAACAAACAAAAGCAGAGCAATGAAAACAAGGCAGTTCAAAGAGATTATCAAATAAACTAAAGCGATTAACCTACTGTTCTCGGTTTTCCACTATCATTGGTTCATGCAAATTCCAAGCCCTAAGCAGATTCTAATCCCCTTTCGGTTATAGCAACAATTAACAAACGAAATCGCTACTACAGATATATGTTCCTATTCCCGAATTAAACAAACGGGGTTAAGCCCTCATGAACTAAACGAACATGAATGAACACACGCGAATTAAACAAACGCGATTCAATATAGGAACATAACATCACCGAAATAAATCAACACAACACTATACACTCCTGAATTAAACAAACAGAAATGTATAATATGGCATTGAAAAGAGAAAATCAAATGAAAACAGGAATCACAAAACCTCAAGTGTAATTGAAACCAATCACAGTAGATTAATCTAGGAGACTAGCTCTCCATTACAGACTTAAGCACAAAAGAAAAGAAAAGAAAATAAACTACTGAACTACAACTACTGACTAACTAGCTAGCCAACTTCCATTTCTCGCCTTCAAACAAAGCTTATATACAACTTCTGAACTACCACGCGAGGCTAACACCTTCTCGCGAGGCGAATAATACAAATAGTCTTCAGCTTTTGGTTCTCTCGCGAGGCGAACGTATATTCGCGAGGCGAGACTCTTCAAATTCCAAACTGTAACGCCCGTGACCTTCAACATGGATGAGCTGTGATGGCTTCTGGTCTTCCAAGGTTGGATTACTCGCGAGGCGAGTCATGTTTCGCAGGGCGAGACAGAGAGGAGTGCATTTTCTGGAACAGTCATGCTTCTGGTTCGCGGGGCGAATGCCTTCTCGCGGGGCGAGAGCTCCAGATTTATTTCCTTTTATTAACCTGAAAACAGAAAATAGTATAAGTACTTTATTTAACTCTAAATCAACTAAATTAACCTAAAAATACTTTACAGACTCAAAATGCTGCTTAAAGACAATCAAGTCTAATTTGGGCGAAAATGATATAAAATTAGCACAAAACCACGGTCATACTAGCTATAAAACTAGATGAGCCAGCGACTGATCAACCGTCATGACTCTTATTATTTCTTGTTCTTAAATATGACTTATGATGAAACAATTGTCCTTATTTATGTGCATTATGATTGATTCTTATTAAACCATGAAGTTGTATTTTGTCACATGAGTCAAGTGGGAGAATGTAAGAATTAATGTCTCATGTGTGTGACAAATATTAGTGGTGGTTTAATATTTGAATGAAAGGACATATTGTTTAATATTTGAATGAATGATTATGACTCTTGGGAATGAGTCTTTTCATAAAAGAATATATTACTTGATGGCAGCAATTATAAAAGGAAAGAAATGAAACATTTCCCTATCTCTGCCTAGAAAGAAAGTCTCCTAATTTCTATCAAAGTTAGGGGCACAAAGAGGAAGAAAATGGATAGAAGAGTTTCCATTGTTGATTGAAGTTCAAGCAAAGAAGTATTAACATTTAAAGCATGGAGAAAGGTTAATGTTTCTATTCTTCCTATTAGTGAAAACTATGAATTCTTCCTTATTAATGGCTCATGTATGATAGAGTTTACAGAGGAAATAGAGTATTATCCCTCACCTTGTTTGTGGGTGTATATTGTATGAGGGGAAGTAAATGGAGGGCTTATAACATACTTTTACAATTTTACATTTATTTTAGAAAATTAGCATAAGTAATATTTTTTAAATAATATTAATGCACCTTTCAAAAAAAAATATTCCTTTTCCTATAAAAATTAGGGTAAATCCCAAAAAAAAAAAACCCCAAATTGGGGTTAAAAAAAATTGAGGTGAGGAGGAGTTTGAGCGTTTTCTAAAATCCTCAAAAACTTTCCCTCTAATTTTTTACACTCAAACAAGGAAGAATTTCTCATAAACCTTCTATTTCTCTTATTTTTTCTCTTAAACAAAACTCACAAACAAAGTTTTCCAATCTTGGACGATAAATCATCACTGCCTTGAAATTGGGTGCAGTCATAGCTATAACAGTTCAGCAATTGCAAAAAAAAAAATAACATAAGGAAAATTTAATTAGAGCAGACAAAAAGGGTAAAAATAACTGACGGGGCAAAGGGGGAAAAAAGGAGTACCAATTTGTGTGAATGAAGATGGAAGCAGATGTGGAAGAGAGGGGAAAAGACTGAATCTCTATGTGGAAGGAGTACCAATTTCTGTGCCAACGTCTTCTGGCTTCCCCTGTGCGCGTCCCAGTCCCCACCCTTCACGCTCCTGCTTCTAATGTTCCCAAACCTATTTACAGCAGTGCTCTTCAAAGGTGTCTCCGCCGCCAAATCCAAAAGCACGCCGTGAAATGTAAAGCCTCATCTACACGGTGCTCCTTTCAACCTTCGGTGGTGGAGTTATCTGGGATTAGGGTTCAGTGATCTTGGAAGGGAAACTCAAGTGGGTATACGGCTGGTTTGCATATTTTCTTGTGTCGGTGAAAGACAGATGGTTAGTTCTTTTATGCGGTTGTCGTGTTTGTAGGAGGGTGAGTTTAAAACCGTTTATCTTTTTCATGTAAGCATATGATATGATTCAATGAGGAAGAAACTCCTGTTGTTGCCGTTACTCTTATTGAACCAACAACCTCGATAACCAGCTCGATCGGGTACCTAGAGTAAGCTAGCTAGTATAAGCAATTAAATTAAACTCCAAGTTCAAATCTGATCCATTTTTGGCAAATATATAAATTCATCAGTCATCACACATAATTTTCAATACGAGTCCACGAGAAGCCCACATATATAATATAATGTAATAACATGATGTGCAAATTGCATTGCATCATTTTTACAATACTTAAATATACACTTTCTATAAAAAGATATAATGGATGATGTTAATAGTATGATGTGCAAATTACATAGCTCTTTGGCTTATAGTAACTCTTTTTATAGAAAAAACAAATAGCTAGAGTTCATAACAGATATTGGCTAATAACTATTTGTTTTTGACAATACTTGACAGAGATTCTATCTTTCTGGGAACCGAGAACAAGAGTTTCAACAATATCAAGAGCAAGAGCAAGAACATTAGGCTCAGCGTCGTCAAAGCCAGCAAGGTCCTCGCCGAGGCCAGCAACAACAAGAGGAAGAACAAAATGAAGGCAGCAACATTTTGAATGGTTTCAAGAATTCCTAGAAGATGCCTTCAACGTGGACAGGGAGATAGTGAAAAGGCTAAAGGGTGAGAAAGACTAGAGGGAGGGAGGCATTGTGAAAGAAAAAGGTCGACTCAGAGTCATAACCCCTAATCAGGAGCCAGCAACAGGAGGAGGAGGAAGAAGAGGAGGAAGAAGAGGCGGAGCAACAGAGTCAGCAGGAAAGGCTGAGAGGCCGTGGCCGTGGTCGCTGCTCCCACCGTGGAAGTGGAAGTAGAAGTAATCAAATTTGAAAGCAGCCTTTAGAAAGCATGTGATGGAGCACACGGTAATGGAAGCACTTAATGGAGCACACAGTGATTTCCCATATGCATGTTTGAAATCAAACGTACAAGTTGTTGAATTATAGCGAATTAAACATATCCAACTTATTTGAGTATGAGCAGTAGGTACTATTGAGATTGAGAAGCTTGAGAAAAATATAATTCTCTTCTACCTTTCAAAAGCTTTCCAATTCTCATCCTTGATTGCAAAGGTAACATCTCAACACTCAAACAATAAGTCATGACATTATAGTCTGTGAGCACACTTGTTTTAAGTATCTTTTATATTTATCAGTATATTATATAATTAGCATCTATGCCTTACCTCAATTTAATGAAACCTTACCTAGTTGATCTTATCTTCCTGTTGCATAGAGTCATACATCGTAGAACTACATTAACTTTTTTTTTTTTTGACACAGAACTACATTAACTTGGTAATACATTAAAGTCCAATTTTAGTGTTTCCCTTGTGCACCATTAACAAACTTATTATAGAATAAGGATTCTGTTCCAATTATTGTAAAATAAAAGTATACCGTGGTCATCAACAAATTAAATTGTAACACTTGCTTTATAATAAGAAAAGGAACAAGTTTTTCGAATTATGACAACATATTCATGTCTTCTAGATTGTGTGATGCAATCAAACCAAACAAAATCAAGATTTTACCAAAACGCTGTTTTTGCATTTTGTTTTCTATTACTTTCTTTCTTTAAAAAAAAAATACAACAAAATAAACAAAAGAATTGTCTAATTATTCCAAATATGAATATCAAACACACCATATGGCACCGTAACATGAAAACTCCATCATCGTTGTTCGCTTTATTTTCTCACTCTCAAAATTTGGGTTGGGGCTTAACTCAACCCCACAAGGATTTTAAAATAAAAGGGCCCGTGGTTTGCATACGCATCCAAATTGCTTCAGAGATTTTAACAGCAGTTTTGACAGAATAGAGAATACAAAATCATCAGGTACGTGGTTCTGGTTCCTAACCCTTTCACTTGTCGTAGCCACGGCCTCAAATTTCTCCATCTCCTCTTGCAATTGTAACCCAACGAGCAATAAGAGATCGTGAGTTGGTTTCTCCTTGTTGATGAGTTTCCACCTGTGAGAAACCTCCTTGGTCTTCTTTTTCTTCTTATAATCTTTCTCATTATCCTCATCAACATCCTCAATGTCTCCTTCCTCCTCCTCCTCCTCCTCCATCTTAGGCTCATCATCTTCATCATCACCAATTTCCTTCTCCGTAGTCTTCTCAATCCATAGGTAAATGGGAGATCTAGTGAATTCAGTGTGTTTCTTCACAAGATCCTTGATCCTCCTCTCTTCCAAGTACTCCAACTGTTGACAAAATTGTAGGAATCAGTGGACACAACACCACACCGCACTAGAAAGATGGGGGTCTATGAATAATTTGTGTAGTTGATCCTCCTTGAGGAAGAGGGTGATTTTGGTTCCCCTTCCGAGTTGTTCGCCATTAAGGTCCATGGTAACAGTGAAGGAGCCACCGGCCTGAGATTCCCAGATGTTTTGCTCATCGTCCTTGTGCTTGGTGGTGACGATAACCTTGTCAGCAACCAAGTAAGCAGAGTAGAAACCAACACCCAATTTGTAACACCCGGGTGCCGACGAGGGCGGGGAGTGGTCGCCGGTGCAAGAAGGCATGGACAAGGAGCGGCTCCTGGCAGGCTTCTAGGTGGAGGGACACATGAATGAACCGATTACACACCGGAATGAGAGGGATCCTGAGATTGTGTAGGTATGGGACTATACAGTCGAGGATGGCTTATATGAATTGATTGGTACTATCTATACCAAAAAGATGCATCTTCTTTTCGGGAGTCCATCACTTAAGAACTCCACAGTTAAGCGTGCTTAACTTGGAGCAATTATGGGATGGGTGACCTCCTGGGAAGTTTTCTCGGGAAGCGTGTGAGTGAGGACAAAGCACGCTGAAAAGACCCGTGTTGGTCTGTGGAGTCAGTCGTCAATCCATAGAGCAGCCAAGGATGTTGCACAATTGACCAATCATGTTGATGAAAGAACTTGCCTACAATGCCTCCTTCACTACCTTGGTGCCTGACCTACCTAAATTGTTGACCAAATCTAAAACAGACAGACAACAAACACCGATCATGACTATGTAACATCTTTCTCGAGCGCTACATCTTACGTGACATTTTAAGGTTGGAAAATAGTTTAATTAAAATTGGCTATATTCGAATGGGGAAATTTTTCTTTTTCATAAGTCATAAATATAATTAGTTGGGAATATGGTAAAAGTTCAATAACATATTTCACAATCATAAAGAGATTATTAGTTCAAAAGTCACTTATATAAAAATCCAACCCGACTCATAGATAGAAGCCATAAAAATATACAAACTCAACATACAGATATGGAGACGCAGCTCCTAAAATATAAAATACTTGGAGTCGCAGCTCCATAAACAGTAACATTAATTCCCAGACATACCCAGCTGGTCAAACTAAAATGGAAAAGACAATACTCTCTCGTACATCGTGAGGAGGATAAACCCAACTGACGAGATCTGGTGGAAACTCTATTTGAGTCCACTGCCGACGTCGTCACAAAAGTCTCTACTTGAGTCACTACAAAAGTAACTCTCAGACTAAACCATTTCCCTTTCTAAGGAAAACTATAACTTATGAACTAATGACTATTATGCCTATCCCAAGAAAAGAAGGGTTAGGCATAACTGAAACCCTAATGCCATCTCCTTGAACCCTCTGAAGTCTGGAAGAAATCCAATAGAAGTTCCACCGTAACGTTCGCATGCTCGAACCTCAATCTCTATGATGAATTAGTCAAGCGTCATCCTGACGTCTCAATCTTCTCAATGGAATACAGAAAGCACATAGCCAGCCGAGATAGGCAAAATAAAATAAGGAGGTGAGATTCCATTTATCTTACACATAAGGCAGACATGCAGTGGTACGACTCACAGGTACATAATACAACAATACTATATTCCTTTTATCTCCCATTTTAATTCTGCAACTCAAAACTCCAAGAATATAATATACCAAACTCGACGGTAAGCTTATCAAGCATATCGGACACGGTTTGTCCATCGGAGGACGGGAATAGAGAGAAACTGATTGAAACCGTATAGTACCATTCCTACACAGTCTCAAGGAATATCCGATTCTAACATCGGAGCTAAGATGATAATTTGGAAAGGAATGGTTAGTACATGTTTCACATCTACCCACCTTAGGCAATGGTGCTATTGTGTTACGCACACAGTCTAATCGTGGCTATTGTTTTATGCTCATGAGACTTTAATCATAATGTACGTACTATCATAATCATATGTGATCTCAAACTCTCTGTAACACATCAGGCTCTTTATGAAACCTCTACAACCGAAACTCGGCTCCCTGGACACAACGGCCTCACCGAACATAGTGTCAACTATGTATCTGGGTAAAATTGCCGGAATACGTCCAATTGGTCTATCCATCGGATAACCTCGTGATTCCACCAGAATCCACTTGCTGTCAATCGCTGACAGCCGATATTCTCGGGTACGAATCATCGGCTCTTCACTAATCCACAATTCTCAAACAGAATTGTCATGTTAGTGTAAAGATGTTTTAAAGCACTTGGTTACAAACCCTAACACATTATGAAATGGGATCGACAGTCCAATCATTTATTTCTTTACACTTTTCTAATGGAGCCTTTCTCTTGGCTTCCAAGAAATCAAATAACTCTTCGTCCATTAAATCTTATGGAGGTATGGATAATGAATTATCCACTTATAACAAATGGTCTTACTTCACCATAAGTCATAAATTATTAAGTTCATATTTTCACTAAGTCATCCTCTACCTAGGTTTTCCATTTACTTGAAATACTAGTCTTGAAGACTAAAATTATCTTTTGTCTTTAAACCCAAAACCTTTGGTTAAAACCAAGCCATTTTGAAATTAGATTCCATTAAAGTACATAAGTACTAAATTCTTCAAAATAGTTTCTTGAAAAAATGTCGAAACTCTTAAAATATTGTTTTACCGCCTTTTACTGTATTTCAACTTAAATTCCATATTTTCACAAATATAATTATTTTTCTCAAATCCTGTATTTTCCTAAGTTTCCATACTTATATTAAAGTATTAAAATACTTATTTCAAACTCTACATCATTGTTTTCTCAAAAATCTTTAAAAACGTTTGATGACGATTTCACCGCTTTTATTGATTTTAGGCTCAGAAGCCATACTTTTGAAAATATGGTTCTTCACCTCAAATCTATTACTCACCTAGGTTATAATACTCATTTTAAGATGTTCAAAACACTGATTTTACAATTTCCTTTCTATATATACAAAATTCCTAAAACTTGACCGAACGTCGTTAAATTTGTAAAACGCGTAAATCCCTTTTCAACGATTTTACATTCTTATAGTCCAAAACTCATTTTGGAGTTTTAGAACAGTTTAATAGGTATAAAAAACAGTCTCTAACTGTCTAATAACATTTATTTTCGAAAACTACATTTTAGTTCCCAAACTTTCATTAATTATAAAAAGGTCCTTATTCACTTAAAACCTTATAACTTTTTATTTACAACTTCAAATCTCACCAAACCAACTTCTTTAGAAATATTTTTCAGTTACCCTCAATGTTTCCAGAAATTACATTTCTGCCCCCAAATATTTTACAATAATTGCAAAAAGATCATTGTTTACTAAAAAGCTTATATCATTTTATGTATTAATCCAATTAACACCAAACAAATTTCTTTAATCTTATATTACCAAGGGCTAAAATCCCAACATATAAGAATGTAGTTTTCAGAACAGTCCCTGTAAATCTCAGTATTTGCATAATGGTCACTATATCTTCAAAAATTTATAACTTTTAACATACATATCCAAATCCATCCAAACCAATTTCTATACCCTTATATACTCCTTCACTCCTTATAAAAATTATCCGACCAAATTAAATCCCCATGGAACTCCCTCAACCAGTTATGGCCGAATGACCTTAAATAAATATATTAGGCATTTTTCTTAACACATCAAGCAAACAACAATCATGGTTCCAACTTAAGGTCAACCAAAACAACCATATGACATATCATATCACAACCAAGCATCAAATCAAATCCTCCAAGAGTATCACACCCATACAAATCAATAATATACACTTATGAGTTACAAAACATATACACTAAATAAACCATCACATATCTACATTAAGGTAGGATAGTAGTAATCTCCCCCCTTACCTCTTATAGATCATTTGAAACTCAAGTAGGAGAAGGATGTTGTTCACCTAAATCACCAGGTTTTGAACCCACAAAACCTAGTCATGAACAACCAACAAGAAAAAACAAGTTAAAGAATGAAGAAAATCATCCTAAACCACTAGCACCTAGGTTCGCCCAACTCAAGATAAATAGTCCAGGGATATCTAAATTTTTCAATCTCTTGGATGATGAAAGTAGAGATCATAACTAGATCATAGAAATTGGTTTCACATTTTTATGATTTTTCTACAATTTTCAAGAGATTTTTGAAGTTCTAGATCTATGAATTTGAAATTTGTAAAAACATGAGATATGAAGAAAAGTTGTGAAAGGAAAGGAAGGTATGATCATGAATCACAAGAATCTACCTTTGGAATTTCAAGAAACCAACAACAACTTATGCTTCCTTTGAAAATCAAGTGTAAGGAACTTTGGAGTTTGTGTTAAAGTGTAAGAACATAAGCAAAAATGGAGGAAATGAAGTGAAGATGGCCTTCTTAATGGGTGATGGCCGTGGGTTTCCAAGGGTTAAATGGGTAAAATGATGTCATGGCACACTTGAAATTACAATACAAGCTTAAGGGTATTTTAGACATTTCATACTTAAGACATCATTACATGCATTTAATGCGTGATGACTAACCCCTATGACTCACCCCCACGAGTCATCACAAATGACTCATTGTTCTCATCCGTCCGGTATCGGGTTTTGTCCCTGCACCTCCATTCTCGATTCCGTCGATCCCCGATCGTCGAGTATTCACCCAAATAACGTATAATAACTTATTTATTTTGAAAATTTTCAAAATAACCACTATGGTTGAAAATAAAATAAAAATCTAAACTGTTTCATTCTCGGGTCAAAATTAGGTTTTCTGATCGGTAAAATCTTACTATCAGTTAAAACGCAGACTGGGTTTCGTCTGAATATTAAACCTAAATTTTTGCCGTAACCTTATACCATAAGGGTGTTACAGACTTTTCACAGACGCACACACGCACAAATCAAACTGATGAAATGAAAACGCGGCGGGCACAATCTTTACCTGCTTTGGTCATGTCGATACCAGTGTCAATAACGGAAAGTGTTTTGTTAGCCTTGTGAGGGAGCAGTCTAATGAAATGAGAATCTAACTTGCTCTTGTTCGTTAGGCTCTCAAATCGAACACTACTAGAAATCCATCTTTTTCGGACAGAATTTCAGACGGATTTCGGACGAAAATTGGACAAATTTCGGACGGATTTATTATTTCGGACGGAATGACACCCGTCTGAAAAAGCCTCGTGGGATATTATAAAATTCGTCCCAAATTCTGTCCGAAAATATTTACAGACGGATTGCGGACGGAATATGGACAACGTGGAAATCCGGATTTTGGTTATTGTTCGGACGGATTTCGGACAGATTTATTTTTGTTTTCCAACGGATTTGGGACGGATGTTGTGATTTTGTTGGTTATTGTTCGGACGGATTTCGGACAGATTTATTTTTGTTTTCCAACAGATTTGGGACGGATTTCCCATGGAATAATGAAAAGTCGAATTTGTCACGCCGGCCGTGATGCCCATCACTACCGTGACATGTCAATCGAGCGGAGACCCCTTCTAGGCGAGAATATGTCACGCGCCAGGCGTGATACCCATCACGACCGTGATGATCATTCGATGAAGCAACGTTCAAGGCGTAAGTCGCCATCGCCAGGCCGTGATGCCCATCACGATCGTGACGCGCATTCTATGGATGATTTTTGAAAAGCCCTACGTCCAAAGGGGATAAGAATCATCAAACATCAAACATTTTTGAAAAACATACTACTATTATGCTGGGGAGTAACCTGTCTTTTGGGAAATGCTGATGACATAAAAAAGGGTGATGAGTAAGGATAAAATGCCTAAAAGCATAATGGCAAGTCCATGACAAATGTGCAATGGGGAAAGAGTCTTACCTTGATAAAATTCCAGACAGCTAATGTGGGACTCATAAATTAGCAGTTGAATCTCTCTCATTATATTTCTGTTTTGTTTCTAAATTCAAGGACCGACTCCCAAAATTGGAAATAAGAAAACATGAAGATATAATTATAGGCTCAACGACTTGTCATAGAACTAATGCTTGATAGAAATGATATTATCAGTAGAGTTGATGAATGAGGTGAAGCAGAGTTCATTAAAGAAAAATGACAATTAAGAATTAATACTTTTCTACCCTTTTAAGAATAGGGTAGCATAACTACACAATTGTCTACCATCTCTATTAGTGAAGAATAAAGAAAAAAAAAAAAGAGGCATCTTACAGAAGAAGAAAAAAAGAGAAAAAAAACTCTCGCCTCAGAGCCACTTGGACTCCCATTTAGATTAAAACAGTGGGATATGGTACCATCATATATCTTTCCTCCAAAACCCCAAGCAGGAAATCGCCTATCAGAGTCATAGAACTGAAGAACTTCCCCAACCTCCATTATAGCCTACAAATAATTACTATGTTGATTAGGCAAGACAATATGGAATGGATCAGATAATATCACCCTATCATTGAAACTAGTCAATACCAAAAAGAAGTTTGTAATATTAGCCCTTGATTTTATACAAATACCAGACATGATACAGGATCATAAGCTGTAAAACCCTGAAGGAGATTGATTCTATTCTCTGCTTCTCAAGTTAATGATTCAGAAGTTTAAAATCGTTCATCGACAAGAAGTATCAAGCTTACCTTTTGGTATGAATTTAACCGACCAGATACATCAATGTAATGCAAAGAATCTGATTGATGAGGATTTCCATTTGAAGCTGGACAAATTTTGAAGCACTTAGCAAACTTGAAAGATGAAAATAGTAATCACGTTCATCAATAAAATTATTGCTACGTACCAGTGAAATCTACAGCAACCATGAAGTTGAGTTCAAATCCACTAGATATGTAGTCAATAAAACTGAAATGTTCCCTTTCACGATATTAATCCACAAACAGTTGACCCTTCAGAACCTATATGTGGAAGAAATTCTAAGAAGTGAGGTTAAGAAGAAGAGTAGAGCTAAAATGTAATTCTGTTGCATGATTGCCATTGCCATTGAAATCAAAACACTCAATAACTAACGGATTCTCCAGCATAGAAGTTAAAAAATTTGAAAGCTAGATAAGTATCTTGCTACGTTATTAAGTAATTAAATAACATAGTAATTCATGATTTTGCATCAAATTAATGTTACCATAGATAACAAGCTTACTTTACTTCCAAACTGCTGGGAACTAAGGCAAACTGGTTTCCACATTGGATTTAAATTGTTGTTAATAACTTCAGTCTTGCAAATAGGAACTGAACCTCCACTCTCAACAGTTCTTGATATTCTTATAAAAGGATCCTACATGCAAAAAAAGATGAGAAATTTTAGGAATGACAAACAAAAGAAAATAAACGTGCACTTAAATAGGGAACATGTAGCTAGAGATAGAATATGTACAGTTTTAGAAAAAAAGTCCTTGTTATCCAAGTGAGTACAACGGAATGTCATCTCAACAGCAGTCCTTGAAGAAATTGTCTCCTCAGCATGAACAGTAAGTGCTCCTAGGTTTCTTAAACCAGCATGCCCACTTTTGTTTTGCAGTCTTAAGGTTATGCTCCGGCTATGTTTAGTCACAATTTGCCACACAGGAGACACGTGCACACAAACACAGAAGAGACAACAGTTAAAAAAAAAAAAGTCCATTATCTCAATGTAACAGAATCAGCAGGCAGCACTAATTTAAGGTTATTTAATAATGGGAAGAGCTAGAGGTAAGTTGTCTTTGCAATATCAATGTCACATGAAAGTTGCACATTATAAAAGCATTGACGTACGTATAGGGCATGAGGAAAAAAATGACGACGACAATAACAACAACAACCAAGCCTTATCACATCACTAATTCAACAATTCAATTGATTAAAACATAATTAATTTCATGTTTAACAACTGAAATTAAAGTAAATTTGGGTTAGGGTTTCAAAATCAATTTGGGGGTTTTGAATCTAGAAGAGATTAGGGGTAAACACTTACCCAAGATGAAGGAAAAGGCACTGCGACGACGGCCCAAGGTGGTGGTGACAGTGGACGGCGCGGCAGTAGGGGCGGAGAACGGCAACATGTTTTCTGTACAGACACCAAAATCCAAAAGAAACAAGAGTTAAGCTTCAAAGGAAGAGAAAAGAAGGATCAACAACCCAAACTATGGTGGAAACACCATAAACGGCGACCAGAAGAGCTCAAGTAGCGTGTGAAAAGAGCGAACTGAGGCGCGCTTGAACAGAACGCGTAGGAGGAGAACAGAAGCACGCAGCCTACCCCTTGCTCTGAGCGGTGGCCGGACGTTGGCCTCCCTGGTGGCGGCGCGAACCAGACAGGAAGGAAGAGGGAGGAGCTGAGTTTGGGGGGAGAAGAAGTGGGGAAGAAGAAGAAGGGAGAAAGAAGGAGAAGCAGAGAAAGAAAAGAGAAAGTGAGGGAGAGGCGTCGAGAGAGAGAGAAAAAAAAGAGAAAGTTAGGTTTTTAAGTTAATTATTTAGTAATAGGTATAAAATGAGTGATAAATATTAAGCCTAAAATAATCATGTTTTTACTTTTTTTGGAATCTAAAAATAAAGATTGATAAATATATGATTTCGAAATTCAAATTAGAGTAAAGATTAATAGTTGAACTGATCAACTAAGAAAATACTCAGTCCAAAATTTAATCTCCGATAAATGTCAAACCGGTTTATTTTCAACTCTAAAATTAAATAGAATGAAAATATGAAAATTCTTTTCTCTTAATCTTATTATTTAAAATATTTTTCTGTATTGGTAATAATAGTGACAATAATGTAACTTATTGTCTAGTAAGCGTGCATTCACTGAAATAAGTCAGTGCTAACGCATCCAATAAAATAATTTAAAGAGAGTAATTTAATTACTCAAACTAAACCACATAACAAAATTAACATAAACATCCAAATAAAATAATTAATCATATGTGTAAAAACTAGGGTGTTACAATTAGCAGAGAAACAACATCATCCCATTTTCATTTCATTTATATCCCTTTCCTTTTGTTTTATTTTATTTTTTTGCAGCACCTCTCTTCAAACTTCAATAACCCTCCTTTGTTTTTCTTATTCCTACCTCTCTCTCTAACTCATTCTCACTTTCTCTCTCTGCATAGAATAGCAATTAGCAAACAAAATGAAAGAAGAAACTTGGAAACTCCGCCCATCCACCCATCAAACAGGACATATGTTTTCCTAGATCTTGCATCAGTCCATGAGTAATTGCAACACTCATTACATGTAATTGAAAATAAACAAACAAGTAAAGGATCCTCGTCTTAATGCTCACGTTAGCTCCAAGAGTGTAATTATCTACTCCATCAAGCAAGCATAGCCGTGTCAAACGTCTCAGAGAGGGAGTCAAACGTCTCAGAGAGGGAATCAAACAACGCGTAACAATCAGAAATCAAGAAATCAATTATGCATGACCAAACACACATTCTAATTTGATCTAAACACTTAATCTTATTGCCAAACAAGGTTATTTTCAAAGAAAATCATGTTTGGAGCTTACGCTTAGGTCCTAACAAGTCGATTTGGGCTCTATTAGGATCAAACAAGTCCATTTAGGCTTCATTAGGACCATAGAAATTCAATTGGGCCGATCGGGGCAATTGGCCCAATTAGGTCCTAACAAGTCAATTTGGGCTCTATTAGGATCAAACCAGTCCATTTGGGCTCCATTAGGACCAAAGAAGTACAAATTGGCCTAATTAGGTACCAAATGATCTAAAAAGTCCATTTGGGCTCTAATAGGATCAGACAAGTCCATTTAGGCTCCATTAGGACCAAAGAAGTACAATTGGCCCGATCGGGGCAATTGTCCCAATTAGGTCCTAACAAGTCGATTTGGCCTCTATTAGGATTAAACAAGTCCGTTTGGGATCCATTATGCCCGAAAAAGTAAAAATTGGCCTAGTTAGGTCCTATATGACCTAAACAGTCCATTTGGGCTCTATTAGGATCAAACAAGTCCATTTGGGCTCCATTAGGACGAAAGAAGTACAAATTGGCCCAGTTAGGTCGTATATGACCTAAAAAGTCCATTTGGGCACTATTAGAATCAAACAAGTCCATTTGGGATCCATCAGGACCAAAGAAGTACAATTGGGCCGTACGGGGCAATTGGCCCAATTAGGTACTACCAAGTCGATTTGGGCTCTATTAGGATCGAACAAGTCCATTGGGGCTCCTTTATGCCTGAAAAAGTACAAATTGACCTAGTTAGGTCGTATATGACCTAAACAGTCCATTTGGGTTCTATTAGGATCAAACAAGTCCATTTGGGCTGCTTTAGGACCAAAGAAGTACAAATTAGCGATTAGGTCCTATATGACCTAAAAAGTCCATTTGGGCTCTATTTGGATCAAACAAGTCCATTTGGGCTCCATTAGGACCAAAAAAGTACAATTGGGCCGTACAGGGCAATTGGCCCAATTAGGACTTAACAAGTCGATTTGGACTCTATTAGGATCAAACAAGTCCATTGGGGCTCCATTATGCCCGAAAAAGTATAAATTGGCCTAGTTAGGTGATATGATCCAAAAAAAAAGGATCATGTAAATTTTCGGATCTATCTGATAATGTGATTTCACATCACATTTCATGTACATTTTTGCATGCATCATATAGTTTAGGCATATTTAAATTGATTTTTAGTAGTTTTTACCTTGGAACGGGTAAGGCGGTTTTGTGGTGTTGTTTTTCAGAAATTAAGGTAAAATGCTCAAGATTGACCATGATGGAGCTTGGATGAAGATAGGGCTTGAAAAGTGAAGAAAATGAGCCAAACAGAGCTCATCACGGCCAAGATCAAGCAGAGCAGAAGACAAAAGTCAAAAGCTGTCACGGCCTAGCCATGATTCCCGTCACGGCCGTGATATGTTAGCTGATCCAGACAAAACCAATCATGGCCTAGCCGTGATGAGTGTGACGGCCGTGACAGACCAAAATTTGAAAGCGCGCCCAAGGAAAATATAAAAAATAACAAATTTCGTGTGAAATCCGTCCGAAAATTTCGCACGGATTTCAGACGGATGTAAGAAATATAAAAAATAACAAATTCCGTGTGAAATCCGTCCGAAATTTTCGGACGGATTTCAGACGGATGTAAGATAAATCAAAGAAAATATAAAAAATAACAAATTATATGAAATCGTCCAAAATTTGGACTGATTTGACGGATGTAAGATAAATCAAGGAAAATATGACGGATTTTGACGGATGTAAGAAATATAAAAAAATAACACAATCCAGTATGAAATCCGTCAGAAAATTTGGACGGATTTTTGGACGGATGTAAGATAAATCAAGGAAAATATAAAAAAAATAACAAATCATCCAGTGTGCAAATCTCAAAATTTTGGAACCGTCCGAAATTTTCGGACGGATTTCAGACGGATCAAGGAAAATATAAAAAATAACACACTCCGTCTGAAATCCGTCCGAAATTTTTCCGAAAACATTTCCCTCCGAAAATTCAAGTTTTCTAATAGTGGAATTTTATCCAAAGCCTATACATAATTACAAATAAGAAATAAAAATGAAATCAATCTCAGAACAAAACATAACAGAACTTGAAGGACTACTACTTACGTCGGAAGCATTGTTGATAAGTTCGCGAAGGAAGATTTCTTTGTTAGAGTAGAAAGTGTTGATGATGAGGCTATCGAGCTCCTTGATCTTAGCCTGGAATGCGAACGTCTCAGCGTCTGCCATTGCAATTGCAATACAACAACCAGAAAGAATCAATCAAATGAACAAGAGCGCTGAACAAGGGGCTAATGAGGGTTTTATATTGTTTGCGGGGAAACCGAGAAACAGCACCTGTTTGTGAGAAATTGAGAATTCTCCTCAGCTAATTTCCAACTTTTATATATATAATTATATATATATATATATATATATATATATATATATATAATTGCCAACTTCTGTTCACGCTGCAAGTAAAATAGTTTTATTAAAATTTTAAAGTTATTTTCTTTTTTTAACTAAAAAATTAATCTTTCCTGACAACTTCATGTGGAGACATAAATTTTATGTAGGCCTGCTCCATTGAGTGGATCATTGTGATCCCTGAAAAATTCAAGATTAATTTAGGGGACCTACTTTTGATACCTAAAAAAATAAAGTATTCAATAATTCCCTTAAATTTACAAATGCATGACACACTAGTTCATCCTACCACAATTTCACTTTAAATGTCTGTTTACTTGTTTATGTGTCTCTCGTTAACCATCATGTCTGACTCGTTAGTGGTCTTGTGTAATCTATGACAAATTTCCCCAATGAAAAACGAATAAAAAGTAAAAAAAAAAACGTGTAGAAAAAGTTACTTCTTAATTCCATAAAAAAAGTTACTTCTAATTAAGTTGCCACAAGATTAAAGAATTCTTTAAATAAAAATTTAAAAGTCATTTAAGATCTTAATTTATTTGGATTAAAAATCTTTTACAATTACTTGTCAATTAAGTTAAGAAATAATCTTTTATAAAATATTGAAGTCAAAGCAGAGTGAGTGAATTTGGGTGTCACTCACGATCTCTCTCTCATTGGCGGTTAGAATTGCAGGAAGTGCAAGCGAAAGACCTAGGTCCTTCCTGGGAGATGTAGAAATCTAAATGCGTGGGTGTCATAAGTGAAAAGGTTAGGAATCACATACCCGGTGATCTTGCATTCTCCATTCTGTCAAAATTGCCCCTAAAATCTCTGAAGCGATTTGGATGCATACGTAAATCACGGGCCCTATTATTTGAAAACCCTCGTTTCATGAGCATCTTCCACAAAAATTTCATATCTAATCATCATTCTTACTACGACGATACATCTCTCCTCCTGCATCAGACTATGGTAGATTATGACCAATACAATTTTAAACCCTCCTTGTTTTCGCTTTCTGGTGAAAGGTTTCAAAATAGGGTCAAATTCCATTTCAAGAGGATGAGCCTGCTTTTTATGTTTTGGGTTCTGCTAGTATTGATGGAATTCTTTGCCTCTACCAATGACCTAATATTGTGGTATTGTGGAACCCAGCTACCGGGGAATTCAAGGTCATTCATCCCAGTCCAGTTGAGTATGTACCACCTTATATGTCCCCTTTTGCTAGTCTTCATGGATTTGGTTGTGATCGTGTTATAGATGACTATAAGGTGATTAGGCATGTAGTTTTTTTTATAAGAGCTCACTTAGAACCTGGTAATTTTCCCGAGCCATGGGAATATACATTATACAACCCCTCATGGGAGATATACAGCCTAAGAAGTAACTCTTGGAGGAAACTTGATGTCGATATGCCTCGTGGCTATGATCAGGGTGACCAATTGTACTTGGATGGAATGTGTCATTGGTGGGGTGTAGGTGAAACACACAATAATGAAGCATACTTGGCGTCGTTTGACTTGAACAATGAGGTATTCTTTACAACACCCATACCCTCAGACATGTATGTCAGTTTTGATTTTTGTTTGGTGCCGAGACATTTGGTGCTATTAAGTGGGTCCCTTGCTTTGATCTCAAAATATATAGATACGACTACTTTTTGCATATCAATTTTGGGTGAACTTGGTGCGAAGGAATCATGAACTAAACTCTTCATTATTGGCCCCTTGCCTTGCGTTGAGTATCCTAACGGAGGGTGATATATTCTTCAGAAAAAAAGATGATGAACTAGCCTGGTTTGATTTAAGTACCCACATGATTGAGGAGCTTGGTGTTAAAGGAGCCAAATATTTTTGTCAAATAGTAATTTATAAGGAAAACCTTCTTCCGATTGAAGGAATAAAAAATTAATTGTTTTTCTTGTTTTCACCCAAAAGGTTTGTTACTCTGGTTTTTAGGATTTTACTTTGTATACATACAAAATGGCTTGTCAATTATGCATATCATAATTATTATCAAGTATATGACACCATTTGATCATATAAATGTTGCTTTATCAGTTTTTTGAAGGTTTACTCTTTCTATTTACAAATTGATCTCTTTTCTATTTCAATTGTAAGAATGATCGTTTGCCTTTACTA
Source organism: Sophora flavescens (assembly GCA_030762895.1). Classification (NCBI taxonomy): domain Eukaryota; kingdom Viridiplantae; phylum Streptophyta; class Magnoliopsida; order Fabales; family Fabaceae; genus Sophora; species Sophora flavescens. Next base: position 134,999,789 of record CM061070.1, on the reverse strand, counting down.
AATGGCCCCCAGTTTTATGTAGAAATAGCTTATATTTGAGGAACTTGATAATCTAATGAGCAACATATATTTGTTTGAACTTCATCATATTCTGTTTGAAATATCTGTCACTGTGTTTAATTTTGTGCGTTAGTTTTTTTTTCTTTTATGTTCCAAATCAACCACTTCTCTTTGCTCTATACTTTCAATTGTGGCTGAGTTGAAACTGAAAAGAGTAGAAAACTTGGTATGCTTTTGAGTATACTATAATGAGATCTTGTATCACAATAATTTAAAGTCCTTTGTATATAGGTCAGCTATTTGATGAAAGGTTGGGGAAAGTATAAGATAGTTATCAACGCCTTAACTTTTTTTGCATTTTTAGTCTAGTTGTTTGATGGAATGCTTGTGTGAGTATATGCTGGTATTCCTACTTGAATTTTATTAAAATATGAGTCTTCAATATGTAAACCATTGGTTTGAGTTATTCTTTAAATTTCTTCTTAATTTTTAAAATATGCTTTAAAGTTTGTTTGACTTGATGAAAAGAACAAGTTATTTGGCATGCTTTAAAAAGGAGGATTGAGTGAGTGCTTTGTAAGATACAAATGAATGATCCAATTATTTCAATTTATGCCCTATTGTTAGAGTTATGGAACCTTGCAGCAGAGAACTGTGACAACAGCACAATGGGGTGGTTTTAATTTCACTTGACTTGTTTACAGTTGGAAGATATGAATATATGGTCACTCATTAGCTTAATTCATTATCATTCTTGGTAAATGCCTCCTGAATGTATTATACTAGAAATAAACTTTTTTCCCTCCACCATGACTTAAGTCCTTCCTATCTTTATGAAAGTAAATAATTATATACACATGTTGTTTTAGAATATGCGTAGAGACCAATGCGAGTGAGCTTTAAAAAGAAATACAAAATATATAAAGACCAATTAGTATTGACAAAGCTGAAGGGTTATGTGACCGCAAACAACATTTCCCAACAAACTGTTGAAAGTAAGCTTTGTCCACATGACTAAGGATCTTTCACTGCTATAGGGTAGCTATCATTCACCTCTATAAAATGCAAAAGGCTCTCGCTCTTGGGCGGAACAATCAACTCCTTTTTGACTTATGCCATTTGAGAGAAGCTGCATCAGAGTCTCCAAAATTGCTTGTAGAATGCATTGATGGCATTGATAATCCATGAATTTTAGGCAAAGCAGTGGTTTCAGACAAACCATATCCTCTTTCAGCTGTTTTAACTTGTTAGCGTGTATAGTCCCGTTAATATGAACTTATGTATCATGTTCTAGTTTCTGTTGTATGCGATTTCTATCTCTGTTAGTAGACCAGATTGCATACATTCTCACAAAACCATTGTCTAAGCTCAGATTTTGTACTCTTGGAGACAAACTCAGGAGCAGTTCTCAATCACCCTGAGTTTGTGAGAGGGGGATGTTGGAATATAGTCTCTACTGTTAATATGAGCTTATGTTTCATGTTCTAGTTTCTGTTGTATGCGATTTCTATATTTGTTAGTAGCTGTTAATTGCTGTTAATGACTGTTAAGATTACAGCTCATCATTGTTAGCTAGTTACAGAACTGATTGACTCATTGTACACTATAAATACGAGTTCTCTAAATCACATCATTTGAATACCAATAGGCAAATTCAAAAACATACTGCACCATATACACATGCACACCGTTTCCTACCTTCACTCACATACTGCACCATCCAAGCAGAGTAGGGGTGAAGATGCTGATTTGCCAATTAGATTATTTCTTCACATTAGCGGGTTTTTTTATTTATTCAATCCACACAACATGCCTTCTCACTGTTTCCTACTTTCACTCTCATACTGCACCATCCAAGCATAGTAGGAGTGAAAATGTTGTTTTGCCAATTTGGGTTATTTCTTCACATTAGAGGTTTCTTTCTTTATTCTCCACACAACATGCCTTACTTTACCTTTCAAAAGCAACTATTGATGAATACAAGTTTGAAATTTTATACGGATACCTTACTTTACAGCATTAAATTACAAAAGCTTAAACACATCATCAGACTTCAGATTCATATTATTGGAGGTATATTTTTGTGGCAAAACGGGCTTTGCACATGATAAAGCAAGGAGAGGCAATTCATTAAAGGTAAAACCTAGTAGATTTTGGTAACATAATAATGAATAAACTGCATAAACATTTCAATGTGCACGGTCTCTGAGCACTTCAAGATCCATTTCTGTGGGGTCAGTAGCCTGGATTTCATAATGGACACCATCTAGCTCACGTCTAAACCTGTCTTTACTTGTGGCATACAGCATCTTGGCACGGATTCTAGATGTTGAAGGTGACCTGATCAATTCAAATCAGAATCATAGAAAAAGTAAATTAATTTAGAAGCACACTGCTGAAAATGGAAGCATGTAGGTGAAAGATGGTATAAAAAAATAGAAGTCCAATCCAAGTTAGTTCTTGGAAATAATAGGAGAAAGACCAACTCCGAGTCTCAGTGATATTTCAAATAAAAAAATGATGGAAAATATATTGTTAGGAAGTGGCATTGAAGATGCCAGTAATCTTTCAGTGTACAATCAGGTCCAACAATGCAATAAATAAAATACAAAACAAAAAACCAGATAAACAGGAAGTTTCCTCAATCTCATCCATATTTATACTTATACTAAATTTTCTGGAGAAACAAGGTAAATATGTCAAGCCATAACTTGAAATTAGTTGATGAAGCAAAATGCACAATGGAGAAGACTTCAATATCCTTTAAGAGACCATCATCCTATTTGAGGACACTAAATTATCTTCTCCAGTCTTCAGAAGAAGACCACATTTTGATGGAAACTTTGAAACTAAAGAAAGCAAATACTACAAAATAACAAAGCGCACAAAGCTTAATCTCATCAAAGTCTTAAAAACAAAAATCAAAGAAATTTATACCTAGACAGTGAAGGTATTCAGGAAGCTTGCTCTTACATGGTTGAACTGATGCATGAAGATGTTTACCTTGTTATATTTATGCCACATTATTTCATATATGCATAAGATCTTCTAGCCAGTAATGCTCTCTATTTGCAACTTTAATGCGTCTGACATATGATGCCATTGAACAAGTTAATGTTTGACAGCAGCAACCAGATTGGAAATGGGGGAATTTAAGATGCAGGGAGCAAAATGGCAAAATACTACATATTACTACATTTACTTAAATACGCACCCCAATCATGTTAAACATTGTATCTAAACAATAAAAAAGAAATTTAACCCAACACAACGAAACAACCAAATATAGCCCCATAATCAGAGAACATATGCAAAGAATGACACTAAATCAGTGCAATATTGACATAGGCTTAACAGAATTGCTGGCATGGTGAGTTTGAGAACAGCAAAAGACATAACCATATTGAGCTGAGCTGCAGGATTTGCTTTATTGCAAAGGAAAATGCGTATCAGTTGACATGTCTTGCAAGCATCATGATGCAATAATGCCCTCTTACACACAAAATTATAGCTTTTTAATCAAAAGAAAGAGGTGGGACAAACTAACCAAGCAATGAAGAAGATTTTGCTCTTTTGACAGTTTTCTGAAGTAACAAAATCAAAGTCATAGACAGCATATCTGCAATCATTCTCAGGCAAAGATGAAGTGAAATCATCATAGCTCTCAGCTGGACCACCAGTCTTCTCAACCACAACCTCCCTTTTCTTCTCATCCACCCTAAAGATCACATAACGATACACCTTCTTTTGCTTCAATTCCATGAAGGTGTTTTTGCTGTGATCAGCAACCCCCATGCCTGATGAAGCATTTGCCTGGAAATCAAATATATATCTATCCGAGTCATAAACCTTTCACCTAAAACTTGATTTTGAAAGCACACATATTCACAAGCTATTGGTTGCATAAGCCTGGAGCACTCAAATTATAGACACTAGGCCAAACATATTAATACTAATTATTATAGTTAATGAACAAGTAATTACCATAATACACTCAATTTAAATCTACCATTTTGATGGATGAGTTCCCAGAAACATTTGCAGTTCCAAGTTCCTCATATTAACTCATTTACAAATGAGAAATAAGAGATGTACTCTTCAAAAAAAAATAAAAAAAATACCAGCAACAGAGTTACAGAGAAGTGCTACTCAGAAACTGTTTTTTTTTTTTTTTTAATGAAAGGTAAAATCTTGGTTGAATGGTATGATGGAGATGAGAAAGAGAATGTTACCCGAGTGAGCCCTCTGAAAGACATGAGGAAACTTGGAATTGAAGAAACAGAAACAGACACAAACTAAGGGAAGATGGTAAAATTGATTATTGAATTCAAGTATGCAACAATGTAATAAATAGATTCAAGATTTTGTGGTTTTTACTTGAGCATATAGGAAGAAGATAGGGGCGGTGCGTTGCAGCAACGCTGTGTACTTTTTAATTATGCATTGCATTGGATTGGGGACCATGAATGAATCCTCCACCGTCCATGGCCCCACTTTTGTTCACTACTTCCCTCATCCATTCATATCGAATCGCCGCGTATATTATTTTATTTAGAGTTTTTCTTACCAACAAAATGGTCAAGGAGGGCAATGTACTTTTCTGCATAAGTTGTCTTTTGTTCATCTGATGTGGTGGAAGGAATAGGTCCACAATTCTGATTTTAGCCTGCCTTTGATATGGTAGTATTCTTTTTATTTTTATTTTTAAAAAAAGTATAGTACAATGCACAACTCGGTTTTTTGGGTAACCCAATTCATAGTATTTCACGGTATAAAAAATGAGTTATGTTATTTGAACACAAATTTTAAACTATCATATATAACACCAAATAAGTTCCATCCTCATATTGGTATTGGATATATGTACCTACCTTTATTTGTATTATATAAGAAACTACTATATGATTTCGTAAACTGGTGTGTTGTCACAATAACACTTGGATAAAAGAAATAAATCAAGTTGACTTCAGAAAAGCAAGATATAGAATCATAATAGTAACAAAAAACATTTAATTTCAACAAATATTTGGATAAGGTGTAAAACCTGCTGAATAAACCGAATCAGATTAGTTCCACCTAAATCTTAGAGATATCCTAGTGAAACCACTCGATCCGACCAATTACGGTGGTTCCAAAAAAAATACTATATAAAACTTTTTAATTAGCTAAGTTTGGGTGACCCCTCGCACATTGCACTTATTCCTTCTCACTCGATTTCACTCCCACTCCCTTTCGTCTGGACACCAGTTCCCCTCTGTCTCTCTTTTTCGCACGTGTCTATTTTTATTTGTTTAGGTTGGGTTCAAATGCATTTTTTTTCTTTCAATTTTTGATGAGGTAGGAGAATATTATAATGCAGAAGAAAGAAGCAGAAGAAGGTGTGTTTTGGTTGGAAACCTCTGACTCTGTTTGTCGCCGACACCAGTTTGAACCCGACGGCCATCTTTCCGTATGTTCCTCACTTATCCATCTCTAATTCTTAGGAACATGTTTTCTGTTTCAAACAATTCAAATTGTGTATGTAACCAACATAACAAACATCATTACATCAAATGACCTTATACATAAAAATTGTGCTGCAACTCAACTAGACACATATTTGGAATTTGCTCTTTTATCAGATGAGAACATGTATCCTCCTCTTAATTTATAAATTGTTGTAATGTCAACATATAAGTTGCCATGTTGTTGATTTCTTCCTATTGTTTTTTTTTTTTTTCGTTCAGTCAATAGAGGGTAACCTGGAGAGTTTCTACCTATTGATTGCATCTCAAACTTTTTGCTACATAATCTTATAATGGAAGTTTTCCTGTTAGCTTGGCTGTAGTCAAAACTATGATTAACTTTAGGAATAAAGTTGTGAGATGTTTTATCACCATCAAAGTTAACATATGTACAATGTTCTAAAATTGATCATGACTCGTGAGTTTTATGCTAACTGTTTGTTCAGCCAATCCTTTTGTTTTTGTTATCCTAACAACAAGAGATTTTGGTTTCTCTGTAGGTAAAGCTTGTTGATGATTCCAGACCGTTATACCAAAGGGTGTCTGATTCTTTCCTGAATAAGTTTTTCCCTTCAGGATATCCATACAGGTTTGATTTTCCCTGGATATATGCTCTCTAGTTATGGCTTAGGAAAGAAAGTTAAATTACTCAGTTTTTTGGTGATTCCTTTGCAGTGTGAATGAAGGCTATCTTAGATACACACAGTTTCGAGCACTGCAACATGTTAGCAGTGCAGCCCTGTCAGTGCTGTCAACTCAGGTCTTTTTCTGATAACTTGAAAATCTCAGCAAAGCATGTATCTGGAAACGGGTTTTTTGTATTGACATTGGAAAATAAAACTTGATTGCATGATGACTGAAATATAAAGTTCTCTTAATTCATACTGGATTTATTCCTTACCACTATACCTATCTGCATGATACTTTTTTAATTAATGGTAATGATGTAATTTTTTACAAGTGAATCCTCATGAAATAATCGAGTATTATGTGAGTGTCCTTGGTCTGTATGCTTATTCTTCTGCAGTCACTGCTATTAGCTGCAGGCTTGCGGCCCACTCCTGCACAAGCAACTGCTGTTAGTTGGGTAATTTGATATACTTTTTGAATTGACAATTTCTCCGGCCAATAACAGTGGCATCAGTTTAACATATGATTTGTATTTTGTGGTCATGGTGACATGTTGCAGATTCTAAAGGATGGAATGCAACATGTAGGGAAACTAATATGTAGCAATTGGGGTGCAAGAATGGATTCTGAGCCTAAACGTTGGAGGCTTCTGGGTTTGCATTCGGGCTGGAACTTTTCTTCACCCCTACCCCCACCTTTCTTATGTATTTGCTAAGTTCTCTAGGTGTCTGACTTCGATTAGCTTTAAATTTTGCAGCTGATGTGCTCTATAATTTTGGCACTGGCTTGGAAGTGCTTTCTCCATTATGCCCACATCTTTTTCTTGAAATGGCAGGCCTTGGAAATTTTGCAAAGGTTCAAATTTTTGTTGCGTTTTCTAGAAATAATTTCACATATTCACATTTGTTGTCATATAAAGTTGATTCGGTGTTAATTGCTCATTTATGCTTATGCACGTCATGATAGGGGATTTTAGCATCATATTCTAGATTTCTAGTGGAAGTAACTTTTCATTATCATATTTATTTTCAGGTATTAACTTCTCTTTCTGTAATTTTGGTGTCAACAGGGGATGGCAGTTGTTGCAGCAAGAGCGACAAGATTGCCTATATATTCTTCATTTGCTAAAGAAGGAAATCTCAGTGACCTATTTGCTAAAGGGGAGGCTATTTCAACTCTCTTTAACGTTATTGGAATTGGAGTTGGAATTCAATTAGCATCTACTATCTATACATCAATGCAGGGAAAGGTATAGAGATTATATCTGTTTGTTCTTGGGCTCTAGTGTTCAATTTTTTCCATCTTTTGCATCGTATAATTAGTTTGTGCTAACAATATATGTAATGTTGCCCTTGGTTGTGGTTGTCACTGGAATGCTCGAGGATTGAATGAGTTCACATTTTATGTAAACTTTTGAAGTTAATTTATTACATGCTAATTCACCAGAAGAAACATGTTAATTTAAGATAAAAATGGGTAGCAATAGGAAGAACCAAACATATATTTTGTGAAATTGAATTATATAACTTGATATATTGTGTCACCAAGGTTTTGATGACCTTTCAAAAGGGCTCACAATCCAAGCTTTTCATGATTATATTTCTTGATAGCACCAACAAGTTAAGGCTAAGTCTCCCTCAATAATGAATCTTAAGATGACAAGCTTGTGGCACTCAGTTTGTTAATTCTTGGGCTCCATCAAAATTCTTTATGGGATATTACATGCTAACATTAACCAAAGAGGGAATTTGCAAATTCAATATTTGATCAGTTACTTCCTCATAATTAGATTCATATGTTAAGCTTAAATGTTGTAGTGGCTGGATTATGAATCAAATGTTGCTTATAGAGTCATATGCCTAAGGGCATGTAGGTCATATATATATATATATATATATATATTATATATATATATATATATATATATATATATATATATATATTTTTTTTTTTGACAAAATATATGTTGTTTATTTGCAATCAGAACCATTACTCTAATTATGAAAGGATGCTAATATTTTGTTTTTGTTGTACTTTACCTTATAGAGATATAATTAATCATGTCATATATCTTTTATGATAAGTATACATTGTATAGATGATTCCCGACTGATGGATTATGAAACATTTATTGTCAGTTGGTTGTGGGTCCTCTACTTTCAATTATTAACATATACAGCGTGTCTGAAGAAATGAGAGCAATTCCAGTCAATACCTTGAATCCACGAAGAACTGCAACGGTTGTGGCTGATTTTCTCAAGGTCTGGTTTGAAATATTGTAGTAAATGAATACTATCTTGGTTTCCTTTATTTCAAAAAGTGAAATGCTGTTGGAATGTTAATCGAATTCCAAACCAGGGAGGAATTGTATCAAGCCCTGCTGATCTAAGATATAAAGAAGATCTGGTATTTTCTGCGCGACTCGAAAAAGATGCTGGCTTTGTAAGAGTAGGGAGGGCTTTGCACAAGGTTGTTAAACCTTCAAGGCTTATTCAATTAAAACAAGTGTTCCTCAAGGAGAAGTTTATTTTAAATCTTGGAGGTAAATGCATTGACATGGTATTGGAGCAAGATGCTAGTGGTGAAGATGCATTGAGAGGGTGGCTAGTTGCTGCATATGCTGCACAAATTCAGAGTTCCTCTAATGAGCTCAGTGCTAGTGTCCTGCATGAGGCCTATGAGAAAATGAATGGGGTCTTCCCTGTATTTTTTAAAGAATTACAGAACAAAGGGTGGCACACTGATCGTTTCCTGGATGGAACTGGGAACCGCTTTGCATTCTAGTGTTCAAATAAATCCTACATTGGCTTCAGAAGGTTTTTGCCCATTTTTTGAGATAAATTTTAGTGTGTACTTTGGGTGGATTACATCAAATGGCTCGCATTACTTCTTCAACTTAATTCAACTGTATATTTTAACTACTATTTTTTGAATAACTAGTGTTAGATATACAACACACAAAAATTTGCCTCATGAATCTGTAAAGACTAAAGAGTCACAATAACACTTTTTTTTCCCCACAAATTCAAATAATCAACACTTCTGTCTGCCTATTTTTATTTATTATTTTTTTTATGGGTTACAATGCAAGCAATTCCTTTCAATTATATATAAATCAAGGATTTGACCTTCTAAAATGAGATTCTTTAAATGAGAAAGTAATGGTGTATTCACCATTGATTTAATAAATGCATAGAGATCTTAATTCACTAAAAATATCCAAGAGTAGATATACTCTTACTTTTTCACTTTAGAGATTTTCTCACTTTAGATGAGCCAAAATTATAAATCAATTACAAAACTTCATTTGATTCAGAACTCAATGGCTCTATTTGCCAAAAATAACTGATAAGCTAGCTAATAGCTGATAGTTAATAAGCTAATTTTTAGCTGATAGTTGAAAAGCTAACTAATTGAATTTGAAGTGTTTGGTAAAATTAGCGGTTGAACTAGCTTATAAATATAAAATGACATATTTATGATAAATATGATAAAGAGGGAATTTCATTAAATGTCTGGAGGTAAAAACGAGTGAAAAGACAATAAGTTATAAGTTACTAGACATAAGCTAAATAAATTAACTTATGAAGAAACGATATAAGATAATGAGATAAGTTTGTTTACCAAACACCTCTACTTCAGTCAAACGTTCTTATAAGCTAGTCAAATAAGTTATAAGCTAGCTTATTGAACATGCCAAACAGAACCAATAACTAGAGTCGTTGAACTCACTCAACACTGAATAGCGTAAATTCAACCCATTGTGCTTGTGTAGAAGAAGAAAATGAATAATCACCAACTCCTTAAAAAACTTGATAAAGAGAGTTTGATTCCCTTTAAATAAAATTTCGGATTCGAATTTTTTGAATAAAAAAAAGGTGGTAGGAGAGTGATATTTCCCTTAGATGTATCTTTTCAGCCCGATTTGGATTAGTCGGAGTCTAATATAATTTTTGGATATCGAAGGTTTAGATAAAAAAAAATATTGAAGAATAATCGCCATACCAGTATTTAATATCTATTATATCAGATATTTTTGTAGTTTTTAATATTTTTTTTGTCATGTATCTTTTAATTATTTTTTGATTTTTTATATCATATTTGTACAGTGACATATCTGTATCCTGTATCTCTGTATCTGTGTTTCATATGCTGTAAATTAGTCGTTACCTTCAGCTGTTATAGTAATTGTTGCTACTTTAAAGCCATCCAATCCACTTTTTTGAACCTTCACATAAAATATCAGGCAGAAATGCATCGAGCCAAAGTTCTGCGATTGCGTGAGTTTTACCGAGTCATATTTAGGTCTCAATACATTTAACTAGGAAAAAGGTGGTATCTATGCTGATTGGAAAAAAATTAGAAAGATTGAAACCTTTGTCTTAATTCGCTTAGAAGTCAAATTAAATGTCTCATAATCAATAATCAATAATCAATAATCAACAGTCTAAAGTCATCTTTAAGTTTTCAATAATTTGTTTGTGACAGTTTTCCTGCACTCCTAAAGTAATTAGAGTTTCTTTAACGAACACATTCAGGGAGTCACGGTACTTACAGTGCTCATTAAGAAATAAAAGTGGTACTGAATAAAAATTAAATTATACGGAATTTAATTTTAAATATTATCAACACAAAAGTTTTATCTCAAAAATAATATATCTGTTGATAATATATATATATATATATATATATATATATAGAATTTTACACAATATACTAAAATTAAACTCAATAATATATTAAAAACTTACAATTTTTTTATTTTTTTTCGATTATTGTTACTTCTTATTTATTTATTTTTTGGTGCTCATATTTATTTATTATTTAAATTTTAACCAGTGACTAAATCGTACTCGAGTACAAATTGTTTGTTTTACGTGTGAAGTGTTAACGTAGTGGGGTTTTACACTTCTTATGCATATTAAAATCATTCAAGGGGATCGTGAAAACTGAAAATCATGGTCAATATCTTAAAAGTGGGTCACGCCATCTGGTTCACCTGATTAATAAGTGACATCATATGTGACAACAACTATCTGCTTCATATTAGTTTAACATATATTCTACTGAGAAGAAAGTTAAAACTTAAAAGGAATACCAGGAAAAAAAAAATTAAGCATATATGTTTTCCTACTTTGTCAAAAAAAAATTCAAAGATAAGAAGCAGGTTTTAATATTATTTTTTTGGGGCAAGTGTAATTTTAATTTTAAGGGTACAAAGTGTGATTTAGTTTAGCAAAAACTTGTCTTGTTACATGTTATGACAACATCTAGAAGTCGTGATATGCTTGAGTAGATCTCGAGAGTTGATGATTTGAGTATATGATTATAACTTGATAGAATGAGTGTATTATGCTTCTAGATATCTTAAGTGAGAATCAAATCAAACATAATTCTAAATATAAGAAGAACAATATCAAGGTATTACTCGACTTTTGATGTATGAGGAAGATATCTCTACATAAGAACTAGGCCTAGTATATATAGAACGAGGGTGATTATGAGCCATTATGGGAGTCATTGATGAGAGCGGTTATAGAGCCGTTATGGTGTCCGTTTTCCTTGAATGGTGCTGTCTCTTAATAGTAACAGCCTTAAAGCTAAATCAATGACTCATAGGCGTTACTCCCATTATATAAACGTGCTCGGCATATCTGAATATTCCAGCATTAATTCGGCATCTTGATAAGGATTCCAGCTCTGCTCCTCGAACTCGGATCAAGTTGGGCCGAGGACTCTCTGATCCATATTAGGACAATACATCTAGCCTTGCTCCTTGAGCTCAGACCGAGTTTGGTCGAGGACTCCCTAGTCCATGTTAGAACAGTAAGCCATCATTAACTCGGCCCTTCGGCTTCATCCTTTGGACTCAGAGTTAACTGGGCCGAGCACTCCTCGGTCCATGTTGCTAATCTATATAATCAGAATTCAAACTTAAAATATCTTTATCACAAGTTCTTAGGCAGAATTTTTAGAACTAAAAACGATTCTTACATAGAATTATTATTGATAAAACTAAGTTTTGGGTAGGTTAATTTCATTATGTGTATATTTGGAATTATGTATATCCATGACCACCAGGGATGAGAATAGGCCGGGCTGCTCGTAGGGGGCCTACGACCTGGCCTATTTAAAACCTAGCTCAGTCTAGCTTATTTAGTAAAAATGTCAGGTTAAGGCTTTAAAAAAAACCTATTAGGCTTACCAGGCCGGCCTATTTAACACATACATGCATATAAATATATATGTATACTATAATATATATATTATTTACATTATTCATAATATTTAAAGGTAAATGCCTATTGACCATGTAGTGGTCTATTTGTCTATTTACTTGTGAATGCCTAGTGACCTATTTATTAGTATATGTCTACCAACTTCTTTATTGTTAGAGACCTATGAGCCTATTTATAAGTGAAGGACTGTGACCTATTTATAGATGGAGATATATTTAAAGATCTGGTTGATAAGTAGGCTTTTAAATAGGCTTTCAGGCCAGGCCAGGCTTTAAAGTAGGCCAGACTCGGGCCTTAGAAATTGGCCTATATCAGGCTATAGGCCAGGTTCAGGCCTCGTGATTGGTACAAAGGCCAGGCCCAAACTTACCATGACATAGCTCGACCTAACCTATTGTTGAAAGTGCCTCAAAATCATAGTTTAAAACTGCAAAATTTGGTGTTCAGACAGTAGGTAATCGATTACGGGAATGTCATAATCGATTACGTACCTTCAGCCAGGAATTCTGAAGTTTCAGAATTGAGGACAAACAGTTGGTAATTGATTACCAGAACTCGTAATCGATTACGGTAATTGATTACCAACAGCTCGTAATTGATTACGATGCGTCAGTTTATGATATTTAAGTTCGTTACTGCAGCAAACGAAAAAGGATTAGGGGTTTCTTGGGTGCGTTTTTCAGAGTGAAAAAGAGGGAAAAGACTAGATAATACTATCATCTTGTAATGCTTTGATTCTATTGTGATTAGAGAGAAGAATCAAGAGAGGATTAGAGAGAGATCAAGGATTGTGTGAAAATAGGGAGACGAAAGGCTTGGGTTCTCTTGTTTGTTCATCTTGAGCATGGTGGAGTGAAGATCCAAGGGATCTCTATTGTAATCTTGATCAAAGTTCATATTGGAGGAGGCTCTCTCCCGTGGATGTAGGCCACATTGGCTGAACCACGCTAAACTGTGTGTGTGTGCTCTCTATCTCTTATTCCCTTTCTCTTTTCTTGCTGCTGTAATTGAATTACCTGCTGTGGTAATTCAATTACCACATATTGTTGTGCTTTTATTTTTGCGGTTTTGTGAATTAGTTCTTGCTGGTTGTTTGCTATAGTATTTCTTTTACATTAGGTGTATTGGGTTTAGGTTGCGAAACTCTATTTCTTGGTACTGTGTAGTCTTTTGTATATTATTTCAGAGATCTTCTTTGGATTCTTTCATACACATGAACCAACAAGTGGCGCCGTCTGTGGGGATTGAAAGAATAAGAAAGATCAAAAGGCTGAACAATGGGAAACACAAAGTATGACAGAGAGAAATTCTCTGGAAGTAATGGCTTTGGGTTATGGAGGGTTAAGATGGAGGCAATCTTGATACAAATTGGATTTGTAGAAGCTCTCAAGGGAGAGGCAAGGATGGCGGTCACTCTATCACAAAGGGAGAAGACCCACATGATAGAGAAAGCAAGAAGTGCAATCATTCTATGTCTTGGTGATAAGGCATTGAAAGAGGTTGCAAGGGAAAATACAACGGTGTCTATGTGGGCAAGGTTAGAAACATTGTACATGACAAAGTCACTAGCGAATAGGCTATGCTTGAAGCAACTTCTATATTCTTTCAAGATGACGGAATCGAAGTCCATTGTGGAGCAACTTGCGGAATTCAATAAAATTCTTGATGACCTAGAGAACATTGAGGTGAAGCTCGATGATGAGGATAAGGCATTGCTCCTACTTAATTCTTTACATAAATCCTTTGAGCATTTCAAGGATGCCATTTTGTATGATCAAACCATTTCCTTAGATGATGTGCAAACTTCAATCCGGACAAAGGAGCTCCAAAGGCAACAAGAGTTGAAATCAGAGAATAATGGTGAGAGCTTGAACGTCTCAAGGGGGAAGAACGAGAAGAAAGGGTCAAAGAGCAAGAGGTCTAGATCAAAATCAAAGAGTCGTTCAAAGTCAAATCTCACGTGTTTCAATTGCGGTAAAACGGGTCACTTCAAGAAAGATTGTCCTGAAAAGGGGGGCAAGGAATCAAGGAACTCTGCTGAGGTTGCAGTTGCTTCAGATGGCTATGAGAGTGCCGAGGTGTTGGTGGTGTCGAGTTCAGAAACACAAAGGAGTTGGGTTATGGATTCTGGATGTTCGTACCATATGTGCCCAAGGAAGGACTACTTCGAGACACTAGAACTCAAAGAAGGTGGAGTGGTGCTTAGGAAACAACAAAGCATGCAAGGTACAAGGTATGGGAACTATTCAGCTCAAAACTTCTGAAAATCGTGAAATCCTTTTAAAGGATGCGAGGTATGTTCCTGAACTTAAGAGAAATCTTCTATCCATTAGCATGTTTGATGATTTAGGTTATTCCACTAAAATTGAACATGATATGATAAAGATTTCTAGTGGTGCTTTAATAATAGCTAAGAGAACAAATAGAAATGGATTGTATATTCTTAATGGTTCCACTGTTATTGCACAAGCATCGGTAGCTAGCCAAACACCACATGATATAACCAAGTTATGGCACTTAAGGCTAGGTCATGTAAGTGAAAAAGGATTGATAGAATTGTCTCAACAAAACTTGTTAAATGGTGATAAATTGGAGAAACTATAATTTTGTGATCATTGCATATTAGGTAAGCAACATAGAGTTTCTTTTGGAACCGGTATGCATGTTTCTAGTAGACCTTTTGAGTATGTGCACTCAGATCTTTGGGGTCCATCAAGGGTGATGACTCATGGAGGGGGATCCTATTTTCTTACCATGATTGATGACTTTTCTGGAAGAGTGTGGATTTACATTTTGAAAAAATAAATCTGAAACCTTTCAAAAATTCAAGGAATGGCACACTCTTATAGAAAATCAACTAGGCTCGAAATTGAAAGTTTTAAGGACTGACAATGGCTTGGAGTTTTTTTCAGAGCAGTTTAATGAGTTTTGCAGGAAACAGGGAATTAAAAGGCATAGGACCGTGGCACAGACTCCTCAACAAAATGGTCTAGCAGAAAGGATGAACAGGACTATTCTGGAGCATGTTAGGTGTATGCTTTTGGGTGCTGGACTACCTAAGAGTTTCTGGGGTGAAGCTGCAAATACTGCAGTGCACTTGATAAACAGATATCCGTATTCAGCTTTAGACTTCAAGACACCTATGGAAGTATGGAGTGGTAAACCGATGGATTACTCTAATCTTAGGGTATTTGGTTCCTTGGCATTTGCTCATATCAGGGAGGACAAGCTTGTTGCACGGGCGGTAAAATGCATCTTCATTGGATATCCAGATGGTGTGAAGGGCTACAAGTTGAGGAAGTTGGAATCAGGAGGATTAAGGTGCTTTGTAAGTAGGGATGTCACATTTGATGAGACCAGGATGGGTATGATGTGCAATGTCTTGGAGCAAAGCAGTTTAGATGAAACAGACCAGAAAGCTCAGTTTGAGGTGGAGTTTCCCACCTCTAGCATTAGAGAGGAAAGTCCACCACTAGCAGAACAGACAGATCAACAACCACCAGTAGTATCAGATTATCAGGTTACTAGAGATCAAGCTAGGAGGAATATTGTACCTCCTAAGAGATTTTGGTATGCTGACCTCGTTTGCTATGCTCTTAATGCGGCTGAAGAGATACAAGATCCAGAACCGAGAAGTTTCAGAGAGGCTATGGAAAGCAAGGATAGTCAGAATTGGTTACAAGCAGTGCAAGCAGAAATAGAATCCTTGGATAAAAATCAAACCTGGACACTTGTGGACTTACCCTAGAATCAAAGGGTAGTTGGATACAAGTGGATCTTTGGATGCAAGTGGATCTTCAAGAAAAAGGATGGCATTCCAGGCATTGAGGAGGCAAGGTTCAAGGCAAGACTGACAGCAAAGGATTTTACCCAGGTTGAAGGGATTGACTACAATGAGATCTTTTCACCTGTGGTAAAACATTGTTCTATAAGGATATTGATGTCCATTGTGAATCAGTATGACTTGGAGTTAGAACAGTTGGATGTCAAGACAACATTTCTACATGGAGATCTAGAGGAAACTATCTACATGCAACAATCGGAAGGGTATGCAGAAGATAAGACCAAGAAATGTCTCTTTAGAAGATCACTTTATGGGCTAAAACAAAGCCCTAGATAATGGTACAAAATTTTTGATGATTTTCTCTTGAGAGTGGGAGTTCTGAGGAGTAGTTATGATAGCCGTGTGTACATACTAAGGAGAGAGGAGGAGCGTGTTCTTTTCCTACTCCTATATGTGGATGACATTCTTATAGCCAACTCTAGCAAGGAAGAGATAAGCAAGCTTAAAGACCAATTGAATTATGAATTTGAGATGAATGATCTTGGTAATGCATAGAGGAAACTTGGCATAGACATAGTCAGAAACTGATAGAAAGGGGAACTATTACTATCTCAGCAAGGTTACTTGAAGAAAGTTGTAGAAAGGTATATGATGCATCAGTCTAAACCAGTTTCTGAAATAGACAACTATAAACACGAGAAGGGGGGTTGAATTGTGTTTATTAGAATTTAAACAAGGTTGAAATCTTTTCGCATACAGAAGCTAGGTTTGGATGAGTGGAAGGATACAGGATGGACGGGTGACTTTTGGCAAACACACCACTTGATAGACGTAAGAAAACTAAAGCAACTAAAGAGTTTAAGGAAAGAGAGATTGACAAAGTTATTTATCCTGGTTCATTCTTCAAAGCAAAGAGCTACGTCAAGTCCTTGACAGCACCAAGATTTATCCACTATAACTGATCAGGTTACAGACTCAAGTATTGTTTGCACAGCTAGCCTCTTCAGGCTCCAAGACAAGTATTCTTTGCACACCTAGCCTCTTCAGGCTCAAGACAAGTATTCTTTACACACTTAGACTCTTCAGGCTCACTCAGGTTTGTTTGAGAGATTTGGTTTGTAATAAATACAACTTCTCACAGACAGATCTTTCACTAACACTCAGAGTGGTTTAAATGTAAAGCTTAGGAAAGTCTGCGTAATAACTTCAAATGGTTGAAGAATACAGAATGAAAGAGTGAAGATATTAATGCGCAGAGTAATGGCTCTTTAATGCTATGTGTATTCTCTCTTATCTGTGCTTCATCTTCAATGACTTCTGTATTTATGGTCTTCAAGCATTTAGGATCCGTTAGAGACATTCCCTCAGATGTTGGCTTCTAGCAGAACTTCATTAAATGCAATAGATGTTCCGGCAGCCACTAATGCAATAGAACGTTAGTTGTACTCAACATGAAGGATCACTTATCATCGTGATACACCATATCGAGTTCAGAGCTTTTGTACTCTGAACAATTCCCTTTTCGTGTAAGGACCAGAGGTACTAGGGAATAAAGCATGTTGGAAGCATTCTTTAACTGGTCTTTGGTACTGATATCCGAGGTTGCTTGAGAGAGCAACTTCTGACTTTTCTTGATTCTGGTTCTTGAAATAAGATTCTGATAATTCTAAGAGAATTCGTGTTCATAGGATAAGCGCGTCCATCTTGAAAATAGCTGCGTCCATCTAGACATTTAAGATCTTACATTCGGGCTAGTAGACGAGCTCCAAATGCTATGTCATTGGACGGATACTCCTTTAACTGGTTGAACGAAACCTAGTAGACGAGCTCCATATTAAGGACTCAGCAAGTCCAAAGACTTGTGTGGACGAGCGCTTCTGTTACCTTAGTGGACGAGCACTTCTATCGCTTCAGTAGACGAGCGCTTCTATCGCTTCAGTAGACGAGCGCTTCTGTCACTTTAGTGGACGCCGACTTTTATCACTTTAGTGGATGCTGGCTTTTATCACTTAAGTGGACGCTGACTTTTATCACTTTAGTATTGGACGTGAGATTCTATCACTTGCGTTGGACGTGAGCTTCAATCACTTCAGTGTTGGACGTGAGCTTCTATCACTTGTGTTGGACGTGAGCTTCTATCACTACAGTGTTGGACGTGAGCTTCTATCACTACAGTGTTGGACGTGCGTTTCAATCACTTTCGTTGGACGGATGATTCTATCACTTGCGTTGGACGGATGATTCTATTATTTGCGTTGGACGGATGATTCTTACATTTTTAATCTACACACTAGATTGACAGGTTAGCAACCAATATGAAGATTAATTAAATCATTATCCAATGTTTAGTTTTCATCAAAACTTAAGGAAATACACATCAGACATTTTAGAGACTTAACAATCTCCCCCTTTTTGATGATGACAAACATTGAGATGATTTAATGAACCTCAGAAAATATCAACAAAGAAAATAGCATATATCAGATAGGTTGAAATTTTCTTAAGTGGACAGGTCATGCAGATGCTAGATCAGACATTAAGTTTGACTTGTTTTACTTTGAAATTATTATCAGAGCAATCTTACTTAAGATTTATCTGAGCAATTATGGCAACTATCAGAGCATACTCATGTCCATGTATTATTTAAGATTCATATCATATTCATTCATATTCATTCTTCTATAACACATTCCTATCACATTTCTCATTTCTCCCATTCTCCCCCTTTTGTCAACATCAAAAAGGGTTATCAAGTTTTATTTATGAGATATGTTTAAGGGCAAGATAACATGTTAAGAAAATCATAGTAATGCAGCAAGCATATGAGACATACGCCACTTAAACTATTGTATCATCACTCCCCCTGAACTAATGCTTAGTTAAAAGAACATGTATATATGAGTAATGACAGATTTAGCATAGAGAGGTGATAAATCACAGACAGATTAACATTCAGACATGTCATTCAACAATGCAATGCATGTTTATATTATCTCTAATAAATAAAAACCTTTCTTCTGCGAGGGGTTTAGTGAAAATATCAGCCCATTGATTTTCAGTTTTAACAAACTTAATATCAAAGATGCCTTTCTGAACATAATCCCTAATGAAATGATATTTGATTTCAATATGCTTAGCCTTAGAATGCTGAATTGGATTTTTAGTTAAGCATATAGTACTGGAATTATCACACCATACAGATATGTTATGTTCATAAATAGAGTAATCCTCAAGTTGATGTTTTACTCATAAGAGTTGAGAGCAGCAACTAGCAGCAGAGATGTATTCTGCTTCAGCAGTAGACAGGGTAATGGTTGTCTACCTCTTTCTTGACCATGAGACTAAACTTGCTCCAATGAAGTTACATCCTCCACTAGTGCCTTTTCTTTCTATTCCGTCTCTAGCAAAATCAACATCACAATATCCCACTAATCTGTATTCTTTTGATCTTAAATATAGCAAACCAAGATTAGTAATTCCAAGCAAATATCTAAATATTCTTTTAACAGTCTTAAGATTAGATTCTCTAGGATCAGATTGGAATCTAGCACACATACAGACACTAAATTGAATGTCAGGTCTGCTTAGAGTTAAGTACAGTAGAGAGCTAATCATACATCTGTAGACAGTTTGATCTACCTTTTTACCTTCATCATCTTTGCTTAGTTTTGCATTGGGTTGCATAGGGGTTTTCATAAGCTTTGAATTTTCCATTTTGTATTTCTTGAGTATCTCCTTGGTATATTTTTGTTGATGAATGTAAATTCCATCACTTGTCTGCTTGATTTGTAATCCAAGGAAGAATTTCAATTCTCCCATCATGCTCATCTTAAATTCAGCTTGCATTAGATTTGAAAATTCATTGCACAGCTTTTCATTAGTTGCTCCAAAAATAATATCATCAACATATATTTGAACTATAATAAAGTTCTCTTTAGAGCATTTTTCGAACAGAGTAGTGTCTACTTGTCGTCTAGTAAAACCATTATGCATGAGAAAAGAACTGAGTCTATCATACCATGCTCTAGGTGTTTGTTTCAAACCATATAATGCCTTTTTAAGTTTGAAAACGTGATCTGGTTTATCAGTATCCTCAAAACCAGGGGGTTGTTTAACATACACTTCTTCTTCAATTGTACCATTTAGAAAAGCACTTTTTACATCCATTTGAAACATGGTAATTTGGTGTTGTGTAACATATGCCATTAAAATGCGTATGGCTTCTATTCTAGCTACAGGTGCAAAGGTTTCAGTATAATCAATACCTTCTTGTTGTTTATAGCCTTGAGCTACTAACCTTGCCTTATTTCCGACAACTTTACCATCTTCATCCTATTTGTTTCTGAAGACCTATCTTGTTCCAATAACCGACTTGTTTTTAGGATTAGAGACAAGAGTCCAGACATCATTTCTGGTGAACTGGTTAAGTTCTTCTTGCATAGCAAAAATCAAGCTTTCATCCTCAAGAGCTTCTTCAATGCGTTTAGGCTCCAAATCTGAAATAAAGGCCACATTGCTTGATTCTCTTAATGTGGATCTGGTTCTTACTCCTTCAGAAGGATTTCCAATAATAAGATCCTTCGGATGATGGGTGTTGAACTTTCAATCCCTTTTGAGATCATCATGAAGATCTTGACTTGTCTGCTGACTCGTCTTTTCCACTTGTTTTTCAGCCTCAGGCACAGGTTCTGTTTTGGTTAGATCGGGTTGTTGACTTTCTGGCTTGTTTATATCAAGACCTGCAAGATCATCTTCTAGATCTGATAGTTCTTTATCAGTCTTTAATCCATCATTGAATCTAACATGAACAGATTCTTCAATAATACAAGTTCTTGAATTGTATACTCTAAAAGCCTTAGACTTTTCAGAATATCCTATGAAAATACCTTTATCTACCTTAGAATCAAACTTTCCAAGATTATCTCTAGTATTCAGAATAAAACATTCACATCCAAAAGCATGAAAATAAGATATGTTGGGGATTTTTCTTTTCCACAATTCATAAGGACTCCTTTTTAGAAAAGGCCTAATAAGTATTCTGTTTTGTACATAACAAGCAGTGTTTACAGCTTCTGCCCAGAAGTACTTAGGGAGATTATTTTCATTGAGCATAGATCTAGCCATCTCTTGCAGAGATCTGTTCTTTCTCTCAACCACTCCATTTTGATTTGGAGTTCTAGGTGCAGAGAAATTGTGAGAGATTCCATTCTCCTCACAGAACTGTCCAAACTGCTCGTTTTCAAATTCTCCCCCATGATCACTTCTAAGGGTAGAAATACAGAAACCCTGCTCAATTTTGTACTCTTTTACAGAATACTGAGAAAGCCTTAAAAGACTCATCCTTGTATGTTAGGAAAAGTACCCATTTGTATCTGGAATAGTCATCAACTATGACAAATCCATATTTTCTTCCAGCCAGGATGGCAACACTAAGTGGTCCAAACAGATCCATGTGTAACAACTTAAGAGGTCTAGAGGTTGATACTTGGCTTTTAGATTTGAAACTTGATTTTATCTGTTTACCTCTCTGACATGCATCACATAAGACATCTTTCTTAAAACTAATATCAGGCAATCCTCTCACGAGATTATTCCTTTTAAATTCATAAATTAGTTTCATACTAGCATGTCCTAGTTTCTTATGCCATAACCATCTCTCATCCTCTTTAGACATCAGACAGGTTACACTTTGATCTGAGAGATCAGACAGTTCAATCTTATAAAGATTTTGTTGCCTTTTAGCTAAAAAGAGGGTTTTGCCACAATAGTCTTTAACTATGCATACATCCTTGGTAAAGGAAACATCAAAACCACTGTCACATAATTGACTTATGCTAAGCAAATTGTGTCTTAATCCTTTAACCATAAGAACATTAGATATAGAGGGAAGAGGGGGTTTACCACCAATAGTACTAATTCATATAACTTTCCCTTTCTTATTCCCTCCGAAGGCAACGTGTCCTCCTTTCTTAAAATGGAGGTCTAGGAACATAGACCTTTCTCCTGTCATATGACGCGAGCAGCCATTGTCCAGGTACCAGCAATGGTGTTTTCTTTGTCCCGTTGAGGACATCTGCAACAAAAATTATTTGATCTTTAGGTACCCATATTTTTCTGGGTCCTTTTCTGTTAGTTCTAGGAGTCTGTGAAGACTTCCATCTCTTCTTATGGATACACTTAGACATAACATGTCCATTTTTTCCACAGAAGTTACAAATAGATGTAGATTTGGTTACAGTTGACTTAACAGATACTATAGAAGCTTTAGTTGATACTTTATGATGTGTCTGATGGACATATCCAATACCTTCTTTGTTAAGAGAGTTCCTCTGACTGCCAAGTAGCTTAGTCAGATTGTCTCTACCATTAACAAATTTGGCAAGATCAGAAGTGAGCTCTTCCACTTTCTGTTGAAGTTTTTCAACTTCTTCATATGGTGATGTTTTACTTGAGATCTTAGCTTCATTAGACTTTTCAGTCTTCAGCTCATTGTTCTCTTTAGCCAGCTTCTCGCACTCTTGAGATTTCTGTTTATGCTCACTGGTGAGCTTTACATACTCTCTCTTGAGGGATTTGAAGGCTTTAGATAAGCAGTTGGATTCTTCCATCAACTCCTCATAGGCATCAAGTAATTCCTCATAGTCAGGATGTACCTCATCGTCACAGTCTGAGTCAGTGTTGGCCATCAAACAGAGATTGGCTTCTTCCTCTGTTTCTTTATCAGAAGATGTTGACTCCAGATCCTCCCAAGTAGCCATCATTCCTTTCTTCTTCTTCTTGAAGAATTTCTTAAAAGGGGCCTTCTTGAGTTGAGGACATTCAGCCTTGATGTGACCAGGCTTCTTGCACTCATAGCAAACAATTGGACTTTTGTCTGTTGAGGTGGATTCTTTGAAGTTATTGTCCTTGTTGAACCTTCTGAATGACGTATCCCTCTTGTAGGGGTGGACAACCACCCGAGACCCGACCCGAATCCGTCAAACCCGACCATGGAAAACAACTTTCGGGTGGGCGGGTGAACGGGTTAAAATTTTGGGTTTAAATGGGTTTATACGGTCGGGTGCGGGTTGGAAATTTGAAAACCGTCGGTACCCGACCCGGACCGAGGTACCCCTCTCAGACTCCCTCTCACTCACTATGCGATGTCGTTTTGCATGTCAAAATAATAGGGAGGTTAAACCCAGCGGTGCTCACTGCTCACTCACTACTCGACATCGACACTCACTTTCCATTTCATATTTCTCTCTCAAGAAGACACGAACCCTAGCGGCACCTCTCAAACCCTAGCAGCACCTCTCATCTCTCTGGTGACCGGTCTTGTTCAGGAACCATAGCGGCGACACCTCTCATCTTTCTGGTCTCGTTCTTCTTCTGCTATTCACCTTTGTTTTCCTTCGTCTCCGTGTCCATTGTCAGCGATCGCAACTAGCAGGTGTGTTTTCGTTTGATGTTTAATATTTTGTTTTGTTTTTATTCTTTGTTTTTACTTATTATAAATCTGTCTTATGTTATGTTTAGCATATAATATCTTGTTTTTTCTTTGCTTAGGTGGGTTACGTCTCTGTTCGGTGTTCAACTTCAAATATCTTTGCTCAGTAAGTATACGAATACCCTATCTTTGCTATTTTTGTGTTCTTCGATTCAAGATCCTTACTTATTGTTTGTGTAGATTCAAGATATATCCTTCATTTTTTGTTACTTAGACTCAAGTTCCTTCCTTTTTGTGTGCTTATCTTCAAGATCCTTCCTTTTTGCATGTTTGTGCTTCACTGTTGTGTTCTTGTTTTTGGGTAAAAGATGATCTTTTGGGATATCATTATTATTAGAAATATTTTTACTTTTATAGTAAAGACTGGAGCTTTATGCTCAGTAACACAATAACACACACTCACACACGATTCTCCTTTCTTAGGGTAGATAACATATGTGTTCTCTTAGGATATGTTAACATGACTCTTGCTTTTTAGTAAAGGCTGGAGCTTCAAGGTTCATGCTCAGTAACACACACTCACACATGATTCCATGCTTTTCCTTTATAGTCAAATTAAACACATTTCTGTAAAAAAAAAAGTCATGCCATCAAGTATACCTTTTTTGTTTTTCAAGTCTTTGTAGTTTTGTCATCTGCAATATTGAAGTGTCTAATCTTTGTTTATGTATTTATGTCTTTCTTTTTATGAGTCTTTGATTCATGAAGGGGGGGTTTCTGTTTTTCTTTCTTATATGACATCAGTATTCAGTACTTAACAATCAAGTGTCTAATCGAACTCTTGATATTATGCATGATTGCATGAATATGAATATTGATCTCTAATTTATTAGCTGGACATAATCTAAATCATTTTAACTGAATTTACCAAGTAATTTAAACATATGCCTCTAGCCGTTACAATTATAACTAAAAGGGCCCACTTTGTTAAAAAAAATTGAAAGGCTCGCAAAAATATGCCTCCAGTCCCATTTATGTAATTGTATTAAAAATAATAAAAAAAGTTGTCTCATAAAATTATTGGGCTGAAAAATGTGATCGGCCCATTTATGGCCCAATCCGAGCTAACCCACCCGACTGACCCGCCAACCCGCCAAACCCTAACCCGTCTAAACCGAGCCCAACTACGGACATAATTGGGCCAAATATTATACATCTCGGTTTGGGCCGGATTGGGGATTCTTGGCCCGAACTCGCCCGAACCCGTCCGATGTCCAGCCCTACCCTCTTGAACTTCTATTTCTGTAGGAGAAGCTTTATCTTCCTGGTCAGGAGAGACAATTCTTCATCACTCTCAGAATCCTCGAGTTCTGATAGGTCTGCATCACTGGATGACTCATCTGCCTTCAGAGCCTTGGAAACTTTTGCTGACTTTTGAACAGCTTTCAGAGCAATTGACCTGCCCTTCTTTGGTGCAACTTCATCTCCAAGTTCTTGCTCATGAACAGTGAGGGTTCCAAGAAGTTCATCCATAGTCAAGGTAGTGAGATCCTTGGCTTGAGAGATAGCAGTGACCAAAGGTCTCCACTGTTTAGGTAGACATCTCAGAATCTTTCCAACCTTCTCAGCATTGGTATAGACTTTGCCAAGAGATTTTAAACTGTTGACTATAGTTTGAAATCTTCCTATCATTTGAGCAACAGATTCTCCTTCCTCCATGAAAAATAGTTCATACTTTCTGACAAGTATGGCAATCTTTGACTCTTTGACTTTGGCTGTTCCTTCATGTGTGATAGCTAAAGTGTCCCATATTTCTTTGGCAGAGTCACAAGCACATACCTTCTCAAACTCCTCCGGACTGAGAGCACAAATGATGTTATATCTAGCTTTGTGGTTCAGCTCCCATTTTGTCTTTTCTGCAGTAGTCCACTGAGCTTTTGGTTTGTCAGTGTTATCATCATTCTTGGGAATGAATGGACCATCTGTAATGACATCCCAAAGATCAGAGTTTGTAGATAGAATGAACCATTGAAATCTATCTTTCCAATAGTTGCAGTTTTCTCCATTGAAGTAAGGAGGTCTGGTTAGGGAAACTCCTTCAGTCTAGTGACTTCCACTTGAACTAGCTCCATCAATCATGTCTATTCTTCAGGACATTTTACCTCCACACTGTTAGATGCTCAACCCAGAGGCTGAGCTCTGATACCAACTGAAATAGACAACTATAAACACGAGAAGGAGGGATTTAATTGTGTTTATCAGAATTTAAACAAAGCTG
Organism: Sophora flavescens; assembly: GCA_030762895.1. Classification (NCBI taxonomy): domain Eukaryota; kingdom Viridiplantae; phylum Streptophyta; class Magnoliopsida; order Fabales; family Fabaceae; genus Sophora; species Sophora flavescens. The sequence goes on along the minus strand of CM061070.1, from coordinate 134,973,925 downwards.
AAATCTTTTCGCATACAGAAGCTAGGTTTGGACGAGTGGAAGGATACAGGATGGACACGTGACTTTTGGCAAACACACCACTTGATAGACGTAAGAAAACTAAAGCAACTAAAGAGTTTAAGGAAAGAGAGATTGACACAGTTATTTATCCTGGTTCACTCTTCAAAGCAAAGAGCTATGTCCAGTCCTTGGCAGCACCAAGATTTATCCACTATAACTAATCAGGTTACAGACTCAAGTATTGTTTGCACAGCTAGCCTCTTCAGGCTCCAAGACAAGTATTCTTTGCACACCTAGCCTCTTCAGGCTCAATACAAGTATTCTTTGCACACTTAGCCTCTTCAGGCTCACTCAGGTTTGTTTGAGAGATTTGGTTTGTAATAAATACAACTTCTCACAGACAGATCTTTCACTAACACTCAGAGAGTGGTTTAAATGTAAAGCTTATGAAAGTTTGCGTAATAACTTCAAATGATTGAAGAATACAGAATGAAAGAGTGAAGATATTAATGCGCAGAGTAATGGCTCTTTAATGCTATGTGTATTCTCTCTTATCCGTGCTTCATCTTCAATGACTTCGGTATTTATGGTCTTCAAGCATTTAGGATCCGTTAGAGACATTCCCTCAAATGTTGGCTTCTAGCAGAACTTCATTAAATGCAATAGAGTCGTTCTGGGCAGCCATTAATGCAATAGGAACGTTGGTTGTACTCTAACATGAAGGATCTTGGCTTTATGCATCGTGATACAACCATATCAGAGTTGTGCAGAGAGATTTTTGTACTTTGCTGAGTACAATTCCCTTTTCGTGTAAGGACCAGAGGTACTAGGGAATAAAACATGTTGGGATATCTGAGGTTGCTTGAGAAAGTAACTTCTGACTTTTCTTGATTCTGGTTCTTGAAATAAGATTCTGATAATTCTAAGAGAATTCACGTTCATAGGATAAGCGCGTCCATCTTGAAAATAGCTGCGTCCATCTAGCCATTTAAGATTTTACATTCGGGCTAGTAGACGAGCTCCAAATGCTATGTCATTGGACGAATACTCCTTTAACTGATTGAACGTAACCTAGTAGACGAGCTCCATATTAAGGACTCAGCAAGTCCAAAGACTTGTGTGGACGAGCGCTTCTGTTACCTTAGTGGACGAGCACTTCTATCACTTCAGTAGACGAGCGCTTCTATCGCTTCAATAGACGAGCGCTTCTATCGCTTCAGTAGACGAGCGCTTCTGTCACTTTAGTGGACGCTGGCTTTTATCACTTTAGTGGATATCGGCTTTTCTCACTTAAGTGGACGCTGACTTTTATCACTTTAGTATTGGACGTGAGATTCTATTACTTGCGTTGGACGTGAGCTTCAATCACTTCAGTGTTGGACGTGAGCTTCTATCACTTGTGTTGGACGTGAGCTTCTATCACTACAGTATTGGATGTGAGCTTCTATCACTACAGTGTTGGACGTGCGTTTCAATCACTTGCGTTGGACGAATGATTCTTACAGTTTTAATCTGCACACTAGATTGACAGGTTAGCAACCAATATGAAGGTTAATTAAATCATTAACCAATATTTAGTTCTCATCAAAACTTAGGGAAATGCACATCAGACATTTTAGAGACTTAACAGTTTCTACACCTTTGGGTAATCACACAAAGCTCTCCATTACTCAAGCTCCTAGCAACGACACGGAAAGAAGAAGAATGGATTCTATTCCTTATGCAAGTGGAGTGGGTAGCATCATGTATGGGATGGTATGTAGCAGGCCGGATTTGGCACACGCCGTTAGCATTGTTAGCATATTTATGGCGGATCCGGGGGAAGCTCATTGGGAGTCTTTGAAGTGGGTTCTAAGGTATTTGAATGGTTCTCTAAATTCTGGACTTATGTACAAGAAATCAGCTCAAGGAGAAGATGCTATTGTGGGTTATGTTGATGCGGATTATGCTGGGAATGTTGATATAAGGAAGTCTCTTTTGGGGGGTGTGTTCACTTTGTTTGGGACTGTAATTAGTTGGAAGTCTACTTTACAACCCATGGTTGCGTTGTCAACTACACAAGCAGAGTATATAGCTCTTGCGAATGGAGTAAAGGAAGCTCTATGGTTAAAAGGGATGATTGGTGAATTCGGAATTATGCAAAAGAGTGTGATTGTTCATTGTGATAGCCAAAGTGCTATTCACTTAGCTAATCATCAAGTTTATCATGAGAGAACGAAGCATATTGATGTAAGGCTTCATTTCATTAGAGATGTGGTTGAATCAAAGGAAATTCAGATTGAGAAGATAGCTTCGAAAGACAATCCAGCGGATGCATTCACAAAGTTACTACCAAGAGCAAAGTTCAAGCTTTGCTTGGACTTGATAAACTTCATTGAAGCATAATTCCATAAGTGGGAGAGCCACCACTACAAGGTTAACTCAATCCTCTGATTTGGAGTCAAGGTGGAGTATTGTTGAAAGTGCCTCAAAATCATAGTTTAAAACTCCAGAATTTGGTGTTCAGACAGCTGATAATCGATTACGGGAAGACCGTAATCGATTACGGACCTTCAGCCAGGAATTCTGAAGTTTTAGAACTGTGGACAGACAGCTGGTAATCGATTACCAAAATCTCGTAATCGATTACGGTAATCGATTACCAACAGCTCGTAATCGATTACGACATGTCAATTTCTGATATTTAAGTTCGTTACTGCAGCGAACGAAAAAGGATTAGGGGTTTCTTGGGTGCGTTTTTCAGAGCAAAAAAGAGGGAAAAACCTAGAGAATACTATCATCTTGTAATGCTTTGATTCTATTGTGATTAGAGAGAAGAATCAAGAGAGGATTAGAGAGAGATCAAGGGTTGTGTGAAAATAGAGAGGCCAAAGACTTGGGTTCTCTTGTTTGTTCATCTTGAGCATGGTGGAGTGAAGATTCATGGGATCTCTATTGTAATCTTGATCAAAGTTCATATTGGAGGAGGCCATCTCCCGTGGATGTAGGCTACATTGACTGAACCACACTAAACTATGTGTGTGCTCTCTATCCCTTCTTCCATTTCTCTTTTCTTGCTGCTGTAATTGAATTACCTGCGGTGGTAATTCAATTACCACATATTGCTGTGTTTTTATTTTTGCGGTTTTGCGAATTAGTTCTTGCTGGTTGTTTGCTATAGCATTTATCCTACATTAGGTGTATTGGGTTTAGGTTGTGAAACTCTATTTCTTGATACCGTGTAGTCTTTTGTGTATTATTTCAGGGGTTTTCTTTGGGTTCTTTCATACACACAAACCAACACCTATTCTCACCCCTAAACCACGATCTCTTCAAGAAAGTGAATTAATTCGTACCAAACAAATAAATCATTGGTTGGAACGCATCAATAATAATAACATAATTAGGAATTCGAGTGAAGTTAGTGAAGGTGGTGAAGCGAGAGCATTATAATATCGTGCCTCTCTATATCCCCTTTCAGGTTATTTTTTTGGATTAATTTTCTTAGATTCTGTATAGTTCTAACTCGATGTTAACACTTGTTACTTAGACTGTTAGACACGAGAATTATAATGTATTGAATTATATCACCTTTCAAACTTCAAAGAATGCGAAATACGGAATTGGATGAAGCTACGGGTCTCCAATTATAATTGAAAGATTTGTCAACATTGGATGCCCAAAGTCTCTTAGCTTTGATTTGTCTTGTTACGTACTTCACTCACTCCCTCAACAATGCCTAAATAAATTATTACAACCATGGAATAGAATAGAATAAATTTAATCGGCTACCGACTTGATTGCCACAACTAGCACAAGCCTCTTTCTTTGACTCCCACTTAGATTGTATGATGAAAATTGTAACAAAATATGGTTGAAAGTTTTATATAGTACAAATAGCATTATGTAGTATGTATGCAATTGAAAGTGTTATTGAGGTAGGATGTTAATATTGGAATACTCGTGGACCGAAGGAGAGTCAAACAAGGTAGGAGTACATATAGAACAGATCAACGACAACCAGCTGCATAAAAGTGTGATTCATTCCACTTTTTTTGTTGTCATGCTGTTGTATTCTGTTGACAGCCATATATGTGTGTTTGGTTCCATTTCTATAAGTATCAGAAGTGCTTCTGTACCTGTCAAACATGATTCTGGTAATAAAAGAGGTGTTTGGCAACACGTTTGTGGAATCAATTTTGCATCCAGAATTGATTCTACCAGAAGCAGCTTGGAGTAGTTTCTGCTTTTGAATTGAAAAATTATACTAGGTTTTACATCAAACTTGCTTTCAAAGCAAAAACATCCAAACAAAAATTACTTTACTTCAAACTCAATTGTATCGAAATCAATTCTACAAAATCTATTTCATCCAAAATCACGTTTGTCAAACGTTCGTCCAAACACACACTATGTTAGGCAAATCCCCTCGTTTTATTCAACCTGAGACAAGGAAACACACACTCACACAAGTCGACATAAGGCTGCATTTCTTTTAAATTGTAATAATAGAACTAATTTTGAAATAATTGATATTAAAAAACTGAAGTTAAAATAATAAAAAAAATTGATTTGTATTTGATAATGATATTTTATAAGTAAATTTATTTGTATTTGATCATGATATTTTAAAAGTGAGTTTAAAAGAACTGATTTTATTTGAAATAATAGAATAAAATCATTTTTTAGGTTTAAATATAAAAAAATTATAGATCTCATACTTAGAATCAATTATATTTAACGAATAATAATTCTTGTTTCTTTTAAAATCAATTTTACTCAACTCATAATTAATTTTATTGGGAACAACTTTATAAAATCCCGAAATCTCTTTTAATGATAGCAAAACGTGATTTTAGACTTAAATCAAACAAGCACTATCCCAAAAAAAGTATAAATGGTGGACGAATTAATATTAATAGTTTAAGAGTAAGGTTGAAGGTATCGTTATTTTCAGTTGTCTATTCATCATTTTCATAAAATTAAATTAGAATTCATTAGTATATAAAATATATAGTTGGGAGTTTGGACTGTTATGTATGACTCAGTTCCCGTGCCGCCGTACGTGCTGATATATTAAAGCATCTGTACACCACGTGTGAGATTTGAAGTTTCAACTTTGAACTTTCACTGTTGTTATTTTGGTATATAAATAGGACAGAGCCTGCAATTCAAGCTTTCAGGCATCCAAAACCAAAAGAACATATAATATCAGTTTGTCTATATATATTGCAGCTGAAGGAGTAGTAGTACTAGTAACAAAATGGGACGAGCTCCGTGCTGCGAAAAAATGGGTTTGAAGAAAGGGCCATGGAGTCCAGAGGAAGATCAAATCCTCATCAATTACATCAACACTTATGGCCATGCCAATTGGCGTGCCCTCCCCAAACATGCTGGTACGTACATATCATTATCAATTGAAATAAAGAGCTCAATTAAGCCAATTCTAATTCGATTATATGCAGTTTCCACACACATGTGCATGCCTCTTGATTGTTTTTTTTTTCTTTTTTCTTAATTTGATCAACAGGTTTATTAAGATGTGGAAAGAGTTGTAGACTCCGGTGGACAAATTATCTGAGGCCGGACATTAAACGGGGTAACTTTACTAAAGAAGAAGAGGATGCAATAATTGATTTGCATGAAAAGTTGGGAAACAGGTAAACTATTATATTTTTTATAGCTACCATTTTAATCCAAATTAACATTAAACTTACTATTCCAAGGGATGGAATCTTACGAATAGCCTCAAATAATGATGCAAGGTCACGGAGTATCTTGATTATTAGTCAAGTTACTTTCTGTTCTGTAGCATGATTTTGATGGAGGATAAGAGATGCATGTATATATCTTCATAAACTTGAACTCTTGGAAGTATACAAATGCATAACAAATTCTTTCTAAGCGGCCTCTTTTTCTTCATTTTTTTTATTTTATAAAAATGAACAGTTTAGTTACTGTTCTTTTTTTTTTCCTTTTTCTTTTTTAAATAATGGGTTGGGCCCATTAGCACGTTCAATTGTTTTCTTCATTTTTAAATGAAGCAAAATCATACTAATCAGATGGATACGTGGGTCGGCAAAGATTCTTTCTTTTGTAGCAACATTCTCACGTGTTTATTTCCAGAATTTATTTAAACACATTGATTATCCCATAACATTATTATTGCTGTGACTAGGAGAGTTAGCTTCCCTAGATGAATCCAAGGGAAATTCATGTATAAAGTTGGTGGTGCATTCATGATGTATTAAATTAATCATCACATCATCAATTCATATATAATTATTTAATACTATCGTTTATCATATGATTAATAATAATAATTGATCTTAATTACTCTTAAGTATACATAGTTTAATATCCAATAATAATCTTGCAAATGGTTGATGTTGTGCAGATGGTCAGCGATTGCAGGGAAGCTACCAGGTCGCACAGACAATGAGATAAAAAATGTATGGCACACCCACTTGAAGAAGAGGCTGCCACAATACCAACAAAGGAACGATACAAAACGAAAACCAAAACAAACCCAAGATCATGCCATCAAACAAGATCCCGTGAATTTTGCCATTCATAGTAACACCAAAGAGGATAATAGGCCTTTGTCTCCTCCACAGTGTTCTAGTGACATGTCCACCCTCACCATGACTAGTGATGATAACAACAGTAGCACTTATACTAATCATGACATGTCCATAAATAATAATGTTGAATCTCCGGAGAATAATCTTGCATTGGATGAGGATTTCTGGTCTGAAGTTCTGTCTTCTGATCATAATTCCAATGACACAAGCAGCAGCGATTATTTTGAAATTCCGTTGTCTCCCCTGGTGACTCGTGAGGAAGGGTCCATGCATCTTGCTACTTCATCAAGTATGTGCTACGGAATGGACTTTTGGTACGATGTTTATGCTAGAGCTGATGAATTAACAACAGAGTTATTGGAATTGTGATGTTGATTATAGTTATGGTTATTAATTCTTAGATTGTAACCCCTCCCTTGATTCAATGGAAAACAAAAACAAAATTGTGTATTTGTTCTATTTAAGATATTCACATGTTGAATTCTTACGATGTCCAACCGCTGTCCATTTTTTTTTTTGGTCTCATAAAAAAATGGATAAGAATTAATAAAGATAAATGTAAATATATGATATGATAGGTTAATTTCACTTTTTTTTTCTTTCTTTCTTTGTATCCAAAGGAAAAATGATAAAATATTGTAAATCCCATAAAATATCATTTATTCAATTTTCTTTTCATGCACGAGCACAAAACAAACTAACCAATTCCGTCACAGACAAGTGCCAAATCACGTAAAAATGCAAAAAAAAAAAAAAAAAAAACAAAAAAAACATTTGAATGAGTTGACGATGGCCTGACATTTTTATGTTCAGTGTGTTGGCGGATTATGGACATGTATTGATATCGACATTTGTTTTTTTTATTTTTTTAAAAAAAGAAGTTTATTTCATTTCATTCAGAATAAAATTAGCAATACAGATTGACATGTAATAAAAAACATGATGAAAACATGACGCTCTAGAGTATGAGCAACATGATATTGACATTTGTTTTATTCAATTAACAATCTGGATTATTAATTTTAAAATAAATTCATGGCAAGAATTCTAATTAACTGTAACAAAACAAGTGATTAAGTATACAAATAGGAATTAAAATATTTGATAATAAAATAACATAAAATGGAAAATAATGTGTAAATAGATGTATACAAATATTATTGGCTAAACCCTTATTTTGGTCCCTTATCTTTCGGTCGTTATCCTATTTTGGTTATTTATGTTTCAACCGTTAGTCTATTTTGGTCCATTCCATCAGTCCGTCGTCGTAAGTCACCAGAATCGCCATCGTCAGTAGCCGGAACCGCCGCCGTCGCCGGAAACCGCTGCCTGAATCTGGGTTTTAGAGAGAGAAAATCTCATTTTCTCTCTCTCCCTTCTTCCTTCTTCCTTCCTCCTTCTTCCTCCCCTTCCTTCTTCCTTCTTCCTCCTTCCTCTCTCCTTCCTTAAATCCCATTGATATTGTCACTATTTCATGGAGGAAGAAGGAGGAGAAAGGGAGAAGGAGGAAGGAGGGAGGAAGGGGAGGAGGAATGGGAGAGAGATAGAAAACAATATTTTCTCTCTCTAAAACCCAGATTCCAGTGACGGTTTCAGGCGACGGCGGCGGTTTCCGGTGGCTCACGGCGGATACCTAACGCCGTCAGTGTAAAACTAACTAAAGGGACCAAAATGAAAACTAAATAAAAGATAAGGGACCAAAACGATAAAAAAAAAAGATAAGGGACCAAAATGAAACCGAAAATAAAGATAAGGGACCAAAATACTAATTTAGCCAATATTATTTCAAAGAAAAAGCTTTAGATCGAGAAAAAACTTACCTTCATCCAAAGCTTTTTGTTTATTAGAAATGGGTTAAAGTAATATTTTGGTCCTATACTTGACACGAATTCTCGATTTGAGCCCTATACATAAAATATTATTAAAATGATCATTATACGTATAAAAAGTTCATATTTAGTCCCCATCGTACATCATATTAAGGACTGATTTAATAATTTTTTACTTCGTATATGGACTAAACATGTACTTTGTATACGTATGGGGACCATTTTAATAATTTTTTATGTATATAAAATAAATCGAGAATTCATGTCAAGTATATAAAGCAAAATTACTTTTAACTTTTTCTTACATACTTACCTAAACTTTTTCTTTAAAAAAAAATTACTTTAAACTTAGAAATAAAAAAATAAAACATTTCAAAGATACCGTCCTATAAGAGTTCAGAGGCGGCGGCCGAATATCGGACAGGATAGATGGTTCTGCTTTATGGCAATTAAAGATGGCAATATCTAAAGTCTGTATAGGGTATTATAGTATCCGTTCTCATATTTATATTTGAAAAAATTATCTGTATTTGGACTCATATTTTCATGGATAGCAATTTTAGTACTTTTATTCATACCCTCTGGGTACCTAAGTACCTGTACCCGTATCCTTATCCGTACCCGTTACCCGCATTTTAATAATGAAGAAGCAAAAAATAACAAAAGAAAGTTATAACAACTAAAAAAACGAATCAATGGTCTTTTAAATCTACTAATAAATATTACAAATCAAAATATTTAAATAAATAAAAACATCCAAAAAGAAATTTTAGATACAACTAGGTTTAGAAAGTTAAGAATCTTTACATTAATTTTGGTTTTAAATTTTGTATTATAGTTAAAATTATATATATTAGTAATATAAATAAATAATTATATATACATATACATATGTGTGAGTTTGGGACGGGATGGATAACATAGTATCTGTACCCGCACCCGTACCTATTTAAATTTGTGGGTAATTACTTGTACCCGGATCCTTATCCATTATGCGAGTAATTAACTAATTACCCTACCCATTATAAATAACTTTTACGAGTATCCAATAGATATGATACAAATTGTCATCCATGATTGGAACTTTGAAAACATCACAAACCTTCAACTTTTGCTACAAATTCTGTAAATGTGAACCATCTCTCACTTCAAATTATAGGATGTTCAACATTAATTTAAAAATCGGTTTTGTTATGCTGCCTATTTTTTTCCTGTGCAAAAATAATTATTCGCCTTATCAAAAGAAAAACATTGATTTGTGATTTTTCATCTCTGAGTATCATATTATGAAAAGTAAAAGTTTATCATTGTAGTCTCCAACATCTTCATTATGTTGAGTGTAAGATTAGTTCATCATCCTTTTTTATGAAGAATATATTGCCCATCTTCCCAGCTCCTGTAGGAAGCTCTACGTAAGGCAAGGGGCCAACAATTAAGAGTTTAGTCCATGATTGATACCGAGTTCACCCAAAATTGATATGTAATTAAAAAGTAGTTGTATCTGCATAATTTGATATCAAAGCAATGGACCCATTTAACAGTACCAAGTTTCTCGACACCAAATGAAAATCAAAACTATCATACATGTGTGAGGGTATGTCTAAGGGCATGGGTGTTGTAAAGAACACCTCATTGCTCAAATGAAATGACACCAAGTATGCTTCACAATTGTGTCTTTCCCTTACACCCCACCAATAACACATTCCATCAAAGTACAATGGTCAAGATCACCATAACCAAGAGGCATTTTGACATCAAGTTTCTTCCGAGAGTTACTTCTTAGGCTATATATCTCCCATAAGGGGTCGTAGAATCTATTTTCATTACATGGTTCCAAGCACTAACGGATCTTAACAGGGGCGGGGGTGAGCCATGGCTCCCTCAAATAAATTTTTTCTTTAAAATTTTTATATAAAAAATTATATATAGCACCCATAAAATTATTTGTGTAACAAATATTACATGCAAAAGTCACAAATTGTCGTATACTTTATTTTATGGAACATTATTATTAGATCATATTAATTTAAAAATATTCAAATAGTTAAACAAAAATTATGTATGACACTCTTAAAATAATATCTACAATATAAATATGCAAAACCCACAAACTATCATATTTTTCATGTAGAACATTATTATTAGACCCTATTGATTTAAAAATATTCCACCTTCTAGTATTTTGTTCATGTATTAGTTATATTGGATTCTTTTATGCTTCTAAGTGATTTGTTGTATTGAGTTATATTATCCCTTGTACTCTTATTTAATGCAAGTTGTCTGTTTGTCCCAAAAAAAAAGCTAAACAATTACATCAAAATGAGTATTATTTCCTCTACATCGTTAGGCTAGGTATAACTATGTTTCTTCTCCTTTGAGCATCTACTTCAAGCTTCCTAAACTTCCCCACACCATCACAAGATGAGCAAACATTAACTAGGATTTAATAAATTGAATGTTTACTCAAATTACTTATTTGAATGATAAATTATGCATTAATAATTATAAATTTAAGTGTATCATTTTATCTAGTATTTAACGGCTCCCCTCATTTTTCACTCAAGATCCGCCACTGGTTCCAAGTCAGGTCTCGTACAAAAAAATTCTACATGCATAATCACCTTATAGCCATCTCTAACACGGTCGTAACCAAATCCATGAAAACTACCACAAGGGGACAAATGAGGCGGTAAAGACTCAATTGGGTTGGAAGGAATGACCTTAAATATCCTGGTAGCTGGGTTCAACGATACAACTGTATCATGCAAAAGTTGATAGAGGCAAAGAATTCCATTAATACTAGCAGAACCCAAAATAAAAAACTATTATTAATGTCATGAAGTCTGAATGTTCTATTTATTATTTAGAGCCTATTGACTGCATGAAAGTTAAAACTAGTATTCTTAAGTTAGTAATAAGTATTGTGTGAAGTTTGCTAATTTGTTAATGGAATGTTTAAACTTCCACGGCTCCTTCTCCTGTTGATACCATCTTATAGTGGTTAATTAGTTATTTGCAGCTTTTTACCATTTATTTTCTAGTATGGTAACAAGGACGGACCTACCTTGAACACAATGGAGGCAGCTGCCCCACAAAGTATTTTTTTTTCTTCTGTGAATAATTTTTTGTTGCCTCACTAAAAAATAAATGCTACCCCTGTTGTGCTATATAACCTTATTCTACATAACACTTTTGAATTTATTTCTAATTTGCATTTGATAAAAAATATGTCGGGAAATACTAATGAGTTGTCTCAAGCAAAGAAGGGGGGTAAGATATCGTAAATATTATGATATTAGTCGGAGTCAAAGAAAAGATTGTGAAGTATGAGAAATGATAGTTGACATAATTTCCTCAATGAAGTATATCATTGTTTTGCTAGAAGCAAAATATATAATCATTTTAAATATGGATGGTGCATTCATGAAATTACGTGGCATATCAAGGTGTAAACTTGAAAAAGTTTCAACATCGCATTACTTTCAAGTTACATATTTTAGCAAGTGATTGATAGACAATTTCAAGAATTTAATATTAGATTTAAGGTGGTGAATACTAAATTTCTTATTTGTGTGGCAAACGTTGAATTGCTTGACTCTACTTTATCCATCAAAATTTTATTTTATGAAACTTATGGGGCTTGATAGTCAATTTGAAAATTATATTAGAGATGTTGTTCTAATGAACAATTTCCTAATTTAAACGAGAATAATGATGTTTGAGAAATGTTGATAAAAACTAGAAAAAATATTGTATATCCAAAAGAAAGCAAATTGCATATCCAATATTTTATCGCTTATACATTTATATATATTTTTTATAAAAATATTTATATTATATGTTTTGACCGAACCCGATTGACTCGACCGGGTCACCGGACTCGGGTTGGACTGGCCCGATGATTTTCAGGCTGGCCCGATAGCAACAGACCAGTGCCAAGCTTGTATGCTGTATTGATTTTATGGTGTAAGTTCATTTTTTTTACAGTCCAGTAAAAATGGCCCAAGAATTGTTAAAAAAAAAACACTAGAACACTCAACAAAAAAAGAAACAGATCACTAATCAGTGTATAGTGAAACTAACCCAGTTTCCCCTTTCTTCTATCTCGCTCGCTCTCGACTACGGCTGCCAGTGCTAGGGTTACAAAAATTTACCCTCCTCACTTCCTCTTCCTCAAGAGTCACGGCCAGTCCCTTAATGCCATCGCTGACTCTTCCTGGCTGCTCGTAGTCCTCTAACGCCGGCGCCGCTCCGCTGCTCGTCGTCCTCTCACGCCGGTGCCGCCTCTGCTTGTTCGTCTCACTCCTGGTTCATATCACTCTTGGTTCAGCTCCTCTCCCTGTCTCTCTCTTTCTCTTATCCTGGTTCTTAGCACTCCTGGTTCATCGCCTCTTCTTGTGCCTAAGTCTGGAAAGTTTTAGTCATGTACTCCATGCTGGTGTTGATTAATCAGCAGTGGGCACTTTCTTAAGTGGTCTTTTTGTGTTCCATCAGAAGCCGTACTTTTTGTATTCCATCTCATTGAAAGTATTAATTTGATGGCGTTTTGTTTTTAAAGGGAACATGTAGTGGCCGAGGAGGAAAACCCGGTCATCGAGCTTAGATGCCCGACCCAACCAAGGCGGGAAGGATAAAGTATCGATATTATCTTTATTTATCCTGATATTATTTCAAATGACCTTATTCGGTTAGAAGAGATAATATCCCTCGAATTAAGGGATAAGATATCGATATTATTCTTAAATGATCCTAACATTATCTCAAATAACCTTATCCGGTTAAGAGATCAATTTAAGATATCTTCCTAATCAATCATGATATTATATCATATAACCTTATCCGGTTAAAAAAGATAATATCCCTTAAATTAAGGAAATCACATCTCAGAAGATTTAAGAGATAAAAGGAAATATATCCAGATCTCTTAAAACCATGGGGATCCTATTATAAAAGGAGGATGACCCAAGAAAGAGACTCACTTTTCACTGAATCCCGGTGACTCTTCCTTAAGCGTATTAGAGAAACTAGCTCGACCAAGAGATTATTGAAAAGTCCTTGCTCGCTGGTATTCATCGGATAAAGATTAGGGGATCGAGATCGCCGTATGGCCAAGGGTTGAACCTAGAACTACGTCTGGCTTTGATTCCCATTGGGATACGTAGGACCGGAATACAACATTCTGTCAAGCCATAATCTAAAACAACCCTCATTGTTCACTCTTGGTTTGATGTTCTACGGCGAGATTCCGGCAAGTCGGATCTCGACAAGAACAGAACACATGACATGTTTCAACGAGCCTGTTCCTATAGATAACAAAGACACATGTGTATTTGCCCACGTTGCTCGCCATTATTTTGTTAGCTATATAGTTTTTTCCTTTATTTATTTTTAATTTTATTTATAAGCAGGTTGTTTTGGCCGGTTGGCTCGATACTAGGCTATAGAATTCATAGCCCAATGAAATTCCGGGCTAACCTGACCTGACCCGTTTCTGCATTCTGGCCCGTTGGGCCGGGCCACTGTTTTGACAACTCTAATTCACTAAATAAATTACCCACGGAGAACCGTGGCAAATTGCAAGATACGTGTATAAATATATTTATATTATTATTACGTGTGTTGCAAGTTGCAACTCTTATCAATTACTATTATACTATATAATTTTGCATCCTTCCCTGCACAGTGTTCCCGCCCACCGAATCATTTGTGTTTTTTATTAAAAAAATCCTTTCTGTACGTTGTCAAGTTCTCACCAATTTTTTTTCCCACTGATAGAAGCTTCTGGAATTGTTTTCTCTCATTCAGATTCAGTTCAACAATGTTGCTTTTCTATCTTTCTATGCACACTAAAGACGCAACTATTCATCTCATTGTCGATTTGATACATAAATGCGATCAGAAAATGACTCAAGAAACATGCGTTATGAAGCTTCTCGTAGATTGTCTCAATGTAATTTTTAACTTTTAGCAAGTTCCAGGTGAATACTAATGAACAAAAGGGTGGTGTGGATGTTGCAGCTTCATCAAATACTTACTTATGCATTAGTAATTAAAACTCTTGAAGACTTATTTAGATTTAAATTTTATCTTATTAGAACAGTTGAGTTTCATGGATACTGAATGATTTGCATGATATCCTTGTAGGTTCTCTAAATGCTATTGTAACATTTACCTGTTTTCCATAAGACTTTGGGTTGAACATGGTTGCAAAGCGCTCGATAAAGCGCCTCTTTCACCTCCGTTCAAGGTAAGTTCGCCTCCTCCCCCATCTCTGTGTCCCTCCCCCTTTCTTCGTCTCCTTCTCCCTCTCCCCCTCTCTTCGTCTCCCTCCCCCTCTCTACGTCCCTCCCCACCCTGAGTCCCCCTCCCCCTCCCTGAGTCCCTCTCTCCCTCTCATCCTCTCTGCTTTTTGTAATTTTTTTTATATGGTGCAGGAGGCTCTGCCACCACCGGGAGCTCCACCTCTGTTCGCACCACCACCACCATCGCGGGTAAATACCTTTCTCTCTTACTCTATGCTCTCACTGTCTCTTAGGGTTTTTATTTTATGTTTTGTGTTAATATATGTTCAAAGGGTATGTTGGTTAGTATTAAAATCAGAGAGTGTTTGTTTGGCGTTTGATTGTTTGGGTTATGTTTATGTGGATTTTTTTTTGTTATTTCAGTCTCTAAAATGAACAATTTCTTTTTGCAACAATGATGATGACTGCTTTAAGAGGAAAATTTTCATTTCTTACCTCATCTGCAATCATAACAATGAGTAATGAATTGTTTGTGGGAATCTGAACTATGTTGGCCATTTAATTTGAATAATGGTGCTAACTGCTAACAAATTAAGGGGGAAAAAGAAAATGGAAAGATAACATGTTAACTAGTCATTGGTATTAGAATCTACATAATACCTTGATTACAAAAAGTGAACATTCAAAAAAAAAAATGTATGCAAAGAAAAAGGTGAGAAGTGGCCAGTGAAGCCTTGACTAAACAAGAGATGCAACCATATAATAGAGTTAAAGACCTCAAGGTCAATGACATAAGCAGTCACTTGAAACAAATTGCTTAACTTAATGTGGTCTCTCCTGACAACCAAACAAAATATTTATATTTGATAAACTAAAATCAAACAAACCAAATTTACGTTTTGTTTTCTTTTCTTCCATCAGCCCTTGATCTGAGGTCACTGCTCGAGTCATCACCATTCTGTTTTGTTTGCTTGGAGTTGAGGTAGGTCAAATACTCAATCTCTTACATCTTGTTGTTGCTAGTTCTAGTGGTGTATGATTAATGTTGTATGTTTATTGTGTTATGGGAAATGAATTGTTGTTTGTTAGTAGAGAGCGGAGCTCAATAGTTTTTGATTTTGTCTGAGATGTATGATTGGTTGTGTGTTGATATACATAAAAAGTGTGCATGTGTTTGCCAATTTGATAAGTTGTTGTTTAGTAAAAAAGCGGAGCTCAATAGGTTGTCTGACATGCATGATTGGTTGTTTGAACTAGGGGTTATGCTTCCAAATTTTTTCCAAGTTTGTGTAGTTCCCCTAATATATAATTATATGTTTGTTTGTCGATTTTATCGATCCCTACACTTTATGTTAAGTGATAGGACCACTAAGTATATATTTGTCTTGTCAACTTGATTTTCAAGTACAAAGGGTTGATATGAGTTCAAGATAGATAGAGTTAAAGTTTTTTATTTGCTTATAATGTTGGTAATTTAGCAAATCCATAGATTCCCATTTGAGATACAATATCAATGAGCACGTGTACCTTTTCAAGGTACCACTCATTATATTGAATCTTGAATTGTCCAAGTTGGATAGTTTGAGAAAAACATTTTCTTCACAAAGTTAACGGTTATTCTTTGGATTCATGTATCTTACACTTGATTGAATTTTGGTATGTTACATTTCATATTGTTCTCCTGGTGCATATTTGATCGTGGTGGAATAACCGCGTTCAATTTGTGTATACAGAGACCAATGGAAAATGCTGTCGAAATTTCGTTAGGTATAAGGCATGAGAATTAAGGAATAACTATTAACGGAGTGTTGAAAATGTTTGTTCTCGAAGAGGTTATGGCCATACCTTGTAATAAGAATTGGAGAACTATGGAGCTACGGGACTGAGAATTCTTGTGGTAGTTAGTAGTGATGGAAGCACCTGAGAATCGAAAGTGGATGGATAGAAGGAAGGATCATGGACGACTGACGTGCGGGTTCATTTTGTGAAGGTTCTATTTGTGAAGCATATCTAGTGGAGGAGCCTTCTACCTTTGCCTCGTTTTACTATCCAGACAACATAGAGACAAGGAGAACTAGATTGCTGCGTAATGTTGATGTTGGTGAAGGATGTTCTTCTAGTCCTCAAATATCAATTTTTAATCATCAAGGCAGGGCATATGGTGCAGAAAAGAAATCATGGTTGGGTGCCCGTGAAATGATAGCTATTGATTTGTACGTGCTTCAGAATTGCGAGGAGGTGGAGCCATTACTAGTGTAAGTTGCTATTAATTCATTAGTAACGTCTTAAATTGTGTTAGTATTTCTTATTTAATAGATTTTGTATTATCTAATGATAGAATATATGCCAATGAGCTAAAAGAGCTTGATCCCGACATCTTGGAGTCTCAAATTCCTCAAGAGGTTGCCAAACATTTTCCTAAGTGGTTCAAAAATTATGTAAGCCATCTAACTTATATTGCTATTAACTACTACCTTACAATTGTTTTCACAACTAGTACTCTTGAGAATCATTAATCCTAAGTTAAGGAAAGCCAAATTCAAAACGTAGTATTGTACGCTTTAGCATGGGGACCGGACTGGAGGATTTGAACATTTGAGACTTACATTATAAATGGATATAAGTTTCACACAAGTCGATGGGGTCAGGGTGTAACACCCCGATTTTTTCAGCTTGTTATAATTTGTGTTTATGTGGATAATGGAGTGTTTATTATTATAATTTATGAAGAATTATTTTAATAAACCAAATTTGATTCTCATAATTTATTTTATTTCATGAAAGTACAGTTGAATTTTCGGTAGAAAATTAACGAAGTAAAATACGATCGTTTTTTACGATCAAGAAATTAATGGAACCGGAACGAGCAATATTTATCAAAATTAGATTTTATACCGTTTTGAATAGATTTGATATGATTTTGAATAGTGTTACATTCAAATCACACCATCATGACCTTACATCAAATTATTTCATCCATTTTTGCAAGAAACCATTGAATTATTAAAATAAAATTTTGCTCTAACAAAGAGAGTTTTATTCAAATATATTAGATGCAGAATTTAAAGACTTGATGTGAAAATAAACTTGATAGATTGATGTGTTCATTTATGGCAACTCATCATTTTTTTAAAGTTTTGCAAGAAAGCTTTTTTTATTTAGAAATTAAGCTTTAATATTAAATTGGGAAAAAAAAAATCAAAGCCCACTCCCATTTTCTTCAACTGCTGGACAGCGCCCCCCCCAACTCACCCACTCATTCAACTATCATATTCAACCTCTTGTTCTTTGAGTTTGGAAGCTTGAAAAGCTTGTTCATCTCCTACTTATCATCATTAAGAAGGTATAACTCTCATCTTTTACTCTTTATCTTCTTAGAAATCTTGTTGATATCAACATGCATGTCATCCTTGTATAATTGCATGTTTAAGTTCTTAATTGCAAACTTTGAGAAAAAGCTTTAGAAACATCTTTTGAACAAAGAGACTAATTTTTATAAGCTCACCATCATCTCTACTTTCTTCTTGTGGGGTTGCATGTAGTGAAAAATTACTCCAAACCCATTTTTTAATGTTGGCCGAAAATCATATGTAAAGGAAAGTTGGTGTTTTGTTAAGATTTCTACATGCATGTGATTTCTAAGCTTATGAGCTTCATACAAAAATTTAAGTTTCCTTTCCCATTGAGATTATGAGGGCCGAAACCCTAATTATTAGGGTTAAGGAAGCTTGATTTGATTTTTAAGGAAAATACCTTGTTTTAACTGTTTCATCTTAACCATGCATGTGGTTCACAAGTTGAGAATGATTTTATTTTAAATTTTGAAGGAAAAGTACTTTGATCATCATTTTGATTTCATGCATTTTGATAAAAAAATTGAAGAGATTATGTTTTATATTTTTAAGAGGAACACCTACTATTTGGTTGCATGCATGTATTTATAAGTTGAATATTTTATTTTCTAACCTATATTTTGAGTAGGCCGAAACGCTAATATTTGAGGTTAATAAAGTTTAGTTTCAAAATTTTTAGAAAGTCGCATGTTTTAAAATTATCATTTTGGGTACATTGCGTGCAAGTGGAAAGTTGAAAAATAAATTTCCTACCCTATTTTTTTTAAAAGAGGCCGAAACATGCATGATAAAACAAGGTGATTTATTTAAAATTTTAACATATATTATATGTTGAATTTTGTTTAGATTTGCAAACGTGAGGAGAGAACAAGTTTGTTACCTTAAAAACACGAAAAGACTACTAACCTCTACTCGTCAAGCAAAGGTAAGGGGAGAAAGCCTGATGGATATTTAAATTATGATAACTATATGCTTGATGTGTTTGATTTTATATGGTTGTTGAAATTGATTGTTGATGTGGCTGTTTTAGTGAAAATTTTGAATTTTATGACCTTGATGATATATTGGATTGAATTACATGCTTGCATGATTAATGATGAATTATAAATATGTGCATTCTGTTGACCATGTTATAATTGTTGTAAGTTGTTTGGTTGTTGCACGTATTTTGTTGGCATTGTCCTAATTGTTGTAAGTTGCTTGGTTGTTGCATAGAAGATTTTAGAAAGCCACAAAATAAAGACTTTAGATTTTGAAGCAACATGTTGATAAAAGAGAGAGAAAAATGTTCTTTTAACGTTGGGTGAAGATTTAAGAACTTTAAATAAATTTTTTCTTTATAAAAAATAAAAGAGAAATTACTTTGGAGATTTTAAAGATGTTATTCTATGAAAAACTTAAATTTTGAGACTATTTTATGGTGAAGAACTATAGGGGAAAACAAGTTCAATTTCAAGTTTTTTATGAATAGATTTTAATTCTCAATATTTTAGAAAAAGTTTTCTCTCAAAAAGTTTTCAATATTTTTGGAAAAAGAAATAGATCTTTTCCAAAGTAAAGATGGATTTTTAGAAAAGAAAGAGACTTTCTATAACTCAAGGTTTTTAAAATGAATTTCAAAATAAAAACGTTATTTCAAAAGGCTTTATTTCAAAATAAAAATATCCAATAACTTGGATAAGTTACGGAAGTTTTGTTTTGGATTTGTATTTTCACTGAACGAAAAAGAACGTTGAAAAGTGAACCTAGTAACCGAGACGTCGGTATACTAGTGTTTTAAAAACACGTTAATCTATGATCCGTGTCACGTTGTTATGGACTGTGTGTCCTAAGTACGTTGTTATGAATTGTGTGTCCTATACACGTTATATTAAAACGTGATGAAAGTAGTAAAAAGGTGAATGTTGTTTTCTACTACCACAAAGTCCAAGACTGGTGCATCGGTCCAGGATTGTTGTGATTAGACACTCGGACTTAAAGGTCCTGTGTTGACAATAAGAGTTTTAATATGTTGAAAATTTATGGAAGATCGCGAGCCTTGGGCTTCGACAAAGGAAAGAATGAAGCACGAAGAAAAGCTGCAAAAATAAAATGATTTTCTCATGCATTTGGCAGACGTGCCCACGTTGTTTTCTTATGAATATCTTGAAGGGGCAGGTACTTCATGCTACGTTGTTTCATTGTGCCTTGATGGACAATGAAGTTCATATACCTGGGTTGTTGTGCCTTGTGTTGGACAGTATGCTATAGACATTCGCACACGTTTATCACTGTGTTAGGAGTTTTGGACAGTGCTGTGGAAAAACACGTTGTGCCTTATTGGCAATCGAGCCTAATCTGCTCATTTTTAAAAGAAGTTGAAATCTCCGAAGAATAGAATAACACGTTGAATTATAGAGATGCCATACGTTTTTCATAAATGACGATGAATTCTGTGTTACCATGCTATATTTGGAAATTTTCATGTTGTGTATATGACGGTGTTTAATTGTATTTGATGCTTTTGTATTACACGTATGTAGTTTTCATAATCCATCCATATATTGGTATCTCTCCCTTGCATTTTTTTGTTGTTTTTCTTTTCTTGTTATGTATATATATTATACTTGAGAATAGATGGACCCGAACATGATTCAGCTAGCACATTCCCGGTCCCGGGCTGTGCTGTTTGAGAACGGAGACGACCCCGCTGCGTGGACTTTTGCTCCAGGGTCATCCCGCGCAGCTACTCATACGTGACCCGTATGTACCGTAGTGGGTTCAGAGGCCGCTTCTATGAGACACGTGCATTGTTAAGATTGTCCATATTAGGCTACCACCTATGGAGATTTATCTGCAACATCTGGCCAATCAGGGCCTTTTGGATCTTGAGTTCCCTCAAGTACAGCCTCAGTCGGAAGTAGCTCCAGCTTCTCCGATAGAGGAGGATCCTGAGGAGTTCGTGGAGGAGGATCCTGTAGAGTTGATGGAGGAGGAGCCCCAGTACCATCCCCTTGGTGATGACGATGTTGATGATGCTCTCGGTGAGGGAGTAGAGGTACAGGTGGCTGCACCAACTACACCTCCTAGAGGCGGGGATGACTATCAGGGTCTCCCTAACGGATTTTATTAGGTTGACCAGCTCTCAGGAACCTTTTTGGTGTAGTTTGGTATGAACAACGTATTTTGTTTTCTGAAAACTGATGTTTAGTTATGACTTTTTAATCCTCTAACTTCAACCTGGAAAGTATGTAGTAGATCTCATGAATTGTCACTCTGTAAATTCTGTCAAGAAGCCTGTCTGCATAAAGGCTTAAGAATTAATGAACCTGGTGAACTTTCAGTATCTTTGGCTTAGTTTTTTTGTTGTGTATGTGATGGGTCAGGAATCCGCAAGTGAACGGCTTCGTCGTCAAGTAATAAAAAGATCGATCCCACAGGGACCGTGATCTCAAATAACAATTAATTATTAAATCAATTAAACTGGACTAGAAAAAATAAAGATTTGGAAAAGATTTGATTTTTGAATCAACTAGCAAATCAAATTTAAAGTTGCAATTAAAACGAAATCAAGAACAAAATAGGAAAGTAGATCGAATATGAGATTTCAAAATATCAAAAGGGAATCCCAAGAATTGGGTTACCAACAAGACTGTTCATGTTACTTAATTGACTACCCCTCTTGTTAATTATCGAAATTTGCTTTGAAGGTGAATTTATCCTAAATAAGTTAATGTTCCTTCTCGGGATATAAGAACCGTGCCCAATTAAACCAAACCCTTCTCTCGTGGTAATTGAATTTAAATTGAACCCTTTAAGCTTTGTGACAACTCAGTGAACCTTCGAAGGACGGCTTCTAACTCTTGTGGTTTAAGTCCTAAGTTCAATCCCTATAGATCCAATACCTAAGTTCACCGCTAGGTTCCTCCTTAGAATATCTATGACAGGCAAATAAGTGCGCACCAGATTCACAAGTAATTCATGCAATATGAATCAAATCGAAAGCAAATTGAAGTTAACAAGAAGTAAAACGTCAATTCATAACATAAAACAAATCTTGGGCATAGCCCCAATTCCTAGAAATAAAAACAACTACTCAAGCATTGCCATGTTCATAGCAAGCTTGATTAACAAAAGCATAAAAGAAAACCTAAGAGAAGAGAAGAAATTAAGAAGAAGAGAAATCCTAGTTTTTGCCTAAGGTAGCAGCCCCCAAAGGATCCCTATTTTCGAGCCTAATTTCCCTATTTATAGAGTAGGTTAACTTGAATCCCAAGCAATTACAAAATCAGATCAAATCAGGTTTTAAAATTCCAGATATTGCACGTCACGACCGTGATGCCTGTCACGGCCAGGCCGTGATAGATTCTGTCTTGGAAAACTTGGCACTGATGGCCTGTTACGGCCGTGATGGACATCACGGCCTGACCGTGACAGGTTTTGACTTTTTCGTTCTTTTCTTTTCAGCCTTGCTCGATCATGGCTGTGATGGCTGTCACGGCTAGGCCGTGATGGCCTCTGTTTGGCTCAGTTTTCTTGCTTTTCAAGCTCCATCTTCATGCAAGCTCCATCATGGTTGATCTTGAACATTTTAATCTTCAATTCTTGCACAAAAATACCATAAAACCGTCTTACCCGTTCCAAGGTAAAAACTAACAAAAATAAAATTAAAAATACCTAAACTACATGAAAATGCATACAATATGATAAAGAAATATGAGGTGTAATCACACTCATCAAACTACCCCAAGTTTAAGATTTTGCTTGTCCTCAAGAAATAACCAAGGCCAGACAAGATAAACAATCAGAGCATGGACAGTGAACCAAGAACCTGAGTAACAAATCCAAGTGACAGGAACATCCAAATAAGTAAACAAGAGACAACAATTTCAAGTCCAATTAGAAGCTTAGGTTCTCTAGATTCATGCCTCTCACTAATTCGGGCACTCTTCTCACCTCACTCAAGTGTTTAAGGACATATGACAATTCACTCAATTTCCTCAAGGAAGGTACCCTACCATAAGCTTGACTATTAACCAAATCTCTACTTTATTAATGAAAACACATAAGAATCAAGAGGTCTTTTGTTTTGGTTGTAATGGGGCCATGGGATTAATCGTTAGGTGGGGAAACCAAGAAAAGGAACATTCAAGAAGGCTAACAAAATATAAAACAATGTAAAGCATGACAAACTTCATAAATACCTTTTTGGGCTTTAATTCACTTTTCCACATTTCTTTTTCGCCCCGTTTTATTTCTCACTTTCTTTTTCTCATCCCCTTCACCAGTTTTTTTGTTTATTTATTTATTTTTATTTTCTCAATTTGGGGAAGGGGAGATTTACAACTTAAGAGAAATATTTTTCTAACTTTTTCATCCCACAATTTTATTTTTCAAACCACCTTTCTGCCCTTTTTGCAATACTTTAAAAGGTGTCATACTAAGCATCATTCATCAGAATGAATCAAGGTACCAAGAAAAGTATTTTATTCTTTTAGGCTCAAAATTGGGCAACTAAGGGGTGGCATTTAATCAGTCAAAGCTCAGAAGGCCTGAAAAATACCTAGTGCCTCAATCATTTTCAAATATGTTTTCAAAAATTTTTAAGTTTCAAAACGGTTTCAAGTCTAGTTCTAGAGAATACAATCCAAGAGGAATAAAACACTCAATCACAAAGAATGGGGTAGATTTAGTGAGTACCCCTTTTAGGCTCAAAAAAATCTCACATTTTGTAGTTTAAAATCAATGAGAAACTCAAATCTAAGGAACCACATGCTAATTATCAACTATTAGAAGATCATCTCAATCATTTTTATTTTTAGCCTATCACAAGAATACAAAAATTGGGTTCAAAAATTCATTGTCTCAATTCATTTGGCACAAAGTTCTCACAATTGGATGCATACTCTAAGCAAGGGGCAATCTAATCATATGATTATGCAAAACTACACCTATATGAATGCAACATGAAAAATGCAAAAAATGCAAAAAAAAGAAGAAGAAGAAGCACAGTTCTGGTGTCAAGCGAGTCCCCATCACGGGCGTGATATACATCACGGGTGTGATATACATCACGGCTGGGCCGTGATCAATTCGGGTCTATAGGAGCTGGCCTCTCACGGCCGTGACTTCTATCACGGCTGGGTCGTAATACATTATGATCTTCTATTGTTGGCTAATCACGGCCATGACCCCCGTCACAGCCAGGCCGTGATCTCCTCTGACTTTATTTTTCCATGCCTTTTTGCTCTTCTTGCTTTCATAACCTGAAAATACTTGGCAAAACTATCAATTTGTTATCTTTCTTCTTTTAATCTTCTCAAATTATTCAAAAACAAAATTCAAAAACTAATTAAAAAGGGAAAGAAAACTTGGGTTGCCTCCCAAGAAGCGCTTATTTATGGTCTTAAGCTTGACCATACTTCCTTCAATCAACCATGATCAGCTGGGCTTGGAAGTGAAAGAACACATTTCTTCCAAGGAAGTCCATCAAAGAGCCTATTTTGTTCATATGGCCAATTTTGCTTTCACTTTGCTCTTTTCACTTTGAGTTTCATGGACTTACTTCCTTTAGGCGCAAGTTTTAACTCTGCATGTTGAGCAACTCCAATTTCATCATCATTCGGTGCATCATTTGTCATGCAAAGTTTCGGAGTCGCTTCCATGTTAAGCTCTTCCTTCACCTTTGGAGGCATTATCTCAATCTTACACACACGACTCTCAAAAGGAGGGTTGTTATATGAATTAGTCAAATCAAAATCCACCCTACCTTCCTCTATATTCAAAGAGAGCTTACCATTTTTTACATCTATTATTGCTCCAGCTGTGGCCAAGAATGGTCTTCCTAGAATGATAGGGAATTTAGAATTCCCGTTCATGTCCAACACCATGAAGTCGGTAGGAATGAAAAATTTCCCTACCTTTATGGAGACATTCTCTAGTATGCCTATAGGGGTTTTAGTTGATCCATCCGCAAATTGTAAAGAGGACTTGGATGGACTAAATTCCTTGGTACCTAACCTCAAAGATAGTAAGCGGCATCAAACTCGCACCAGCCCCTAAGTCACATAAGGCTTGGTCTATTTTTAATTCTCCAATTGAGCAAGCAATAGAGAAACTTCCTGGATCTTTGAGTTTACGAGGCATATTAGTTTTTATCACGGCATCATGCTCCTCAATTAAGCTCTTAGTTACTTTTTCTACTTGCATTTTCGTGACCAACCTTTTTGGGAAAGGTGTTGGGGGTTGGTAAGGTGGTGGAGGGACATACTTTGGCTCTATCTCTTCACGTCCACTCATGTCCTCCTCACATTCCACATTCTTTTTAACTACCCCAAGCTTATCGTCCCTCAAGTATATAGCATTACAGTGCTCATTGGGATTAACTTCGGGTTGTCCTGGGAACATGCCCTTAGTTCTAGAATATGTACTAGCTTGTTGGGCAATATGAGTTTCTAAGATCTTATTAAGGATGGCTAAGTTATCTACCTTAGATGTTAACTCTTTTATTGCCTCATTGAATTCCCTACCTTGTTGCCTAAACTCTTCATTTTGCTTTGTTTGAGTTTCAACAAAATTTTCCAAAAGAGACTCAAGTTTAGACTTTTGTACCTGAGGATACCCCGATGCGGGTTTCCTATTACCTTGGCCTTCCTGGAACTCGTGGTTCAACGTGTTGTTGTAGTTCCCATAGGAGAGATAAGGGCTATTCTTCCTTCCTTGGTTGTAAGAATTTGGAGGAGCATAGTTTGGCATCTTCGGGTTCGTGTCATAGAAGTTGTGACAAGAGTTCACTTGTTCCCCCGAAGCACTGGATCCAGGAGCAATACCATGTGGACACTCCATTATGTCATGTCCATGTATTCCACAAATCTCACAAACAACATTAGTAGCACCTATTGAATAAGACGAAGAAGACCAAGACTGGGGAGTAGGTCGGGAAAGCATGCGAGATTGTTATAATTTAAATTCTATCATTACATTAATTAATTATACTTAATTATATATTCCTCCGACTGTTGACTTTTTTTGCCTTATAATGTAGGGCGAGTTCACCCGTTGCCGAGATGAGTCCATTAGTCAGGGGCAAGAGCCTTCTGCTGCCTCTGACAATGCCATTTTCTTGGAGGTGGTTAGTGGCAGGAACAAGAAGGACCATGTATATGGTTTGGGAGTCCTGGGAGATGAATATGTGGCCTCTGCCACACCATCTTCTCAGTCATGCAATGACCCTACACCGGACGTCAGAGGGCTCATCGCCGACCTCAACGTTGGGCTCGTTAGTCAGCTTGCGGAGAGGGTGGCTACATTGGAGAGAGAGAATCATCTGCTGTACCAGCACTTGGGCTTCAGACCCGGTGGATCTGGTCCCGCCCCAGAGGACGCTGCTGCTTCGGGTACCCATGCTCATGGACCTACTGCTCTCGATGACCCATCTGTTCTCCCAACCTCTGGCCAGCAGCATAATGCAGATGATCATGAGGCTGATGATCATTGGTCCCCCCCACCCCCACTCAGTTGATTTATACTTTTTACTTACATAGACATAGTTTGTAATTATTAAACTTTGATGGCATTTATTATTATTATTATTTATTTATTTACTTTTCTGTATTTTTATTTATTTTTAACTACAGTTTTTTTTTAAAATAGCAAATTAACCAAAATAAAAATAAATTTTTTTTATATATAGCGACCGAATTAAATCGGTCACTAAACAATGGGACCAAATAAAAGTTTTTTTTTTAAATTTATAATTAGCGATCGAATTTTTCGGTTGCCATTCGGTCACATAAGGTACCAGAAAAACAATTTGGGACCAAAGTATAGCGACCGAAATTATAAATTTAGCGACCACCATTTTTCGGTCGCTGTTTGGCGACCGCCTAGTAATTCGGTGGCTAAATGTTTAGCGACTACTGTTTTAGTAACCATGTTTGCTTGGTCGCTAACTTGATTAGCGACCGGATTATACTGTTTAGCGACCGCCTAAGTCGATCGCTAAACAATTATTTTCTTGTAGTGTCTAATGTTCAAAACAGAACCATTTAACCTTAGTGTGGAGTAATTGGTATCAATAAAAGTTTGTTCAACCAAGCATAAGATTTATAGTGTCTAATATTCTATTATTGCATACTACAAAAAGGTATTTCAGAAATTCGAAAGCCTATATTCCGAGCTACTAATTACCATGATGAATTATAGCCAATTTTCAAGTATGTTCAAAGACAAACCATTTATTTACCTTCTTGCTTGCAATTGAACCAACGAGGAATTTTTCTACTTTAAGAATTTTAGGGACCCCACATAGGAAACGTGGCCAGGACTGAGTCACTCATTTTACTTGCCTTCAAATGTATGACACATTTAGTCCACTTGTACTGTATTCTCATTTCTCATAATTTTGATATCTTCTTGCATTTCGAAGTTTAATACAAACAAATACATAAAATTTCCTTAAGAGCCACTAAGGAATTAATGATACACTATCAGGTAAGTGTTTATTTTTTCTCTGTGTTTGAGTATTTTATATTATCAATCATTTATATGATATCTGGACAAAAAGGTAATTTTATCTTTCATCTTATTTATAAAAATGAGTACCATGACGGAGAGGTCATGAAATTCTCTTCCAGCTTGTGGGATATCTAACATATATTTACATGCATGTAAGATTTTTGAAACTCCTGTTGAGCTGCAGATAGCTTTGATTTGAACACAGTTAAGTATTTCTGTTTTGAATCTTCACATTTTGTTTTCAGAGGTTTGACTAAACTGACAGATAAATTATCAAATTGTTGATCCTCCTTTAAGTAATTTGGTTGGCTGAGATCTCTGTTTGAAGATTCTCATATTACACAAGAAGAAAAGTTGCATAGACCTTCCACTTTCTAAAACCTCTAAACCGAATAGAGAAGAAGAGTTCCATAGGATCTACTTTTAATCTTGACAAGGTTATTGAATCATTTAGGTATTAGAATAAATACAACTGAAGTTATCTGTCTCTACTCCAAAAGTTGCTCTTAGTTTCACTAGTGCAACAAGAGATTTTTATATCAATTAAAATTCTTTTTTAATGTCTGGAAAATGTTTGACGTTATCCAAGCAGACATAAAAAGTGTAACTTTTAACGTCAGTTGCCAACTGACGTTAAAAGTAAACTTTTAACATCGGTTATTTAAATAACTGGCGTAAAAAGTGTAAGGTTAAAGTCAGTTATTTAATTTAACTGACATTAAATACACTATTATAACGTCCGTTGTTTAAGACAACCGACGTTGTAAATAATTTTTTAAAATTACTTTTAACGTCAGTTCTCTTAAATAATTGACGTTAATATATATATTTTTTAAATTTATGTTACAATTTATCCATTCCCCAGCATATCCCTGCATTCGGTAAGCACAGTCCAGAATATACAGAATAGGCACATTATCGAATTTGTACATACACAAATTTAGCAAAAAAAGGGCCTCATTAAAACCTTATGATGCAAAACCCTCCTTAGGGATAAAAACATTATTAAGGA
Source organism: Sophora flavescens (assembly GCA_030762895.1). NCBI lineage: Eukaryota > Viridiplantae > Streptophyta > Magnoliopsida > Fabales > Fabaceae > Sophora > Sophora flavescens. Next base: position 134,945,431 of record CM061070.1, on the reverse strand, counting down.
AAAAGAGTACCCTTAAATTTTATTAAAAAAATAAAATAAATACAAAGAACCAATGGGGGGACAAAAAACCAAAACCCATTGATAGAAAAAACATAACAAAAAGTTTCTAAGTATTTTAAATGTAAATACACACATCAACCATATATAAGTTTCTAATTATTAACACTACACATCTTGTTTCAAAAAAAAAAACCTACACATCTTCTAAGTACTCGGGAGGTATTTTTGCAATTCCTTTTCCTTTAGTATACTTAAAGAAAAATTATGCAAAACGCATCCTCAAGTCTCTAAAGTCTCCTTTTTTAAGAGGAGATTGTTCCCTAAAAGTCTGCACACGTTCAAATAATTAACAATAACATTAACACAAGGAAAAGGAAAACTAAAATGTATAATTAAATAAGTTGTTTAAGTATTACCTTCTTCCATCCCTCTGTAATAGATGCGGAGACTATGTTCAGCATATGATGCATCACATGATAGTCACACGACCAACCGTCTGGCTGCTTACGAGACTACGAAAAAAATGAAATTCAATGTCAGTTAAATAAACATATATATTTGGAATTAGTAATTAGTGATTATAATATTAATTACTATTTAATAAACTACCAACCTTGAGGTTAATCCAATCAGAGCTTCCTTTAGACTTTGTAGTCATACTCCTCCCATTGGCGCAATTTATGCTGCATCCCTTCAGTGCGCTATCATAAACATAATATTCATGTCAAGTAACCAATTCATCATGTGTGCAATAAAATAAAAGTAAATGTTAAAACTTAAATCAAATAAAAGATTAATTACTCACGTATTGATGGATTCCACTACCTCCCGTGGCGGGTTTTGGCGGAGAGAGCATAAGAATATGACAATATGCTTGGCAGGATGAAGTATGAGCAACTGCCAATGTTTGTTCATTATGTAGGGTACAAGATATAGCTCTTTTCGATCATCACCTCCCAGTAATCTTCCAAAGTATGACATGACTTCATTGTGATTAGCAAAGAATGGAGGTTGAAGGACGAAGGAGTCTAAGAGGCCATAAAGGTTGGAGCCCCTCTCAAGTTGAAGACGATTCAGATACTTAAGATATGAAACAAGTGGATGTTAATTGCATAATATATTGAGGTAGAAATAAATCATAAATTTGAAATAAAATATATAAATTGCATTAATTATAAAATTAAAGCATACTTACGTGTACAAAGACTCACAACCGTGGTGGCTAGCTCCTCGCCATCTTTGCAAAAATCCCCAAGATCGTCACCACTGAATATAAAACCAAGATCATGCAGCGGAGGTGGGCGTGCCAGCCATCCATCGTGCTCCAACGGGCTTGTAAAAATCTCGTTTGCATAATCCTCACCAATGGACAACAAACGAGTCATGGGAGATAGTGAACTCGCCTTTGCCTTCAATATTAAATAAAGAAAGTATATAAGTAGTTGAGAATAAAAAAACAAAAGTAATTAATTGAGAAATTTGATCATTAATTATGAATATAAATTCCCGTTCCCTCTCTGCCAAGTCATCCACCTCCACACGTGTCCTATGATAGCTCTCTTTTGTGCTCACATGTGAAGGTTCGGCAGCTCCCGCTGTGTCTTGGGAACCCATGGAGGAAAGCTCCTTTACAAGTATCTGCTTGAAGGATGGGTTGGATAGGAAGCGGCTCATCAGCTGATCTGTAATGTCTGGGTCGGAAAAGAGCTGTTGTTAATCACTTCTCTAATCTCTTCCTCATCGACCAGCCTACGTGGAGCGCTTTTGCCATAATATTTTTTGATGCCCACCATCCCTAGAACACCAATCACCCGACCAAGGTGGTCGTCTTTGCCTAGGGCAGTGATCAAGATATCCCGGCGTCTAGATGGGACAAATGTGCCCTGGGAGGTTTGGGCCTTAAGCTCCTCATACAATGAATAAATTAAAAACATGTAAGACAATGTGTTAAAAATATCAATATATACAAATATCAACTACAAATGCATTTAGTTTGTTACTTACAATCTTTTCTGCCACAGTGCGAGTGGCTTCAGCTTTAAAATTCCTTTTTTTTGTCTTCCGGGCCGGCAACCAAACATCCTCACGTGCGATAGGAGATGGAGGATCAACAGGTTTTTCCTCAGGCACCTCTCCAGCTGCTATCCTACGATTCAGCTCCTCCTACCTCTCCCGCAGTTTATCCTCCATCATCACCTTAATCTTAGTAGGGTACCCACCCTGAGACAAGGTGTGGGTGTGGATGTTCTGTGCCTGAGCCCGCTGACCCTTTTCCCTCTTAGCATGTTTAAACAAGGTGTGGGTGTGGATGTTTAGTTAAATACATTTAATTTCGTTACTTAAATGTACTCTAAAATGCATAAATAAATTAATTTCATCAACTAACCCGAAATTGATCTGTATGTCGGCTCCTAACAAAATCATCCCAAGTCTCCCTATCAAGATATGGGTACTTATGACTCCTTGTGATCCTTCGATCCAAATATGTAGATGTAGGCCCCACTGACCCCTCCCGTGGCTGTGGGATGTTAGCCCTCTGTGGTGCCTGTTTGGACAAAATATATTAAATCAGAGGGGGTTAGCTATAACATGGATAAACAAATTATATGAGCCTAATTTTTATTAAGTTATGTGTACAAATAAAACTTACATTATCAACAGGCCCTACTGACTCATCCCGTACATGTGGGTTGTTCGCCCAATACATGTGTATGCCTGTTCAGAAACAATAATTATTAAATTGTTATTTTACCATGGATAAATGAAGATAAATATAAATACAGATGGAAAACTAAAAATAAATCTAAACTAACATCTATAAGTAAAAATAAATCTAAACTAACATGGATAAATAAAAATAAGACATTTACCCTAAAAGAACAAAACTCACACTATGTTCAAGTTTAAATTACCTATATCAATATCCCTTCGTGATGATCATCACGAGTGGCATGTACATCATCCACCTGTGTTTCCTCAATGATAGTAGGCATGTTTGTTGAAAAAGAAGGAGTCTCAGGAATATCAATAGTTGAATATTGATTTTCATCACTACCATTATGCATGCTATTTCCTTGGAGAACCACGGGTAACCTTTTGTTAGAAGGATCAGTGATGTAAAACACTTATTTTACTTGGGAAGCCATGATGAAAGGATCAGTTGTATGACCTAACTTACAAAGGTCTACCAATGTAAACCCACATTCGTCGGTTTGTACACCACCTTTACTATCGACCCACTTGCATTTAAAAACCGGCACCGTGAGCTTAGTGTAATCGAGCACCCAAATCTCTTCAATGACTCCAAAGTAAGGTATTGGTGCAATAACGGGATTTGTGTCTTTTGAACTAGAGAAGTGCATTGATTCGGCCACGATCATAACCCCACTATTTTGCATAGTACTCTTGTTATGTTGTTCATTTGTATAAAAGGAAAAGTTATTGATGTCGTATCTACTCCAACATATGACATTAAAGCTAGGCCCACGTGCTAGCCATTTTAATTTGTCAGAAGCAGTACTACCACCCTTCAGCATTTCTTCGTTGAACCATTGTAAGAAAGTCTTGTTATGCTTGTTCAACAACCACCTTTCATTCATTCGAGGGTTTTCTTGCTTTACTTTTCTTTTATGTTCAAAACAGTAAGGTTGAACAGTATCGATGTTATTCAATATATACAAATGTGCTTGAAGCACTTCCTCCCGACCCTTACTATTAATCATTACACCATGTGTACCTTGACATATTCTCTCATCATGACGAGGCTTAGGAACCCCTATAGGATCAATGTTAGGAAGGTAGTCTGAATAAAACTCAGTAGCTTCTTCTATAACATAGCTTTGAACAATAGATGCTTCGGGATGGTGTGGATTCTTCACATACCATTTCAAGATCTTCATGTATCGCTCAACTGGGTACATCCATCTCAAAAAAATAGGGCCACATAATCTTATCTCCCTCACTAGATGAATAATTGAGTGAACCATGATGTCAAAAACTGAAGGAGGAAAATACATCTTCAATTGGCACAAGATTGTAGCAGCCTCAACTTCCAACTCATCCAACTTATTGGGGTCAACAACTTTGCTACATATAACATTGAAGAATGAGCACAACCTAGTAATGGCACGACTCACATTTTTAGGAGCAATACCACGAATAGCCACAAGCAGAAGTTGTTGCATCAGGATGTGGCAATCATGAGACTTTAAGCCAACCAATTTGAGATCACTTGAGACAAGCCTCTTGACACTTGAAGAGTAACCATGGGGAACTTGGATGCCCTGAAGACACTCACAAAAACTTTGTCTCTCTTTTTTTTGACAAAGTATGACATACTGGAGGCAAATATGTCCGCTTACCATCCTCAACAACTGGAGCTAACTGCTCTCTTAAGCCCATCACAACGAGATCGAGACGAGCATTCACACCATCCTTTGTCTTGCCCTGAATGTTGAGAAGTGTCCCGATCACACTATTACACATATTTTTCTCCACATGCGTCACATCAAACAGTGTCTGACATCAAACTTGCACCAGTATGGAAGATCAAAGAATATCGACCTCTTCTTCCATATGTTTTTCTCAGTAGCCTTACCCTTCTTTTTGGACTTGCCGAAGATAACGTTGATGTCCTTCACCGGTTGATAAACTTGCTCTCCATTTAAGGTCGTCAGAGCATTTTCAGTCTCTTGGCATCCATTAAAAGTTTTTTTTCATCTTACGAAATGGGTGATCACGTCTAAGAAATCTTCAATGCCCAAGGTAAACCGTCTTCCTTCCATGATGCAACTGAGTGTAGCATGTGCCTTCTTCACATATAGGGCATGCTTTATGCCCCTTTAACCCTGTACCCGGACAAGTTCCTGTACGCTGGAAAGTCATTGATGGTGCAAAATAACATGGCACGCAGCTTGAAAGTCTCGTGATAATACCCATCAACTACATCAACACCTTCAACCCACAACTTCTTCAAGTCTTCAATCAAGGGACTTAGACAAGCATCTAAGTCATTTCCCGATTGCTTTGGGCCCGAGATCATCATACATAATATCATGTATTTGCGCTTCATGCACAACCAAGGAGGTATGTTGTAAATTATCAAGAGAATGAGCCATTAACTATGAATACTACTTAAGTTACCATATGGATTCATTCCATCCGTAGCAAGTCCAAGCCTTAGGTTTCCTGGCTCATCGACGAAATCCGGAAACAAAGTATCAATATTCTTCCATTGCACAGAATCAGTCGGATGACGAACCTTTCCATCACGTTTTCTCTCATCATGTTGCCATATAAGATTCTTTGCATCTTTCACATTAGCAAACAATCACTCGAACCTTGGAATTATTGGAAGATACCACGACACCTTCGCAGGAGGACCCTTTTTTCTCACATCACAAATCGAATCATAAAGATCGTCACTATCCTTCACTTTGTAGAGTGATAACCCACACTTGGGGCAATCGTGCATCTCTTCATAATCACCCGTGTGCAATATGCAATCATTGGGGCTATGATCTCAAGAGGGGCAGGGGGTGAATTGAGATATTGAAAACTTTTTCAACAATTTAAAGCAAAACAATGTTTTCTTAAAGAAAATTAGTTTTCACTCAATTTTGATTCCCAAGAATCAGGTTATATAACAAGTAATGATGTTAACAAGAATTATAAGAAGTAACAACAAGTTTAACACATATTGTAGATCAAAGATTCAAGTTAACAAGCATTCTTAAAACTCATTCACAACACACAAGTGCATATAACAAGTATATGGAGTTTAGAGATGAGAAGAACACGCAAACCGATTTATCCTGGTTCGGTTACCTCCTCTGGTAAGCCTACATCCAGTCCCACACCTCTGTGGTTTTCTCCACTATAACCAGCAATTACAAAATTCGAATTACAGCAACACAAGGATAACCTCCTTGCTCAAGAATTCACCAGAAACCATACTTGCTTTGCTATACCCAAGGATCCCTTCTATCCTTGTTCAGTCCTAAGAGATACCCTCTCTTAATCACACTAATTCACAGAAAGAATTGAGTAGAAGAAAGACACTAAAAGTATGATTATACAAATTGAAGTTCTAAGTAATATCACACTTTTCTCTCAACGGCGAAGCACTTTTTGGAAGCTCTTGAATCTTTCGTATTCTCACTTTTCAGAATCAGTAGGGTTGTTGTTCTCTGTTTTCTTTCTTTCTTTGATCCCTCTTTATATAGAAAACAAATTATAGTCATTGGGATCAATTAAAACAGATTTGGATCTGATTTAACAAAATCTTTTTTCTTGATTCTTGTTCTTGAAATAAGATTCTGTTGGTTCTTGTAGAGTTTGCGTCATTCTTGAAAACAACCATTTCCATCTGAAAGAATAGCCGAGTCTATTTGAAGAGAAAAAAATATCCGAGTTCATTTGCCACGTCAGCAGACGGGAGTACTAACATAAGGTAATTGGACGTGCTTCAACTGGTAGACGAGCTTTATGTGCCACATCAGCAGACGAGCTCCATTTGGTACTTCAGGAGACGCTCACTTTTGTTACTTTCAGTAGACGAGCTATATGTGCCACATCAGCAGACGAGCTCCATTCGGTACTTCAGTATATGCTCACTTCTGTTGCTTTCAGTAGACGAGCTATATGTGCCACATCAGCAGACGAGCTCCATTTGGTACTTCAGTAGACGCTCACTTCTGTTACTTTTAGTATACGAGCTATATGTGGTACTTCAGTAGACGCGCGCTTCTGTTACTTTCATTAGACGAGCTATATGTGCCACATCAGCAGACGAGCTTTTTTTGGTACTTCAGTAGACGCTCACTTCTGTTACTTTCAGTAGACGAGTTATATGTGGTACTTCAGTAGACGCGCGCTTCTGTTACTTTCAGTAGACGAGCTCCATGTGGTACTTCAGTAGATGGGCTCTTCTTGTTACTTTAGTGGACGCGAGCTTCTTGTTATTTTTAGTAGACGCCAGCTTTCTTTTTTTGGGTAGTTCATTGGACGTCAGCTTGTTTAATCCTTGATTTTTCTTTTTCATGAGTGATCTTGCATGCAACTTAACACATAATAAGTACATAGTCAAAATCAAAAATCTTATGCAAAATAACACTTTGTTTGTCATATATCAAAACATGAATGAGGACTTAGTCTTACAGACTCCCCTTTTTTGATTATGACAAACCTTACCATACTTAACCTTAGTTATTTAGAATCAGAGTGCAGCTGTTCAGTAAGCATGGTTCTTGAGTTATTTTCATCCTCCCCCTGTGTCATTGATATCTTTAAAAAAAAAATCAAGTGTTATCATATCATTATTATGAAAAAATAATTTCATCTTGCATTTATTATAAGTTCAAGTATGTCTTTTCAAAGCAGTTCATACTTAGGTATTTGAAAAAAAAAATTTACATATCAGAGAAATTTTTTTTACAGCAAATGCAAGACATAATTAATGGTTGTATGGTTCATCTTGTATGGTTCATCTTTCTCCCCCTTTGTCATTATCAAAAAGAAACTATGGAGAATATTGAAATCAAACTGAAAAACAGTCTTGCATTCATTGATAATAAATCATTTCAGAACCTATGCAATACATCAAAACATCCAAAATACTAAAATAAGAAAAAGAATTACAGACACCTAAGGACACTTAGTCTAAACTGAGACTAGATAAAAGCATCTTGCTTATGTCCTTCATAATTTTCAGCAACTTGTGCTGCCTTGCTTGCCATATTGACTATATTATCAAAAATAACATTTGATATCAATTATTTTGAAGATCAATTATGCCAAGTTCCCTTCTTATAAAGAAGAAACTCTCCTTATTTAGTGGTTTCGTGAACATATCAGCTAATTGCTTGGTTGTATCTATATGTTCAATCACAACATCACCGCTTTGAATATGATCCCTGATAAAATGATGCCTTATTTCAATATGCTTGGTTCTTGAGTGCATAATTGGGTTCTTTGTTAGATTAATTGCACTAGTGTTATCACACTTTATTGGTACATGATCTAGATAAACACCATAGTCAATTATTTGTTGTTTCATCCATAGGATTTGAGCACAACAACTCCCAGCTGCAACAACTTCAGCTGTGGATAAGGCCACACTAGTTTGCTTTTTACTAAACCAGGACACTAGGAAATTTCCTAATAAATGGCATGTTCCACTTGTGCTCTTCCCATCTAACTTGCATCCAGCAAATTCAGAGTCAGAATATCCTATTAATGTGCAAGTGGATCCCTTGGGATACCATAGCCCCATTTCTTTTGTTCCTAAAAGATACTTCATGATTCTTTTAACTGCAGTAAGATGTGATTCTTTAGGATTAGCTTGATACCTTGCACACATACACACACTAAACATTATATCTGGCATACTTGCAGTGAGATAAAGTAAGGATCCGATAATACCTCTATAGTTTGATACATCTATATATTTACCATGTTAATCTTTGTCCAAGTAGCAGGCTGGACTCATTGGAGTTCCCATTTCCTTTGCGCTTTCGATTCCAAACTTCTTTAGTAGTTTCTTGCACTACTTTGTTTGGCTTATAAAGGTTCCATCCTGGCATTGTTTAATTTGAAGTCCAAGAAAGAAGGTAAGCTCTCCCATCATGGAAATTTCAAATTCACTTTGCATTAGTTCACCAAATTCCTTGCATAAAGACTCATTAGTAGCACCAAAAATAATGTCATCAACATATATTTGAACAAGTAAGATATTGTGTACTTTTGTTTTAGTAAATAGTGTTGTATCAACTTTTCCTCCTTTAAAGCCTTTCTCTAGGATAAAATTGCTTAACCTCTCATACCAAGCTCTAGGAGCTTGCTTGAGTCCATAGAGGGCTTTAGTCAGTTTATAGACATGATTTGGGAACCCACTATCAACAAAGCCAGAGGGTTGGCTTACATATACTTCCTCTTGTATTATTCCATTTAAAAAGGCACTTTTCACATCCATTTGGTACAGTTTAAAGTTCATTATACACGCATAGGATAAGAGCATTCTTGTGGTTTCTAATCTAGCTACGGGAGCATATGTTTCATCATAATCAATTCCTTCTTCTTGATTATATCCCTTAGCTACTAGTATAGCCTTGTTTCTTACTATTATTCCATTCTCATCCATTTTGTTTCTAAACACCCATTTAGTTCCGATTAATTGGTTACTTTTGGGATTTGAAACTAAATTCCAAACTTTGTTCCTTTTAAATTGTTTAACTCCTCTTGCATTGCAATCATCCAATGTTCATCATTAATAGCATCATCAACACATTTTGGTTCTATTTGAGATACAAACGCCATGGTATTGCAAATATTCCTTAAAGAGTTTCTAGTGGTTACCCCTTTGGTGATCTCACCAATGATATTGTCTAAGGGATGATTCTTCGAAACTTGCCACTCCTTAGGAAGATTTTCTTGCTGAAGTTCTGCTTAAGGTTCTTTATTGCTCTCTTCATCTTCCTTTTCCTTGTTGCTCTCCTCTCCTTCAGGAGATTTCACTTCATCCTCAAGAGTTTTTGCATCATCAAAAATGTCCTTTCCCAACATTTTGGGGTTAGACTCATCAAATGTTATGTGAATAGATTCTTCCATTGATAAAGTACGCTTATTAAACACTCTATATGTTTTGCTAGTTAATGAATAACCTAGGAAAATACCCTCATCAGCTTTGGGATCAAATTTCCCAAGATTATCCTTGCCATTATTTAGCACAAAGCACTTACAACCAAAGACATGAAAATGAGAAATGTTAGGTTTTCTTCCTTTGTAAAGTCCATATGGAGTTTTCTTCAAAATTGGCCTTATTAGAACTCTATTTAAAGCATAACAAGCAGTACTCACAGCATCAACCCACAAATACTTTGGCAAATTAGAGTCACTTAACATGGTTCTAGCAATTTCTTCAAGTGACCTATTTTTCCTCTCAACTACTCCATTTTGTTGTGGAGTTCTAGGTTCAGAAAAATTGTGTTTTATACCATGTTCATCACAAAAGTTGTCAAACTCCTCATTTTGGAATTTCCTCCATGGTCACTCCTAATTGAAACAATTTTCACGTCTTTCTCATTTTGAGCAACCTTAGCCATTTTCTTAAAAGCTTTAAAAGCTTCATTCTTTTGTGCTAAGAAATAGGTCCAAGTAAATCTAGAGAAGTCATCAACAATTACAAGAGCATAAAGATTTCCACCAAAGCGTTTTGTCCTAGAAGGTCCAAAAAGGTCCATGTGCAGCAATTGTAAGGGTCTACTAGTTGAAACATTGTTTTTAGCCTTAAATGAGGTTTTCACTTGTTTTCCCTTTTGGCATGCATCACATAAGCCTTCTTTAACAAACTTTTTATTTGGTAAACCAATTACAAGTTCTTTGGAAATCAATTTATTCAATTGATCCATGTGAATGTGAGCTATTCTCCTATGCCAGAGCCAATTTTCATCTTCTTTGGAAATTAAGCAACATGCATCACTGGAAATTAAATTGTCTAATTATAGCATATAGATGTTATTGATTCTCTTTCCAATCAATTTTATGTTATTATCATGAATAGATTCGATCATACACAAATTTGAGTTAAAGTTTACCTTGTAGCCTTTATCACATAATTGGCTTATACTTAGTAGATTGTGTTTGAGCCCTTCCACATAGAGAACATCCTCAATCTTGATTGCTGGACTTTTTCCTATTATTCCAACGCCAAGAATTTTTCCTTTGTTGTTGTCTCCATAGGTGTTGTTTCCACCTTCTTTGGGAGTGAAAGATGTAAATTTTGTGATGTCTTCGGTCATGTGTTTGGAGCAGCCACCATCTAAAAACCAGCTTGAGCTTTTGGCCTTCAAACACACCTAAAAAACATATTTTTTTTATACTTTTTCTTTAGGTACCCAAATCTGGTTGGGTCCTTTGGTGTTAGTAGCAACATAAGTTCCTTTTGGAACCCAAATTTGTTTAATGCCAACATGAATGTTCTTTCTAAGTATACAAGTAGCAGCTATATGACCTTTCTTTAGACAATAATAGCATTTAACAAAAGGACTAGTTGAGGAAATAGGCGCAACAAAAAGCTTCTTAAAAGATTTTTCATGTACCATTGACTTATATCCAATTCCAGCTTTGTCATAAACACCCTTTTGCTGTCCTAAAATGGCATTCAAGTTATCTCTACCCAAAGTAAACTTAGATAGAGTTGTATTCAGTTTTTCAACTTCCTTTTCTAGTGTAGTGCATTTGGTGCCGATTGAACTAGATGCAAGTAATTGTGAATTTTTAGCTTCTAGTTCTTTAACATTTATTTGTAAAGATGCATAGTCACTACATTGTTTTGCGATGATCTTCCTAGAAGATATAAGTTGTTTACCAATTTTAACATATTCTTCATGCAATGCATCAAAAGCATCTCGTAACTCATCATAGGTAGGAGAAGAATCATTTACCTCGGTTTCACTATTACTTTGTTGATTTGCCATGAGACATAGGTTGGCTTCTTCATTTTCAGATTCACTACTAGTGGAATCCATATCATTTTCTTCCCAAGCTACGTATGCTTTCCTAGGCTTTCTTCCTTTCTTTTCTTTGCTGTCATTCTTCTCATACTTTCCTTTCTTTTGTAGCTTTGGACATTCTTTTTTGTAGTGTCCAAGTATTCCACAATCAAAGCATTTGATTGTTGAGGAAGAGCTTTCACCTTTGTTCGTGTTTTTTTTGGTAGGAAAACTGAATTGCTTCTTGTTTCTATTCTTTTTGCTGAATCTTCTAAATTTCCTCACAAGCAATCCCATGTCTTCTTCTTCTTCAGATTCTTCACTTTCATCAAGGTGTTCATCTTCATCACTTCCTATTGATTCTTTGAAGATATGAGCCTTGAGTGAGAGTCCTTTCTTCCTTTTCTCCTTATCTTCATGTTTTTTCAATCTATTGAGTTCCAATTCGTGTTCTTTCAACTTGCCAAATAAAGTAGCAATCTGTATGGTGTCTAGATCCTTTGCTTCAGCAATTGCAGTGATTTTTGGCTGCCATTCACGACTCAAACATCTCATTATCTTGTTAATCTTTTTCTCATCTGTGATTGTATGTTCGAGTCCTTCTAGTAGGTTCACAATTTGTGTAAACCTCTTTTGAAGTTCATCTATCTCCTCACCATTATTCATGTGAAAGAGTTCATATTCATGGACTAGTGCATTCATTCTTTATCTTTTCACATCGTTGGTTCCTTCATGAGTGAGTTGAAGAGTATCCCACATTTGTTTTGCCGTTTTGCAATTGGAGACCCTGAAAAACTCATCATAATTCAAAGCAGTTGTTATAATATTTTTTGCCTTAGCATTATAACCAACTCTTCTTGTATCATCATCATTCCAGTCATCTTTTGGTTTAGTTTGTTTATTTCCGTTAGCATCAAGAATAAATGGAACATAGGGACCATTTTCAACAGCATCTAATGCATCTAAACCCGCAGCCTCAAGAAAGATAAGCATTCTCTCTTTCCAATACATGTATTGGGAGCCATTAAAGGCAGGGGGTCTACTGAGTGAAGCCCCATCACCCAGGATATCATTTGTTGCCATCTCTTGAAGCTATTAAGCTTTGCAACAAGAGTTTTAGCCCTGATGCCAATTATTGGTAGTGGCTATGATCTCAAGAGGGTGGGGTGAATTGAGATATTGAAAACTTTTTTAACAATTTAAAGCAAAACAGTGTTTTCTTAAAGAAAATTGGTTTTCACTCAATTTTGATTCCCAAGAATCAGGTTATGTAACAAGTAATGATGTTAAGAAGAATTATAAGAAGTAACAAGTTTAACACAGATTGTAGATCAAAGATTCAAGTTAACAAGCATTCTTAAAACTCATTCACAACACACAAGTGCATATAACAAGTATATGGAGTTTAGAGATGAGAAGAACACGCAAACCGATTTATCCTGGTTCGGCTACCTCCTCTGGTAAGCCTACATCCAGTCCCACACCTCTGTGATTTTCTCCACTATAATCAGCAATTACAAAATTCCAATTACAACAACACAAGGATAACCTCCTTGCTCAAGAATTCACCAGAAAGCGCACTTGCTTTGCTATACCCAATGACCCCTTCTATCCTTGTTCAGTCCTAAGACATACCCTCTCTTAATCACACTAATTCACAGAAAGAATTGAGTAGAAGAAAGACTCTAAAAGTCTGATTATACAAATTGAAGTTCTAAGTAATATCACACCTTTCTCTCAACGGCGAAGCACTTTTTGGAAGCTCTTGAATCTTTCGTATTCTCACTTTTCAGAATCAGTAAGGTTGTTGTTCTCTTTTTTTCTTTCTTTCTTTGATCTCTCTTTATATAGAAAACAAATTATAGTCGTTGGGATCAATTAAAACAGATTTGTATCTGATTTAACAAAAGTTGTTTTCTTGATTCTTGTTCTTGAAATAAGATTATGTTGGTTCTTGTAGAGTTTGCATTCTTCTTGAAAATAACCGTTTCCATCTGAAAGAATAGCCGAGTCTATTTGAAGAGAAAAAAATAGCCGAGTCCATTTGCCACATCAGCTGACGGGAGTACTAACACAAGGTAATTGGATGTGCTTCAACTGGTAGACGAGCTTTCTGTGCCACATCAGCAGATGAGCTCCATTTGGTACTTCAGGAGACACTCACTTCTGTTACTTTCAGTAGACGAGCTATATGTGCCACATCAGCAGACGAGCTCCCTTTGGTACTTCAGTAGACACTCACTTCCGTTGCTTTCAGTAGACGAGCTATATGTGCCACATCAGCAGACGAGCTCCATTTGGTTCTTCAGTAGATGCTCACTTCTGTTACTTTTAGTAGACGAGCTATATGTGGTACTTCAGTAGACGCGCGCTTCTGTTACTTTCAGTAGACAAGCTATATGTGCCACATCAGTAGACGAGCTTTATTTGGTACTCAGTAGACGCTCACTTCTGTTACTTTCAGTAGACGAGCTATATGTGGTACTTCAGTAGACGCGCGCTTATGTTACTTTCAGTAGACGAGCTCCATGTGGTACTTCAGTAGATTAGCTCTTCTTGTTACTTTAGTGGACGTGAGCTTCTTGTTATTTTTAGTAGATGCCATCTTTCTTTTTTTTTGGTAGTTCATTGGACGTCAGCTTGTTTAATCCTTGATTTTTCTTTTTCATGAGTGATCTTGCATGGAACTTAACACATAATAAGTACATAGTCAAAATCAAAAATCTTTTGCAAAATTACACTTTGTTTGTCATACATCAAAACATGAATGAGGACTTAGTCTTACAACTATGATCGCTAAATAGGTTCTGTAGATATAAACACATAAATCTAATATAAGCACAATAGCGGAGATTAGAAAAACGCACTAGTATTTAAAAACCTAACAACCATATATATATATATATATATATATATATATATATATATATATATATATATATATATATATATATATATACACACCACTACACTCTATCCCTCTTTGAAAACCTATTTGAAAACCTAACAAACATATATACACACCACTATTGTCGTAAAAAACTATTTCCTTCAAAGCACACTGAAACAATTCATCAAGCATGCTTAAACAATTCTCACTTAAACAGAATGCATATTTATTTTCAAACAAGTAGATGCAACATGTGACCTTCCAAGCTAGAACAAAGTCTAGGACTCAAGAAGGCCATGAGATGATGAATTAGCTACCACATGGCTTTGACATTTACTCAAAGAGCCATCATGCCAATAAAACTAACATTAATACCAAATTCTAAAATAACATCGACATACCAGCTGCTAAATCATCTTCAATATTTTAAAGTAAAACCATCAAAATGCAAAGAACTGTTCATGTGTGATATCCCTAGGATAACCGACAAAGACCAGTCAGATTAAGAACAAGACTGTTACATAGTTACATAGTGACATACTTAACAACAAGCATTGGTGAAGAAGATATTACCAGTACTCATCATATATTTTACTATGTGCTAACTCATCACTACTACTCTTGTCATCATCATATACTGCCCTAGGTATACTAACTATGTGCTAAAAATATATTTTAAATGGCATGGTCCTCTAACTCCATTGTATCGTTATCAAACAAAAAGTAACCAAACAGAGAAAACAAAAATGTGGTTTGGGGCATTACCGCGTGAGCAGATAGGAGAAGGAGAATAGGGCTCGCGATTCGAATGGGAAAGGGAGTTGTGACAGAGGCTCTCGCGTGTTGGTGGGGAGAGGAGCTCGCGTGGTGGGTGCCATTCGAAGTGGTTGCTGATAGTGAGAGTGATAGAGAGAGTTAGGGCGCGCAAGAAAGAGTGTGAAGTTGAGACAGAGAGAGTACGTACCTCGAGGTGGTGGTGGAGAGGAGCTTGCGGTGGTGGCGATGGAGAGGAGATGAGTAATGAACGTGGAAGGGTTAGGGCAGAGAGAAGGTCGTATGAGAAGAGAGGGTAGAGATGAGTGATGAAAGTGGAAGAGGTGTGCGGGGGTGGTAACGTATACTTACTAAAAATAATTAAAAACACCTTTTTAATGTCAATTGTTATTACAACTAACGTTAAAATCCATCCTTTACATAAGTTGTTTAGGTAATTGACGTAAAAGACAAACCTTTAACAATAGTTATTTAAACAACTGACGTTAAAAGAGACCCGCATCACTTTAACGTCAGTTGTTTAAATAACAGACATTAAAGGTGATTTAAGTGACCCAGATAATTATATTTATGCCACCGCCTCATTTTTAATGTCCAAGTTTTGGTTAACTGATGTTAACCTTTAACCTTTCCTGTTTATTACATATTTTTCATTAGTGTTTGTGTCCTGATCCTGTGTGGTCATTAGTTGACTCTACTGCCTCGAGCCCATTTTTGTTTTACACCCAAAACCGAGTTTCATTACCGGACCAGGAAAACGATAGCGAAAGATCCTTTCAACTCTTGCAGTGTCTCACCTAACAATATAGATATCAACTTTGTAATGTTTGATAGCTTAAGGTATAAACTAATGAGATCAAGACTTACAGTCCTTGATGATATCACTGTCACCATTAAATGTAGTACTTTCCCTGTAAATAGCATTTTTAAGATTATTGGGCAAAGTATGTTGAATAGAGTTCATTGACTAAGTATGCTATATACAGGGAAACACTAACATTTGGGTAACCGTTCTTGATCGGTGAAGCTGAAACTGAAACTGATATATTGTAACTTCAGTTCTTGACTGACTAAGACCTGTATCTAATACCTGTACGACCCTGAACTGAACTTCTTTCTGTTTGATTCAATCACACAAGTGACAGAAGCACTCGTCCACTAAAGTAACAGAAGCGCTCGTCCACTAAAGTGACAGAAGCGCTCGTCCACACAAGTGACAAAAGCGCTCGTCCACTAAAGTGACAGAAGCACTGATTTATCTTTCTGAACTGATTCACCTCATCACCTTCTATTCAAGATTTCATAAAAAGACCTTCACTATTTTTGTAAAAGATCTTGAGGCAACTCTGATTTGAAAGTAAATTTTTTGAAAAGGAAGAATTTTTGAAAACTCAATTCACCCCCCCCCCCCCCTCTTGAGTCTTTGAAGCCAAAACAACACAGACTCCACGGTGTATCCTCTAGTATCGTTTCGGATCAAGACCCAAAGTTTACTTCACGCTTTTGGGGAAGTTTGACAGGCAAACGGAAAGGACAGTTCAGTCATTGGAGGACTTGTTGAAGGAGTGTGTTCTAGACAATCTTGGAAGTTGGGACGACCTTTTGCCACTCATAGAGTTCACATACAACAACAACTTTCACTCAAATATCAGAATGGCACCCTATGAGGCTTTTGTTAAAGGAAAGAATCATGCCAAATAATTTGTTACTTATTGTAATTGATAGAGTACAATTAATTTCCTTTTTAGTATACATGAGTATAGGAATAATGTTAGGCATAATGTTAGGAACCTATTCTGTAACATTTCTATAAAGGTATGATTTGTGATAATGAATAAAATAATTCAGCCATATCTGGTTTCTTTATGGTACCAGTGCAACGATCTGGGAAACCCAACAAACACAAGCCTTAGCCTAGGTTGCCATGACAAATGATAATGAAAAAACCCTATCATCATCAACCAAACGGGACATGGCTCCCACTCCAAACTGGGAACAACCCCATCACCTTATTTACCTCCATCATTCAGACCAACCAGGTGCAGTCCTTGTACCACAACCTCTGGTGGAAGACAACTACAACACATGGGTTCAGCCTATGAGCATGGCCTTGACGGTCAAAAACAAAATCGGTCTCATTGATGGATCTATCTTTAAGCCAAAGGAGAATAACTTCGATGAACTTTTGCAATGGACTCGTTGCAATAATTTAGCCAATCAAGTTGGTAAAAATTCAAATCATGATGAATTCTCAGGTAAAGCCTTTCCATTCACTCAAAATGGAAAGAAAATAATTTGGATCCTCAATAGTGGTGCTACTGACCACATTGTTTGTAGCCCTCATCTCCTCACCGCTTCAAAAACTGTTGAAAATCATACTGTTGAGTTACCAAATGGCTCATTGGCACAAGTCACACATGTTGGCAAGATTATTTTCTCTGCCAACTTTATCCTTGATAATGTCTTGTGTGTACCACTTTTTCAGTTAAATTTAATTTCCATTAGCAAGCTAGCCTTGGATTCATTTTATATTATAATTTTTCTCAGACAATTTTATGTTATACAGGACTTACGACCGGGGAAGATGATTAGGACGGGAATTGAGCGGGGGGGACTCTACTATCTCAATCAAGTAGAGAAAGGATCCTGTAATTATGTTCAAGCCATAGCCCCTGCTCTTTGGCATCAACGCCTTGGACATCCTTCTCACAAAATATCCATGTTATTTCCTTTTTCCAATAACAATTCTTGTGAACTAGACAAATGTTTAATTTGCCCATTGGCCAAACAAACTCGATTACCATTTCCAGTGAGTTTTATTGCTAGCCAATCTTGTTTTGATTTAATACATGTTGACATTTGGGGTGGCTTTCATGCTCCTTCACTTTCAGGAGCAAAATATTTTCTCACTATTTTGGATGATTACACAAGAAGCACATGGGTTTATTTGATGAAACAAAAATCAGAAACACGTAACTTCTTGGTCAAGTTCATTAACATGGTTGAAAACCAATTCAATGCCAATGTCAAAATTGTTCGTAGTGATAATGGTCCATGAAAGGAATCATCCATCAATCTAGTTACGTCAACACACCCCAACAAAATGGTGTTGCTGAGCGCAAACATAGACATTTGCTAAATGTTGCCCGTACTTTGCTTTTTCAAAGTGGGCTTCCGAAACAGTTTTGGGGGGATGCTATCCTCACTTCAACATACCTCATCAATCGCACACCTACACCACTCCTTCAAGGTAAAACACCATATGAAAAATTACTCAATAAACCCCCCAATTATTCACAACTAAGAGTCTTCAGTTGTTTGTGTTTCGCATCTACACACCCCACCAAGCCCACTAAATTTGACCCTCGTTCCACTCTTGGCTTTTCCTTGGCTACCCTTATGCCCAAAAAGGATATCGTGTATGTGACCTTCAACTTCAAAAGGTCTTTGTTTCACGCGATGTTCTTTTTATGAGGACGTATTTCCATTCAAAACACCAAAAACTTCCGCTGCCACACCATCAATGCCTCACCCTATTTCACCTTATCCTTTTCTTCCCAAGAATACCACAAACACTATAGACCCAAACACTCTTCATAGCACTGATAACCCTCAAATCCCACAACCTTCCAATTTTGAACCTTTAAATCTATCCTATTTAGACCAAGACCCTCCATCACCTTCCATAAATATGCCATCCCTTGAAATAATGGCCCAACCTGCCATTGAAAATCTCCCACCCGAGGTCACCACTCACAATCAAACGGAAATCACATGGCCACCGCCACCAAAACACTCCACTAGATCTACTAAAATACCAACATTTTTACAGGACTTTCATGTTGAGGCAACCCTCCCATCTAGGACCGTTCCTTCATCTTCAACGAACGTGGTCACCTCCCAAGGTACTTCTCATCCTCTTTCCCAATTTTTATCTTATGATTGCCTTCCCCAAGTCATAAAGCATTTACCACTCAACTGACCCTTCACAAAGAACCCAAGAATTTTTAACAGGCTAATCGAGATCCAAGGTGGCGTGATATCATGTATCATGGAATCCAAGCCCTCAAAGCCAACAATACATGAAGTCTTGTCCCTCTGCCATCTCACAAAAAGCCTATCGGTCGTAAATGGGTTTACAAAATCAAACTCAACCCCGACGGAACTGTTGAATGTTACAAAGCTCACTTGGTTGTAAAAGGCTATAGTCAAATTGAAGGTATTGATTACCGAGAGACTTTTGCTCCCGTTGCTAAACTCACAATAGTCTGAGTACTCCTTAGTGTTGCAGCCGTACGAGGATGGCACTTGCACCAACTTGACTTTAATAACGCACATGGAAATCTCTATGAAGAAGTCTACATGTCCATCCCGCCCGGTTTCGAACGAAAGGGGGAGAACCGTGTCTGCAAGCTACACAAGTCAATTTATGGTTTAAAATAAGCATCGCGGCAATGGTTCTTAAAACTGTCTAGAGTCCTTAAGAAGGCTGGATTTCAGCAATCATGGTCAGACTACTCGCTGTTTGTTCGAAACCATGCAGGTAGTTTTATTGCATTATTAATTTATGTTGATGATGTGATATTAGCGGGCAACAACTTGCAGGACATTACAAGCACCAAACATTTCCTCTCAAATCATTTTAAGTTGAAAGACATGGGGCCACTTAAATATTTCTTGGGGATAGAAGTTACACGATCAAGACAAGGAATCACATTGTGTCAAAGAAAATATGCTCTAGAAATTCTAGAAGATGCAGGGTTCTTAGGTGCCAAGCCCTCATGGTTTCCTGTTGAACAGAACCTTTCACTCACACAAACGAGTGAGAAGTTGCTAGTTGATCCAAGTCCATACAGGCGTCTTGTGGGTCGACTAATTTACCTCACCATCACAAGGCCAGATCTTGTTTATGCTGTCTATGTATTGAGTCAATTCATGGACAAGCCTAGGCAACCTCATCGTGAAGCTGCTCACAAGGTTCTAAGGCATATCAAACAAGCACCAGGTCAGGGAATTTTGTTACCATCTACAGGTTCACTAGAACTACGTGCCTTATGTGATGCCGATTGGGCTCGGTGCAAGGATACTAGAAGGTCGGTAACTGGTTATTGTATTTTGCTGGGATAAGCACCAATCTCTTGGAAAACTAAGAAGCAACATACCGTGTCGCGTTCAAGCGTAGAGGCAGAATATCGTTCTATGGCCACTACTTGTTGTGAGATTACTTGGTTGAAAAATATACTGAAAGGCTTGAAGGTGACTCACACACAACCAGTTACATTATTTTGTGACAACCAGGCTGCCATGCATATTGCTTCAAATCCAGTGTTTCATGAACGAACAAAGCACTTAGAGAACGATTGTCATTTGGTACGTGAGAAATTCAAAGTAGGCTAGTGCAGACAGCTTATTGTAATTGATAGAGTATAATTAATTTCCTTTTTAGTATACGTGAGTATAGGCATAATGTTAGGCATAATGTTAGGATCCTATTATGTAACATTTCTATAAAGGTATGATTTGTGATAATGAATAAAATAATTCAGCCATATCTGGTTATATGGAAGAAAGTGCCAAACACCGTTGCCAAATTAGCTTATGAAAGAGATGACACAATAAAAAAACTTAGAAGATTATGAAAAAATAAATATGACATAGAGAGAACCCAAGAGAGTTGAGATGTTGTAAGTACCGATAAAATGTTGCAGAAGTTGCAGTGAAGATATCAAACACGTTCAGTTGCTATCATGTCCATTGCCATTTTATCTTTCTCTGTCTCTATATTTTCTCCAAAATGCATATAGCAAGTTGTGAAATGCATACAGTAAGTTGTGAAACTGTAAAATGGCCTGATTTGTATATTAAGTGCCTCAGAGGCCTTAGGTCCATTTTTTTTTGTTGCCTAGGCTTGTGCCCTTTGTTTTTGAGTCAGAGGCCTCAATTTCATTTTTTTCGGATTTTTTTTAAATGGGCTCGGATACCATATTGGGCCCAATTGAGGGAGTGGACTGATTTGTATATTAAGTATGAGAGTCACTTTGCTGTCCAAAAAGTCTAGACAATTTAGACTCATGCTTCTCAACTTATATACATTACAACCTTCTCTATTTTGCCCCATGTGGGACTTTATTCTCCAATACAAGCAAATTACTATTTTTAATTCTTTTCTAGATGATATTTCATTTTGGGGGTTAATTATATCCTTATTCCCCATATTCCACGTTTTGTTGTTTAGTAGCTCTTTTAAGTGTGTTTTAAGTATTTTCATATATATTTGATTCAAACATCAGAAATGAATTGGAGGTCGACTGATTAAGGTGTTTTTTTTAGTTAGTACCTTTAAAAGCCAAGTTGGATATTTGTTTTGACAATGACAAGATTTGGGAGCTGATTTAGGCCAAAACTCCAAGGCCAATTCAAAGCCATGTAGGAGAATACTTTTGATTTACCCTGCAATGATGAACAAATAGCACATTACCCCTATTTTAGGCCTTCTCTTCCACCTCTAAAGATCTTTCTTTTTGTGGAAGCCAAATGAAATTTCAGTTTTTTAAGGCATCTCTTTAGGTTTTGCTTTATGCGTAATAATCTTCTTTCCATTGTTTAAAATTTATGTACTTTTTACATTATTGTCATCCATTGTACTCGTGGGTAATTTTTTCAACTGTCTTCCCTTTCTTTTAAATATCTATTGTTTCTTAATTGCTACATTAGTAGTTCAATCAATGTGCAATCCATCCGAATCTTATTCAATATTTTTTTTTTCAAAACATTAAACCTTTCAAATGTGTCATACAATAAATGAATTTTCAATTAAATCATTGAACGTTACAAGTACGGAGAGTATAAATATGATCCTATGTCTTAATTAAAGAAAATAAATTATTTTAATATATAATATTTAATTTATCAGAACCGTAAGCACGGGTCTCTTTACTAGTTATCACAATGAAAGTACCAACAAATGGATTCTTATTATCATTATTATCAGGTGAATTCTCTGGTACCATCAATAAGTTTAGTGTAACTTTTACACTCCTTATGTGGCCCAATCATAACAAGACAACTCATTTAATAAACTCACATCAGCATCACTCACACATCTCTTGCCCTTTCTTCCCCCAAGGTCATTTTTGTAAAATTAAAACCAGATTAATTAAAAAAATCAAAAATAAAAAACGCAGTGAAAAAGGTTTCTAACAGAAAATCAGATCAAATCCCTAAGTTCTTCTTCTACTCTTCGTTCATCACCACACCTTTGACCATTGTGCATCAACTTCATCTCCTCCTCTTTGATACACCATCCAAGAAACCGGAGAAGGACGAAGTGCATACGAACGCCCAGCTCCAAGAAACTGGAGAAGGACGAAGTGCATACGAACGCCCAGCTCCAAGAAACAGTTTGAAAAATCTTCCAGCCGCTCCTTTTTGTGGTTGCTGAATGTTATTAACTTGCGTTTGATGCCCTTGCGTTTTTTTTGCATTTGTTCGAAAAATTAAGTAGAAATTACTCCTTTTTAATCTCCAATCATCCTTAATCATAAGCCATTAGAGAATGTTAAAAAAAAGACCAAAATTGGTCGTGGTATTTTTTTTTTGGGGCGGCGTGTGTTCAAGCAATCTGGGTATGATGGAGCGGCTGAAGGGTTGGGGATGATGGACTGTTCGATTGTCACTTTTATTTTAAACTTTAAATAATAAAAAAATGATACAACTTAAAAGCAAATAATGCATGATGGCCCGATGGTTGTTACCACTTAAAACGTAGATCCAGATCATGGGTTTGAATCCCAATCTTTTATTTTTCTTTCGGATTAAAAAATAGGACATCTGTTTTGTTAATTAAATGACATGTGAAAAACGCTACTGTGAACAAGTAGGACTCGAACCGATGACCTGAACGTTTAAAATACAAAGCTACAATCGCTACACCAAAAGTTGCATTTGATTATTTAGTAAACAAATTTGTTTTATTAAATAGTTAACAACAATTTTTTTTTGGATAAATTATTTCCAATTTTGGGAGTCCACTAATATAAGAAGGTTTGATCTTATAATAATATTAATATATAATCTAACAAACAAAATTTTCATCTATATTATTTTTTATCTATTAATTTAAAATAAATTTGTTAAATTTAAAATTTATTATATTTTAATATAAGACTTCGTTGGGCCATTAGAAGTTACATGGCCCAATTAGATCATATTGGCCTAATTAAATCATATAGGCCCAATTAGGTCATGTTGGCTCGACTTAGTCATCTAGGCCCAATATGACCTAATCGGGCCAAGATGACATAATTAGGCCAATCCAACCTAATTGGGGCAAATTGAGTTAATTGGTCAAAAAGACCTAATTGGGCCAACATGACCCGAAATGACCAACATTATCTAGTCGAGTATTGATGACCTAATTCGGTCAAGTTGAGTTAATTAGGTCTACATTACCTAATCAGGTTAAGTTGAGTTAATCGGTGCAAGATCACATAATTGGGCCAAGTTGAGTTAATGGGGCCAACATTACCTAATCGGACCAAGATGGGTTAATTAAATGACATGTGAAATTAAAAACGCTACTGTGAACAAGTAGGACTTGAACCGATGACCTGAACGTTTAAAATACAAAGCTACAACCGCTGCACCAAAAGTTGCATTTGATTGTTTAGTAAACAAATTTGTTTTATTAAATAGTTAACATCAAAACAAATTTTTTGGATAAATTATTTCCAATTTTGGGAGTCCACTAATATAAGAAGGTTTGATCTTATAATAATATTAATATATAATCTAACAAACAAAATTTTTATCTATATTATTTTTTATCTAATAATTTAAATTTTATTTTATTTTAATATAAGACTTCGTTGGTGTAACACCCCGATTTTTCTGCTTGTCTGTAAATTGTGATTATATGAATATTCAAGATTTTATTTTCATAAATGGTGATGAATTATTTTAATAGACCAAATTAAGTCATTTTTATTTAGTTTATATTAGAAATGTACAGTTAAATTTTCGGTAGAAAATTTCCGACGTTACGGGTTGAGTTTTCGCTGTCAGTTAAGCTCTACTAACCCGAAAATAATTTTAGAAATTTCGAAAAATAAAATTTTATTTTTCTAACCCAGTTATATTCATTTTTATGATTTTAGAAATTATTTATTTTTATTTGAATTTTTCGGATGAAATTTTACGAATAAAAATACGATCGGTTTTTACCGTTACGTAACAATCGGTACCGGAATGAACCCAAAATAATTAAATATGATTTTCCCAGATTTGGAAAGATTTTTGGTTGATGTGAATAGTGACCCATGTCACTATTCAATATTAATTATTACAATTGTAATGATTATTTTACATTTCCTAGAAACCTAATATATTTGAATTAAAAATTTGCTAAAATTTTAAAATGTTTCACAATTTTTGTAGATGCAGCAGCGCCCTCCCCTCCTATAAATACCCCCCATCACCTCTTCAATTCACTTACTTTATTTTTGTTTTTACTGGTTTTTGCTCTCAAACTCTTGCCAATTTTCCAATTTTACTATTCATTGTCTTCAACCTTTAATCTTGAGATTTTGAAGCTAAGAATCAACTTCATCTTCATCTTTAGCTCATCATCATCATATAGAGGGTATAAACTCTCTACTCTTACTCTTTTCTTTCTTAAGAACATAGAAATTCATACATGCATGATTTTCTTTAAGCTTTATGTTCATGTTCTTAACTTAAAGAAATTTTTCTTAACAAAAAAATAGATTTTTATGACTCATCATTCTCTCTACTTTCATCTTTATGGGTTGCATGTGAAGAAGAAAACCTTTTAAGTTTAGTGTTATCAACATGCATGTTCATTTTCTTAAGTTTCATATTTATGAGCTTTACTTAGAAAATGCAAGAAAAATACTTAGAAAAATCTTTTTAACATAAAATCAATTTCTACTAACTCATTTTCATCTCTATCATCATCTTATGTATTTGCATGTTGCAAGAAAATCTTTCAAAACCAATTTTTAAGGGGAGGCCGAAACCCTGAGAGAGGAAAGGTTGATGGTTTTGCAAAATTTTCATTATACATGTTGATTCTTTTATGTGTTCATGATTTCAACTTGTATTTCTTAACACAATCCTACTCATCTTTGGCTTTGTTTTGATGTCTTGCATGTAACATACTGATTTTAATTATGTTGTTCAACCAGTTAAAATATAATTATATTTTAATTTGAGAGTTAGAAAGTGTTTTTGATTAAAATAAAATCATATTCATAGTCTACTTTATGGTAGAGGGTTACGGTAAAAATTTCGGTTGAAAATTCAGACGAAAGTCGGTCTGCTTTTTCACTGCCGGTACAAGTTTACTGTGCAGAAAACCTAATTTTGACCGGTGGACGAGATGGTTAGTGTTTTTAGTATGTTTCCTTCAACTTTGGTTATTTTGAAATTTTTCGTTCAAAAATGGAATATAATATTTTATTCGAGCGAAAACGTCGGAATAATTACGATCAGAAAATACAACCGGGTACGAAATGGAGCAGATTAGGGAGCACAAAAGAAGTGAAGTGACTTGATGGGACTTAATGGAAATGGGTTATGACACACTCCAAAAGTGTAATCATCGCACTTTTCAAATTATAACATATTATATTCTAAAAACCTATTTTTCTCTTTCCTCTTCAACCAAACAAGTCTTAAAGACAAAACTTGCTCTCCAAGCTCATCTTGTCTCCAAATTTTCATGCTCCCCTCTCCCTCCTCTATATAATCATCACTCATCTTCATTCTCTCATTTTCTTCATCCATCTTCATACTTCTTCAACTTCTTCCATTTCTTCTTTTTTTTTTCAAACACTTAAAGCTTCCATTTTTATTAGTCTTTTCCACTTGAGTTCTTCATTAAAGTTCTTCCTTATACTAAGGGTAATGCTCTCATATGAATCTTTTTGCAAGTTTCATCTTTTATTTATTAGTTTACTTTATGTGTTCTTTATATGTTTTAAACTTCTAAAATCTCTTTAAAATGATAGAAACCTCCTTTTGAGTTGAAACCACTTTCTATAGTCTTATATTAACTTATATTTTCACATACTAAGAGGTTGTGTAAAACAAAAATCTCTACCTATCTCTTCATATGAAGGCCGAATGCTTGCATTTGTCACCTAGGAAGTTTTTGTTTCAACTTTTGGAATATGATCATGTGTTTGAGTTTTTAACTTTCCATTGATCTTAAATCTATAAATCTTGGAAGTTTTGATAGCTTGTTCCTATGATGACTGAAAACATGAATAAGTAAGCCTAGGATACTATGTTTCAACTTTCCAAGTATGATCATGGGTTTAGAACTCTTAATACCTTGTGATTCTAAACCTAAGAGTTTTTGTTAAACAAAGAATATTTTCCTCATCATCCTATGATGGCCGAAACTTAGTGTTTAGGTGCTAGGATGTTTGAGTTTTTATTTTTCATAATGATCATGGACTTAAGCTCCATAAGATATTTGGATGCTAAGTCTAAGAGATTGGAAAGTTTAAGGATTTCTAACTTGTTTATTCTATGTTATTAAAGCTAGGATGTATTACTTTCATTTTTCCAAGATGATCATGGACTTTAGCTCCAATAGATATTTGGATGCTAAGTCTAAGAGATTGGAATGTTTAAGTTTCCATTGTTTTCCAAAATGATCATGGACTTGAGCTCCATAAGATATTTGGATGCTAAGTCTAAGTGAGTGGAAAGTTTAAAGATTTCTAACCTATAAATCCTATGAAGGCCGAACATAGAAGGTTATGGACCTAGGATACTTAGTTCTTTTTTTTCCAAAATGATCATGGTTTTGAGCTCCTTAATACATATGGATGCTAAACCAAAGAGAATGGAAAGTTTAGTGAATGCTAGCCTATTTTACTAGCCTTGGCCGAATACCCTAAGTGTATAACTTAGTGGGATTTTAATTCAACTTTGTTAAATGATCATTGTTTATGAACTCCTAACACTTAAGGATCATAAATTCATGAGTTGTATAATTTTCGGGAATCTCTAACCCTAAGAACTAGTCTTGGCCGAACCTATAGCTTGTGGTTTAGTGTTCTTATTTGATTTTAACTTGTGATTTTGTGTTCATAACCTTAGACTTCCATCACGGAGGAAACGAGGACGTTTGTGGTATACCTCTTCGAGCATATAATCTCCTTACCTTCACAGAAGGTGGAGTTAATACTTTGTGGTGTGACGACGAGGAGCTTTGAGTTCGGGAGTTCGGTGATAACCTAGGTGAGGGAAAGAACCAACCTATCGTCGGAATGGATAAGTAGTAGATTATATAATAATTGTGTAGGGCGACCTAAACCCTACTAGTAGTCGAGTAATCGACAAGACCAAAATCACATCGGAAACCTATTCTGAAAAACCAATGGCGATTTGGGGATTGTAGGTTTATCGATATTAGGTTGATTTTATATTCTTGATGGTTGATTTGAGCTTATTACCTTTATTGAATTGATTTTTGTGCGATGTTGGTGATATTGAAATATTTTGATTGATATTGTGTTATGCATGATCTGCCTGGTTTTTATTATTATGCTTAGTGGATTTTAAGCAAATATATATATGTTGTCTACGAGATGATTATTTTGGGTGTGAGGATAATGATGATTTAGAAGTGCCTAACTTAGGTGATGTATGTTAAAGAGGTGTTATGACATAGAATATATGTCAAGTTCTAATGGAAGGTTAAGGCACTAGGATGTTGTTAAATCAGGTTGGTGGGATTCAAGTATAGGTGTTGTTGTCCATGATCGTGTATTGGTAATATAATACACAAGGACAAAAGTGTATTGGTAATATAATACACCAAGACAAAAATGTATTGGTAATATAATATGCAAGGACATCTGTGTATTGGTAATATAATACACCGTGTATTGGTAATATAATACACGTAAAACACTTCTGTGTATTGGTAATATAATACACCGTGTATTGGTAATATAATACACGTAAAATCAAGAGTTCTCGCGAGACCACTTCCACCTTAACGGGAATGGGGGTGGAACACCTTAACAGGAATGGAGGTGTGCACTAGGTGGAACATCCTAACGGGAATGAGGGTGTGTCCCGATGCAAATGAGGGATGGTGACAGGAGTGGTAGTGGCCACGATAACGTAAAGACATGGTGACATAATTAGAGAGGTTACGTTAAAATAACGTGTTAGATTGCCTGAGAGTAATGGTAGAGGATGATATATATTAACCCGAGGATGATTCGTTAGTTATGTGTGTTGATTGTCTGTGACAATTATTGTATAATTTACTATGACTCTTTTCCGCTTTTTTATGATAGAACTGTTTCTTATCCCCTGTATATTTCTGTATGTTGTATTTTATCTCCTTGTGGAATTGTACGAGAAGACCCTATGGATGAGCGTAACCAGGAGGCGTTGGATGAAACTCCCTACGAACCGGAGGCTAGAGGACGAGCTGTGACCCATGGTGATTAGGGTCTAGTTAGTTATGGCAGTGCGTCTCGTGAGGCATATTTTTATTATGTTTTCCGCTGTTTAACTTTTTGTCTAAGTATATGCCTGTGAGGGATCCTACTGATAGGATATCCTCAACAGTGTTTTGTAATATGCATAATATACTTATATTGTGATATGCCATTCTATATGAAGTTGTATACTTTATAAGTTAAGTTTTAATTTTTACGTATTTTCACGTTAAGCGTGCGATTAAGTAATTAAATAATGAGTTTTTAATCTAATGACACAAAGAGGCACAATGGGGTGTCTCATTGCATGTGTTTGAAAAGTTGTCCTCCCCATGATCATGGTGGTAGCCGAAAACACCAAGAGGAAAAAGGTTGAACTTTGGTTGCAAATCACACATGCATGGCTTTGGTCTTCTACTTGTATTATTATTATTTTTTTACTAATGAATTTTGTTGAAAATATGTGTTCTTCCATTGTTGTGATTCTATGGTTAAAACTCTAAATTTTTTGAGTTAGTGAAGCCTAACCTTGAATCTTTAGAAAGAATGCATGTATGATAATTTAATTCCTTTACAAGAATGATTTAATATGAAGTTTTGAAAATTTTAGAATTCCTGGTCTTTTTATTTTAACAAGACCGAAACTAACATGAGAAGTTGATGAAGTCTTGTTCAATATTTTTTAGTTAAATGATGCTTAAAAACATTTTTATTAAGTACATGCAAGAAATAGATTGTTGAGCAATAATATTTTTCCACTATATTGTGTGAAGGCCTCAACCTATGGTTAATGAGGCTAAGAGTTCAAAAATTTAATTTTCAAGTTTTGAGCTTGTATTTGGTCTTTTTGATACTTAAGGAGCTTAAATCCAAAAGCTTGTCAAAGTTTAAAATCTCTAGCATGAATTTTTTTGCATGGCCGAATGCATGTATGGAGAATTAGGGTGATTTTATAAAATTCTTAACTTATGTTATATATGTATATATGTATATTTTGTTTATATTTGAGGTCGTGACGAACGTCGAGTGGTTTCCTCTAACATACCCGACCGAAGCTTTTATCGTTGGAATTAAGGTAATGGGAGAAAGCCCGAGGGATATTAAAATTATGGTAACTATGTACTTGTATGTGTTGATTGTTTGATTTGATTGATATTGTTGTTTAATATATGAAATGTTGATTTACTATATATATGTATATGCTTATGTGGTAGTTTATGAAGTTGTTGTTTACATGGATGTTTTAGAATTAGATGAATTTATATGATGACATGTTGAATTTAAATATGTGCTTAAATTATGTTATTTATGTTGTAAGTGCTTGAAGTTGTGTTGATTGTTGCATAGTAGCCTAACCATTGGTTAGAGCCCAACTCTTAAGGAAAGATAAAAGCCTTAAGAAAACTTTACACAAGTTGAAAAATAAATGTTTTAAGTTGAAACATATTTTTTTTTTGAGAAGGCAAATATTTCTCTAGGTGAAAAGTTTAAGAGATTGAAGATAAAGATTTTATTCACATAAAGTGAAAAGAGGTCATTTTAGAAGAGTTGAAGGATATTTTATATAAAAGTCCTAAATTTTTGAAGATCATTTATGGTAAAGAAATTATTTAAAAACAAATTAAATTCTTGGTTCTTTACCAAAAAAGACTTTAGTTTTTATATATATTACACTAAGTTTGTTCTTAAAAGTTTCTATTCTTTTTGTAAAAGATGGACTTTTGGAGTTTTATTATAAGATTTTTTTTAAATGAATTTCAGAGGAAAAATGTTTTTCAAAAGAATGTTTTATTGGAATAAAGTATCCGATAACTTGGATGAGTTATGGATGTTTTGTTTTTGGGTTTTGTATTTTCACCGAGCGAAAAAGAAGAAAAGTTGAAAAGTTGAGCCTAGTAATCGAGACGTCGGGTAACTAGTGTTTTAAAAGCACGTTGATCTATGATCCGTGTTACGTTGTTATGGACTATATTCCAATGTACGTTGCTATGGACCGTTGTTCCATATACGTTAAGTTGAAACACGGTGAAAGGAATAAAAAGGTGAAAATTGTTTTCTACGACCACAAAGTCCAAGGACTGATGCATAAGTCTGAGACTATTGTGAGTAAACACTTGGAGGTGAAAGTCCCGTGTTGATGATAAAAGTTGTAAGATATTAAAAATGTTGAAAAGTCGTGAGCTTTGAGCCTCAACGAAAGGAAAATATCAAGCACAAAGAAAAGCTGGAAATAAAGTGATTTTCTCATGCATTTATTTTGGTAGATTTGCCCATGTTGTTTTTGTATGAATATCTGTAAAAATCAGGTATTTCATGCTGCGTTGTTTCGTGTGAATATCTGGAAGGGCCAGGTATTTCATGCTACGGTGTTTCATTGTGCCTTGATGGACAATGAAGTCCATTAGCTGGGATTACTGTGCCTTGTGTTGGACAGTATGTTGTGGACATTCCACGCACGTTGCACACTGTGCCAGGAGTTTGGACAGTGTAGTGGAAATTCACGTTGTTCCTTGATGGCAACCGAGCCTGGTCAACTCATTTTTCCAGAAAGTTGAAAACTCCGGAGTCTTGCATCGAAGTTGAAATTTTCATAAACATCATGGTTTTTTCAAAGTTGATTGATGAATTGGAGTGATATTATATTTAGTTTAATCTTTCACATGTTGTAAATATGATGATATCTGTTGTGTATGTTGTTTGTGATTAAAGTATGTAGTTTATCATAATTATCCATATATTGGTATCTCACCCTTGCATTCTGTTTGTTTTATTTCTATGTGGCATATATTATTTGTATCGGAAAATAGATGGATCCAGATGCACCACTGCCTCATTCTCGGGTGCGAGCCCTAATCTTTGATAACTACATTGACCTGGAGATGTGGGAGTTCGGACCGGGGCCCCACGTAGCTCACTATACCGGTCCCGTTACTACAGTAGAGGGCAGCGTTTTGAACGGACCCATGAGGAGGGTTCAAACTTTTGAGACAGTACGGATCACATTGCCACCCGTGGATATATGCATCCAGCACTGGGTTGCACATGGTTTGGTGGTCTTAGGACAACAACCACCCCAGGAGTTACCCCAGCCGGAGGCACCTGTTGCCCTTATGGAGGAGGATCCGGAGGAGGACCCGACAGAGGAGGTAGAAGAGGACCCACAATATCATCCACTTGATGATGATCTTGATGAGCGCAATGAGGCGGAGGACCCCTCCCCGGTTATGTCTCCGCGGGGTGGAGATAATCATGGTGGTCTCTCGAACGGATACCACTAGGACTAGACCAATCATAGGGTTGTCAATTGTGGTAGTAGTGTGATGTGTGTGAAATATGCATATATTTTCATATTAGCTAGCATTTAATTGTTGCATTTTCTAGCATAGTTTTTAGTGAGTTTTAGCATTTAGCATGCATTTTGTATTTTACCTTTAGGTCGCATGATTTCTGTTTGTTTTTTTTGCATAAGTAGGTGGATTTGCAAGTTCGACAGGTTGGTCATGGAATGTACCACACCCACTGATGGTTCTGCACTACTACTTTCATGCGGCTGAAGGTTCCACGGCCTGACCATGAACCTGCCATGACCGTAGAACATAGAGGAGCTTTTCAGAAAACAGCTGAAAGATCCACAGCCATCCCATTGAACATTCCATGGCAGTGGATCTTGGAAAACTATTGCTACGTGAATTTTTGAGGCAACTGGAACGATCCATGTCCTGGCCGTGGAGCATTCCAAGGCCATGGATCGCGTGCAGCAGAATCATAACCCCCAACTTATTGTCTTTTATTGAGGGAGGAGTGGTTACAAACAAGGGGAGAGGATAAAAAGGAGGTTAGAGAGCTCAAAACAGAGGCAGGAGAGCAACATAGAGAACACTACAAAACACAAAGGAACACAAAGAATCAAGGGATTTTACAAGAGAAAAGTGGAGGACATCAGGATTCTCAGTGGAAACTCTGAGTTCTTTTCCTTCTCCTATTTTGTATTTCACCTCAAGTTTTCTAAATGTTCTTTTTGATACTCATGGGTTTTATTCTGAATATGTTTGAGTAGTTCTTTATTCTAGGATGAGGGATTAGCCCAATTGTTATTGACAATGCCTTGATATTTTCTCTCCTTAATCTATGAATTATGTCTATGATTCAGTTTTTGCACACCAACTGTTTGTGAATATGTGGCCACATGTTTTACATGATTATTGATCTTAAGGGATGAACTGAAAGTGAACCTTAATTTTAGAACTCTAAAACTGAACTTGAATTGTTAATCACGAAAGTAGATTAACTTTCCTTGAAGCAATTGTTGAGTTATCATTGTTCTTAAAGGGTTCATCTTAATTTGAATGCCATGAAAATAGGTATTGGATTATTTTGGGCACGTTGTTGTATTCAGAAATGGAACGATAATTAGATAGGATAATTCACTTTCATATATAATTTAGATGATCAAGGGGGAGATTTTGTTATAGACTTGTTAATACTATTGTGGTAAATCCCGATTCGTAGAGCTTTTATAAATTGTTTTCCTTATTCAACTCTTAAATTGCCTTATAAATTCTGTTCCTTCTAAATTATCTTTTCTTGGTTACTTCAATCTCTTGAAAAAATGATTTTTCTTGATAATCATAATTGTGTATAATTGGTACTCAACAACACGGTCATAGGGGAACAATATTTTACTACTTGGCAGAATCGTGCACTTGTAATTTACACAACAAGTTTTTGGCGTCGTTGCCGGGGACTGTGAATTGTTGATATCAGTTTTCCCTGCATGTTGGTTAATCTAGACATTTTTTTGTATATATTTGATTTTTCTTTTGAGTTTTGTTTGTGCAAGGTGGATGCAATGCATGTATAATTATTATTATCCAACCTTGGAAGGAGTTACAAGATATTACTTTGTACCCAATTTATGCTTGGGAGACTACGTGCTTTAGGGTAATCAATGCCCTCATGCACAAGCCTATAGTATAATAATGAAGCATGAGGAGGAATCATAATTGAATGAGCCAAATCCTTTGAAATTTGCTCTGGAGAAATATGCACAAGAGTTATCCAACTCTACTGCCATATCAAGAGCCACCTTTGATTGTATGCAAGTTATCATGCAAAATTTCAAAGAGCAAGTAGGGGAGATTTGCAAACAGTTAGCACAAGCACCATATGAAGCACAATTGGAAAAAAACATGGTTGCAAGGATGGACCAATATGAAGATGAAGTGGTGGTGGAAAAGAAGATTCATGTGAAAAGCACTTGCTTCACCATGCTTGCCAAGGAACCTGGAAATTCTGAATTGGATAAGTATATTGGCTTGCATGCATGTGTGGACATTACAAAATTTTCTCAAGAAGTAAAACCTCATGTGCTTTATGGAGGTCTAATGTGTGAAGCGGTCAAAAGAGGAATCTATCACTTAGTTTTTGATCCAAGAAGAATCGAAAGCACCTTCACATTCGAAGGGGCCACTATAGCTCTCAAGCCTTTGCTCCTACATTCCCCATGCTTCAAGCCATGGGATCCGGGAGAAAGCTCTTATATGTTGAGCATCACATGGTTCTTCTTCTACAAGCAATGGGATCTGGGAGGAAGGTCTTCTGTTTTGAGCACACCTTGGTCTTTATACCACAAGCTATGGGATCCGAGTGATTTTTTAACTTTTCTCTTTATTTATTGCTTGCTTTGAATAAATTGGTTGCATTGAACCCTTGTGTGATTTTATTTTCTTGTGTCATCGAGTTGATGTTGAGATTGTGGATTAATTGTGTTTAGTCCCATTTGAAAAACGCCATGCCACTTGAACTATCATGCATGTTTATTCCTTCTCTTTTTTCCTTCTTTTGTGACCCATTCCCTTTCTCTTTCTCTTCCCATACCAGCCGCCCCTAAACACCCAATTCTTCCTCCTCACAAACACCATAGTATTGCATTTTTTATGCCATTTGTCCTTAAAAAGTCAGCAATTGCAGCAACTACCAACAATTCACCACCTCCTCTTAATGAAACCTGAAATTGGGGTTTGGGTTTATAGAAATTAGGGTTTTTTGGATTTGATGGAATTTTGAGTGGGTAATGGTTGGGTA
The DNA here is from genome assembly GCA_030762895.1 of Sophora flavescens. NCBI lineage: Eukaryota > Viridiplantae > Streptophyta > Magnoliopsida > Fabales > Fabaceae > Sophora > Sophora flavescens. The sequence goes on along the minus strand of CM061070.1, from coordinate 134,910,704 downwards.
ATGGTGTTTAGTCGATAGAAAGGGGTGAGTGGTGGTGATTGATGGTGGTTTTCGAAAATGGGTATGGAGGAGTTTGAGTTTGAGAGGTAGAAGATGATGGTTGGAGATGGAGATGGTGATGGTTGGGAGGTAGAAGATGATGGTTGGATATGGTGATGGTTGGGCGTGTTTGGTGTTTTTGGAGGAAGAAGATGATGAAGCTTGGTGGCTATGGTGTTTGGGAGAGTTAGAAGGTGTTAGAAGAAGAAGTGGGGTAGAAGAAGGTGGTTACGAAAGTGAGCAAGGAAGAGGGGCGTTCTTTTTTTTTATTTATTGTCTACAGTCGTGGAACGTACCACGGCCAGGCCGTGGAGTGTTCAACCTCTGCACCAATTTATGTTCCTTTTTTTTTTACAGACATAGGTCAGAGTCCATGGCCATTCCACGTTCCACAGTCGAGTCGTGGATCATTTTTTTCTTAACTTATGCTCTGCACCACACTCAAACCTATGAAAAATCCCGCAAAATAAAATGAACAACCAACAAAAAAATCAAAGAACACAATTAAAAACCAAATAAACCAAAAATTAAAATTTAACAAATTAAAACTTGGGTTGCCTCCCAAGAAGCGCTTATTTACGGCCATAAGCTTGACCTCTTCAATTCTCAATTTGGTGAGTCTGTGTTGAGAAGGTTATGAGTCACTCCCTTCTCAATATTGTCATCCATGAAATAGCTCTTCAAACGCTACCCATTCACCTTGAAAGAACCTGTGGCTTCACTCCATACCTCTACAGCTCCATAGGGAAACACTTTTTGAACTTGGAATGGCCCGGACCATCTAGACCGGAGCTTCCCTGGAAAGAGTTTCAACCTTAAGTTGAAAAGCAGTACAAGATCTCCTTCCCAGAATTCTCCGCGAAGGATGTGCTTGTCATGCCAACGCTTGGTTTGTTCCTTGTAAGTCTTAGCAGTTTCATATGCATCAAGCCACAATTCATCTAGCTCATGAAGTTGTAATTTTCTTTTCTCCCCAGCTGCCTTCATGTCACAATTCAACAGCTTGATGGCCCAGAATGCCTTGTGTTCTAACTCAACTGGTAGATGACATGGCTTACCATAGATCAACCGGAAGGGAGTCATACCAATGGGAGTCTTATAAGCTGTCCTGTATGCCCACAAAGGGTCATCAAGCTTCAAAGACCAATCCCTCCTTGACTTTGACACAGTCTTCTCCAATATATTCTTGATCTCTCTATTGGAAATCTCCACTTGTCCACTTGTTTGAGGATGGTATGGTGTAGCAACCTTGTGAGTCACTCGATACTTCTTCAAGAGGTTTTCAAACCGTTTCTCAATAAAATACGAACCTCCATCACTTATAACTGCTCTTGGGACTCCGAACCTTGGAAATATGATCTTTTTGAATAGCTTCATCACAGTCTTGGCATCATTTGCTGGGGATGGCACAGCTTCCACCCATTTTGAAACATAGTCCACCGCCATAAGAATATATTTGTTGCTACAAGATGGCGGAAATGGCCCCATGTAATCAACTCCCCAAATATCAAAAATTTCAACTTCCAAGATGGTGTTGAGAGGCATTTCATGTCTCTTGGATATATTCCCGGTTCTTTGACAACTATAACAAGAAAGAACATACCTCCGGGTATCCTTGAAGATATTAGGCCAATAAAAACCAGCTTGTAAAACTTTTGCAGCTGTCTTTGAAGTACTAGCATGGCCTCCATAACTAGAAGAATGACAATGATAGAGTATGTTGTCAACTTCATCTTCCGAGATGCACCTCCTATAAATTGTATCGGCACATCTCCTATAAAGGAGAGGTTCGTCCCAAACATAATTTTTCACATCAGCAAAGAACTTTTGTTGATAACTAAGCTCCGGTGGCAATACTCCACATATAAGCAAAATTCACAAAATCTGCATACCAAGGAGCATTGAGTTTTGCCACAACTAATAATTGTTCATCAGGGAATGAGTCATCAATGGGCAACTCTTCTTCTCCATCTACATGAAGCTCTTGATGCAACCTTGAGAGATGATCTGCCACCACATTTTCAACACCCTTCTTGTCCTTGATTTCTTAATCAAACTCTTGCAAGAGTAAAATCCATCAGATGAGTCGGGGCTTGACTTCCTGTTTGCTCAACAAATACTTGATGGCAGAATGATCTGTGTAAACTATGACCTTAGAACCCACAAGATATTTTATGAATTTGTCGAAGGCGTAGACAACCGCCAACAACTCCTTCTCTGTAGTAGCATAATTTACTTGTGCATCATCCAATGTTTTGATGGCATAGTAAATGGCATGCACCTTCTTGTCCTTCCTTTGGCCTAACACCGCTCCTATGGCATAGTCACTTGCATCACACAAGACTTCGAATGGAAGATTCCAATCGGGTGGTTGCACTACAGGAGTTGAAATCAAAGCCTCATTCAACCTGTCAAAAGCATCTAAACAAGCAACATCAAACTTAAACTCAACATTTTTCATTAACAAATTTGTTAGAGGTTTTGTGATTTTTGAGAAATCTTTTATAAAACACCAGTAAAAACCGGCATGTCCTAAGAAAATTCGCACTCCCTTCACATTGGTTGGTGGTGGCAATTTTTCAATTACCTCCACCTTGGCCTTATCAACCTCAATACCCAGCTCGGACACCATGTGTCCCAACACAATACCTTCCCTTACCATGAAGTGACATTTCTCCCTGTTTAGAACAAGGTTTACTTCCTCACATCTCTGCAAAACCTTAGACAAATTTGTCAAGCAATTATCAAAGCTACTCCCATACACAGAAAAATCATCCATGAAAACTTCCATGATATTTTCAATAAAATCAGAGAAAATGGTTGTCATGCAACGTTGAAAAGTAGCAGGTGCATTACAAAAACCAAAAGGCATATGCCTATAAGCAAAAGTACCATATGGACATGTGAATGTGGTCTTTTCCTGATCATTAGGATGCATGGGAATTTGATGAAAACCAGAATATCCATCCAAATAACAGAAATATGAATGCCTAGCTAACCTTTCAAGCATTTAATCAATGAAGAGGAGAGGGAAATGATCTTTTCTTGTATCTTTATTCAACTTTCTATAATCAATGCATATTCTCCACCCCATCACTGTCCTAGTGGGGATTAACTCATTATTTTCATTTTTAACCACAGTCATCCCTCCTTTTTTAGGAACCACTTGAACAAGACTTACCCATTCACTATCATAAATTGGGTATATCACCCCTGCATCTAACAATTTTACCACTTCTTTCTTGACCACCTCTTTCATGTTAGGATTTAATCTCCTTTGATGCTCAATAGAGGTTTTGTGGTCATTTTCAAGTAAAATTTTGTGCATACAAACAGAAGGGTTAATGCCCTTAATATCATCAATAGTATACCCAATGACCTTCCTATGCAATCTGAGTTCTTTAAGAAATTTTTCAGTTTTAATTTCATCTAGATTTGCATTTACAATCACGGGATATGTAGAATTTGGACCAAGGAACTCATACCTGAGGATTGAAGGAAGAGGCTTAAGTTCTACCTTTGGTGCCTTCTCTTCCTTCCAATCCACTGATTTTGGCTTAGGCTCAAACTTCTCAATTTTGGCTTTTTGAGGAAGAAGGTGTGGATTTGCCTCCAAAAGGCGTGTGTAATCACCAACCTCTCCATCATCACCTATATAACCTTCACCTATCAAGCATAGCTCCAATGGGTCTTTGGAAGTGCTTTTTGGCATTTCTTCCTTTACCACCTGTTGTAATAGATCAATCCTACAACAAGAGTCCTCAACAGAAGGTTGTTTTACAACATTAGACAAATCAAATTCAACCTTATCATTACCAATTGTCAAAGATAATTTACCAATTTTCACATCAATTATAGCTCCAGCAGTGGCCAAGAAAGGCCTTCCAAGAATTTTGGGGATTTGAGAATCTTCCTCCATCTCTAAAACCACAAAATCAGTCGGCACAAAGAACTTTCCGACTATAATGGGAGCATGCTCTAAAATACCTATGGGGTATTTCACAGAACGATCCGCCTATTGCAAAGAGATTTTTGTGGGCTTTAGTTCACCCATCTCCAGCTTCTCACAAACAGATAAGGGCATAAGACTAACACTTGCCCCAAGATCACAAAGAGCTTTATCAAAGCTAACATCACCAATCAATCAAGGAATTGAAAAACTACCCGGATCTTTGAGCTTTGGAGGTAATTTATTTTGAATCAAAGCACTGCATTCCTCCGTCAAAGCCACAGTTTCATATTCCTCAAGTTTCCTTTTATTAGCCAAAATATCCTTCAAGAACTTAGCATAAGTGGGCATTTGTTGCAAAGCTTCTGTGAAAGGGATATTTATTCATAACTTTTTCAAAACCTCCAAGAACCTACCAAATTTCTTATCAAGCTTGGCCTTAGCCAACCTTTGAGGGAAACGTATAGGTGGTCTAGGTACAACTAGATGTGTGTGACTAGAATCCTTACCCTTTTCTTCAGTTTCTTCCTTACTCTTATCTTCCCTAGGTGGAATCTCAACTTCCTTAAGCTTTCTTTTCTTTTCACCCTCTTGTCTTTCTTTAGGATCGTCAAGTTGCTTACGATTCCTCAACACAACAGCTTTACATTGGTCACTAGGATTTTGCTCGGGTTGGCCTGGAAATTTACCCGGGGTCCTAGTAGAGGAACTAGCTTGCTGTACAATTTGAGTCTCTAGCATCTTGTTATGAACAGCTAGATTGTCAACCTTAGACGCTAGCTGCTTAAATGCCTCACTCATGACATGACCATTTTGCCTAAATTCCTCATTTTGCTTAGATTGAGATAGCACAAAATTTTCCATCAAGGTCTCCAAGTTAGAATTTTGTACCTGTTGTTGGAATCTAGGAGGTGGCCTAGCATTGCTTTGCCCAACTTGATTCTGATTGCTCCGGTAGGAAAAGTTGGGATGGCTTCTCCAACCAGGGTTGTAAGTGTTAGAGAATGGATCATTTGGTCCCCTCTGGTTAAAATTATTGACAACATCCACTTGTTCCACCATTGCATCCTGAGAAGGAGCCATGCCTAGCTGGCAATCTGTAGTTGCATGTCCTATATTACCACAAATCTCACAAGAGGCATTAGAAGCACTAACAGCATTAACATTTATTTTATCAAATTTTTGAGATAATGCTTCTACCTTAGAAGCTATGAGATCCAAGGCATCTACATCATACTTACCCACAGCTTTCTTGGGAGTACCTCTTTCATTCGCCCATTAATGTTGATTTTGGGCTACCCTCTCAATGATATCATAGGCTTCTTCCAAGTTTTTGTTCATCAAAGCACCTCCAACAGCGGAATCCAATGACACCTTGGCTTGATAAGATATTCCATTGTAGAATGTATGGACAATCAGCCACTTTTCAAGTCCATGGTGAGGACATTCTTGCAATAGCCCTTCAAACCTGTCCCATGCTTCAGATAGTGTCTCTGGTTCCTTCTGCACAAAGCTGGTGATTTGATTCCTTAGATGAGCAGTCTTGCTAGGAGGAAAGTGTTTGTCTAGGAAGCATTGTTCCAGCTGCTCCCATGTTGTTATAGACCCTGAAGGAAGAGAATGCAACCAACCTCTAGCCTTGCCCCTCAAAGAGAAAGGGAACAATCTCAGCCGGATTGCATCTACTGCAACTCCATTGTGCTTCAAAGTCTCACAGAACTCCAAGAATACCTCCACATGAAGGTTAGGATCTTAGGTTGATGTACCTCCAAATTGATTCTGTTGAACCATAGAGGGAAGGGAGGGCTTCAACTCGAAGTTGTTGGCTTCAATAGGAGGTCGTGTGATGCGAGAACGCAAGCCTTGCACACTAGGCGCAACATAGTCCCTGAGTAGCTTATTTTTATCACGATTAGCGGCCATGACTGGAGTAGATTGTCTGTCGGCCGTTTCTTTCTTTCTTTGAAGTCTTCTTCTTGCATGAAAGGTCCTTTCAATTTCTGGATCAGCTTCTAGAACTTCTTCAAAACTCCAAAGACCTTCGCATACAAGAACTATTACCTGCAAAAAGGAAAGGAAAACAAGGGAATAGGAAAATATAATTAAAACAAAAAAAAAATCTAGATTAACCAACATGCAAGTCAAACTGATATCAACAATTCATAGTCCCCAACAATGGCGCCAAAAACTTGTGTAAATCGCAAGTGCACGATTCTGCCAAGTAGTAAAATATCGTCCCCCTAGGACCGTGTTGTTGAGTACCAATTATGCACAATTATGATTATCTAGAAAAATCATTTTTTCAATAGATTAAAGTAACCAAGAAAAGATAATTTAGAAGGAACATAACTTATAAGACAAATTAAGAGTTGAATAAGGAAAACAATTTATAAAAGCTCTAGGAATCGGGATTGACCACAATAGTATTGACAAGTCTATAACAAAATCTCCCCCTTAATCATCTGAATTATATATGAAAGCGAATTATCCTATTTAATTATCGTTTCCTTTAAGAATACGACAACGTGCCCAAAATAATCCAATACCTATTTTCATGGCATTCAAATTAAGATGAACCCTTTAAGAACAATGATAATTCAACAATTGCTTCAAGGAAAGTTAATCTACTTACGTCATTAACAATTCAAGTTCAGTTTTAGAGTTATAAAATTAAGGTTCACCTTTCAGTTCATCCCTTAAGATCAATAATCATGTAAAACATGTGGCCACATATTCACAAACAGTTGGTGTGCAAAAACTGAATCATAGACATAATTCATAGATTAAGGAGAGAAAATATCAAGACATTGTCAATAACAATTGGGCTAATCCCTCATCCTAGAATAAATAACTACTCAAACATATTCAGAATAAAACCCAAGAGTATCAAAAAGAACATTCAGAAAACTAGAGGTGAAATACAAAATAGGAGAAGGAAAAGAACTCTGAGAGTTTCTGCTGAGAATCCTGATGTCCTCCACTTTTCTCTTGTAAAATCCCTTGATTCTTTGTGTTCCTTTGTGTTTTGTAGTGTTCTCTATGTTGCTCTCCTGCCTCTTTTTTGAGCTCCCTAACCTCCTTCTTATGCTCTCCCCTTGTTTGTAACCACTCCTCCCTCAATAAAAGACAATAAGTTGGGAGTTATGATTTTGCTGCACGCGATCCATGGCCATGGAATGTTCCACGGCCAGGCCATGGATCATTCCAGTTGCCTCAAAAATCCACGGCCATGGAATGTTCCATGGGCTGGCCGTGGATCTTTCAGTTGTTTTCTGAAAAGCTCCTCTGTGTTTCACGGTCATGGCAGGTTCCATGGTCAGGCCGTGGAACTTTCTGCAACATGAAAGAAGTAGTGCAGAACCATCCGTGGGTGTGGTACATTCCATGACCAACCTGTGGAACTTGCAAATCCACCTACTTATGCAACAAAAACAAATAGAAATCATCCGAACTAAAGGTAAAATACAAAATGCATGCTAAATGCTAAAAATCACTAAAAACTATGCTAGAAAATGCAACAATTAAATGCTAACTAATATGAAAATATATGCATATTTCACACACATGAAACTCCCCCAAACTTAAGACCTTGCTTATCCTCAAGCAATAACTATGGCCAAACTAAGATGTGGGATCAAGAGACAATATTAAATAAGGAACCCGAGAAAACACACAACCAAGCAATAGGCAAAGGCAATCCAAGAAATAAAGAGGTAACCAACATCCAGTCCAATTAGAGGCTAGGGTTCTCAAAAATCATGCTCCTCACCAAATTAGGATCACTCCCCTAACCACACTCAAAGTGTTTAAGGGTAAAGACAATGCGCTCAAGATTCCTCAAAGAAGATGCATTTCCATAAGCTTGATAAGAAACCAAATTTACACTAATAAATTGCAAGCATACATGAATCAAAAGGTCTTTCAATGGTTGTAATGGGGCCAAGGGAATAATGTTAGGAAGGGTAAAGAAAGGAAGGTATACACAAAGGGCTAACAATTTTATTTTATTTTTTTTCAATAAACACAAGTAACCCAATAGAACAAAAATGAAGCAAATGCATTTTTTAATATCAAGAACAACACTTCACATTTTCAATCAACCCCTTTTTTTCCTTCTCTTTTTCTCCTTTTTCAAGCCTTCTTCTCATAACTTTTTTTTTAGATTTATTTTCCAACCACCCTTACATTTTTCTTCTTTCCGTTTTTTTTTGTTTAACTAAGGGGAGAGATTTCATAAACATTTCTTCATTTGAGAAGAAGAAGGCTAAAAAACATTGTATTCCCAACACAACTTTCAAACACAATTTGCTCCATTTAATTTTCTTCCTGATTACCAACAATGAATCATCATAGGCATCAAGAAAAATAATTATACAATAGGCTCAAGATGGGCAACTAATGGATGAAAGTGTGGCAATTATTTCAGAAGGCCTAGAAAAATACCTAAGATGCCTTTATCACATTCAAGCATGCAAACAAAAATGTTGCCTCAAAATGGTTTCAAATCAAGTTCTAGAGCACAAAATCAATGAGGAATTATCACTCAACACAAAGAATGAGAGCAAAGAAAATCATGTATTGCTTACATCCCATGAAGGCTCAAATCTCACATTTAGTTGTTCAAAAATCAACGAAAAGCACAAATTCAGAGAACCACAAGCTAATCAAAAGATTACCTAAACTATCAATAAAATCATGCCAGTTGCCTACCACAAAGATCAACAAGTTGGGTTACAAATCAATACCATCTCACAATCCCCAAAAGAAAGGGACATAAAGTTCAACTAAAAAAAGCAAAGAGGGATGATGTGTGTGAAAATGAAATGCAATTTTTTTTAGAAATATAATGCAATATGCAACATGCAACATGAGAATGCAAACATGAAAACAGATGCATGAAAATGAAATAGAAGGAACATTCCATGGCCATGGATCGCGTGCAGCAGAATCATAATTCCCAACTTATTGTCCTTTATTGAGGGAGGAGTGGTTACAAATAAGGGGAGATGATAAAAAGGAGGTTAGGGAGCTCAAAAAAGAGGCAGGAGAGCAACATAGAGAACACTACAAAACACAAAGGAACACAAAGAATCAAGGGATTTTACAAGAGAAAAGTGGAGGATTATCAACCATCAAAAGATTACCTAAACTATCAATAAAATCATGCCAATTGCCTACCACAAAGACCAACAAGTTGGGTTCCAAATCAATACCATCTCACAATCCCCAAAAGAAAGGGGCATAAAGTTCAACTAAAAAAAGCAAAGCGGGATGATGTGTGTGAAAATGCAATGCAAATTTTTTATTTTTTTTAGAAATGCAATGCAATATACAACATGCAACATGAGAATTCAAACATGAAAACAAATGCATGAAAATGCAATACTCCCCCAAGCTTAGAAATTTACATTGTCCCCAATGTAAAAATCGTAAACAAGATAAGGAATAAACATGCATGATAGTTCAAGTGGCATGGCATTTTTAAATGGGACTTAACACAATTAATCCACAATCTCAACATCAACTCGATGACACAATAAAATAAAATCACACAAGGGTTCGATGCAACCAATTTATTCAAAGCAAGAAATAAATAAGGAGAAAAGTTAAAAAATCACACGGATCCCATTGCTTGTAGAAGAAGAACCATGTGATGCTCAACATATAAGAGCTTTCTCCTGGATCCCATGGCTTGAAGCATGGCGAATGTAGGAGCAAAGGCTTGAGAGCTATAGTGGCCCCTTCGAATGTTAAGGTACTTTCGATTCCTCTTGGATCGAAAACTAAGTGATAGATTCCTCTTTTGACCTCTTCACGCATTAGACCTCCATAAAGCACATGAGGTTTTACTTATTGAGAAAATTTTGTAATGTCCACACATGAATGCAAGCCAATATACTTATCCAATTCAAAATTTCTAGGTTCCTTGGCAAGCATGGTGAAGTAAGTGCTTTCCACATGAATCTTCTTTTCCACCACCACTTCATCTTCATATTGGTCCATCCTTGCAACCATGTTTTTCTCCAATTGTGCTTCATATGGTGCTTGTGATAACTATTTGCAAATCTCCCCTACTTGTTCTTTGAAATTTTGCATGATAACTTGCATACAATCATAGGTGGCTCTTGATTTGGCAGCAGAGTTGGATAACTCTTGTGCATATTTCTCCAGAGCAACTTTCAAAGGATTTGGCTCATTCAATTCCCATTCCTCTTCATGCTTCATTATTATACAATAGGCTTGTGAATGAGGGCATCGATTACCCCAAAGCACGTAGTCTCCCAAGCACAAATTGGGCCCAAAGTAATATCTTGTAACTCCTTCCATGCGTTGCATCCACCTTGCACAAACAAAACTCAAAAGAAAAATCAAATATATACAAAAAAAATTTCTAGATTAACCAACATGCAAGTATAACTGATATCAACAATTCACAGTCCCCGGCAACGGCGCCAAAAACTTGTTGTGTAAATCGCAAGTGCACGATTCTGCCAAGTAGTAAAATATCATTCCCCTAGGACCATGTTGTTGAGTACCAATTATGCACAATTATGATTATCTAAAAAAAATCAATTTTTCTAGAGATTAAAGTAACCAAGAAAAGATAATTTAGAAGGAACATAATTTATAAGGCAATTTAAGAGTTGAATAAGGAAAACAATTTATAAAGGCTCTAGGAACCGGGAATTACCACAATAGTATTGACAAGTCTATAACAAAATCTCCCCCTTAATCATCTGAATTAACTATGAAAGCGAATTATCCTATTTAATTATTGTTCCTTTTCAGAATACGATAACGTGCCCAAAATAATCTAATACCTATTTTCATGGCATTCAAATTAAGACGAAACCTTTAAGAACAATGATAATTAAACAATTGCTTCAAGGAAAGTTAATCTACTTACGTGATTAACAATTCAAGTTCAGTTTTAGAGTTCTAAAATTAAGGTTCACCTTTCAGTTCATCCCTTAAGATCAATAATCATGTAAAACATGTGGCCACATATTCACAAACAGTTGGTGTGTAAAAACTGAATCATAGACATAATTCATAGATTAAGGAGAGAAAATATCAAGACACTGTCAATAACAATTGGGCTAATCTCTCATCCTAGAATAAAGAACTACTCAAACAAATTCGGAATAAAACCCATGAGTATCAAAAAGAACATTCAGAAAACTAGAGGTAAAATACAAAATAGGAGAAGGAAAAGAACTCTGAGAGTTTTCGCTAAGAATCCTGATGTCCTCCACTTTTCTCTTGTAAAATCCCTTGATTCTTTGTGTTCCTTTGTGTTTTGTAGTGTTCTCTATGTTGCTCTCCTGCCTCTTTTTTGAGCTCCCTAACCTCCTTTTTATCCTCTCCCCTTGTTTGTAACCACTCCTCTCTCAATAAATGACAATAAGTTGGGAGTTATGATTCTGCTGCACGCGATCCATGACCATGGATTGTTCCATGGCCAGGCCATGGATCGTTCCAGTTGCCTAAAAAATTCACGTAGCAATAGTTTTCCAAGATCCACGGCCATGGAATGTTCCATGGGCTGGCCGTGGATCTTTCAGCTGTTTTCTGAAAAGCTCCTCTATGTTCCACGGTCATGGCAGGTTCCATGGTCAGGCCGTGGAACCTTCAGCAACATGAATGAAGTAGTGTAGAACCATCCGTGGGTGTGGTACATTCCATGACCAAACCGTGGAACTTACAAATCCACCTACTTATTCAACAAAAACAAACATAAATCATCCAAACTTAAGGTAAAATACAAAATGCAGGCTAAATGCTAAAATTCACTAAAAACTATGCTAGAAAATGCAACAATTAAATGCTAACTAATATGAAAATATTTGCATATTTTACACACATCAAACTCCCCCAAGCTTAAGACCTTGCTTGTCCTCAAGTAATAACTATGTCCAAACTAAGATGTGGGATCAAGAGACAATATTAAATAAGGAACCCTAGAAAACACACAACCAAGCAATAGGCAGAGGCAATCCAAGAAATAGAGAGGTAACCAAAATCAAGTCCAATTAGAGGCTAAGGTTCTAAAAAATCATTCTCCTCACCGAATTAGGATCACTCCCCTAACCACACTCAAAGTGTTTAAGGGTAAAGGCAATGCGCTCAAGATTCCTCAAAGAAGATGCACTTCCATAAGCTTGATAAGAAACCAAATTTCCACTAATAAATTGCAAGCATACAAGAATCAAAAGGTCTTTCAATGGTTGTAATGGGGCGAAGGGAATAATGTTAGGAAGGGTAAAGAAAGGAAGGTATACACAAGGGCTAACAATTTTTTTTCCAATAAACACAAGTAACCCAATACAACAAAAATGGAGCAAATGCATTTTTCAATATCAAGAACAACACTTCACATTTCCAATTAACCCTTTTTCTTTCTTTCTCTTTTTCTCCTTTTTCAAGCCTTCTTATCATAACTTTTTTTTTAGATTTATTTTCCAACTCCGCTTACATTTTTCTTCTTTCCATTTTTTTTAACTAAGGGGAGAGATTTCATAAACATTTCTTCATTTGAGAAGAAGAAGGGTAAAAAACATTGTATTCCCAACACAACTTTCAAACACAATTTGCTCCATTTAATTTTCTTCCTGATTACCAACAATGAATCATCATAGGCATCAAGAAAAATAATTATACAATAGGATCAAGATGGGCAACTAATGGATGAAAGTGTGGCAATTATTTCAGAAGGCCTAGAAAAATACCTAAGATGCCTTTATCACATTCAAGCATGCAAACAAAAATTTTGCCTCAAAATGGTTTCAAATCAAGTTCTAGAGCACAAAATCAATATGGAATTATCACTCAACACAAAGAATGGGAGCAAAGAAAATCATGTATTGCTTACATCCCATGAAGGCTCAAATCTCACATTTAGTTGTTCAAAAATCAACGAAAAGCACAAATTCAGAGAACCACAAGCTAATTATCAACCATCAAAAGATTACCTAAACTATCAATAAAATCATGCCAGTAGCCTACCACAAAGATCAACAAGTTGGGTTACAAATCAATACCATCTCACAATCCCCAAAAGAAAGGGACATAAAGTTCAACTAAAAAAAGCAAAGAGGGATGATGTGTGTGAAAATGAAATGCAATTTTTTTTAGAAATATAATGCAATATGCAAGATGCAACATGCAACATGAGAATGCAAACATGAAAACAGATGCATGAAAATGAAATAGAAGGAACATTCCGTGGCCATGGATCGCGTGCAGCAGAATCATAATTCCCAACTTATTGTCTTTTATTGAGGGAGGAGTGGTTACAAATAAGGGGAGATGATAAAAATGAGGTTAGAGAGCTCAAAAAAGAGGCAGGAGAGCAACATAGAGAACACTACAAAACACAAAGGAACACAAAGAATCAAGGGATTTTACAAGAGAAAAGTGGAGGACATCAGGATTCTCGGCGGAAACTCTCAGAGTTCTTTTCCTTCTCCTATTTTTTTTTCACCTCTAGTTTTCTGAATGTTCTTTTTGATACTGATGGGTTTTATTCTGAATATGTTTGAGTAGTTCTTTATTCTAGGATGAGGGATTAGCCCAATTGTTATTGACAATGTCTTGATATTTTCTCTCCTTAATCTATGAATTATGTCTATGATTCAGTTTTGGCACACCAACTGTTTGTGAATATGTGGCCACATGTTTTACATGATTATTGATCTTAAGGGATGAACTGAAAGGTGAACCTTAATTTTCGAACTCTAAAACTGAACTTGAATTGTTAATCATGAAAGTAGATTAACTTTCCTTGAAGAAATTGTTGAATTATCATTGTTCTTAAAAGGTTCATCTTAATTTGAATGCCATGAAAATAGGTATTGGATTATTTTGGGCACGTTGTTGTATTCTGAAAGGGAACGATAATTAAATAGGATAATTCACTTTCATAGATAATTCAGATGATTAAGAGGGAGATTTTGTTATAAACTTGTCAATACTATTGTGGTCAATCTCGATTCCTAGAGCTTTTATAAATTGTTTTACTTATTCAACTCTTAAATTGCCTTATAAATTCTGTTCCTTCTAAATTGTCTTTTCTTGGTTACTTTAATCTCTTGAAAAATTGTTTTTTATAGATAATCATAATTGTGCATATTTGGTACTCAACAACACGGTCCTAGGGGAACAATATTTTACTACTTGGCAGAATCGTGTACTTGCGATTTACACAACATAGTTTCCAAAGTTGTTGTTTTACTTTGTATCTGACTATGTCCCTCTAGTCTAGTTTAACTTTTTGCAAGTTTGTCAATAATTAACTTAGTTGCTATGAAGAACTATGTTTTATTCACTTTATGTACATCTGTCAAGTGGCCTGTCACCAAGAAGGCTTTTTATTTATATAAGAAGATGTTATTTGTATTCAGGGTATTATCTTACAAGTTATTTATATCAACGGTATTTATGATATCCCAAGATGGGAAATATCCATAATGAATATATAAATTTTCCTAAAGAAAATCGACACCTCGTTAATAATAATATTTTTCGTAACGCGTAGTAATTAATGTGATGCTCGGGGAAAGGGCGTCACATTAAGGGTGGTATCAGAGCTGGCCGAGTCTTTCGGGAATCTTTGGGAATAGGCCTGTTGTGTTTATGTTGTGTGATATCTGACTAGGCTTGTTTAAATTACTTCCTAGAAGTATTGATTGTTGGAAAGTGATTAAATAGCTCTTATCTAGTTGCTATTTAACTGATTTTTATCTTATTAATCAGTTATGGATCTAGACGCGGGACGTGGACGTGGCCATAGAGGTGGTTTTGTAGGTGGACGCGTACCTAATGGTGGGGGAACAAATTTTGCAGCGCAAGCTATGGCAGACATTGCTGCTGCCATTGCCCAGCAAACATCTACTATGGCTGCACAACACCAACAAGAATAAGCTCGTGCTGAGCAAGCTGCAGAAGGTCGTTCTCTGATAGCATTTCGACGTCAGAACCCACCACAGTTTTATGGGGATGTTGATCCAGTTAAAGCGGACTTGTGGATTCAAGAAATTGAGAAGATTTTCGAGTTGATTAACAGTCCTGAAGGGGTACGAGTGCCCTATGCTACCTTCTTGCTAATGGGAGATGCTGAATATTGGTGGAGAGGCACCAAGCAAATGCTCAAGGCGAATCAACAAGGAATTACTTGGGAATTTTTTCGCACTGCATTCCTAGACAAATACTTCCCACAAAGTGCTCGAGGGGAGAAGGAACAGGAATTTCTACGTCTTCGCCAAGGAGGAGACATGACTATTGGGGAGTATGCGGCCAAGTTCGAATCACTGGACAAATATTTTTGATTTTTCCAAGACAATTCCGAAGAGAGTCGGAAGTGTGAAAGATTCGAAGGAGGATTGAGGTATCGGATCAAGGGGTCAGTGCTGCCACTAGAGATCAGGAATTTTCTAGCTCTGGTGGAGAAATGTAGGAAAGTTGAACAAATGCTGAAAGGAAGAGACAATAGAGGGAATGTTGGTGATCCCTCACGATTAGAAACCAATTCCAAGGTTAGAACCAGAGGGGTAAGTAAACTCAGAAGAAGCCATACTCTAGACCAGCTGGTAACAACCGAAGTCAACAACAGTACCGTCCCGTGCCCTCGGCTTCTGGAAGTGTTAACCAGAGGAGTCAAGGACCAAGTCAAGGAAGGAGATGCTTCAAGTGTGGAGACCCGAACCACTTAGCTGATGTATGTCCTGTGAGAGGGATGAAATGTTTCAACTATGAGCGAGTAGGGCACCTGGAAAAAGACTGCATGGAACCAAAGCGGGAAACCACTGTCAACAGTACCAGAGTTCTTAAACCGACAGCTAAGGGAAGAGTTTTTACCATGAGTGGTGCTAAAGTCTCTAACTCCAAGGACCTCCTGAAAGGTATCTGTGATATTGCCGGTAATCTTTTAACTGTGCTTTTCGATTCTGGTACGACGCACTCATTTATCTCAGATGATTGTGTGAGACTCTTAGCATTACATGTTACTTGTTTACCGTATGATTTGATTGTCTCAACTCCTACTTATGGGCCTGTCACTGTTAATTCAGTATGTTTGAACTGTCCAATTATCATTCAAGATCGACACTTTCTTGTTGATCTGATTTTCTTGCCTTTAGTGCAATTAGATGTGATTTTGGGTATGGATTGGTTGTCTTCCAATCATGTTCCCTTAGATTGTTCCCGTAGAACATTGGTTTTATGAACCCCGAGATTTATGGATTTCACTCTACCCATCAAGTGAAATCTTTTTCGAAGGAAAAGGAATAGAGGTGCTTGCATTTAACAAGTTTGGAAATTGAAGAAGAAGTTATTCTTAATACAATACCAGTTGTAAGAGACTTTCTAGAGGTGTTTCCTCCCGATGTACCCGGATTGCCCCCAGTGAGAGATATTGAATTCTCCATTGATCTTGTTCCAGGAACCGGTCCAATATCGATTTCTCTGTATCGGATGTCGCCAATAGAACTCGTGGAATTAAAAGCTCAGTTAGAAGACCTATTGTCAAAACAGTTTATAAGACCGAGTGTTTCCCCATGGGGAGCAATTGTTCTTTTAGTACAGAAGAAAGATGGAGGATCAAGACTTTGCATGGATTATAGACAACTCAACAAAGTGAAGATTAAGAATAAGTATACGTTGCCACGTATAAATGATTTGATGGACCAATTGCAAGGAGCTGTCGTTTTCTCAAGATTTGATTTAAGGACGGGCTACCACCAGATCAGAGTGAAGACTGAAGACATTTCAAATACTGCTTTCCGAACATGTTATGGCCATTATGAGTGTCTTGTAATGCAATTTGGAGTGACAAATGCACCTGCTGCCTTCATGGATTGCATGAATCGGGTTTTTCATCCGTTCTTGGATAAGTTTGTTATCGTGTTAATCGACGACATTCTCATCTACTCCAGGAGTCATGAGTAACATGAACGTTATCTGTGACAAGTGCTACAAATCTTACGAGAGAATGAGTTGTATGCAAAACTCTCTAAATGTGAGTTTTGGCTTGAAGAAGTGAGGTTTTTGGGGCATGTGATTTCAAAAGAAGAATTGTTGTTGACCCTGCTAAAATGGAAGCTGTACTCTCTTGGGAAAGACCAAAGACGGTAACAGAGATTCGAAGCTTTGTCGGCTTGGCTGGATACTACCGAAGATTTATTGAAGGATTCTCCAAAATCGTAGCGCCATTGACTCAGCTTACACGAAAGGATCAACCTTTTGTGTGGACCGATAAATGTGAAGGGAGTTTCCGAAGGATAAAAGAACGATTGACCACTGCACCCGTGTTAATCCTTCCTGAACCCAATGAACCCTATGAAGTGTACTGCGACGCTTCATATAAAGGCTTGGGTTGTGTATTGATGCAACACCGAAAGGTTGTGGCTTATGAATCACGTCAGTTAAAGACTCATGAGAAGAACTATCCGACTCATGATCTGGAATTAGCTGTCGTGGTTTTTGCATTGAAGATATGGAGATATCACCTGTATGGAGCCTAGTTCGATGTTTTCAGCGACCACAAAAGCCTGAAGTATTTATTCGATCACAAAGAGCTTAACATGAGACAAATACGGTGGATAGAATTTTTGAAAGATTATAACTTCACATTGCAGTACCATCCCGGAAAAGAAAACGTAGTGGCAGACGCTTTAAGCCGGAAGACTATTCATGTCTCGGCAATGATGGTGAAGGAATTGGAGTTAATCGAGAAGTTTCGCGATCTCAATTTAATGATGGAGGTCAGCCCATAAAATATCAGTGTGGGGATGATTAAAATCTCAAATGGATTGCTAGAAGAAATCCGAGAGCAACAAACTACTGATGTGTATCTCCAAGAAAAGAAAGGACTCATGGAACAAGGAAAAGCACCAGACTTCGATATGGGACTAGACAACATTTTGAGGTGTAATGGACGTGTCTGTGTACCTGAAAACCCGTAGATGAGAAAGATGATTCTTGAGGAATCACACAAGAGTAAATTGAGCATTCACCCAGGAGCAACCAAGATGTACCAGGATTTGAAGCAGAACTTTTGGTGGCCAAGCATGAAGAAACAAGTGCAGAATACGTGGCATCTTGCTTAACTTGTCAGAAGGCCAAAGTAGAACATCAATGACTTGGTGGGATGTTATAGTCTCTGGATGAACCCGAGTGGAAGTGGGAAAGCATATCCATGGATTTTGTGGTAGGATTACCAAGGACTTCGAAAGGTTTTGATTCGATTTGGGTAATTGTGGACAGACTGACGAAATCGGCACATTCTTACCTATCAAGTCAAATTACAAGGTAGAGAAGATAAATGAAGTGTATATTAGCGAAGTGATCAGACTGTAAGACTCAATGACTTAGAGATTTTGATATATGACAAATACAATTTAATGTGTGTGCAAGTGTTTTAGTGTCAAATTGCAAAGACAGGTATCAAGCAGTGATCAACAAGTTCATTAAGCAAATTCAAGGAAAATATTCAAGGAAGAACTTGAAGGAATCAAGGAGTTGCATGTAGAAATCAAAAGAGCAAAGTCAAAGAACAAAGGATCATCAAGACCAAGCTTAAAGGAGAATTTTAGATTTAAGTCTTAGATGATTTGTAAGAGAAAGAAATCTCTTAGTCACAAGATAGCTCAACTAAAATGATTCATGAAGAAAATCAATTTTCATAACCTGCATTAAAAGGAATAAGTTTTTTTTTAATGAAAATGATTTTTGGAAATAATAAAATTATTTGTCAGGTACAGCCATGTAATCAATGGATGTATGTCTGCTACTGTAACTGACAAATGAATTTAAGGTTCTTGATTCAATACATAGATGTATTGAATGGATGTACTGATGGATTAACCAAGATCAAGATTTTGAGAAACTATCAGAACTATCAGTGTGAAATTGGTTACACAGCCATGTACTCAACCCATGTTCAAAAACCAGAATCAAGAAAACAGATTCTGTTATCATACCCAAATCTGTTTTAATTGATCCCAACGACTATAACTTGTTTCCTATATATAGAGGGATCAAAGCAACACTTTCAAAAAAAGAGATATCAGAATTACACGAAATCAATTTGAGAGATCAATTGTGAAAATCATTCATCATCTTTCTTTAGCTTATTGTGAAAAGATTGTTTCATTCTCATAAGTGCTTCAATTTGTATATCTGACTATTGAGAGTTAGGAATCAATTTTTCGTTCTATTTGATTGTAAAGAGAGAGGGAGTCTCTCTGTGTCATTAGGGTGAGGTATCCCTAAGGAATAACATTGAGGCTCTTCACAAGAGTGTGGTATCTCGAGGTTTGGGGGTGCTTTGTGGTGTAAAGGTTTTTCAAGCTACCTGGCTAAAGCTTGTTGTGTTAGTGTGTGAAAACCCACAGGTGGAGTGGAGATTGGATGTAGGTCACAGTGGTGGTGACTGAACCAGGATAAATCTGGTTGTGTGGTATCTCTAAACTCAAACTCTTAAATTTATGTCTTGCGCATATTACTGTGATCTTGATGTTCTAAATTTTCAATTGATATCGGGTCTTGATCTGTATAATATGAATTAAAACCAGAGTATTACTGCAATCAATCTTGAGTTATTAATTGTTCAAAACTGAGTTGATCAAAACTGTTCTTGATCATTGAAACTGAAACTGAAACTGATATATTATAACTTCAGTTCATGACTAACTAAGGCCTGTATCTAATACATGTACGACCCAGAATTGAACTTCTTTCTGTTTGATTCAATCACACAAGTGACAAAAGCGCTCATCCACTAAAGTGACAGAAGCGCTCGTCCACTAAAGTGACAGAAGCGCTCGTCCACTAAAGTGACAGAAGCGCTCGTCCACTAAAGTGACAAGCATTGATTTATCTTTCTAAACTGATTCACCTCATCACATTCTATTCAAGATTTCATAAAAAGCCCCTCACTATTTTTGTAAAAGATCCTGAGACAACTCTGATTTGAAAAGTAAAGTTTTTGAAAAGGAAGAATTTTTGAAAACTCAATTCATCCCCCTCTTGAGTCTTTAAAGCCAAAACAACAATTGGCATCAGATATAAACTCTTAAGTTTGGCTTAACAGCTATAAGAGTATGTTTCCAATGACTGTTTGATTGAAAGGGCTTCCCTTGCACGACCTCCTGCCTTCAATGGATCTGAGTATATCTATTGGAAGGAAAGAATGGTAATCTTTCTTGAGGCAGCAGGTGTTGACATATGGGATACAGTAGAAAATGGACCATTTGTCCCATCTACTATAAATGCTAATGGTGCTCCAAGAAATAAGCCTAAAACTGAATGGAAGGAGGATGATAAGAAAAGATTTCAATATAATGCACGTGCTAAGAATATTATAACATCTGCATTAAGCCGTGATGAGTTTTTCAGGGTTTTAAATTGAAAATCAGCAAAGGAGATATGGGATGCAGTGCAAGTAACACATGAAGGAACCACATATGGCAAACGAGCAAGAATGAACACCCTCACACATGAGTATGAGTTGTTCAGAATGAAGAAAGGAGAACCCATGACTGAAATGCAAAAGAGATTCACTCACATTGTCAACCAACTTGCTGGTCTTGGAAAAGCTATATCAAATGAGGATCAAATTAACAAATTAATGAGATACTTGAGCAGGGAATGGCAGCCTAAAGTCGCTGCAATCTCAGAATCTAGAGACCTCTCATCAATGACCATTGCCACATTGTTTGGAAAACTGCAAGAGCATGAATTGGAGTTGAACAGACTGAATGAGAATGAAGAAACTGACAAAAAGAAAAAGGGATTGGCACTGAAATCACAAGTTAGAGAAGTAGAAGACAGTGATGATAATGATTCAGCACAAGAGGCAGAATCTGAAGAAGAGATGGGAATGCTAGTTAAAAAATTCAAGAAGTTCCTAAAGAAGAAAGGCAACTTCAAAAGAAAGCCATCCACTTTTCAAAGGAGAAATTTTAGCAAAGGTGAAAACTCTTCCAACAACATCACATGCTATGAATGTGGAAAGATTAGCCACATGAAGCTTGACCGTCCAAAACTGCAAAAGAAGGACAAAACAGAAAAGTTTGACTCAAAGGACAAGAAGTGGAGAAAGCCAAGAAAGGCCTACATTGCTTGGGATGATTGATGTGCTTGATTCCGGAAAGTATACCGGATTCGTTGCCAAGTAATAAAAAGATCGATCCCACAGAGACCGTGATCTCAAATCACTACTAATTATCAAATCAATTAAACTGGACTATATAAAAAAGGATTTTGAAAAGGTTTTGATTTTTGAAATAAGAATCAAGTAACAATCAAATTTAAAATTACAATTATAAATCAATTTGGGGTTTTTCAAATCTAAATGGATTCCTAGGAATTAGGTTACCAACAAGATGGTTCATGTTACTAAATTGACTACCCCTTGTTAATCATCGAAATTGCTTTGAAGGCGAATTTATCCTAAATTAGTTAATGCTCCCTCTCAGGTTACAAAAACCGTGCCCAATTAAACTAAACCCTACTCTCGTGGTAGTTGAATTTAGATCGGACCCTTTAAGTTTTGTGACAATTCGTGAATCCTCGAAGGACCGCTTCTAACTCTCGTGATTTAAGTCCTAAGTCTGATTCTATAGATCCGATACCTAAGTTCATCGCTAGGTTCCTCCTTAGAGTATCTACGACACGCAAATAAATGGCCATCGAATTTATGAGTAATTAAAACAATAGAAATCAGATCTAAAGCAAAATCGAAATTAACAAAGGTAAAACATCAATTCATAACATAAATTGGATCTTGGGCATAGCCCCAATCCCTAGAAATAAAGCTACGACTCAAGCATTGCCATGGTGATGACAAGCTTGATTAACAACAACATGAAATAAAACCTAAGAGGAGGAGAAGAAGAAGAAGAAGAAGAAGAAGAAGAAGAAGAAGAAGAAGAAGAAGAAGAAGAAGAAGAAGAAGAAGAAGAAGAAGAAGAAGAAGAAGAAGAAGAAGAGAATCCTAATTTTGCCTAAGTGTAGCAGCCCAAAAGTCCTCCTAAGTCTCTGCCTAATTGCACTATTTATTGATTAGGGGAAATTTGAATCCCAATAAAACACAAATTCAGACCAAATCAGTTTATACAGATCCAAATATTGAGTGTCACGGCCGTGATGGCCATCACGGCCAGGCCGTGACGGGTTCTGCCTTGGAGATTGATTCACGGGTTGGTCTGTCACGGCCGTGATCACCATCACGGCTAGGTCGTGATCACCATCACGGCTAGGTCGTGATCAATTTTTCCTGTGAGGGTCTGGTTCAGCTGACATGTCACGTCCGTGGTGGACATCACGGGCTGGCCGTGACCAGTTCTGACTTTTCCATTCTTTCTTTTAAGCTCTACTCGATCACGGTCGTGATCGTTGTCACGTCTAGGCCGTGATGGGCTCTGTTTGGCTCATTTTCTTCACTTTTCATGCCCCATCTTCATGCAAGCTCCATCATGGCTAATCTTGAGCATTTTAATCCTTAATTCCTGCACAACAACACCACAAAACCGCCTTACCCGTTCCAAGGTAAAAACTAACCAAAATCAAATTAAAAATGCCTAAACTATATGAAAATGCATGCAATATGATAAAAAAATATGAGGTGAAATCACACTCATCAAACCACCCCAAGCTTAAGATTTTGCTTGTCCTCAAGCAATAACTAAGGCCAGTCAAGATAAACAATCAAAGCATGGACAGTGAACCAAGAACCCGAGTAACTAATCCAAGTGACAGGCATATTCAAATAAGTACCCAAGAGACAATCAATTTCAAGTCCAATTAGAAACTTAGGTTCTCTAGATTCATATCTCTCACTGATTCAGGCACTCTTCTCACCTCACTCAAGTGTTTAAGGGTATATGACAATTCGCTCAATTTCCTCAAGGAAGGTATCCTACCATAATCTTGACTATTAACCAAATCTCTACTTTATTAATGAAAACACATAAGAATCAAGAGGTCTTTTATTTTGGTTGTAATGGGGTCATGGGATTAATCGTTAGGTGGGGAAATCAAGAAAAAGAAATTTCAAGAAGGCTATAAACAGAATATCAAAAATGCAAAGCATGACAACCTTCTAAAATACCTTTTTGGGCTTTTTAGTTCACTTTCCCACCTTTCTTTCTTTCTTTCTTTCTTTCTTTCTTTCTTTCTTTTTATTTTATTTCTCACTTTGTTTTTGTCATCCCCTTCTCCATTTTTTATTTATTTATTTTATTTTATTTATGTGGAGAAGGGGAGATTTTCAACTTAAGAGAAATAAATTTTTTTTTCTAACTTTCTCATCCACAATTTATTTTTCAAACTACCTTTTCACCTTTTTGCAATACTTTAAAAGGTGCCATACCCAGCATCATTCATCAAAATATTTCAAGGTACCAAGGAAAGTATTTTATCTTAGGCTCAAAATTGGGCAACTAAGGGGTATCATTTAATCAATCAAAGCTCAGAAGGCCGGAAAAATACCTAGTGCCCCAATCATTTTCAAATATGTTTTAAAAAAATTTTAAGTTTCAAAACGGTTTCAAGTCAAGTTCTAGAGAATACAATCCAAGAGGAATAAAACACTCAATCACAAAGAATGTGGTAGATTTAGTGAGTACCCCTTTTAGGCTAAAAAATCTCACATTTAGTGGTTTAAAATCAATAAGAAACACAAATCTAAGGAACCACATGCTAATTATCAACTATCAAAAGATCATCTCAAGCATTTTTATTTTTGGCCTTATCTCAAGAATAAAAAAAATTGGGTTCAAAAATTCACTATCTCAATTTATTTGGTACCAAGTTCTCACAATTGGATACATAATCTAAGCAAAGGGGCAATCTAATCATGTGATCATGCAAAACTATGCCTATATGAATGCAACATGAAAAATGCAACAATGCAAAAAATGGCAAAAATATCCCTACCCCAAGCTTAAAAACTTACATTGTCCCCAATGTAAATAATCAAGTCGGAGAGAGGAGAAAAATGTAACAACTCACCGAGGTGGTAGCGGGTGCTGGCTCACATGCCTAGTCAAAGAGATGCTGTAAAATGTGTCACGGCCGTGATGCTTATCATGGCTAGGCCGTGATCAATTCTGGTCTATAGGAGCTGGCCTATCATGGCCGTGACTTCCATCATGGCTGGGCCGTGATCCTTTCTGACCTTCTTTGGTTAGCTAATCACGGGCGTGATAACCGTCACGGCCTGGGCGTGATGACTTCTGACTTTATCTGTCCTTGCCTTTTTGCTCTTCCTTCCTTCTTAACTTGAAAACACTTGGCAAATCTATTAATTTATGATCTTTTTTTCCTATAAATCTTCTCAATTATTCAAAAACAAAATTCAAAACGACTTAAAAAAAAGGGAAAGAAAACTTGGGTTGCCTTCCAAGAAGAGCTTATTTACGGTCTTAAGCTTGACCATACTTCTTTCAATCAGCCGGGGTCGACTGGGCCTAGAAGTGCAAGGACACTTCTCTTTCATGGAAGTCTTTCAAAGAGCTGATTTTGTTCATAAGGCCAATTGCGCTTTCGCTTTGCTCTTTTCACTCTGAGTTTCATGGCCTTACTCCCTCCCGGCGGAAGTTCTAACTCCAGATGATGAGCAATTCCAACTTCATCACCATTAGGTGCATCATCTGTCTTGCAAAGCTTCGGAGTTTCTCCCATGTTAAGCTCTTTCTTTACCTCTGCAGACATTATATCGATCCTGCACACATGACTCTCAAAAGGAGGGTTGTTATATGAGTTAGTCAAATCAAAATCTACCCTACCTTCCTCTATATTTAAAGAGAGCTTGCCATTTTTTACGTCTATTATCGCTCCAGCTGTGGCCAAGAACGGCCTTCCTAGAATGATAGGGAATTCAGAATTCCCGTTCATATCCAACACCATGAAATCGATAGGGATGAAAAATTTCCCTACCTTTACGGGGACATTCTCTAGTATGCCTAGAGGAGTTTTAGTTGAGTCATCCGCAAATTGTAAAGAGAATTTGGATGGACTCAGTTCCTTGGTTCCTAACCTCTCGAAGATAGTAAGCGGCATCAAACTCGCACTAGCCCCTAAGTCACATAAGGCTTGGTCTATTTTCACTTCTCTAATTGAGCAAGCAATAGAGAAGCTACCTGGATCTTTTAGTTTATGAGGCATATTAGTTTTTATCATGGCATTGTGCTCCTCAATTAAGCTCTTAGTTTCTATTTCTACTTGCTTTTTCTTGACCAACCTTTTGTGGGAAAGGTATTGGGGATTGGTAAGGTGGTGGAGGGACATACTTTGGCTCTATCTCTTCATCTTCGCTCATGTCCTCCTCACATTCCACATCCTTTTCAACCACCCCAAGCTTATCATCGCTCAATTATATGGCATTACAATGCTCATTGGGATTAACTTCGGGTTGTCCTGGGAACGTACCCTTAGGTCTAGAATATGTACTAGCTTGTTGGGCAATCTGAGTTTCTAACATCTTATTATGGATGGCTAAGTTATCTACCTTAGATGCTAACTCTTTTATTTCCTCATTGACTGCCCTACCTTGTTGCCTAAAATCTTCATTTTGTTTTGTTTGAGTTTCAACAAAGTTTTCCAAGAGGGACTCAAGTTTAGACTTTTGTACCTGAGGATACCCCGATGCGGGTTTCCTATTACCTTGACCTTCCTGGAATTCGTGGTTCAGGGTGTTGTTGTAGTTCCCGTATGAAAGGTAACTGCTATTCTTCCTTCCTTGATTGTAAGAATTTGGGGGAGCGTAGTTTGGTAACTTCGGGTTTGTATCATAGAAGTTGTGACAAGAGTTCACTTGTTCCCCCGAAGCACCAGATCCATGAGCAATACCACGTGGGCACTCCATTATGTCATGTCCCTGCATTCCACAAATCTCACAAACAATATTAGTAGCACCTATTGAACTCACATTAGCCTTTTCAAGCTGATCAAAGCGTTTATTCAGTGAGTCAATTTTAGACATAATAAGATCAGTGCTATTCATTTCAAACTTACACCCCGAAATCTTTTTCGGGTTATTACCTCTTTCCGAGCCCCATTGGTGGTAGTTGGTGGCTACGTTTTCAATGATATTGAATGCTTCAGTCAGAGGTCTATTTATAAAGGCTCCGCCAGCTGCGGAGTCAAGTGACACCTTTGCAGAGTAATCCAGTCCGTTGTAGAAGGTGTGCACTAATAACCACCTCTCGAGTCCATGATGTGGGCAAGACTCTAGCAATCCCTTGTAGCGATCCCAAGCTTCGGATAAGCATTCTCCGTCTTTTTGGAAGAAGACGGTGATCTGAGTTCGTAGGTAATCAGTCTTGGATGGAGGGAAGAATTTCTCCAAGAATGCCTGCTCCAGTTGGTCCCAAGTTGACAAAGTATTAGCGGGCACTTGCTTCAACCAAGCTTTTGCCTTTCCAGTAAGAGAGGAGGGGAATAACCTCAAGAGAATAGCATCAATCGGGGCACCATGAATCCTAATTGCATCGGTGAACTCCAAGAATGTCTCCACATGATCAGTCGGGTCCTCCGAGGGCAATCCTCCAAATTGGTGTTGACTAATCATGCTAATTAGCATAGGCGGTATAGTGTAGTTCTCCGCCTCGATTTCTGGCCTAGCAATCCCAGTTCGCAAACCCCTAGCATTTGGGGCTGCATAGTCCTTCAGTGGTTTTGTATCCGGTAGATTCGCCATGAGTGTAATGGGAATCAACCTCTCTCTCTCTCTCTTTGTAGTCTCCTACGTCAATGAAAGGTCCTCTCGATTTCGGGGTCGACCTCAATAAGGTTTCCAAGACTTAGGGATCTTTGCATAAAAGAGAAAAACACGTAGGGATAGATACTCTAGGACGAAAAGGAGATAGATGAAAAAAGATTTTTTTTCTTTTTTTTAAACAAAAAAACAATTAAAAAGAAAAAGTCCAGAAAAATCAATTTAAAAATTAAATTGAGATTCAAGAAAGCACGGTCCCCGGCAACGGCGCCAAAAACTTGATGGTGCGTGGTTCCGGCAAGTGTACCGGATTCGTCGCCAAGTAATAAAAAGATTGATCCCACAGAGACCGTGATCTCAAATCACAAATAATTATCAAATCAATTAAATTGGACTATATAAAAAAGG
Organism: Sophora flavescens; assembly: GCA_030762895.1. Classification (NCBI taxonomy): domain Eukaryota; kingdom Viridiplantae; phylum Streptophyta; class Magnoliopsida; order Fabales; family Fabaceae; genus Sophora; species Sophora flavescens. The sequence goes on along the minus strand of CM061070.1, from coordinate 134,883,588 downwards.
ATTTTGAAAATGTTTTGATTTTTGAAATAAGAATCAAGTAACAATCAAATTTAAAATTACAATTAAATAAAATAGGAAAGTAAATCAATTTGGGGTTTTTCAAATCTAAATGGATTCCTAGGAATTGGGTTACCAACAAGTTGGTTCATGTTACTAAATTGACTACCCCTTGTTAATCATCGAAATTGCTTTGAAGGCGAATTTATCCTAAATTAGTTAATGCTCCCTCTCGGGTTACAAAAACCGTGCCCGATTAAACCAACCCCTATTCTCGTGGTAGTTGAATTTAGATCGGACCCTTTAAGTTTTGTGACCATTCGTGAATCCTCGAAGGATCGCTTCTAACTCTCGTGATTTAAGTCCTAAGTCTTATTCTATAGATCCGATACCTAAGTTCACCGCTAGGTTCCTCCTTAGAGTATCTACGACACGCAAATAAGTGGCCACCGAATTTACGAGTAATTAAAACAATAGAAATCAGATCTAAAGCAAAATCGAAATTAACAAAGGTAAAACATCAATTCATAACATAAATCGGATCTTGGGCATAGCCCCAATCCCTAGAAATAAAGCTACGACTCAAGCATTGTCATGGTGATGACAAGCTTGATTAACAACAACATGAAATAAAACCTAAGAGAAGAGAAGAAGAAGAAGAATAGAATCCTAATTTTGCCTAAGTGTAGCAGCCCAAATGTCTTCCTAAGTCTATGCCTAATTGCCCTATTTATAGATTAGGGGAAATTTGAATCCCAATCAAACACAAATTCAGATCAAATCAGTTTCTACAGATCCAAATATTGTGCGTCACGTCTGTGATGGCCATCACAGCCAGGCTGTGACGGGTTCTGCCTTGGAGATTGCTTCACGGGTTGGTCTGTCACGGCCGTGACCACCATCACGGCTAGGCCGTGATCAGTTCTGCCTGTGAGGGCCTGGTTCAGCTGACATGTCACGGCCGTGATGGACATCACGGGCTGGCCGTGACCAGTTCTGACTTTTCCATTCTTTATTTTAAGCTCAACTCAATCACGGCCATGATGGTTGTCACGGCTAGGCCGTGATGGGCTCTGTTTTACTCATTTTCTTCACTTTTCAAGCCCCATCTTCGTGCAAGCTCCATCATGGCTAATCTTGAGCATTTTAATCCTTAATTCCTACACAACAACACCACAAAACCGCCTTACCCGTTCCAAGGTAAAAACTAACCAAAAATAAAATTAAAAATGCCTAAACTATATGAAAATGCATGCAATATGATATCCAAATATGAGGTGAAATCACAATCATCAATGATAATGATTTAGTTCCACTCAAGAATCTGAATCTGAGGAGGCAAACTTGTGCATGATGGCCAGCAATAACAGTGATTCAGAGAGTGAGGTAAATTCTTATTCACAACCTACTTTTGATGAATTGCAAGATGCATTTGATGAGTTACATGCTGAATTTCTTAAGATTGCTAAAAAAATTGTCTCATCTAGAAAAATAATTGCTAAACAACGTGATGATTATGCATGCTTGAAAATGAAAGAAAGAGAACTAGAAGCTAGGAATAAGGTCTTGATTGCAACTAGCTCTAATTGTTCTAAGTGTTGTACATTGACTAAAGAAGTTAAAAAACTAAAAAATGACTTAGCCAAGTTCGCAAATGGTAGAGATAACTTGAATGCTTTATTAGGACAACAAAAATGTGTTTATGATAAGGATGGAATAGGCTATGAACCTAAGATACATGAGAAATCTTTCAAGAAATTTTTTGCTGCACCTAAGACATCAAACACACCATTTGTTAAATGCAACTTTTGTTCTAGAAAAGGTCACACAACTTCTACATGTCAATACCGAAAATCAGCATACAATAAATCTAAGTATATATGGGTTCCTAAAGGAACTATTGCTGCAACTAACTCAAAAGGACCCAAACAGATTTGGGTACCTAAAACACAAGCATGATTCTGTTTTGTAGGTATGTTGGAAAGTCAAGAATGTGAAATGGTATCTTGATAGTGGCTGTTCCAAGCACATGACTGGAGACAAAACCAAGTTCATTTCCTTTACCCCTAAGTCAAGTGGTAGTGTTACCTATGGAGACAACAATAAAGGGAGAATACTTGGCATTGGCAACATTGGAAGTGACTCAACAACAATCATTGAGGATGTACTATATGTTAAGGGACTGAAACACAACCTATGAAGTATCGGTCAACTATGTGACAAAGGCTTCAAGGTAAAATTCAATTCCAATAGTTGCTTAATAGAAAATCAGCATGATGAAAATTTGAAATTAATTGGACATAGGACAGATAACATCTATATGCTTGATTTAGATAATATCTCTTCAAATACTGCATGTTGTCTTATTTCAAAAGAAGAAGAGAATTGGCTTTGGCATAGAAGAATTGCACACATTCACATGAACCACTTGAATAAACTGATTTGTAAAGATCTTGTAGTTGGTTTGCCTAAACTGAAATTTGTGAAAGATGGACTATGTGATGCATGTCAAAAAGGAAAGCAAGTTAAGGTCTCTTTTAAACCAAAGAAATTGTTTCAACAACTAGACCCTTGCAACTTTTACACATGGATTTATTTGGTCCATCTAGAACCAAAAGCTTTGGTGGTAACTTGTATGCATTGGTAATAGTAGATGATTACTCTAGATATACATGGACATATTTTCTATCTCATAAGAGTGATTCATTTCCTGCATTTAAGAAAATGGCAAAAGTTGTGCAAAATGAAAAGGACATGAAAATTGTTTCTATAAGAAGTGATCATGGGGGAGAATTTCAAAATGAAGTGTTTGAAAACTTTTGTGATGAGCATGGCATTCAACATAATTTTTTTGCTCCTAGAACTCCACAACAAAATGGAGTAGTGGAAAGGAAGAATAAATCATTAGAGGAGATAGCAAGAACTATGTTGAACGACTCTAGCTTGCCAAAACATTTTTGGGCAGATGCTGTAAATATAGCCTGCTATGTGCTAAATAGAGTCTTGATAAGACCAATCTTAAATAAAACCCCTTATAAGCTTTACAAAGGAAGAAAACCAAATATAGCACATTTTCATGTTTTTTGTTGCAAATGCTTTGTTCTTAACAATGGAAAGAATAATCTTGGAATATTTTATGCAAAGGTTGATGAAGGAATTTTCCTAGGTTACTCTCTATCTAGTAAAGCATTCAGAGTATATAATAAGAGAACACAAACTATTAAGGAATCTGTGCATGTGACATTTGATGAATCTAACCCCAAAAGGTTGGGAAAGGATCCTATTATTGATGATCTTGCAGATTCAGTTGAGAAAAATCTCCTATAAGAGAAACAGGACAATGAATAAGATGAAAGCTTAAAGAATGAATTGCTACAGCAGGAGCAAATAGAACAACAACCTGACCTACCAAAGGAATGGAGGACTGTCAGAAATTATCCAATTGATAACATCATCGGTGAAATAACAAAGGGGGCAACTACTAGACAATCTCTTAGAAATGCTTGTAATCATATGGCATTTGTGTCTCAAGTAGAACCTAAGAACATAGATGATGCTATAATTGATGAAGCCTTAAATGATTTGTTTTGCTTGCTATGCAACAATGAACTTTAAACATGATCTCTATCATAAGAACTTTTATTCAAAGTAGAGAAATTGAGATTGAATATGTTGATACAACTAAACAACTTGCTGATATTTTTACCAAGCCCTTGAATAAGGAAAGCTTCTTTTTCATTAGAAGAGAATTGGGCATAATTGATCAATACTATATCTAATCTCTAATGAAACTATTTATATGAATGTATCTTTGTGTAAATATGCTCTGATTCTTGTATAATTTGATTTGGAATATCTATGAATGATTAGAAGAGTGTTTCAAAAGAAATAGATTTGATCAGGAACACCTATGTACCTAACCCATGTACATGTGTAAAAACTGGAAATTTGTTTTAAACATGGATGTGATCAATAGCTCTATAGAGGTTCAGGAATGGATCCCCTGTGTTTTTTAGTCTGATAAACTCAGAATACACAAGATTCTTATTCTGTTCGTCCACACAAATCTTTGGACTTGCTAAGTCCTTAATGAGAGGCTCCATCCAATGACGTGGCATATGGAGCTCGTCTACTAGGTTACTTTGTGCTTTAGTACTTTCGTCTGCTGACGTGGCAAGATGGGCGCGCTTATTTCCAAGATGGACGTGAATGCTATAAGAACTGATGTAAAATCTTAATTCAAAACTTCAAATCTTCTGAAACCCACTCTTTCTTCACCTAATTCCACAACCCTAACAGAGCTAACCTTAATCCTTCTTGTACCCAAACCAACCCTAATATGGCAAGAACCAAAAATACTGGATCTTCACCCTCAAAAGCTGCTGAGAAGAAGAGGAAGGAAGTGGAAACTTCTAAGTCATCTGAGAAGAAGAAAGGAGTTGAGACCTCAAAGGCTCCTGAGAAAAAGAGGAACAAAGGAAAGGAAGTGGAATCTTCCAAAGAAAAGGAAGTCACTGAAAGTGCTGCTCCAACTTCATACATGGACAAAGATGTTGATGTTGCAAACATTGCAACAACTACTGTGAAGGAAGCTAAGCACACCCCTGCTGAACCATCACCTAAAGGCCAAAACAAAAGAAAATCAAAAAGGAAGAACTAGTTCTGGGAATTAATAGGAATTAGAACTTAGTTTTTTGAAAGGTAAAATGCCTTAGTTTGTAATTTTGGCTGATGGTTTCTGTTCTTTTTGATTTGTCCCTGCACCTATCCCTCTATCATGAACAATTTTATATGCTATGTTTGAATGTTTAAATGCTTGCCTTCTCTATTGCTTTGAATAATGTTTCTTTTCTTTACCTTTTTTATAAAGCCAAAAGGGGGAGGAAAAAGTATGATATAGAGAAAGGGGATAATAACAAATTATACATGCATATGTTGAGGGGGAGCTTATAAGCTTACATGATTAAGGGGGAGTAAATCAAATTCTGCTCTGATAATATTTTTTTGCTCTGATACACTTTTGCTCTGATATCAAGATATAAATCTGTCAAAAACACTTAGCTTCTGCTACACTTATACTCTGATCTTATAATTTGTTAGAAGATTTGTCATAATCAAAAAGGGGGAGTTTGTAAGACTCAAGGACTAAGAGATTTTGATATATGACAAATACAATTTAATGTGTGTGCAAGTGTTTTAGTGTCAAATTGCAAAGACAGGTATCAAGTAGTGATCAACAAGTTCATTAAGCAAATTCAAGGAAAATATTCAAGGAAGATCTTGAAGGAATCAAGGAGTTGCATGTAGAAATCAAAAGAGTAAAGTCAAAGAACAAAGGATCATCAAGACCAAGCTTAAAGGAGAATTTTAGATTTAAGTCTTAGATGATTTGTAAGAGAAAGAAATCTCTTAGTCACAAGATAGCTCAACTAAAAAGATGCATGAAGAAAATCAATTTTCATAACCTGCATTAAAAGGAAGAAGTTTTTTTAATGAAAATGATTTTTGGAAATAAGAAAATTATTTGTCAGGTACAACCATGTAATCAATGGAGGTATGTCTGCTATTGTAACTGACAAATGAATTTAAGGTTCTTGATTCAATACATAGATGTGTTGAATGGATGTGTTGATGGATTAACCAAGTTCAAGATTTTGAGAAACTATCAGAACTATATCAGTATGAAATTGGTTAATACAGCCATGTACCCAACCCCTGTTCAAGAACCAGAATCAAGAAAACAAATTCTGTTATCAGACCCAAATCTGTTTTAATTGACCCCAACGACTATAACTTGTTTCCTATATATAGAGGGATCAAAGGAGCACTTTCAAAAAAAGAGATATCAGAATTACACGAAATCAATTTGATAGATCAATTATGAAAATCATTCATCATCTTTCTTGAGCTTATTGTGAAAAGAGTGTTTCATTCTCATAAGTGCTTCAATTTGTATATCTGACTATTGAGAGTTAGGAATCAATTTTTCGTTCTATTTGATTGTAAAGAGAGAGGGAGTCTCTCTGTGTGATTAGGGTGAGGTATCCCTAAGGAAGAACATTGAGGCTCTTGACAAGAGTGTGGTATCTCGAGGTGAAAGAGTGCTCTGTGGTGTAAAGGTTTTTCAAGCTACCTGGCTAAAGCTTGTTGTGTTAGTGTGTGAAAACCCACAGGTGGAGTAGGGACTGGAAGTACGTCACATTGGTGGTGACTGAACCAGGATAAATCTGGTTGTGTGGTATCTCTAAACTCAAACTCTTAAATTTCTGTCTTGCTCATATAACAGTGATCTTGATGTTCTAAGTTTTCAATTGATATCAGTTCTTGATCTATTTAATATGAATTAAAACCAGAGTATTACTGCAATCAATTTTGAGTTATTAATTGTTCAAAACTGAGTTGATTAAGACTGCTCTTGATCACTGAAGCTGAAATTGAAACTGATATATTGTAACTTCAGTTCTTGACTGACTAAGGCCTGTATCTAATACCTGTACGACCATGAACTGAACCTCTTTCTGTTTGATTCAATCACACAAGTGACAGAAGCGCTCGTCCACTAAAGTGACAGAAGCGCTCGTCCACTAAAGTGACAGAAGCACTGATTTATCTTTCTGAACCGATTCACCTCATCACCTTCTATTCAAGAGTTCATAAAAAGCCCTTCACTGTTTTTGTAAAAGATCCTGAGACAACTTTGATTTGAAAAGGAAGAATTTTTGAAAATTCAATTCACCCCCCTCTTGAGTCTTTGAAGCCAAAACAACACAAACTCCACGGGCTACCCTCTAGTATCGTTTCGGATCGAGACCCAAAGTTTACTTCACGTTTTTGGGCAAGTTTGCAGAAATCGCTGGGAACTAAGTTGAGACTCAGTTCAGCCTATCACCCCCAAACTGACGGACAAACGAAAAGGATAATCCAGTCATTGGAGGACTTGTTGAGGGCGTGTGTTCAAGACAATCTTGGAAGTTGGGACAACCTTTTGCCACTCATAGAGTTCACATATAACAACAGCTTTCACTCAAGTATCGGAATGGCACCTTATGAGGCTTTATATGGAAGAAAGTGCCAAACACCGTTGCCAAATTAGTTTATGAAAGAGATGACACAATAAAAAAACTTAGAAGATTATGGAAAAATAAATATGACATAGAGAGAACCCAAGAGAATTGAGATGTTGTAAGTACCGCTAAAATGGTGTTGCAGAAGTTGCAGTGAAGATATCAAACACGTTCAGTTGCTATCATGTCCGTTGCCATTTTATCTTTCTCTGCCTCTATATTTTCTCCAAAATGCATATAATAAATTGTGAAATTGTAAAATGGCGATAACTTGTGTTTTCTTATATTTCAGTCACTGATATTATAACAAGCAAATTACTATTTTTAATTCTTTTCTAGATGATATTTCATTTGGGGGGTTAATTATATCCTTATTTCCCATATTCCACGTTTTGTTGTTTAGCAGCTCTATTAAGTGTGTTTTAAGTTTTTTCACATATATTTGATGATTCAAACATCAGAAATGGAATTGGAGGTCGACTGATTAAGGTTTTTTTTTAGTTAGTACCTTTAAAAGCCAAGTTGGATATTTGTTTTGACAATGACAAGATTTGGGAGCTGATTGAGGCCAAAACTCCAAGGCCAATTCAACGCCATGTAGGAGAATACTTTTGATAGTTATAATCCTTTTTGTCTGAACTGTGTGCGATTCTGTTGTGGTGCAATGAAATGTGGCTTAGATTGTGATTGTTTTGTTGGTGAGTGACTTTTGATAGTTGTAAAACTTTTGATAACACATGAGATTTGGCATACTTTACCCTGCAATGATGAACAAATAGCACATTACCCCTATTTTAGGCCTTCTCTTCCACCTCTAAAGATCTTTCTTTTTGTGGATGCCAAATGAAATTTCAGTTTTTTAAGGCATCTCTTTGGGTTTTTCTTTATGCGTAATAATCTTCTTTCCATTGTTTAAAATTTATGTACTTTTTACATTATTGTCATCCATTGTACTCGTGGGTAATTTTTTCAACTATCTTCCCTTTCTTTTAAATATCTATTGTTTCTTAATTGCTACATCAGTAGTTCAATCAATGTGCAATCCATCCGAATCTTATTCAATAATTGTTTTCAAAACATTAAACCTTTCAAATATGTCTTATACAATAAATGAATTCTCAATTAAATCATTGAACGTCATAAGTACGGAGAGTATAAATATGATCCTATGTCTTAATTAAAGAAAATAAATTATTTTAATATTTAATTTATCAGAACCGTAAGTACGGGTCTCTTTACTAGAAATCACAATGAAAGCACCAATAAATGGATTCTTATTATCATTATTATAAGGTGAATTCTCTGGTACCATCATAAGTTTAGTGTAACTTTTACGCTCCTTATGTGGCCCAATCATAACAAGACAACTCATTTAATAAACCCACATCAGCAACACTCACACATCTCTTGCCCTTTCCGCCCCCAAGGTCATTTTTGTAAAATTAAAACCAGATTAATTAAAAAAATAAAAAATAAAAAACACAGTAAAAAAGATTTCTAATAGAAAATCAGATCAAATCCCTAAGTTCTTCTTCTACTCTTCGTTCATCACCACACCTTTGACCATTGTGCATCAATTTCGTCTCCTCCTCTTTGATACACCATCCAAGAAACCGGAGAAGGATGAAGTGCATAGGAACGCCCAGCTCCAAGAAACAGTTCGAAAAATCTTCCAGCCTCTCCTTTTTGCGGTTGCTGAATGTTCTTAACCTGCGTTTGATGCCCTTGCGTTTTTTGCATTTGTTCGAAAAATTAAGTAGAAATTACTCCTTTTTAATCTTCAAACATCCTTAATCAGAAGCCATTAGAGAATGTTTAAAAAAAAGACCAAAATTGGTCGCGGGTTTGGGGGGGAGCGTTTTCAAGCAATCTGGGTATGATGGAGCGGCTGGAGGGTTGGGTATGATGGACTGTTCAATTGTCACTTCTATTTTAAACTTTAAATAATAAAAAAACGATACAACTTAAAAGCAAATAATGCATGATGGCCCGATGACCTGAACGTTTAAAATACAAAGCTACAACCACTGCACCAAAAGTTGCATTTGATTATTTAGTAAACAAATTTGTTTTATTAAATAGTTAACATCAATTTTTTTTTTGGATAAATTATTTCCAAATTTGGGAGTCCACTAATATAAAAAGGTTTGATCTTATAATAATATTAATATATAATCTAACAAACAAAATTTTCATCTATATTATTTTTTATCTATTAATTTTAAAAAAATTTGTTAAATTTAAAATTTATTATATTTTAATATAAGACTTCGTTGGGCCATTAGAAGTTACATGACCCAATTAGGTCATACTGGCCTAATTAAATCATATAGGCCCAATTAGGTCATGTTGGCTCGATTTAGTCATCTAGGCCCAAGATGACCTAATCGGGCCAAGATGACCTAATTAGGCCAATACAACCTAATTGGGGCAAATTGAGTTAATTGGTCAAAAAGACCTAATTGGGCCAACATGACCCTAAATGACCAACATTATCTAGTCGAGTATTGATGACCTAATTCGGTCAAGTTGGTCTACATTACCTAATCAGGTTAAGTTGAGTTAATCGGTGCAAGATCACATAATTGGGCCAAGTTGAGTAAATGGAGCCAACATTACCTAATCGGACCAAGATGGGTTAATTAAATGACATGTGAAAAATGCTACTGTGAACAAGTAGGACTCGAACCGATGACCTGAACGTTTAAAATACAAAGCTACAACCGCTGCACCAAAAGTTGCATTTGATTATTTAGTAAACAAATTTGTTTTATTAAATAGTTAACATCAAATTATTTTTTTTGGATAAATTATTTCCAATTTTGGGGGTTTGATCTTATAATAATATTAATATATAATCTAACAAACAAAATTTTCATCTATATTATTTTTTATCTATTAATTTAAAAATAAATTTGTTAAATTTAAAATTTATTATATTTTAATATAAGACATCGTTGGTGTAACACCCCGATTTTTCTGCTTGTCTGTAAATTGTGATTATATGAATATTTAAGATTTTATTTTCATAAATGGTGATGAATTATTTTGATAGACCAAATTAAGTCATTTTTATTTAGTTTATATTAGAAATGTACACTTGAATTTTCGGTAGAAAATTTTCGACGTTACGGGTTGAGTTTTCGCTGTCAGTTAAGTTCTACTAACCCGAAAATAATTTTTAAAATTTCGAAAATTCAAATTTTATTTTTATAACCCAGTTATATTAATTTTTATGATTTTAAAATTATTTATTTTTATTTGAATTTTTCGGGTGAAATTTTACGAATAAAAATACGATCGGCTTTTACAGTTACGTAACAATCGGTACCGGAACGAACCCAAAATAATCAAATCTGATTTTCCCAGATTTGGAATGATTTTTGGTTGATGTGAATAGTGACCCATGTCACTATTCAATATTAATTATGACAATTGTAATGATTATTTTACATTTCCTAGAAACCTAATATATTTGAATTAAAAATTTGCTAAAATTTTAAAATGTATCAGATTTTTTAGAGGCAGCAGCGCCCTCCCCCCCCTATAAATATCCCCCATCACCTCTTCAATTCACTTACTTCATTTTGGTTTTTGCTCCAAAACTCTTGCCAATTTTTCATTTTTACTATTCATTGTTTTCAACCTTTAATCTTGAGATTTTGAAGCTAAGAATCAACTTCACCTTCATCTTTAGCTCATCATCATCATCATCATATAGAGGGTGTAAACTCTCTACTCTTACTCTTCTCTTTCTTAAGAACATAGAAATTCATACATGCATGATTTTCTTTAAGCTTTATGTTCATGTTCTTAACTTAAAGAAATTTTTCTTAACAAAAAAATAGATTTTTATAACTCATCATTCTCTCTACTTTAATCTTTATGGTTTGCATGTTAAGAAGAAAACCTTTTAAGTTTAGTTTTATCAACATGCATGTTCATTTTCTTAAGTTTCATGTTGATGAGCTTTATTTAGAAAATGGAAGAAAAATGCTTAGAAAAATCTTTTTAACATAAAATCAATTTCTACTAACTCATCTTCATCTCTATCATCATCTTATGTATTTGCATGTTGTAAGAAAATCTTTCAAAACCATTTTTTAAGGGGAGGTCGAAACCTTAAGAGAGGAAAGGTTGATGGTTTTGCAAAATTTTCATTATACATGTTGACTCATTTATGTGTTCATGATTTCAACTTGTATTTCTTAAGAAAATATTTTCATAAATTAATAAGTTATTAACACAATCCTACTCATCTTTGGCTTTGTTTTGATGTCTTGCATGTGTTTGAAAAGTTATCCTCCCTATGATCATGGTGTTAGCCGAAAACACCAAGAGGAAAAAGGATGAACTTTGGTTGCAAATCACACATGCATGGCATTGGATCTTCTACTTGTATTATTATTTTCTTTTACTAATGAATTTTGTTGAAAATATGTGTCCTTCCATTGTTGTGATTCTATGGCTAAAACTCAAAAAATTTTGAGTTAGTGAAGCCTAACCTTGAATCTTTAGAAAGAATGCATGTATGATAATTTAATTCCTTTACAAGAATGATTTAATATGAAGTTTTGAAAATTTTAGAATTCCTAGTCTTTTTATTTGAACAAGGCCGAAACTAACATGAGAAGTTGATGAAGTCTTGTTCAATTTTTTTTAGTTGAATGATGCTTAAAAACATTTTTATTAAGTACATGCAAGAAATTAGATTGTTGAACAATAATATTTTTCCACTATATTGTGTGAAGGTCGAAACCTATGGTTAATGAGGCTAAGAGTTCAAAAATTTAATTTTCAAGTTTTGAGCTTGTATTTTGTCTTTTTGAAACTTGAGGAGCTTAAATCCAAAAGCTTGTAAAAGTTTAAAATCTCTAGCATGAATTTTTTTGCATGGAGAATTAGGGTGATTTTATAAAATTCTTAACTTATGTTATATATATATATATATATATATATATACATATATATATATATATATATATATATATATATATATATTGTTTAGATTTGAGGTCGTGACGAACGTCGAGTCGTTTCTTCTAACATACCCGACCGAAGCTTTTATCGTTGGAATTAAGGTAAGGGGAGAAAGCCTGAGGGATATTAAAATTATGGTAACTATGTGTTTGTATGTTTTGATTGTTTGATTTGATTGATATTGTTGTTTAATATGTGAAATGTTTATTTACTATATATATGTATATGTTTATGTGCTAGTTTATGAAGTTGTTGTTTACATGTATTTTTTAGAATTAGATGAATTTATATGATGACATGTTGAATTTAAATATGTGCTTAACTGAATTATGTTATTTATGTTGTAAATGCTTGAAGTTGTGTTGATTGTTGCATAGTAGCCTAACCATTGGTTAGAGCCCAACTCTTAAGGAAAAATAAAAGCCTTAAAAAAACTTTACACAAGTTGAAAAATAAATGTTTTAAGTTGAAACATATTTTTTTTTGAGAAGACAAATATTTCTCTAGGTGAAAAGTTTAAGATATTGAAGATAAATATTTTATTCACAAAAAGTGAAAAGAGATCATTTTAGACGAGTTGAAGAATATTTTCTATAAAAGTCCTAAATTTTTTAAGACCATTTATGGTAAAGAAATTATTTAAAAACAAATTAAATTCTTGGTTCTTTTCCAAAAAGATTTTAGTTTTTATATATATATATTACACTAAGTTTGTTCTTAAAAGTTTCTATTCTTTTTGTAAAAGATGGACTTTTTGTAGTTTTATTATAAGATTTTTTTTAAATGAATTTCAGAGGAAAAATGTCTTTCAAAATAAGGTTTTATTGGAATAAAGTATCCGATAACTCAGATGAGTTACATGAGTTTTGTTTTTGGGTTCTATATTTTCACCGAGCGAAAAAGAAGAGAAGTTGAAAAGTTGAGCCTAGTAACCGAGACGTCGGGTAACTAGTGTTTTAAAAGCGCATTGATCTATGATCCGTGTTACGTTGTTATGGACTATATTCAAATGTACGTTGTTATGGAGTGATATTCCATATACGTTAAGTTGAAACATGGTGAAAGGAATAAAAAGGTGAAAATTGTTTTCTACGACCACAAAGTCCAAGGACTGATGCATAAGTCTGAGACTGTTGTGATTAGACACTCGGACGTGAAAGTCCTGTATTGATGATAAAAGTTGCAAGATATTAAAAAAAATGTTGAAAAGTCGCGAGCTTTGAGCCTCGACTTAAGGAAAATATCAAGCCCAAAAAAAAGCTGAAAATAAAGTGATTTTCTCATGCATTTATTTTGGCAGACGTGTCCACGTTGTTTTTGTATGAATATCTGTAAAAATCAGGTATTTCATGCTATGTTGTTTCGTGTGAATATCTTGAAAGGCCAGGTATTTCATGCTACGGTGTTTCATTGTGCCTTTATGGACAATGAAGTCCATTAGCCGGGATTACTGTGCCTTGTGTTGGACAGTATGCTATGGACATTCCACGCACGTTGCACACTGTGCCAGGACTTTGGACAGTGTAGTGGAAATTCACGTTGTGCCTTTATGGCAACCGAGCCTGGTCAGCTCATTTTTAAGGAAAGTTGAAAACCCTAGAGTCTTGCATCGAAGTTGAATATTTCATAAACGTCATGGTTTTTTGAAAGTTGATTGATGAGCTGGAGTGATATTATATTTAGTTTAATCTTTCACATGTTGTAAATATGATGATATCTGTTGTGTATGTTGTTTGTGATTCAAGTATGTAGTTTATCATAATTATCCATTTATTGGTATCTCACCCTTGCATTCTGTTTGTTTTATTTCTATATGGCATATATTATTTGTATCGGAAAATAGATGGATCCAAACGCACCACTGCCTCATTCTCGGGTGCGAGCCCTAATCTTTGATAACTACTTTGACCCGGAGGTGTGGGAGTTCGGACCGGGGCCCCACGTAGCTCACTATACTGGTCTCGTTACTTCAGTAGAGGGACAGCGTTTTGAATGGACCCGTGTGGAGGGTTCAGACTTTTGAGAGAGGAAGGATCATATTGCCACCCGTGGATATCTGAATCCAGCACTGGGCTGCACATGGTTTGGTGGTCTTAGGACAACAACCACCCCAGGACTTACCCCAACAGGAGGCACTTGTTGCTCTTCTGGAGAAGGATCCGCAGGAGCCCATGGAAGAGGATCCGGAGGAGGACCCGGCGGAGGAGGTAGAAGAGGACCCACAATATCATCCACTTGATGATGATCTTGACGAGCGCAGTGAGGCGGAGGACCCCTCCCCGATTATGTCTCCGTAGGGTGGAGATAATCATGGTAGTCTCCCGAACGGATACCACCAGGACTAGACCAGCCATAGGTTTGTCAATTGTGGTAGTAGTGTGATGTGTGTGAAATATGCATATATTTTCATATTAGTTAGCATTTAATTGTTGCATTTTCTAGCATAGTTTTTAGTGATTTTTACCATTTAGCATGCATTTTGTATTTTACCTTTAGTTCGGATGATATCTGTTTGTTTTTGTTGTATAAGTAGGTGGATTTGCAAGTACCACAGGTTGGTCATGGAATGTACCACACCCACGGATGGTTCTGCACTACTTCTTTCATGCTGCTCAAGGTTCCACAGCCTGACCATGGAACCTGCCATGACCGTGGAACATAGAGGAGCTTTTCAGAAAACAGCTGAAAGATCCACGGCCAGCCCATGGAACATTCCATGGCCGTGGATCTTGGAAAACTATTGCTAAGTGAATTTTTGAGGCAACTGGAACGATCCATGGCCTGGCCGTGGAACATTCCATGGCCATGGGTCGCGTGCAGCAAAATCATAACTCCCAACTTTTTGTCTTTTATTGAGGAAGCAGTGGTTACAAACAAGGGGAGAGGGTAAAAAGGAGGTTAGGGAGATCAAAAAAGAGGCAGGAGAGCAACATAGAGAACACTACAAAACACAAAGGAACGCAAAGAATCAAGGTATTTTACAAGAGAAAAGTGAAGGACATCAGGATTCTCAGCGGAAACTCTCAGTTCTTTTCCTTCTCCTATTTTGTACTTCACCTCTAGTTTTCTGAATGTTCTTGTTGATACTCATGGGTCTTATTCTGAATATGTTTGAGTAGTTCTTTATTCTAGGATGAGGGATTAGTCCAATTGTTATTGAAAATGTCTTGATATTTTCTCTCCTTAATCTATGAATTATGTCTATGATTCAGTTTTTTGCACACCAATTGTTTGTGAATATGTGGCCACATGTTTTACACGATTATTGATCTTAAGGGGTGAACTGAGAGGTGAACCTTAATTTTAGAACTCTAAAACTGAACTTGAATTGTTAATCATGAAAGTATATTAACTTTCCTTGAAGCAATTGTTGAATTATCATTGTTCTTAAAGGGTTCATCTTAATTTGAATACCATGAAAATAGGTATTGGATTATTTTGGGCACATTGTCGAATTTTGAAAGGGAACGATAATTAAATAGGATAATCCGCTTTCATAGATAATTCAGATGATTAAGGGGGAGATTTTTTTATATACTTGTCAATACTATTGTTGTCAATCCCGATTCCTAGAGCTTTTATAAATTGTTTTCCTTATTCAACTCTTAAATTGCCTTATAAATTTTGTTCCTTCTAAATTATCTTTTCTTGGTTACTTTAATCTCTTGAAAAAATGATTTTTCTAGATAATCATAATTGTGCATAATTGGTACTCAACAACACAGTTTTAGGGGAACGATATTTTACTACTTGGCAGAATCGTGCACTTGCAATTTACACAACATAGTGTCCAAAGTTGTTGTTTTACTTTGTATCTAACTATGTCCCTCTAATCTAGTTTAACTTTTTGCAAGTTTGTCAATAATTAACTTAGTTGATATGAAGAACTATGTTTTATTCACTCTAAGTACTTCTGTCAAATGGCCTGTCACCAAGAAGGCTTTTTATTTATATAAGAAGATGTTATGTGCATTCAGGGTATTATCTTACAAGTTATTTATATCAAAGGTGTTTATGATAAATGTTTTATGATATCCCAAGATGGGAAATATCCATAATGAATATATAAATTTTCCGAAAGAAAATCGACACCTCGTTAATAATAATATTTTTCGTAACGCGTAGTAATTAATGGGATGCTTGGGGAAAGGGCGTCACATTAAGGGTGGTATCAGAGCTGGTCGAGTCTTTCGGGAATCTTTGGGAATAGGCCTGTTGTGTTTATGTTGTGTGATCTCTGACTAGACTTGTTTAAATTACTTCCTAGAAGTAATGATTGTTGGAAAGTGATTAAATAGCTCTTATCTAGTTGCCATTTAACTGATTTTTATCTTATTAATCAGTTATGGAGCTAGACGCAGGAAGTGGACGTGGCCGTAGAGGTGGTTTCGTAAGTGGACGCGGACCTAATGGTGGAGGAACAAATTTTGCAGCGCAAGCTATGATAGACGTTGCTGCTGCCATTGCCCAGCAAACAGCTACTATGGCTGTACAACACCAACAAGAACAAGCTCGTGCTGAGCAAGCTACAAAAGGTCGTGTTCTAACAGCATTTCGACGTCAGAACCCACCACAGTTTTATGGGGATGTTGATCCCGATAAAGCGGACTTGTGGATTCAAGAAATTGAGAAGATTTTCGAGTTGATTAACAGTCCTGAAGCGGTACGAGTGTCGTATGCTACCTTCTTGCTAATGGGAGATGCTGAATATTGGTGGAGAGGCACCAAGCAAATGCTCGAGGCGAATCAACAAGGAATTACTTGGGAGGTTTTTCGCACTACATTCCTGGACAAATACTTCCCACAAAGTGCTCGAGGGGAGAAAGAACAGGAATTTCTGCGTCTTCGCCAAGTTCGAATCACTGGCCAGATATTTTCGCTTTTTCCAAGACAATTCAGAAGAGAGCTGGAAGTGTGAAATATTCGAAGGAGGATTGAGGTATGAGAGATCAAGGGGTCAGTGCTGCCACTAGAGATCAGGAATTTTCAAGCTCTGGTGGAGAAATGTAGGAAAGTTGAACAAATGCTGAAAGGAAGAGACAATAGAGGGAATGTTGGTGAAGCCTCGCGATCAGAAACCAATTCCAAGGTCAGAACCAGAGGGGTAAGCAAACTCAGAAGAAGCCATACTTTGGACCAGTTGGAAACAACCGAAGTCAACAACAGTACCGTCCTTTGGCCTCGGCTTCTGGAAGTGTTAACCAGAGGAGTCAAGGATCAAGTCAAGGAAGCAGATGCCTCAAGTGTGGAGACCCGAACCACTTAGTTGATGTATGTCCCGTGAGAGGGATGAAATGTTTCAACTATGAGCGAGTAGGGCACCTGGCAAAAGACTGCATGGCACCAAAGTGGGAAACCACCGTCAATAGTACCAGAGTTCTTAAACTGACATCTAAGGGAAGAGTTTTTACCATGAGTGGTGCTGAAGTCTCTAACTCCAAGGACTTCCTGAAAGGTATCTGTGATATTGCCGGTAATCTTTTAACTGTGCTTTTCGATTCTGGTGCGACACACTCATTTATCTCAGATGATTTTGTGAGACTATTAGCATTACCTGTTACTTGTTTACCATATGATTTGATTGTCTCAACTCCTACTTCTGAGCCTGTCACTGTTAATTCAATATGTTTGAATTGTCCAATTTTCATTCAAGATCGACACTTTCTTGTTGATCTGATTTGCTTGCCTTTAGTGCAATTAGATGAGATTTTGGGTATGGATTGGTTGTCTTCCAATCATGTTCTCTTAGATTGTTCCCGTAGAACATTGATTTTCTGAACCCTGAGATTTCTGGATTTCTCTCTACCCATCAAGTGAAATCTTTTTCGAAGGAAAAGGATCAGAGGTGCTTGCATTTAACAAGTTTGGAAATTGAAGAAGAAGTTATTCTGAATACAATACCAGTTGTAAGAGACTTTCCGAAGGTGTTTCCTCCCGATGTACCCGGATTGCCCCCGGTGAGAGATATCGAATTCTCCATTGATATTGTTCCAGGAACTGGTCCAATATCGATTGCTCCGTATCGGATGTCACCAACAGAACTCGTGGAATTAAAAGCTCAGTTAGAAGACCTATTGTCAAAATAGTTTATAAGACTGAGTGTTTTAAGTATCAGTTGCCACGTATATATGATTTGATGGACCAATTGCAAGGAGCTGTCGTTTTCTCAAAATTTGATTTAAAGACGGGCTACCACCAGATTAGAGTGAAGACAGAAGACATTCCAAAGACTGCTTTCCAAACGCGTTATGGCCATTATGAGTATCTTGTAATGCAATTTAGAGTGACAAATGCACCTGCTGCCTTCATGGATTACATGAATCGAGTTTTTCGTCCGTTCTTGGATAAGTTTGTTATTGTGTTCATCGACGACATTCTCATCTACTCCAGGAGTCATGAGGAACATGAAAAGCATCTGTGAAATTGCTACAAATCTTACGAGAGAAGGAGTTGTATGAAAAACTCTCTAAATGTGAGTTTTGGCTTGAAGAAGTGAAGTTCTTGGGGCATGTGATTTCAAAAGAATAGTTGTTGTTGACCCTGCTAAAGTAGAAGCTGTACTCTCTTGGTAAAGACCAAAGACGATAACATAGATTCGAAGCTTTGTCGGCTTGGCTGGATACTACCGAAGATTTATTAAAGGATTCTCCAAAATCGTAGCGCCATTGACTAAGCTAACATGAAAGGATCAACCTTTTGTGTGGACAGATAAATGCGAAGGGAGTTTCCGAAGGATAAAAGAACTATTGACCACTGAACCCGTGTTAATCCTTCCTGAACCAATGAACCCTATGAAGTGTACTGCGATGCTTCATATCAAGGCTTGGGCTGTGTATTGATGCAACACCGAAAGGTTGTGGCATATGCATCACGTCAATTAAAGACTCATGAGAAGAACTATCCGACTCATGATCTGGAATTAGTTGTTGTGGTTTTTGCACTGAAGATATGGAGACATCACCTATATGGAGCCAAGTTCGACGTTTTCAGCGACCACAAAATCCTGAAGTCTTTATTCGATCAGAAAGAGCTTAACATGAGACAAAGGCGGTGGATGGAATTTTTGAAATACTATGACTTCACATTGCAGTACCATCCCGGAAAAGCAAACGTAGTGGCAGACGCTTTAAGCCGGAAGACTATTCATGTCTCGACAATGATGGTGAAGGAATTGGAGTTAATCGAGAAGTTTTGCGATCTCAATTTAATGATGGAGGTCAGCCCAGAAAAGATCAGTGTATGGATGATTAAAATCTCAAATGGAGTACTAGAAGAAATCTGAGAGCAACAAACTACTGATGTGTATCTCTGAGAAAAGAAAGGACTCATGGAACAAGGAACAGCACCATACTTCAATATGGGACTAAACAACATTTTGAGGTGTAATGGACGTGTCTGTGTACCTGAAAACCCGGAGATGAGAAAGATGATTCTTGAGGAATCACACAAGAGTAAATTGAGCATTCACCCAGGAGCAACAAAGATGTACCAGTATTTGAAGCAGAACTTTTGGTGGCCAGGCATGAAGAAACAAGTGGCAGAATACGTGGCACCTTGCTTAACCTTTCAGAAGGCGAAAGTAGAACATCAACGACCCGGTGGGATGTTACGGTCTCTGGATGTACCCGAGTGGAAGTGGGAAAGCATATCCATGGATTTTGTGGTAGGATTACCATGGACTTCGAAAGGTTTTGATTCGATTTGGGTAATTCTGGACAAAATGATGAAATCGGCACATTTCTTACCTGTCAAGTCAAATTACAAGGTAGAGAAGCTAACTGAAGTGTATATTAGCGAAGTGATCAGACTATAAGACTCAATGACTTAGAAATTTTGATATATGACAGGTATCAAGCAATGATCAACAAGTTCATTAAGCAAATTCAAGGAAAATATTCAAGGAAGAACTTGAAGGAATCAAGGAGTTGCATGCAGAAATCAAAAGAGCAAAGTCAAAGAACAAAGGATCATCAAGACCAAGCTTAAAGGAGAATTTTAGATTTAAGTCTTAGATGATTTGTAAGAGAAAGAAATCTCTTAGTCACAAGATAGCTCAACTAAAAAGATGCATGAAGAAAATCAATTTTCATAACCTGGATTAAAAGGAACAAGTTTTTTTAATGAAAATGATTATTGGAAATAAGAAAATTATTTGTTAGGTACAACCGTGTAAACGATGGGTGTATGTCTACTACTGTAACTGACAAATGAATTTAAGGTTCTTGATTCAATACATAGATGTATTGAATGGATGTACTGATGGATTAACCAAGTTCAAGATTTTGAGAAACTATCAGAACTATCAGTATGAAATTGGTTAATACAGTTATGTACTCAACCCCTGTTCAAGAACCAGAATCAAGAAAACAGATTCTGTTATCAGACCCAAATCTGTTTTATTTGATCCCAATGACTATAACTTGTTTCCTATATATAGAGGGATCAAAGGAACACTTTCAAAAAAACCGATATCAGAATTACACGAAATCAATTTGAGAGATCATTTGTGAAAATCATTCATCATCTTTCTTGAGCTTATTGTGAAAAGAGTGTTTCATTCTCATAAGTGCTTCAATTTATATATCTGACTATTGAGAGTTAGGAATCAATTTTTCATTCTATTTGATTGTAAAGAGAGAAGGAGTCTCTCTGTGTGATTAGGGTGAGCTATCCCTAAGGAAGAACATTGAGGTTCTTCACAAGAGTGTGGTATCTTGAGGTGAAGGAGTGCTCTGTGGTGTAAAGGTTTTTCAAGCTACCTGGCTAAAGCTTGTTGTGTTAATGTGTGAAAACCCACAGGTGGAGTGGGGACTGGATGTAGGTCACAGTGGTGGTGACTGAACCGGGATAAATCTGCTTGTGTGGTATCTCTAAATTCAAACTCTTAAATTTCTGTCTTGCGCATATAACTGTGATCTTGATGTTCTAAGTTTTCAATTGATATCAATTCTTGATCTGTTTAATATGAATTAAAACCAGAGTATTACTGCAATCAATCTTGAGTTATTAATTGTTCAAAACTGAGTTGATTAAGACTGTTCTTGATTACTGAAGCTGAAACTGAAAATGATATATTGTAACTTCAGTTCTTGACTGACTAAGGCCTGTATCTAATACCTGTACGACCCTGAACTGAACTTCTTTCTGTTTGAATCAATCACACAAGTGACAGAAGC
Organism: Sophora flavescens; assembly: GCA_030762895.1. Lineage (NCBI taxonomy): Eukaryota > Viridiplantae > Streptophyta > Magnoliopsida > Fabales > Fabaceae > Sophora > Sophora flavescens. Next base: position 134,862,371 of record CM061070.1, on the reverse strand, counting down.
GCTCGTCCACTAAAGTGACAAAAGCGCTCGTCCACTAAAGTGACAGAAGCGCTCATCCACTAAAGTGACAGAAGCGCTCGTCCACACAAGTGATAGAAGCGCTCGTCCCCTAAAGTGACAGAAGTGCTCATCCACTAAAATAACTAAATCACTTATTTATCTTTCCAAACTGATTCACCTCATCACCTTCTATTCAAGATTTCATAAAAAGCCCTTCACTGTTTTTGTAAAAGATCCTGAGGCAACTCTGATTTGAAAAGTAAAGTTTTTGAAAAGGAAGAATTATTGAAAACTCAATTCACACCCCTTCTTGAGTCTTTGAAGACAAAACAACAATTGGCATCAGAGCTAAACTCTTAAGTTTGCGCGCCCTCCTGCCTTCAATGGATCTGAGTATATCTATTGGAAGGAAAGAATGGTAATCTTTCTTGAGGCAGCAGGTGTTGACATATGGGATGCAGTAGAAAATGGACCATTTGTCCACTCTACTATAGATTCTAATGGTGCTCCAAGAAATAAGCCTAAAACTGAATGTAATGAGGATGATAAGAAAAGAGTTCAATATAATGCATGTGCTACGAATATTATAACATCTGCTTTAAGCCGTGATGAGTTTTTCAGGGTTTCAAATTACAAATCAGCAAAGGAGATGTGGGATACATTGCAAGTAACACATGAAGGAACCACATATGTCAAAAGAGCAAGAATGAAAACCCTCACACATGAGTATGGGCTGTTCAGAATGAAGCAAGGAGAACCCATGACTGAAATGCAAAAGAGATTCACTCACATTGTCAACCAACTTGCTGGTCTTGGAAAAGTTGTATCAAATGAGGATCAAATTAACAAAGTAATGAGATGCTTGAGCAGGGAATGACAGCCTAAAGTCACTGCAATCTCAAAATCTAGTGACCTTTCATCAATGATCATTGCCACATTGTTTGGAAAACTACAAGAGCATGAATTGGAGGTGAACAGACTGAATGAGAATGAAGAAACTGACAAAAAGAAAAAGGGACTGGCTCTGAAATCATAAGTCAGAGAAGTAGAAAACAGTGATGATAATGATTCAGCACAAGAGGCAGAATCTAAAGAAGAGATGGGAATGGTAGTTAGAAAATTCAAGAAGTTCCTAAACAAGAAAGGCAACTTCAAAAGAAAGCCATCCACTTTTCAAAGGAGAAATTTCAGCAAAGGTGAAAACTCTTCCAACAACATCACATGCTATGAATGTGGAAAGATTGACCAAATGAAGCTTGACTATCCAAAACTGCAAAAAAAGGACAAAACAGAATCTGAATATGAGGAGGCAAACTTGTGCTTGATGACCATCAATAACAGTGATTCAGAGAGTGAGGTAAATTCTGATTCACAACCTACTTTTGATGAATTGCAAGATGCATTTGATGAGTTACATGCTGAATATCTTAAGATGGCTAAACAACTTGTCTCATATAGAAAAATAATTGCTAAACAACGTGATGATTATGCATGCTTGAAAATGAAAGGAAGAGAACTAGAAGCTAGGAATAAGGTCTTGATTGCATCTAGCTCTAATTGATCTAAGTGTTGTATATTGACTAAAGAATTTGAAAAACTGAAAAATGACTTAGCCAAGTTCACAAATGGTAGAGATAACTTGAATGCTTTATTAGGTCAGCAAAAGTGTGTTTATGATAAGGCTGGAATAGGCTATGAACCTAAGATACATGAGAAATCTTTGAAGAAATTTTTTGCTGCACCTAAGACATCAAACACACCATTTGTTAAATGTAACTTTTGTGCTAGAAAAGGTCACATAGCTTCTACATGTCAATACAGAAAATCAGCATACAATAAATCTAAGTATATATGGGTTCCTAAAGGAACTATTGCTGCAACTAACTCAAAAGGACCCAAACAGATTTGGGTACCTAAAACACAAACATGATTCTGTTTTGTAGGTATGTTGGAAAGTCAAGAATGTGAAATGGTATCTTGACAGTGGCTGTTCCAAGCACATGACTGGAGACAAAACCAAGTTCATTTCCTTTACCCCTAAGTCAAGTAGTAGTGTTACCTATGGAGACAACAATAAAGGGAGAATACTTGGCATTGGCAACATTGGAAGTAACTCAAAAACAATCATTGAGGATGTAGTATATGTTGAGGGACTGAAACATAACCCTATTATGTATCAGTCAACTATGTGACAAAGGCTTCAAGGTAAAATTCAATTCCAATAGTTGCTTAATAGAAAATCAGCATGATGAAAATTTGAAATTAATTGGACATATGACAGATAACATCTATATGCTTGATTTAGATAATATCTCTTCAAATACTGCATGCTGTCTTATTTCAAAAGAAGAAGAGAATTGGCTTTGGCATAGAAGAATTGCACACATTCACATGAACCACTTGAATAAACTGATTTGTAAAGATCTTGTAGTTGGTTTGCCTAAACTGAAATTAGTGAAAGATAGACTATGTGATGCATGTAAAAAAGGAAAGCAAGTTAAGGTCTCTTTTAAACCAAAGAACATTGTTTCAACAACTAGACCCTTGCAACTTTTACACATGGATTTATTTGATCCATCTAAAACCAAAAGCTTTGGTGGTAACTTGTATGCATTGGTAATAGTAGATGATTACTCTAGATATACATGGACATATTTTCTATCTCATAAGAGTGAATCATTTGCTGCATTTAAGAAAATGGAAAAATTTGTGCAAAATGAAAGGGCATGAAAATTGTTTCTATAAGAAGTGATCATGGAGGAGAATTTCAAAATGAAGTGTTTGAAAACTTTTGTGATGAGCATGGATTTCAACATAATTTTTCTGCTCCTAGAACTCCACAACAAAATGGAGTAGTGGAAAGGAAGAATAGATCATTAGAGGAGATAGCAAGAACTATGTTGAACGACTCTAGCTTGCCAAAACATTTTTGGGCAGATGCTGTAAATACAGCCTGCTATGTGCTAAATAGAGTCTTGATAAGACCAATCTTAAAGAAAACCCCTTATGAGCTTTACAAAGGAATAAAACCAAATATAGCACATTTTCATGTTTTTGGTTGCAAATGCTTTGTTCTTAACAATGGAAAGAATAATCTTGGAAAATTTTATGCAAAGGCTGATGAAGGACTTTTCCTAGGTTACTCTCTATCTAGTAAAGCATTTAGAGTATATAATAAGAGAACACAAACTATTGAGGAATCTGTGCATGTGACATTTGATGAGTCTAACCCCAAAAGGTTAGGAAAGGATTCTATTATTGATGATCTTTGCAGATTCAATTGATAAAAATCTCCTAGAAGAGAAACAGGACAATGAAGAAGATGAAAGCTTAAAGAATGAATTGCTGCAGCAGAAGCAAACAGAACAACAGCCTGACCTACCAAAGGAATGGATGACTGTCAGAAATCATCCAATTGATAACATCATTGGTGAAATTACAAAGGGGGTAACTACTAGACAATCTCTTAGAAATTCTTGTAATCATATGGCATTTGTGTCTCAGGTAGAACCTAAGAACATAGATGATGCTATATGTAACACCCTGTTTTTTATATGCTTCTTTATCAGTAAATACATGCTTTAATGTGTTTATTTTTTATAAAATCTAGAGGATGATTTTATTTAAAATAAAATCATTTTCTTGTTTTGTTTTACCGTATGAAGTCACAGTAAAATTTTCGGTCAAAAATTCAGACGAAAACCGATCTGGGTTCTCACTTCCAGTACAAGTTTACTGAGCTAGAGACCAAATTTTAATTTGTGAACGAGACGGTTAGTGTTTTTATGATGTTTTGTGTGGGTTTGGAGTTTTTCTAAAAATCTTGTTCGGGGCCAAATCTTAGGGATTTCCCGGGCGAAATCATCGGGCAATACAATCGAGAAAGTCATCTGATACGCAATGGAGCAGAGCATCAAGAGGATGACATGAAGTGACTTGATGTGAAGGTTATGACACACCTCAAAAGGTGAATCATGACTTTTTTTTTTCAAAAATCTCACTTTTTCATCTTTATCTCTCCACACATCACATCACCTTAACTCTTTATCCTCTCTACAAGCAACCCACCTTATTTCTTCTCTTCTTTCTTCCTCTCCCAAAACCGTGACCCTCTCCTCTCACTCTCTATAAACACTCTTCATTTCCACACTTCATCACTTTCCTCCATTTCTCACATTTACACTTTACTACATTTCTTATTCTTCTTCTCTCTTACAGAGTTTACATTTTTATCAAGTTTTTCTCTTATAGTTCTTCATCAAAGTTGTTCATCTTGTTAAGGGTAATACTTCTATGTAGTTCTTTTTCAAAGTTTCATCTTTTGTTTCAAAGTTTTCTTCATATGTCCTTTATGTGCTTTTAACTTCTAAAACCTCTCAAAAATGGTAGAAAACTCCTTTTGAGTTGAAACCACTTTCTATATTCTTGTATTTACGCATACTGTCACATACTAAAAGGTTGTGTAAAACAAAGTTTCCTAACCTCTTCTTCCTAAGGAGGCCGAAACCATGTATATGGTTTAGGTGAATCTTGTTTCAACTTTTACATGTATGAGTTTGTATTTGAGTTTCATTTCCGAGATGATCATGGACTAAGGCTCCCTTATGTTAAAGAATGCTATGTCTAAGTGATTGGAAAGTTTAAAGATTTTTACCCTATTTTTTTATGTAAAGACCAAAACCAATGAGTTTTAAGGCAATGGTGTTTAAGTTTTGTTTTCCAAAATGATCATGGATTAAGACTCCTTGATATAGAAGGATGCTAAGTCCAAGAGATTGGAAAGTTTGAAGATTTCTAATCCCTATTTCTTGAAAAGGCCGAAACCTTAAATGGTTATGGTAAAGATGTTGAGTTTTGTTTTCCAAAGTGATCATGGACTAAAAACCCCCTTATGTTAAAGGATGCTATGTCTAAGTGATTGGAAAGTTTAAAATATTTTCTTGTTTTATTTTCCTATGATGGCCGAATGTAACATTTGACCTAGGATGTGTTATTTTATTTTGTTTTCCAAGATGATTATGGATTAAAGCTCCTTCATGTTAAAGGATGCTATGTCCAAAAGATTGGATGATTTAAAGATCTCTAACCTCACAAACTTGTTAAGGTCGAACCTAAGAGTTCATGGTCTAAGACATTTGATTTTTTTTCCAATTTCCGAAATGATCATGGTTTCAAGCTCTTTACTATGTATGGATGCTAACCTAAAGATATTGGAAAGTTTAGAAATTCCTAGCCTATTTACCTATGCTTGGCAGAAACCCTAAGTCAAGTACTTAGTGGGATTTTTAATTCAACTTTGTTAAAAGATTGTTGTTTATGAACTTCTAGCACTTAAGGATCATAAATCCAAGAGTCGCATAAATTTCGGAAACCTCTAATCCTAGTTTATTGTATGAACCGAACCTATACCTTGTGGTTAGTGTTCCCGAGTTGATTTTTTCTTTAACTCATGATTTATGTTGGTAACCTTAGACTTCCATCGCCAAAGAAGCGAGGACGTTCGTGAACCTTCTTTTCAAATCCAAAACTCTTAACTCCGACGTGAGGTAAGAGGGGATTTCCTAAAGATATTCAATAACTGTTTGCATGTGTGTATATGTTTAACTGGATATTTATATGTTGATTGAGCTTACTTGGTTATCTAATGTACTTGAACTGTTATGCTATCTGATGTTGAATTGTGCTTGTTCTAAATGTTATAATGCTTATCTGTGATGAACTGCTTTCAATTGTGATATTAGCATTAAACTGAGAATATATACTGCTGTTGATTGAAAGTTTGCTAAGCCAGACTTGTGTCTGTGCTCAACTGTTATAAGGATTAAAAACCTTAATAAGCTTTGAAGATGAAAGGATTGGTGTTCTTTTCCAAAAGCTCATTAACTTACAGTACTTGTTTTAAATGTTGAAATGGTTTTGGTTAACTATTGTTATACAAGAGAAAAATACTTTTCGAACTATGTGTCTTCAAGTGAAAACTTTCAAGATTATTTGGCAATATCCTATTGGGGATTTTCAAAGATAAAATTATTTCAAAGATGCTTTATAAAAGATTTTCAAAGAAAAGGTTTTCTTCTAAATGTTTTAGAAACTTTCTGATAGCCTGGATAGGTTATCGAGGATTCGGTTTTGAATTTGATTTTCACTGAATGAAAAATAAGTACTTAAAAAAGAGAATCTAGTACGCGAGACGTCGCCTCTAGTATTCAGTTATACGCACGTGATCTTCGATCAGTGTTAATTCGGGGCCATGAGTCCTATTCATGATGTTCTAGACTGAGAGTCCAATTCTCGAAATCGAGGATAGTGCGTTCTGATTTCGTTGTTGTGGGCTATTGTCCTTATCATGATAAGTTCAAAACATGAATAAAAGCATAAGTGATTTATATGACCACAACCCTTGACTGCGGCATCGGTCTCGGGCGTTGTGATTGAGCATTCGAACTGTGTGTCCTATGTTTCTGATTTTTCAAGTGATGGGGAAATGATGATTAAGTCGTTAGCTTTGACCTACGACAGCGAAAAAGAATGGACACAAAGAAAACCTTTTGAATAAAATATTTTCTCATGTGCATTTCCTCAGGCAGACGTGCTTTCTTATATATCAGATACAAGGTGGTATTTGGGAGTCAGTCCATGTGACCGGTTCAGAGGCACATGTGACGTTGCTCGTCCTGAGACCTTAAATGCATGAGGGTACGGAGGCAACTGCCCGGTGGGCTAGAGATTGACCAACTCTAATTCTTCTCCAGTGGAAAACGGTGTTGATATCTCATGAGATTAAGTTAAAACCTGATATTGAAGTGCCATGCATATTTTCAAAGATTGACTGTGCGGGTTTGAGACCCTTTGATATAACACTGTTATGCTATGTATATGCATGATTTAACTGCTTATATGATTATGTGATGTATGTATCATGTATATGGTTGTTGTGGGATATATCTTATGACGGTATCTCACTATTGCACATTTGTATGTTCTGTTCTTTTCTTCTTGAACCGGGTATGTGCGTGCTTTTAGATGGATCCGAACGTTCTCTTGGTAAAGTCGAGCTCGAGGAACGAAGTGTTTGATCATGCTGGGACGGCAGGGAACTGGACTATACATGAGGGTGCGACGACCATGACGTATCGAGCACCAGTCACGACTATCGAGACGAATACTAACGGAGTGCCCGTACGAAGGGTTCATACCGTCGAGACGAGGATTGTGGCGCTTCCACCTCCATGGTACTACCTTCATACGCTACAAGTCACCGGTCTCCTTCATGAGCATTTTGATCCAGTTGAACCGCTTGCGGAGGATCCAGTGGAGGAGGATCCCGAAGAGGATCCAGAGGAAGAGCCTCTTGAGTTGATAGAGGTCGAGGACGAGGAGGAGGAGGAGCCAGAGTACCATCCGCAGGATCCCGGAGATGACGACGTCCCTATCAATGATGGCAGTGATGTTATCGATCCGACATCTGATATATCATCTGGGGGTAGCGTCTGTGGTCACTCTGCATGCAGGAGGCATTGGTAGATCGTTCGTCGGCTTTTGGAGTTGTCCCGATAGTCCCTAGGCCTTTAGAGCCATCTTTTGAGTCTTGTACCCAGTTCCCTATCCCCGGTTTGTTGTTTCTTTTTTTTACCTGTTTCTTCAGTAGTTGTTTTAGTGTATGTTGGCCGGTTCAACAAGGCCTTTTTTCTAACCAAACCTAAAATCCCAAGTGGGACAGTTATATTTATATGAATGATGTTTATTTTCATGTTCCAAGTGTTCATCACCTTTTTCTAAACTTCTTTTAACAAAAAAAAATGAGTACCCTTTTTAGTAACCCTATATAAAAGGTTATTTTTTCGAAAGCGACCAGCGTTCTAAATAGGTTTCTTTTCCGCAACGGGTAACCATGTGATGCCGGGTTTTAGGGTGTCACACTATAATTGATGAAGCCTTAAATGATTTGTTTTGCTTTCTATGCAACAATTAACTTTGAACATGATCTCTATCATAAGAACTTTTATTCAAAGTAGAGAAATTGAGATTGAATATGTTGATACAACTAAACAACTTGCTGATATTTTTACCAAGCCCTTAAACAAGGAAAGCTTCTTTTTCATTAGAAGAGAATTTGGCATAATTGATCAATCCTATATCTAATCTCTAATTAAATTGTTTATATGAATGTATCTTTGTGTAAATATGCTCTGATTCTTGTATGATTTGATTTGGAATATCTATGAATGATTAGAAGAGAGTTTCAGAAGAAATAGATTTGACCAGGAACACCTATGTACCTAACCCATGTACATGTGTAAAAATTGGAAATTTGTTTTAAACATGGATGTGATCAATAGCTGTATAGAGGTTCAGGAATGGATCCCCTGTGTTTTTTAGTCTGATAAACTCATAATACACAAGATTCTAATTCTGCTCGTCCACACAAGTCTATGGACTTGCTAAGTCCTTAATGAGAAGCTTCTTCCAATGAAGTGGCATATGGAGCTCGTCTACAAGGTTACTTTGTGTTTTAGTACTTCCGTCTGCTGACGTGGCAAGATAGACGCGCTTATTTTCAAGATGGACGCGAATGCTATAAGAACTGATGTAAAATCTTAATTCAAAACTTCAAATCTTCTGAAACCCACTCTTTCTTCACCTAATTCCGCAGCCCTAGCAGAGCTAACCTTAATCCTTCTTGTACCCAAACCAACCCTAATATGGCAAGAACCAAAAATACTGGATCTTCACCCTCAAAAGTTGCTGGGAAGAAGAGGAAGGAAATGGAAACTTCTAAGTCAGCTGAGAATAAGAAAGGAGTTGAGACCTCAAAGGCTCCTGAGAAAAAGAGGAACAAAGGAAAGGAAGTGGAATCTTCCAAAGAAAAGGAAGTCACTGAAAGTGCTGCTCCAATTTCATACATGGACAAAGATATTGATGTTGCAAACATTGCAACAGCTGCTGTGAAGGAAGCAGAGCACACCCCTACTGAACCATCACCTAAAGGCCGAAACAAAAGAAAATCAAAAAGTAAGAACTAGTTCTAGGAATTAATAGGAATTAGAACTTAGTTTTTTGAAAGGTAAAATGCCTTAGTTTGTAATTTTGGCTGATGGTTTCTATTCTTTTTGATTTGTCCTTGCACATATCTCTCTATCATGAACAATTTTATATGCTATGTTTGAATGTTTAAATTCTTGCCTTCTCTATTGCTTTGAATAATGTTTCTTTTCTTTACCTTTTTTATAAAGCCAAAAGGGGGAGGAAAAAGTATGATATAGAGAAAGGGGATAATAACAAATTATACATGCATATGTTGAGGGGGGCTTATAAGCTTACATGATTAAGGGGGAGTAAATCAAATTCTGCTCTGATAATATTTTTTTGCTCTGATGTACTTTTGCTCTGATACTGATAAGCCTTCGGCTTATCTAGTTTTATAACTAGATGGACCGTGGTTTTTGTGCAAATTATTCGAGTTCAATCTCGTTTTCGCCCAAATTTGCCTTGTTTTGTTCCTAAGTTGGACTTTGACTTGTTTTGCATCTTTTGTGTAGTTTTTAGCTTATTTTGGATAGAATTATGCTTTTGGTTGCTTTTGGTGTTTTCAGGTCAATAAGTGAAGCTCCGGGAGTCAAGGAAAGTCAAGAAGCAGTGGAAAAAGCACTTCTGGAGACATTCGCCCCGCGAGTGTATGCTCGCCTCGCGAAACTGAAGGTCAACAAAGCAGCAAAAGTCATCATTTCTGGATCGCCACGCGACACTATTCTCGCCCCGCGAAAGTCTGAAGACCTGCTAGACAGAGACCATCACGGCATAGCCGTGATGAAGGTCACTGCTGTGACAGATTTAGGTTTGAAGTCTCGCCCCGCGAAAGACATCTCGCCTCGCGAGATCCTGAAGACCCTGGAAGACAGAGACCATCACGGCCTAGTCGTGATGAATATCACGGCTGTGACAGATTAGGGTTTGGAGACTCGCCTCGCCAATCACAATTCACCACGCGATCATTCAAACTCAGGATGGAGCCAAAACTGCAATTCGCCTCGCGAATAGACGCTCGCCCCGCGATATCCAAGATTTGAATGCGCGCCAAACTAAAATTCGCCTCGCGAAGGAGTGCTCGCCCCGCGAGCGAGCAAGATTTAGAATCCTTATTTAAAGGCTGTTGCAGATCAGAAGGGGACACTTTTTAGGAGGAGGTTGGAGGAGCTTTTTAGATATCCGAATCCTAGTAGGGTTTTTCCACTGTAGAGTAGTGTTTAGGCCAGATTCCTTTTCTCTTTGGAGCTGCGTCTCCCCTTTTTCTTTTCTTTTTATTTTACGATGGTTATTATGTCCGATCGCTTGTCTATGAGCATGAGGAACTAATCCCCTCGTCCGAGGGATCGATGAAGCCGCCCATGGCGGTGTAGCGTTCATGTGATGTATGTTTTTCTCCCCTTCTTTTATGAATGTTTTCCAATTCTGTTTTGATTGCGTTGATCATATGTTTTGCGTGATTAACTAGTTAACGTGTTTGAGGCCGAACGACGATTCGCGTTTTAGAACTTGGATTGGAATCACTAATCGAATAATGAGCACGACAGTGGAATTAGGAGATTAGTGCAACCTTATAGGGAACAAGACTTAACCAAATTCGAGATTAGGATTATGAGACCTAGTAAGTAATTAATCCAATCGTCGAATACGTCCTATTGAGCACGACAGTGGATATAGGAGAAATTAGGGGTCCCGGCTGACATTATAATTGAACCTAGGGAGGAATACATCATCACTTGGGTACTGTACATGATTGGGTAGGTGGATTTGAGACCTTGGATATTTTAATTTCTGATTTTTAGTTAATTAGTTTATTAGATTCGTTAATTGAATTCGATACTGTTCTCTCCCTCTCAACCACCTTCTGTAACTTGACCAAACTTATCGGATTTCCCGCGGATTAGTCGAATTGGTAGCCCAATCCCTGAGTTCGACCTCGGTAATTACTTACCGTGTTTATTTTATTACTTGCGACGACACGGTACACTTGCCGGCGTCACCAACAAGTTTTTGGCGCCGTTGCCGGGGATTGGCACAACCAGTTTTACTAATTTTAGGGTAGTTTGATTATTTGGTTAAGTTATTTTTATTTTTATTTTTAATTTCTATTATTATTCTCTATTTCTTGATCCCACTTGGTCTTGGCCCTGTTTTGTATGCGAGGTACACGAAGGAATGCTTCTGGGTTGCGAATATTGTAATGGGAACCATGACACTTGGAGTTGTCCGTTCTACTTCTCTCAAGAAAATGTGGAACCATGGCATAATTTCTATGACAGCGTGCCCCAGAACAACTATCAGAGTCAGAATCAGTATTGGGGTGATATGAGTAGAGACCATCCGGATTTCGCTTGGAGTAATGCTAATGATGGTCTAGCCTGGAAACCACAACCTCAACAAAATTGGCAACAACAACCTCAACAGAATTGGCAACCACAACCTTGGGAGTTGGCTCTTGAGAAGTTGAGTGCGACAATTGAGAAAGTGTCAATCAATACAAACGCAGTCATTGATAAGATGGCCACATCATTTGAGAAGACTAATGCGGCATTAGAGATGAAGATTGCCCAACTCGCAAGGCAACTAAATGAGCATCCCCCAGAGACTTTCCCAGTTGATACCGAGAACGACCCTAAGAACCAATGCAATGCCACAACAACTAAAAGCAGTGGGGTGTTGGGATATGACTGGGATGTAACTAGTTCTCAGGGAGTTGAGGAAGAACTACCACATGTTGAGGAAGAACAACCGGAGGAAAAGGAATTGACAAGCGACAAGGCCCCGGCACAGCCACATGTTGAGGAAGAGCAACCTAAGGAAGAGGAGTTGGCAAAGGACAAGGCAATGGAGCAAGGGGGTAGAGATCAAAATGCGGATAAAGTGGTAGAGGATTCCACCATGCTTGCCAAGCAACCTGAAATTAATGCATTGGATAACTATGTTGGCTTACATGCATGTGTGAACATTGGTAAGTTAGACCCGCCCACTCGTCTGGCACACTTCCTCGAGAAAACACCATTTGACCCGAGAGGAAGTGAATTCATAATTACAAAGGTCAATGGAGTTTTCACACTCAGATTAGATGGAAGTATGGATAGAGTCATATTGCTCCTACAAGGGCCACTTCACAAACCATGGGATCCGGGTGGAGGATTTGATATGATGAGCGTCTCTTGGCCCTTGTACCACAGACTATGGGATCCAGGTGGATGCTTCTTAATAAGTTAGGCTCGGGACGTTAAACAAGCGCTACTTGGGAGGCAACCCAAGCTAGGTATCCCTCTCTTCTCCTCACTTTTGTTTTTGTTTGTGTGTTGTTTTTGTTTGTCGCTCTTGAATAATTTGAGAAGATCAAGAGTTTGTGTATGAATGTTGCGTCGGCAAGCTTGTTGGATTTTGATTAAATTGAGCATAGATTGATTGCATGAACTATTTTGACCATTGATGATTTCCCCCTAGGTTCTGAAAATAGAAAAGTTTATCCCCACTTAAAAATTGAAAACTGAACTTTGAGAACTTTATTGTGATTACTTGATTTATGATAAGTTTGGGGTGAGGGGGTGTACACACTAGGAATCGTATCTCGGTCAAACAATTTGCAAAATGTCCAGGTGAGGATTTGAGCCTCCAACTCTGTTTTTGAATGTGTGAATCACTGTTAAGTTGTACTTTCCCGAATTTGCTTGAATCTCTATATGGTTTGCATGTTTATGTGTTGCATCAAATGATTTAGGCAATTTTCTTTGAATAACTACTTGGCCTAAAAAGGACCATCCCTAATGCATGTTCCCTAGTTAGCCAAATTGAGCCCAATTGACCTATTGTTTCTTGATGACCCTATATTACGAGCCAAAATCTGAAAAACCATGTTAACCCAATCTTAGGATTAGGAGAGCATGGAAGCGTAGCAAGAGAATGGTTGTGAGGAACTAAGTTTGGGGTGGCTACAAGGTGATGTGTCATATTGGGGGTGAGAAAAAGAAAAATAAAGGTTGAAAAAAAAAAAGGAAAAGCGGCAAATCAAAATATTAGCAAGGAAAAAGGCTGTAGTCACCCAAGACAAAAAGAAAAATGAAAAAAGGAAATTGAGTGGAAAAAGTGTCAAAATGCTCATGCTCTCTTAGTTCCTAGGGACTTAAGCCTAAATATCCTTCATTATCCTACCCTTAGTCAGGCCCCATTACAACCTTTGAAAGACCTATTGATGTTGCATGCATGTTTTCGTGGGAACTATGTTTGAGATGAAAATCAAATTCATGGGAAGTGCTCTTAGAATGTGAAAGTGAGTGAAAAGTTGATAGCCTAGACAAACTTGAGCGAATGAGTGAAATACTAAATGCCCTTGTGAGGAAGGCAATTGTTTGAAATAGGTGATCTTCCTTGGTGTGTAGCTCTGAGCCTCAACTTAGAGTAATGATGGCATGAATGATAAGTTCTCAATTGTTTAAAGTAAATGAATGCGGGGATTACATTAATGTAGGGGGCAGATCATTGGAGAAAAACTGTTTTGATTGCATTAAATTTGTGCGAAATCGATTGATTCCTTTAGGCTTGCCAAGTCTTGAGTCGTTTTTGAGTTTTAAGCTTGCTTGGGGACAAGCAAGGTTTAAGTTTGGGGTGTTTTGATAAGCCTTCGGCTTATCTAGTTTTATAACTAGATGGACCGTGGTTTTTGTGCAAATTATTCGAGTTCAATCTCGTTTTCGCCCAAATTTGCCTTGTTTTGTTCCTAAGTTGGACTTTGACTCGTTTTGCATCTTTTGTGTAGTTTTTAGCTTATTTTGGATAGAATTATGCTTTTGGTTGCTTTTGGTGTTTTCGGGTCAATAAGTGAAGCTCCGGGAGTCAAGGAAAGTCAAGAAGCAGTGGAAAAAGCACTTCTGGAGACATTCTCCCCGCGAGTGTATGCTCGCCTCGCGAAACTGAAGGTCAACAAAGCAGCAAAAGTCATCATTTCTGGATCGCCACGCGAGACTATTCTCGCCCCGCGAAAGTCTGAAGACCTGCTAGACAGAGACCATCACGGCATAGCCGTGATGAAGGTCACGACTGTGACAGATTTAGGTTTGAAGTCTCACCCCGCGAAAGACATCTCGCCTCGCGAGATCCTGAAGACCCTGGAAGACAGAGACCATCACGGCCTAGCCGTGATGAATATCACGGCTGTGACAGATTAGGGTTTGGAGACTCGCCTCGCCAATCACAATTCGCCACGCGATCATTCAAACTCAGGATGGAGCCAAAACTGCAATTCGCCTCTCGAATAGACGCTCGCCCCGTGATATCCAAGATTTGAATGCGCGCCAAACTAAAATTCGCCTCGCGAAGGAGTGCTCGCCCCGCGAGCGAGCAAGATTTAGAATCCTTATTTAAAGGCTGTTGCAGATCAGAAGGGGACACTTTTTAGGAGGAGGCTCGAGGAGCTTTTTGGAGATCCGAATCCTAGTAGGGTTTTTCCACTGTAGAGTAGTGTTTAGGCCAGATTCCTTTTCTCTTTGGAGCTGCGTCTCCCCTTTTTCTTTTCTTTTTATTTTACGATGGTGATTATGTCCGATCGCTTGTCTATGAGCATGAGGAACTAATCCCCTCGTCCGAGGGATCGATGAAGCCGCCCATGGCGGTGTAGCGTTCATGTGATGTATGTTTTTCTCCCCTTCTTTTATGAATGTTTTCCAATTCTGTTTTGATTGCGTTGATCATATGTTTTGCGTGATTAACTAGTTAACGTGTTTGAGGCCGAACGGCGATTCGCGTTTTAGAACTTGGATTGGAATCACTAATCGAATAATGAGCACGACAGTGGAATTAGGAGATTAGTGCAACCTTATAGGGAACAAGACTTAACCAAATTCTAGATTAGGATTATGAGACCTAGTAAGTAATTAATCCAATCGTCGAATACGTCCTATTGAGCACGACAGTGGATATAGGAGAAATTAGGGGTCCCGGTTGACATTATAATTGAACCTAGGGAGGAATACATCATCACTTGGGTACTGTACATGATTGGGTAGGTGGATTTGAGACCTTGGATATTTTAATTTCTGATTTTTAGTTAATTAGTTTATTAGATTCGTTAATTGAATTCGATACTGTTCTCTCCCTCTCAACCACCTTCTGTAACTTGACCAAACTTATCGGATTTCCCGCGGATTAGTCGAATTGGTAGCCCAATCCCTGAGTTCGACCTCGGTAATTACTTACCGTGTTTATTTTATTACTTGCGACGACCTGGTACACTTGCCGGCGTCACCAACAGATACCATGATATAAATCTGTCAAAAACACTTAGCTTCTGCTACACTTATACTCTGATCTTATAATTTGTTAGAAGATTTGTCATAATCAAAAAGGGGGAGTTTGTAAGACTCAATGACTAAGAGATTTTGATATATGACAAATACAATTTAATGTGTGTACAGGTGTTTTAGTGTCAAATTTCAAATACAGGTATCAAGTAGTGATCAACAAGTTCATTAAGCAAATTCAAGGAAAATATTCAAGGAAGAACTTGAAGGAATCAAGGAGTTGCATGTAGAAATCAAAAGAGTAAAGTCAAAGAACAAAGGATCATCAAGACCAAGCTTAAAGGAGAATTTTAGATTTAAGTCTTAGATGATTTGTAAGAGAAAGAAATCTCTTAGTCACAAGATAGCTCAACTAAAAAGATGCATGAAGAAAATCAATTTTCATAACCTGCATTAAAAGGAATAGGTTTTTTTAATGAAAATGATTATTGGAAATAAGAAAATTATTTGTCAGGTACAACCATGTAAACAATGGATGTATGTCTACTACTGTAACTGACAAATGAATTAAAGGTTCTTGATTCAATACATAGATGTATTAAATGGATGTACTGATGGATTAACCAAGTTCAAGATTTTGAGAAACTATCAGAACTATCAGTATGAAATTGGTTAATACAGTTATGTACTAAACTCCTGTTCAAGAACCAGAATCAAGAAAACAGATTATGTTACCAGACCCAAATCTGTTTTGGTTGATCCCAACGACTATAACTTGTTTCCTATATATAGAGGGATCAAAGGAACACTTTCAACAAAAGTGATATCAGAATTACACGAAATCAATTTGAGAGATCAATTGTGAAAATCATTCATCATCTTTCTTGAGCTTATTGTGAAAAGAGCGTTTCATTCTCATAAGTGCTTCAATTTGTATATCTTACTATTGAGAGTTAGGAATCAATTTTTTGTTCTATTTGATTGTAAAGAGAGAGGGGGTCTCTCTGTGTAATTAGCGTGAGGTATCCCTAAGGAAGAACATTGAGGCTCTTCACAAGAGTGTGGTATCTCGAGGTGAAGGAGTGCTCTATAGTGTAAAGGTTTTTCAAGCTACCTGGCTAAAGCTTGTTGTGTTAGTGTGTAAAAACCCACAGGTGGAGTGGGGACTGGATGTAGGTCACAGTGGTGGTGATTGAACCAGGATAAATCTGGTTGTGTGGTATCTCTAAACTCAAACTCTTAAATTTCTGTCTTGCGCATATAACTGTGATCTTGATGTTCAACGTTTTCAATTGATATCAGTTCTTGATCTGTTTAATATGAATTAAAACCAGAGTATTACTACAATCAATCTTGAGTTATTAATTGTTCAAAACTGAGTTGATTAAGACTGTTCTTGATCACTGAAACTGATATATTGTAACTTCAGTTCTTGACTGACTAAGGCCTGTATCTAATACTTGTACGACCCTGAACTGAACTTCTTTCTGTTTGACTCAATCACACAAGTGACAGAAGTGCTCGTCCACTAAAGTGACAAAAGTGCTCGTCCACACAAGTGACAAGCGCTCGTCCACTAAAGTGACAGAAGCGCTCGTCCACTAAAGTGACAGAAGCGCTCGTCCACACAAGTAACAGAAACGCTCGTCCACTAAAGTGACAGAAGCACTGATTTATCTTTCTGAACTGATTCACCTCATCACCTTCTATTTAATATTTCATAAAAAGCCCTTCACTGTTTTTGTAAAAGATCCTGAGGCAACTCTGATTTGAATAGTAAAGTTTTTGAAAAGGAAGAATTTTTGAAAACTCTATTCACCCCCCTCTTGAGTCTTTGAAGCCAAAACAACACAGACTCCACGATGTACCCTCTAGTATCGTTTCGGATCGAGACCCAAAGTTTACTTCACGTTTTTGGGGAAGTTTGAATAAATCGTTGGGAACTAAGTTGAGACTCAGTTCAGCCTATCACCCCCAAACTGACTGGCAAACGGAAAGGAAAATTCAGTCATTGGAGGACTTGTTGAGGGCGTGTGTTGAAGACAATCTTGGAAGTTGGGACGACCATTTGCCACTCATAGAGTTCACATACAACAACAGCCACTACAAGAATAAGGCTAATTAGCAACGGATTTTTTGCCACGGCCTCAAATCCGTCGCTAATTTTATGTTTTCCGACGGCTTAAGCCGTCGCAAATGGTAGAAGAGATTACTAACGGCAGTTCCATCGCAAATCTGTCAGTACCGTTCCCGCCATTTTACACGAAATGTTGGTGCCACTTTGCGACGGGCATGGTCGTCGCTAATGTGCAAATGTTTCTCCAAGGTCATTTGCAACGGCCATATTGGTTTGTGACGGACTGTACTTTTGCGACGGTCATTCTCAATTTGTGACGGAATCCTGATTTGCAACGGCTAGGCTGTCTCTAATATTAAAAGGCCGTCGCTAATTTCCATTAAGTTACTCAACAGTTTTCTTCCTCCCTCACTTCTCATCTGCGCACAAACCCTTCTTCCTCCCCTCTCACTCTGTTTCTCTGCTCCCACCGCACGCCGCCCAACCACCACCTCTCGCGCCGCCACTGCCGACCCATCCCGAAGACCAGCAGCACCACCTCCTTTCCTCCACCACCCATTCACTGTCGCGATGTACGTAACTCTGGTCGCTCTGTTAAACCACCACACGAGCCATCAAACCACCACGTGAACTCTATTTTTTGGTACGCATTCCTCATTCCCTTTACATTTTTGAACTCTGAACCGCATTCCCTTTTTCCCTTTCATTTTTATGCGTAGGCACTCCTAAGGCTCCATTTTTATGGCTTTCCCTCTCACGCAACGACAGTGGGTTGATTTCTGGTTTGGGTTCATCTCCTCATAGTACGGTTTGAGCATTTATCTATGTTTTCACACATTCTATTTGATATAATGCCTGAATGATCATTGTCTGTTATTTTTTTCTCTGTTTGATGCTAGTCCAATATTGATGCATGAGTTGTTGTGGTCTATCAAGAATGATATTCTGGATCCATGTAAAATGCTATAGTTTTTAAGTAGTCCTCTTTGCATTATGATTATTGATTAGTTGGGCTTCAAATCTTTTTGATAAATTTGTTTATTTTTCAAATTTTATGCCTGGGTGTGACTTTAATTTGTTAAGGTGATTTACAACGTCAGTGCTTTGTTTTTGTTTGGGAATGATGAAAATGTGATTTTTATTTACAAGTATTCAATTGTGAATGGGACACGATAGCATTGTATGTTTCCTGGAACCTGAGAATTTGATCCCATGTTTTTTTATCTCATAACAACTTAGTGCCTGTTTGTTTTGTTTCCAATTTGCTGTTTTCATCTCCAGTTTTCAGAAATAATTACGAAACTGCCACCTTGTTTTCCTCATTGATAAACAACCACCACCTCATTTTTGCATCATTAATTTTTGTTCCATATTTAATATCATAATTGTTGCATATATTTGTTTATGAATTAGTTCTGGAGAGTCACGTTCTCTGAGAGAGTAAGAACGCGACTTTGAGGTTCAACAACAAGGGGAAAATTGCTTCCAAACAAACAAAGCAAGACAAGGTGTGTGTTTTTTTCGTTAATTGAGAGAATGTTTGATTTTGATTTGATCATTTTTTGGTGCACCTTGATGTGAAGATTGTAATTGTTTTGGTAATATAATGCCTTTTGATTAATGTCTATAATCTTTTTGTTGAATCACCTAAATGCTTTTAGGTTGGAATGTGGTCATGTTATAGGTGTTTGGGTTAGTTTTCTTTTGATATTAATGGCTGAATTGGTGAGTAGCTTGAATCATAATCTCTTCTTGTGCTGAATGGACTATGAATTTTCTTTATTGTTTTTTGTGTATTTATGACAGGATTATGATTTATTAAGGATGCTTAAGCAATTGGTTGGAAAGCAATATATTTTATTTTGAGTTGATTTTGCCATGGCATGATTTTGTCTTCTTTAATAGTCTGAGTTGACGGGTTCTCTACTAACTACATTCTTTAAATCTGTTTGATGGAAGGTCTGAAACAATTTTCAAAAATTGAGTGAAATGATACACTCATTTGTCAAGTTTGGGCTGTCTTTTCCTCATTGATAAACATGCTTGATGATTATATAAGGGATTAGTGAATTGATACTTCAATGCCCCCTGTTGATACTTAGAACTTTAATAGAGCTGAAGTTGTGAAGAATCAAGCTAGTGGGGATTTAAGTTTTGATACATCGATCATTAGTACGTTTCGCAGATCTGGTCCTCTGTGTTACCATGCTCTGTGAATTTATGTGTGCGTGATGCTATTCGAAAGGAGTGAAGATAAAAAATTGTGATCAATATTTTGTTGGTAGTGCCACGTCTGATTTTGTAATGAAGAGAAGGAACCAATTCCTTATGTTCATTTCTTTCTTTTTTTCTTTGAAAGATTCTTTCTTTATTTTTACTTTGTTTATCTTTTGTAAATAGAAAGTCATACTTTACCTCTATGTTTTTCATTTATGAATGTTGATTTTTTTATATAAGTAAAATATTAGTGATTGCCTCTAACATTACAGTAAAATCTATTTTTAGTGGTAATTATTTAGTGGCCATAAAATTTTGGTGATTGTACTATTTATCTGCTCCTCGGATTTGGTATATTCTTCATCCACCTTTTTACCTACAGTTCCATTTGCTTCTCTTTTTCGATTTTGTACTAAACAATCAAAAGATTTGACCTTTTCATCTCTGTCTTGTTGTGTTTGTTGTGCAGGTAGGTGCTTCTCTATTTTGATTCATTAAAGGAAAAAGGTAAAAACTATTTTTATGTTTTAATGGTTGTAAAAGGACTAGAGAAAATGTGGGTTTAGATAATATAAGCTGAAAATGTGGGTACTCGATAGCATTCTCATTCTCTATATTACAAGATATGTTTTCACTTTATGCATAGGTAGAGTACTAGAAACAGGAGTCCATATGTTTAATTTCTTTCAGAATTTACAAAACTGGTCCACCATCCCTATGCTGCAATTATGATGTACTGCTATGTGGATGGTAGCAGAGATCAACCTTACAAGCCATTAAATCCCTCAATAACTATGCTCAGAGAACCCCAGACTTGAATTAATTACATTCACTTTATTTTATTTGTCATATTAAATAGCAAAAGAAGAAGTTGAATATGTCAAACCTTATTCAAGGCAGCCAGGCTGATGACTTTAACCCCGATTTTATCAGCTCGAGGATAGCTTGCTCAATATGCTTATTGATTCCCTCAGTAGCCAATGGCAAGAAATACTGAATGAACATTGAAAAAGCAAAAAAAAATCAACAATTATTATTCTTTTTCATCGTTGATGGTGGAAAAAGGAAAATGAAAGCAATTTTTTTTAAGTGTTTCAAGTTTTAAGTTTCTTGCCTATATTATATTAAATGATTCTTATTCTTGTAATGTTGTTTATGTTTTGTTTCAAGTATGTTAGGGATATTATAAATTGTCTTTAGCAATAAATATTTATCTTCTAGATGAGTTGATTGTCAAGAAAAACCTTAGTTACCCGTTTGAGGTGCAATATTCTAGAGCACGTGTACTGTTGCAATTCATTGTGCTCTTGATATTGGAGCTCGAATTGTCCAAGTGGGACAATTTGAGAAAAAACTTTTTCTTTAATAGTATAATAGTTATTCATTAATTCTTATGTGATATATCTGATGAAAATTTGGTCTGACGCATTACCATTTGTTCTCTGGGTACATACTTGATTGTGATATCTCACCCTGGTCAAGTCATGTACTTGGAGACCAATGGGAAATGCTGCTGAAATTTCGTCAGATATGAGACATGAGAAGTGATGAGTAACTATTATACTAGTGTTGAAAAAGGTTTTTCTTGAATGGGACAGGGCCATACCAAATAAAGAAATGGAGCAGTTCTGCGAGTTTGCCCAAAATAGTTTTTCATTATAGTTATCTTTTTTTAGCGCAAATGCAGAGGATGGAATTTGTTCCTTTGAATCGTACTTGGATGTATGATAGGGTTTATCCGCGTAGAGGGGGATTAAAACAATCTTTCTTAGATGGCGTTGAAGAATTTCTTACCAAGGCAAGTCAGCAAGATACTTATAACAATGGGGGGGGGGGGGGGTGATTAGATGTCTTTGTGTGAACTGTGACTGTACCCGAATTAAGAATGTAGACGATGTGAGGGTCGACCTGTATAAAGTTGTGTTTAGGCCTAATTACTGGATTTGGACAAATCATGGAGAAGAAATACTGCAATTTGATTTGGGCACTGACCAGAATTGCACCGGTGGTTCAAGTAGTAGTGCAGAAGCTGGATATGGAGATCATTTTGTTTCCATGGAGGAGATGGTGTGTGACGCTCTCATGATGTCCGGGTCGTTTGAGTCCAATAATACAGAAGAGCCTCCTAATGCAAAAGCACAAAAATTTTATAATCTCCTAACAGAGGCAAATAAGCCTTTGTGGGAAGGGTCCCCCGACTCGAAGTTATCGATGTGTGTTCTATTGTTGTCTGTCAAGTCCAATTGGAGCATACCCGAGTTAGGCTTGGATTTCATTGCCAAAATGGTTTTGGCCGGGATGCCTTTCAAAGGAGGATTACCCAACAATTATTATGATGCGAAGAGGTTAATGTCCAAGTTAGGATTGGAGTCCAAGAGGATTGACTGTTGTCAGAATGGGTGCATGATCTTTTATGATAATGAATTCGACAAAAATGATGGCCCATTGGTTGAGTGCAGATTTTGTCACGCACCAAGGTATCGTCAGCGCAACGCAAGTAGAGGTAATCTGAAACCAGTTCCGGTAAAGTCGATGTTCTACTTGTCAATCATTCCTAGATTACAGAGGATGTTTGCATCGATGCAGACTGCAGGAAAAATTACATGGCACCATGAGAATAGGAGGAATGAAGGAGTGTTACGCCATCCTTCTGATGGTGAAGCATGAAGCACTTTGATCGGGTGCATCCGGATTTTGCCATTGATCCTCGTAATGTACGACTTGGGTTATGCTCGGATGGCTTTAAACATATATCCAAGCCTCAGCATCACCTTATTCATGTTGGCCCGTTATTGTTACCCCTTACAATCTTCCTCCCGAAATGTGTATGTCAAAGCCATATATGTTCTTGACTTGCCTGATTCCGGGTCCATCTAATCCAAAGGCAGGCATTGATGTATACTTGCAACCTTTGATTGATGATCTGAAGAGGTTATGGAATGGTGTTTTGACGTACGGTATTTCTCGAAAACAAAATTTTATAATGAAGGCAGCGTTGATGTGGACAATTAATGACTTCCCTGCGTATGGCATGTTGTCTGGCTGGGGGACGCATGGGAAGTTTGCATGCCCACATTGTATGGAGCATACAAAGGCATTTACCTTAAAATACGGGGGGGGAAGTCGTCCTGGTTTGATTCCCATCGCAGGTTCTTACCGAACGATCATCAATTTAGAAGGAATAAGAATGCCTTCAAGAAGGGGGTTGTTGAAATGGATGGACCGCCTCCGAGGTTAACACCAGAACAAATTTGGAGTAGAATCGGGGACTTGCCAAAAGTGATCAAGTCTGGGGTTTCCAAATTAGATGGTTACGGCAGTGGCATAATTGGACAAAGAGGAGTATTTTTTTGGGATCTTCCTTATTGGAAAGATAATTTATTGAGGCACAATCTTGATGTAATGCACATTGAAAAAAATTTCTTTAACAACATTTTCAACACTTGTGATGAACGTGCATGGCAAGACCAAAGACAACGATAAGGCTAGAATGGACTTAAAGTTGTACCGCAGAGACCGGATTTGGAGCCGAGACATCGGGGATAATGGGAAGATGTACAAGCCAAAGGCCAATTATACCTTGACTATCCAGGAAGCAAGGTTAGTTTGCCAATGGATAAAGGGGCTCAGGATGCCTGATGGTTATTCTTCTAACTTGGCAAGATGTGCTGATGTTATCAAAGGCAAGTTGCATGGGATGAAAAGCCATGATTGTCATGTGTTTATGGAGTGCTTAC
Source organism: Sophora flavescens (assembly GCA_030762895.1). Taxonomy (NCBI): domain Eukaryota; kingdom Viridiplantae; phylum Streptophyta; class Magnoliopsida; order Fabales; family Fabaceae; genus Sophora; species Sophora flavescens. The sequence goes on along the minus strand of CM061070.1, from coordinate 134,839,068 downwards.
TTCCCATCGCCTTCAGTTCGTTTCCCCCCCATGTTTTGAATGCCCTTACTGAAATAAGTCAATTCTTCAAGGACTTGTGTTCTGCAACTTTAAGGGAAGACGATTTGATCAGGATGGAACAAAACATTCCACGCATAATGTGCAAGCTGGAGAGAATATTCCCCCCGGGCTTCTTTGATTCAATGGAGCATCTTCCGATTCATCTTGCATATGAAGCCAGACTTGGTGGTCTAGTTCAATATAGGTGGATGTATCCATTTGAAAGGTAATATAAGTATCACAGTTATTGATCCATTTTCATGCATATTAGTTAATTAATAATAACCTCGTCATTTTTTAATAGATTCATGGGCGAGTCAAAACGATCGGTGAAAAATAAGGCTAGGGTTGAAGGTTCGATCTGTGCGTCTTACTTACACCGTGACACAATTCATTTATGCTCTCATTATTTCAAACACATGGTTTTGTCGCCAACAACTAGAAGGAACGAAACGAAAAATGAAAGTGGAAGACTACCTGGAACCTTATCAGTTTTTTGTCTTCCCGGTCGTCATTCCGGAAAGGAGTTGACACATTATTTAACGGAGGTAGAGTGGAACTCAGCTCATGTTCATGTATTGATCAATTGCGCCGAGGTTAAACCATACCTTGAGTAAGTATGAGCTTATAATTTTTATTCCTTCGATAGCATATGTCAATTTTCATTGATGTTATCCATATATGTTCAGTGCATTCTTGTCTTCTCGTGATGCATCTGCTCGTACTCATGAAGATTTTCCAAAATGGTTTAAGCAACAAGTAAGTATCTTCCCATTTATCATTCTGTTATTCACTATAATGTATGCGGATAAAAACATATATCGTTAAACTTTGTGAATAGGTTTACAATGAGGCACCTACTGTCATTAATAAACATTTACGAAACTTGGCTGACGGTCCTATGACACAAGTCAAAGAATGGCACACATACTTCGTGAATGGGTACAAATTTCATACTTAATCATGGACAGAAGACAAAACAACAATAAATAGTGGTGTTTACGTAAAGGGTGAGCCAAGCGGAGTTGCAGATGACTTTTATGGTGTGATACAACACATATATGAGTTGTCATATCGTTATTTAGATTACCCTAAGAGAATAGTGTTGTTTTATTGTAATTGGTTCGATCCATCTAGTAGAGGCACTAATTTGAATAAAAAATATAATATTGTGGAAATCCAAATGAGTAGAAGATATCATATGTTTGATCCGTTTATCATGGCACATAATGTGAGACAAGTATATTACGTTCCTTATCCAGCAACTCAAACAGAAAAACGAGGTTGGTGTGTTGCAATCAAGACAAAACCAAGGGGTCGCACTGAAATAGATGTTTCAGAGTTGGATCAGCCATATCAAACGGATGAAATGTCACATGCAAATGAGGTAATTGAAGTTGAACCAATCTCATGTTTACAAGACACACAAGTTGTAGGGGAAGAAGTGGATACCTCCAGCTTGACATCAAATCAAGTCATTCCGGATGAAGATGTTGAAGAAGCAGAATCAACAGAAGATGAAGATGGCTATGAATATGACACTGGCTCAAATTCTGAATAACAATTACTTTATTTATTTTAGTGATATATTTTGTATTAAGTTGTATTGTCATTGTCATAACTTTAAGTTAATTATGATTAGCATCATTTTCCATTATTTACAAATTTGTGTTTTTGCTTACTTTAAGTTAATTATTATCACCATCAATTTCCATTATTTGCAAATTTGTGTTTTGGTTACTTTTAATTAATTATTATTAGCATCATTTTTCACTATAGACATGACTGATGGTAAGGGAAAGGGTAAGGCACCTGCTGGAGGGGCACGTCATCTTGGTCGACCCCGCTTCGTGACACGGACAGTCGATGACGGATTCATGTCCCTCCCATCTACATCTGTTACACTACGCCCACCGCCCACACCCATGCCCCCACATGATATGGCACCGGCACCCCCACCTGTTGCTCCTACACCATGTCCATCGCCCACACCCGTGCCTACACATGTTCTGACACCTCCCTACCGACCTGTTGCTCCAGCCACTCAGTTCATGGACACCTCCATTGGGATCACGATTACCCCAAGGATTCAGACTCAGACCCATGGAGACAATTCCAGACAACCAGATGCATCAGGGGTGGATTTGCCCATGGACGGTGATCATCAGTCTAATGGTGATGACGAGGAGAGTTATGGATATTCACCGCCTATATCATCAGATGATGAGGAGATCGAGGTTATGTCAGATGGCCGAGTTATTGTTACCCCGACCGGTAAAGGGTAAGAAATATCTCAAATATTGTTATTTTATTGTTGAGTACAGATTTTATATGTATGTGTATTGATTGTTCTCATGTTCTATTGATAAGGTTCCTTCAGTCAAGAAAATCTGCAGAGGCCGTCACGTATGCAGTTACATCTCAGTTTGATCGGGCCTGGAAACATTGGAGTGAGCTTGAGGATCAGGATCGGGATCGATTCTTTGCGACTTTTAAGGTATTTTGTACTTTTGAATTTACTTCCATTTTTTAGTTAGTTTTAATGTTTCTTTAGTTTATTATTATCCTAAAAAATATTATATTCTCCTTATTTACAGGAGAAGGCTGCTAGGAGAGTAGAGCATTCCACTGATGTAGAGATAATTTTTCATCAAAAGGCGAGCAAACGCCTCTCCGAGTTGTTGACGAGATATCGGAAAAAGGGAGAACGTCCAAAATGGTTTTTCCCACCCATTTGGGAGGAGCTATGTGCTTACTGGGCTACACCTGCATTTAAGAAAAAATCCGCCTAGGTAAAGCTCAACAGGGCCTCGGAAAAGGGTGGGAGCCTGCACACTGGCAGCAGCATCACACTACTAGAAATCCATCATTTTCGGACGGATTTTCAGACGGATTTCGGACGGAAATTGGACAAATTTCGAACGGAATTCGGACGGATAATTCATTTCGGACGGATTTCGGACGGAATGGCACCCGTCCGAAAAAGCCCCGTGGGAAATTATAAAATCCGTCCCAAATTCCGTCCGAAAATATTTACAGACGGATTTCGGACAACGTGGAAATCCGGATTTTGGTTATTTTCGGACGGATTTCGGACGGATTTATTTTTGTTTTCGGACGGATTTGGGACGGATGCTGTGATTTTGTTGGTTATTTTTCGGACGGATTTATTTTTGTTTTCGGACGGATTTGGGACGGATGCTGTGATTTTGTTGGTTATTTTTCGGACGGATTTCGGACGGATTTATTTTTGTTTTCGGACGGATGCTGTGATTTTGTTGGTTATTTTTCGGACGGAATTCAGACAGATTTATTTTTGTTTTCGGACGGATTCGGGACGGATTTCCCACGGAAGAATCAAAAGTCAGAATCTGTCACGGCAGTGACATGTTAACTGAGCCAGACCCCTGATAAGCCTCTGGCTTATCTAGTTTTATGACTAGATAAACTAGGGTTTATGTGCCAAATAGTCGAGTTCATTCTCGTTTTCGCCCAAATTTGCCTTGTTTCGTTCCTAAGTTAGACTTTGACTCGTTTTGTGGATTTTGTGTAGTTTTTAGCTTATTTTGGATAGAATTACGCTTTTGTTTGCTTTTGGTGTTTTCAGGTCAATAAGTGAAGCTCGGAGAATCAAGGAAAGTCAAGAAGCAGTGGAAAAAGCACTTCTGGAGATACTCGCCTCGCGAGTATATGCTCGCCTCACGAACCTGAACATCAGAAAAAGGCAGCAACAGTCATCCTTCTGGTTCGCCTCGCGAACAATATTCTCGCCTCGCGAACCTGAACAGCAGAATAAGGCAGCAACAGTCAGCTCTCTGGTTCGCCCCGCGAACAATCTTCTCGCCTCGCGAATCAGGAAGGCCAGGAAGTCAGAAACCATCACGGCCCAGCCGTGATGCAGATCACAGCCTAGAATTGAGGCCTCGCCTTGCGAAAGAAACTCTCGCCTCGCGAAAATCCAAATCTGAATGCGCGCCAAAACTTAAATTCGCCTCGCGAAGATATGCTCGCCCCGCGAGAGGATAGAAATCAGAACCCCTATTTAAAGGCTGCTTCAGATCAGAATGGGGGAGGAAGTTGTTAGCCACTGTTTAGATCAGAATAGTAGTGCGAATCCTTGTTTCTGGATCTGCGTCTCCCCTTCTCTTCTTTTATTTCTTACTTCTAGGATGAATTTCGATTGTACGTGCGTCGTTGTTACGGACATGAGGAACTAATCCTCTTGTCTAAGGGATCGATGAAGCCACCCATGGCGGCATAGTGTTCATGTAATGTAACTCTCTCTCCTTTAATTCAATTATTGTTTTCCAATTCTGTTTTCATTGTGTCGATTATATGCTAGCGTGATCGACTAGTTAAACGTGTTGAGGCCTAGCGGCGATTCGCGTTTTAGAACTTGAATTGGGATCATCGGTCGAGTATTGCACGAGAGTGAGTAGGAGATCGGTGCAACCTATAGGGAACAAGAATTAATAGAATTCGAGATTAGGATTATGAGACCTAGTAAGTAATTAATCCAATCGTCGAATACGTCCTATTGAGCACGGAAGTGGATATAGGAGAATTTGGGGGTCCCGGTTGACATTAAAATTGAACTTAGGGAGGAGAATATCATCACTTGGGTACTATGCATGATTGGGTAGGTGGATTCGAAACCTTAGATGCTTTTAATTCCAGATTTCATCACCATATCTTATTTGATTTGATTTGTTAATTAGAACTGCAATCCTATATTCTCTCTCAACCACTTTTAGTTACTTGACCAAACGCATCGGATTTCTCGCGAAATTAGTCGAATTGGTAGCCCAATCCTTGTGTTCGACCTCGGTAGATTCTTGCCGTGTTTTATTACTTGCGACGACCCGGTACACTTGCCGGCGTCACAAGAAGTTTTTGGCGCCGTTGCCGGGGATTGGCACGACCAATTTTCCTAATTTTTAGGAAATTCGGCTGTTTGGTTAAGCTGACTTTTAGTTTTATTTTTCTTTTATTTAATTGCTATTATTTTTCTCTGCTTCTTTGATTCCACTTGGTCTTTGCCTGTTTTTGTATGCGAGGTACCCTCCTACAAGAGGACTTGCTATTTGATTCCGAGATCACCAGGACCGAGCGGCAATTAAGGAAAGAAGCCAGGGAACGGAAAAGAATTGAAGGAATTAAAATAGAGGGCATGGCTGAAGAAAATCCTCCTCCTCCTCCTCCTCGTTACAAGCCTCTCTTCGAGTACGATCTACCAAACTTGGAGGATTGTGCTTCTTCTATTGTGAGGGGCAACCTGAACACAGACTCCTTCAGAGTGGAAGGATGTGTCACAGCCCAGATCCGTGAGAATCAGTTCGACGGCAGTGGCAAGCAAGACCCGCATGGACACATCACTCGCTTCCTTGAAGCCCGTGACTTACAGAAGACAAGAGGAGTCTCACAGGATGAGTTTCGCTTGCGACTTTTCCCTCTCTCTCTTAGGGATGTCGCTCGCGATTGGGTTGACAGCTTGGATAGGAACAAAGATCGTAACTTGGGAGCAAATGGCACAGAAGTTCCTAACCAAATACTTTCCTCCTCAGAAGGCGGCACAAGCAAGAATAGCAGTCACATCATTCAGGCAGACGGAGGATGAAACTTACAATGAAGCGTGGGAGAGGTACAATGGTTTATTGAGAAGATGTCCCTCTGCGTTCTTTGACCCGGTTTCCAAAGTGCAGCATTTCTTTAATGGGTTGAGGGGACGCTATCAGATGAACTGTGATGCCGCAGCTGGCGGTTCTTTCTCTTATTTATCAGCGGAGGATGGATGGACATTGTTAGAGAAGATGTCATATAATGATTACAACCGTGGTAGGGAGACCTCAAGTGGAATCAGTTCTGGGACAATGGAAGCCATTTTAGAGCAAAACAGACTTTTGAAGATGCAGAATGAGGCTTTGTCTGGGAACAAGAGGGTTAATGCGATACACGAGGGAATGCCTCCGGGTTGTGCAAATTGTAATGGAGATCATGACACTCAGATTTGCCCGCTAAATTTCTCTCAGGAACATGTGGACTCATGCCACAACTTCTATGACACTGTGCCCCAGAACAACTATCAGAGGAACAATCAGAATCAGAATAGGGGCTACATGAGGAGAGACCATCCGGGATTTGCTTGGAGTGATGTTAATGGTGGTCTAGCCGGTCAACAACATCCTCAACAGAATTGGCAACAACCTCAACAGGGTCTGAGACCGAACATTGGAATTCAGCAGCGCAATACTCAGCAGGCTCTTCCGGGGCCTAATCAGTTGCAAATATCAGATGGTGGAAGACAACCGTGGGAGCTGGCCTTTGAGAAGATGATCGCGACAGTTGAGAAGTTGTCAACCTTTACAGGCACAGCTTTAGAGAAAGTGAATGCGTCAGTTGACAAGTTGGCAACTCATACAGGGTCGCAATTCACAATCTAGAGACGCAGGTTTCTCAGCTCGCAAGGCAACTTAATGAGCGTCTCCCAGGCACTCTCCCAGGTGACACCGAGAACAACCCTAAGAACCAATGCAATGCCATCACAACTAGAAGCGGAAGGGTGTTGGAACCTAGCAGGGGTACCACTAGTTCTCAGGATGACAAGGGCCCGGAACAACTACCCGTTGAGGAAGAGCAACCAGAGAAAGAAGGGTTGGCAAGTGACAAGGCACCGGAGCAAGGGGGAGGCTGAAACTTGTGGATGAAGAGTTCCGAAGAAAGAAGTGGGTTGAACCCCAAGACCTCCCGCCCTACATGAAGGTACCATATCCGGAAAGATTGAAGAAGCCTCAACAGGATAAACAGTTCAACAGATTCCTTGATGTCTTCCGCAAGCTTCAGATTAACATTCCATTTGCGGAAGCCTTGGAACAAATGCCATCATATGCCCGGTTTATGAAGGAGCTTCTCAACAAGAAGCGGAGGATAGTGGATGAAGAAACGGTTGCTTTGACCGAGGAGTGTAGTGCCATTCTTCAGAGAAAACTACCTCCAAAGTTGAAGGATCCCGGTTCTTTTTCGATACCATGCACCATTGGGGGGATGACTGTAGGGAAGGCATTGTGTGATCTAGGGGCAAGCATCAACTTGATGCCCCTCTCTATGATGAAGAGGTTGGGGATCAAAGAATTCAAGGATACACGGATGTCGCTCCAACTAGCCGATCGCTCTATTAAATATCCTTATGGGGTGGTCGAAGACTTGTTAGTAAAAGTGGACAAGCTCATATTTCCAGCGGACTTTGTAGTGCTTGATATGGATGAAGACGCTGAGGTTCCTCTCATATTGGGTAGGCCCTTCTTGGCCACTGGGGGTGCCTTGATAGATGTGCGGCAAGGGAAACTCACTCTAAGGGTGCAAGATGATGAGGTAGTCTTCAATCTCTTTGAAGCAATGAAGCACCCTGCAGAGAGGTCGGAAGTGTATCGAGTGAATACAGTGGATCCAACTGTAAAGGTAACTAGAGAGACCCATGGTTCTTCACTTGCTCAAGTGTTGGTAAAATCCCATGATGATAGAAAGGAAAAAGACCCTTTGGGGGATGAGGTCTACCTCGAGTGGTTGAAAGATATGGAAGCCTTACCGAGTTTCCCAAGGGATGAATGTGCAAAGGAAGAGCTCATCAACAAAGGCATGAAAAAGAATGGTAAGGCACCGGAATTTAAGGGTGGCACAACCGTGGTGGTCAGTGCATACAATGAGTTGATCTCAAAACGGACCACCACGGAGTGGAGAGTTCGTGCTGATTATAGAAGGGTCCTGAACTTAAATGAGCTGTCCGAGAACCGCATGCGAGCATATAAAAGGGCACAAACCTACAAAGAACGGGCCAAGGAATGGCATGGCAAGCAGGATCTTCCTCCGGATTAACCCTTAGGGGTGACTTGAGTCAGGCTCGGGACGTTAAACAAGCGCTACTTGGGAGGCAACCCAAGCTAGGTATCCCTCGCGAACCTGAACAGCAGAATAAGGCAGCAACAGTCAGCTCTCTGGTTCGCCCCGCGAACAATCTTCTCGCCTCGCGAATCAGGAAGGCCAGGAAGTCAGAAACCATCACGGCCCAGCCGTGATGCAGATCACAGCCTAGAATTGAGGCCTTGCCCCGCGAAAGAAACTCTCGCCTCGCGAAAATCCAAATCTGAATGCGCGCCAAAACTTAAATTCGCCTCGCGAAGATATGCTCGCCCCGTGAGAGGACAGAAATCAGAACCCCTATTTAAAGGCTGCTTCAGATCAGAATGGGGGAGGAAGTTGTTAGCCACTGTTTAGATCAGAATAGTAGTGCGAATCCTTGTTTCTGGAGCTGCGTCTCCCCTTCTCTTCTTTTATTTCTTACTTCTAGGATGAATTCCGATTGTACGTGTGTCGTTGTTACGGACATGAGGAACTAATCCTCTTGTCTAAGGGATCGATGAAGCCACCCATGGCGGCATAGTGTTCATGTAATGTAATTCTCTCTCCTTTAATTCAATTATTGTTTTCCAATTCTGTTTTCATTGTGTCAATTATATGCTAGCGTGATCGACTAGTTAAACGTGTTGAGGCCTAGCGGCGATTCGCGTTTTAGAACTTGAATTGGGATCATCGGTCGAGTATTGCACGAGAGTGAGTAGGAGATCGGTGCAACCTATAGGGAACAAGAATTAATAGAATTCGAGATTAGGATTATGAGACCTAGTAAGTAATTAATCCAATCGTCGAATACGTCCTATTGAGCACGGAAGTGGATATAGGAGAATTTGGGGGTCCCGGTTGACATTAAAATTGAACTTAGGGAGGAGAATATCATCACTTGGGTACTATGCATGATTGGGTAGGTGGATTCGAAACCTTAGATGCTTTTAATTCCAGATTTCATCACCATATCTTATTTGATTTGATTTGTTAATTAGAACTGCAATCCTATATTCTCTCTCAACCACTTTTAGTTACTTGACCAAACGCATCGGATTTCTCGCGAAATTAGTCGAATTGGTAGCCCAATCCTTGTGTTCGACCTCGGTAGATTCTTGCCGTGTTTTATTACTTGCGACGACCCGGTACACTTGCCGGCGTCACAACAACCCCTTGTAAGCAGAATATGTCACGGCCGTGACAGACCATTTAGTGAAACAACATTCAAGGCAGAAGCTGTCACAGCCAGGCCGTGATGCTCATCACGGTCGTGACAGATCACTTCACTTACATTACAATTTCACTATCTATGCGAATTATATGGCACCGATCACTAACATTTGCAGTTTCACATTCAATCACAAAATCATGAATTTGACTATTGTTACAAAATACAGTCTTGGTACCATACAACTTCTAAAAATCAAATACCAATTGCTGCATGCAATCCAAAAGTCATGACTTAAAAACTATCAGAAGATCAAACCACTGTGAACTGTGAAGGTCATGTAATGAACCAAAAAGTTGAGGAATCTGAGAATCCAGCCTCTCCAAATTTGCTGACATTTTTCCTTTAGAAGTAGAATGACCTGCATCAATGGAGATGTCCCCCACGATACACCTGAAAGATTTATATCCAACAATTCAGTAAAAGAATGTACCTTTCCATCAACCAAGCAAGTCAATTAATTAACAAACAGAAATAAGTGCACACATGTGTTCAACTGTACTCTAGAACCCCAAAATAACTGAGCCGAGAAAGAAGCCCATGTGATCTATACTATTTAGTATAGCCGTCTGAGCAAATATACATGCTACAGATCAGTAAGATCGATGGTACTTCCAATAGTTGGAAAGTGCAATCTAATTGTTTATCAATTAAAAAGTGCTAAATGCTTAGGACATATTTTATCTGTCAGCATTGTTAACAGCCAAAAAGCATAATTAGAAGGATATTTATTAATTATTGGCATTTAAATTGATGCGACTAGCAGAAAGTACAAATAATAAAAATTATCAAGAGATTTTTCCAGCAAACCCTCAAATTGTTTGGATCTTTATTGCTAGCAAACCCTCAAATTGTTTGAATCTTTATCTAACTCATGTCCGTTCATAATTCCTAGGCCTAAGCATACACTACACTTTAGTTCAAAGGATAGTCAAATGTTGAGGCTAAACAAAAAATCTGCAATGCACAAGAGTATTAGGATAGCCAAAAGAACCAACATTATTTCCACTACACACACACAAAACAAACGACACACAAACAATCAATATTGGAATCATTAAATTTGATAAAGATTAAAGAACAGAAGATTCGGTGAATAAGAGAGAAAAGGTTCCACAAAAGGAGGATGAAATTCTCAGAATACCTGTATAGTAGCAGCAGTCACAGTATCCAAAAGTGTGTTAGTAGTGTAACTATTGGATTGCAATCTGATTCGTCCTGGCTCCACATCCACCGAGCTCCTTGACCAGAATGCAAAGGTAGATGAATCAAATTTCTGCATAATTAAATTAGAAACATATTATATTGAGACTAGTTACAAAAATTAATTTTGAAGAAATAGTCAAAATGTCAATAAGGAAGCTAACAAACTTACTTCACATCTTGTTATGTTCTCAAGAGGATATATTCTCAATGTTCGACTGGTATTTGGATCTAACATACGAATTCCATCCAAACCAATCTGAAAGGATAAACATTGAGAAAATCACTAATTCAGAAGAGCAGCCACAGAAAGGATAAACAATTGAAAGGTTTATGAATACAAAATAAATAAAAGAGAACTGCTAGAGAGCCGGGAGGCTCCTAGACCGGTTGATTTATCTCCCAGGAGGTGAGCAAATCGACTGTAGAAAAAGATCAACACCACAGAAAATGAAGACAACCCCTACTGCACATAACAGAGAAACACATACCAGACAACAATCTCCAAGACTTGCCGCCTCTGTTAAGAAGGGAAACACTAATTCACAGTCCCAATTTCATAAAACAAGATTTAATTTTAAGATTAAAATCTGAAATCAAAGGGTTAGGGTTTCAAAATCAGATTTGAGGTTGTAACACCCCCCCCCCCCCCCAGGGCATTACTTTCGTAACACATGCGAAATTTATATTTGAAAGATAATTTGCTATTGCTTTCGGAAAATAATGTATATAAGTAAAGGATCCTTGTCCTAATGCTCACGTTAGCTCATATCTACTTCATCAAGCAAGCATAGCCGTGTCAAACGTCTCAGAGAGGAAATCCAACAACGCGCAACAACCAGAAATCAAGAAATCAATTTCACATGATCAAAAACACATTATAACTTTATCTAAACACTTAATCTAATTACCAAATAAGGTTATTTTCAAAGAAAATCATGTTTGAAGTTCACGCTTCCCAATACCCTTTAAGGAAACTTTGTTTTGATCAAAAGATCATGAAAAAGAACTTTGGAAATCATCCATTAAGAGTCCTAATTGCACTAAATCATAATTAATTTCACAAAAACATAACCAAATTCAAATAAATCAAATTGGGGTTTAGGGCTCCTAAATACAATTTGGGGAAAACTCAGAATAATGAAATTGGTTTAGGGAAACACAAATTCATAGTCCCAATTTCATAAAACAACCTTAAATTTCAAGATTAAAATCTGAAATCAAAGGGTTAGGGTTAGGGTTAGGGTTTCAAAAATCCATTAGGGGGTTTTGAATCTAGAAGAGATGAGAGGGTTTTGACTCACCCAAGCTTGAAGACAGAGGACGCAGTGACAGCCATGGGTACGGCGGCGGCGGCGCACAACTCCGGCGAGGTGGCAGTGGCTGTGGAACACTCCCCTACAACAACTATGACCCATAAAGTGAAGCTAAGCTTCATAGAAAGGAAGAAGAAAACTTAAAACAACTCACATAGTGAAAACCACCATGGAGGCAGCGGCGGACAGCACCTACCGCGGTGGAGAGAGGCGGTCTTCGTCCTTCCATATCGAGCACGGTGGACCGCGTGGAGGGATGCGGTGGACAGCACCTACCGCGGTGGACCGCGTGCAGGGACGCGATCTTCGTCCTTCCATCTCGAGCGACGACCGGCGACGGTCTGAGGAGGGCGACGCGACTTGAAGGAAGGAAGGAGGTAGAAGATGAAGTTGGGGAGAAGGAAGAAGAAGAAAAGAGAAATAAGAAAGAAAGAAAGAAGAAGAAGCAGAGAAGAAAAGAGAAAAAGAGGGAGAGAGCGTCGAGAAAGAGAGAGAGAAAAGTGAGAAAGTGAGTTTTTAAACCAGTTACTTAGTGATAGGTACAAAATGAGTGATAAATATTAGGCCTAAAATAAACATGTTTTTACTTTTTAGAATCTAAAAATAAAGATTGATAAAGATATGTTTTCGAAATTCAAGTTAGAGTAAAGATTAATAGTTGAACTGGTCAACTAAGAAAATACTCAGTCCAAAATTTAATCTCCGATAAATGTCAAACCAAAATATTTTTAACACTAAAATTAAATATAATAGGAATATGAAAATGCTTTTCTTTTAATCACATTATTTAAAATATTTTCTGTACTGGTAATAATAGTGACAATAACATAAATTATTGTCTAGTAAGCGTGCATTCACTGAAATAAGTAAGTGCTAACACACCGAATAAAATAATTTTAAGAGAGTAATTTAATTACTCAAATTAACTAAACCACATAACATAATAAACTTAAACATCTAAATAAAGTAATTAATCATAGGTGTAAAAACTAGGGTGTTACAGAGGTTTTGAACTAGAAGAGATTAAGGGTAGAATACTTACCCAAGATGACAAGGATGAGACGGTGGTGGCTATTGAGACACCCCACTGTGCCCCTTTGTGACATTGAGTTTAAAACCTCAATTATTAGTTCCTTAAGCGCGCGTTTAGCTTTTGAGATTTTCACAATGGTTGTCGTTCGGCTCAGTCCAGCCATGCAATCAGCTCCAATGAGTTCCCAAGAAGGAATTCATACTTCTCCAAAGCAAGCAAGAACATGAAAAACATCCCAGAGAGACGATCCAAGCATTGAAACAACCAGACAAAATATTAAATTAATTTCTCAACAATCACAATATAAATATAATTCAATAATATATTTAATTTCTCAAAAACTTCATTCATTTAAAATCAAAACAGATTTAAGATTTTTAGGCTCAAGATGAAAATTGAGAAAAATCGGGGCAATTGGCCCAATTAGGTCCTAACAAGTCAAATTGGGCTCTATTAGGATCAAACCAGTCCATTTGGGCTCCATTAGGATCAAAGAAGTACAAATTGGCCCAGTTAGGTCGTATATGACCAAAAAGGTCGATTTGGGCTCTATTAGGATCAAACAAGTCCATTTAGGCTTCATTAGGACCATAGAAGTTCAATTGGGCCGATCGGGGCAATCGGCCCAATTACGTCCTAACAAGTCAAATTGGGCTCTATTAGGATCAAACCAGTCCATTTGGGCTCCATTAGGATCAAAGAAGTACAAATTGGTCCAATTAGGTCGTATATGACCTAAAAAGTCAATCGGCCCAATTACGTCCTAACAAGTCAAATTGGGCTCTATTAGGATCAAACCAGTCCATTTGGGCTCCATTAGGATCAAAGAAGTACAAATTGGTCCAATTAGGTCGTATATGACCTAAAAAGTCGATTTGGGCTCTATTAGGATCAAACAAGTCCATTTAGGCTTCATTAGGACCATAGAAGTTCAATTGGGCCGATCGGGGCAATTGGCCCAATTAGATCCTTACAAGTCAAATTGGGCGCTATTAGGATCAAACCAGTCCATTTGGGCTCCATTAGGATCAAAGAAGTACAAATTGGCCCAATTAGGTCGTATATGACTTAAAAAGTCGATTTGGGCTCTATTAGGATCAAACAAGTCCATTTAGGCTTCATTAGGACCATAGAAGTTCAACTGGACCGATCGGGGCAATTGGCCCAATTAGGTCCTAACAAGTCAAATTGGGCTCTATTAGGATTAAACCAGTCCATTTGGGCTCCATTAGGATCAAAGAAGTACAAATTGGCCAAGTTAGGTCGTATATGACCAAAAAGGTCGATTTGGGCTCTATTAGGATCAAACAAGTCCATTTAGGCTTCATTAGGACCATAGAAGTTCAACTGGACCGATCGGGGCAATTGGCCCAATTAGGTCCTAACAAGTCAAATTGGGCTCTATTAGGATCAAACCAGTCCATTTGGGCTACATTAGGATCAAAGAAGTACAAATTGGCCCAGTTAGGTCGTATATGACCTAAAAAGTCGATTTGGGCTCTATTAGGATCAAACAAGTCCATTTAGGCTTCATTAGGACCATAGAAGTTCAACTGGACCGATCGGGGCATTTGGCCCAATTAGGTCCTAACAAGTCAATTTGGGCTCTATTAGGATCAAACCAGACTATTTGGGCTCCATTAGGATCAAAGAAGTAAAAATTGGCCCAGTTAGGTCGTATATGACCTAAAAAGTCGATTTGGGCTCTATTAGGATCAAACAAGTCCATTTAGGCTTCATTAGGACCATAGAAGTTCAATTGGGCCGATCGGGGCATTTGGCCCAATTAGGTCCTAACAAGTCAATTTGGGCTCTATTAGGATCAAACCAGTCCATTTGGGCTCCATTAGGATCAAAGAAGTACAAATTGGCCCAGTTAGGTCGTATATGACCTAAAAAGTCGATTTGGGCTCTATTAGGATCAAACAAGTCCATTTAGGCTTCATTAGGACCATAGAAGTTCAATTGGGCCGATCGGGGCAATTGGCCCAATTAGGTCCTAACAAGTCAAATTGGGCTCTATTAGGATCAAACCAGTCCATTTGGGCTCCATTAGGATCAAAGAAGTACAAATTGGCCCAGTTAGATCGTATATGACCAAAAAGGTCAATTTGGGCTCGATTAGGATCAAACAAGTCCATTTAGGCTTCCTTAGGACCATAGAAGTTCAACTGGGCCGATCGGGGCAATTGGCCCAATTAGGTCCTAACAAGTCAAATTGGTCTCTATTAGGATCAAACCAGTCCATTTGGGCTCCATTAGGATCAAAGAAATACAAATTGGCCCAGTTAGGTCGTATATGACCTAAAAAGTCGATTTGGGCTCTATTAGGATCAAACAAGTCCATTTAGGCTTCTTTAGGACCATAGAAGTTCAATTGGGCCGATCGGGGCAATCGGCCCAATTAAGTCCTAACAAGTCAAATTAGGCTCTATTAGGATCAAACCAGACCATTTGGGCTCCATTAGGATCAAAGAAGTACAAATTGACCCAGTTAGGTCGTATATGACCAAAAAGGTCGATTTGGGCTCTATTAGGATCAAACAAGTCCATTTAGGCTTCATTAGGACCATAGAAGTTCAACAGGGCCGATCGGGGCAATCGGCCCAATTACGTCCTAACAAGTCAAATTGGGCTCTATTAGGATCAAACCAGTCCATTTGGGCTCCATTAGGATCAAAGAAGTACAAATTGGTCCAATTAGGTCGTATATGACCTAAAAAGTCGATTTGGGCTCTATTAGGATCAAACAAGTCCATTTAGGCTTCATTAGGACCATAGAAGTTCAATTGGGCCGATCGGGGCAATTGGCCCAATTAGATCCTTACAAGTCAAATTGGGCGCTATTAGGATCAAACCAGTCCATTTGGGCTCCATTAGGATCAAAGAAGTACAAATTGGCCCAATTAGGTCGTATATGACTTAAAAAGTCGATTTGGGCTCTATTAGGATCAAACAAGTCCATTTAGGCTTCATTAGGACCATAGAAGTTCAACTGGACCGATCGGGGCAATTGGCCCAATTAGGTCCTAACAAGTCAAATTGGGCTCTATTAGGATTAAACCAGTCCATTTGGGCTCCATTAGGATCAAAGAAGTACAAATTGGCCAAGTTAGGTCGTATATGACCAAAAAGGTCGATTTGGGCTCTATTAGGATCAAACAAGTCCATTTAGGCTTCATTAGGACCATAGAAGTTCAACTGGACCGATCGGGGCAATTGGCCCAATTAGGTCCTAACAAGTCAAATTGGGCTCTATTAGGATCAAACCAGTCCATTTGGGCTACATTAGGATCAAAGAAGTACAAATTGGCCCAGTTAGGTCGTATATGACCTAAAAAGTCGATTTGGGCTCTATTAGGATCAAACAAGTCCATTTAGGCTTCATTAGGACCATAGAAGTTCAAGCTGGACCGATCGGGGCATTTGGCCCAATTAGGTCCTAACAAGTCAATTTGGGCTCTATTAGGATCAAACCAGACTATTTGGGCTCCATTAGGATCAAAGAAGTAAAAATTGGCCCAGTTAGGTCGTATATGACCTAAAAAGTCGATTTGGGCTCTATTAGGATCAAACAAGTCCATTTAGGCTTCATTAGGACCATAGAAGTTCAATTGGGCCGATCGGGGCATTTGGCCCAATTAGGTCCTAACAAGTCAATTTGGGCTCTATTAGGATCAAACCAGTCCATTTGGGCTCCATTAGGATCAAAGAAGTACAAATTGGCCCAGTTAGGTCGTATATGACCTAAAAAGTCGATTTGGGCTCTATTACTATCAAACAAGTCCATTTAGGCTTCATTAGGACCATAGAAGTTCAATTGGGTCGATCGGGGCAATTGGCCCAATTAGGTCCTAACAAGTCAATTTGGACTCTATTAGGATCAAACCAGTCCATTTGGGTTCTATTAGGATCAAACAATTGTACTTCTTGTTTACTTCACTTCATAAATCTTGTAAGAAATATAAATCTTGTTTAATTCACTTCATAAATCTTGTTTACTTTTAAATTTATTAAGATCAAATATTTTAATCATATTTATAAGATAAATTATTTAATATTTTTTCAAGGATAATATAAGATAAATCAAGGAAAATATAAAAAATAACACAATCCGTCCGAAATCCGTCCGAAAATTTCTGACGGATTTCCGACGGATCAAGGGAAATATAAAAAATAACACAATCCGTCCGAAATCCGTCCGAAATTTTCAGACGGATTTCGGACGGATCAAGGAAAATATAAAAAATAACACAATCCGTCCGAAATCCGTCCGATAATTTTCGGACGGATTTCAGACGGATCAAGGAATATAAAAAATAACACAATCCGTCCTAAATCCGTCCGAAAATTTTGGACGGATCAAGGAAAATATAGAAACTAACACAATCCGTCCGAAATCCGTCCGAAATTTTCGGAAGGATCAAGGAAAATATAAAATATAACACAATCCGTCCGAAATCTTAGGATGGATTTCGGACGGATCAAGGAAAATATAAAAAATAACACAATCCGTCCAAAATCTTCGGACGGATTTCAGACGGATGTAAGATAAATCAAGGAAAATATAGAAAATAACACAATCCGTCTGAAATCCGTCCGAAATTTTCGGACGGATTTCAGACGGATCTTGGAAAATATAAAAAATAGCACATTCCGTCCGAAATCCGTCCGAAATTTTGGACAGATTTCGGACGGATCAGGGAAAATATAAAAATAACACAATCCGTCCGAAATCCGTCCGAAATTTCGGACGGATTTCAGACGGATTTCGGATGGATCATGGAAAATATAAAAAATAACACAATCCGTTTGAAATCCGTCCGAAAATTTCTGAAAATTTTGGACGGAAACATTTCCGTCCGAAAATTCCGTCCGAAAATTCAATTTTTCTAGTAGTGTCAGTAAGCAGGAGCATGCTCGACGCCTTGTAAGTTCCAACATCATATTTTGTTAATTCATTTACATGTTTGGCTATTAAGAATGTGTAACTTCAAATATGAACAAGTTTTTTTGTGGTGCAGGCTAGGGAGCTTGGCCGTAGCGTCAAGCTGGTTGAGCTTCATGCCCGAACCCATACTAGGAAGGATACCAGCGAGTATGTAGATGAGCGCTCTAGACGCACTCAGGTGATTTACATGTCTCTTTGTTGGAAATTATTTTTATTTTATATTTAATAATTATGGTCATTTTGTATGATGATGTGCATCAATTTTAATGACAGGGGGACTATCATGCTAAGTTATCTCAGGTTCGGTCTCAGGCAGCCTCATCTTCCCCTTCCACCACACTTGACCCAGAGGTGGAAGCCCAATTGGAGTTGCAGACATGGGTCGAGGTTGATGGCGGTAAGAACAAGGGTCGCGTATACGGTATGGGAGACCTAGCCGATAACTATCGACGCGGGTGCTCCAGCATCTTCACTCAGCAGAGTCGAGCATCATCCAGTACTAGGCCCCTCCGGTCTCATGAGTCTGCGGAGATGGTCAAGATGCGACAGAAACTGGTAGCTCAGGATGAGATCAATCGAGTGCTTAATCAGAACCACGAGATGATCGAGCACATAGAGATGATGGAAGCACCACAGAGCGAGCTCATGCTGCGTTTAAGAACCAGCACCCCTCACCCACGATCCACAAAGGGGACTAAAGCACCTTCACAAAGACCCCTCGATCCACAGCCACCACCGTCCCAGCCTGAGGGTCATCGGCAGACCAGTGACAAGGATGATCAATCATTTACAGATTTGTTAATGCGGGGCTATAGAGAGGGTTATTAGTTTGGGTTATTAGTTTCTTAAATATTATATTTTATTTTGTATGATGTATGCACTCTGTCAAAACAATTTGCTTTTATTTATGAATTTCATTTATTTTTAAAATTATTATTCATT
This sequence comes from Sophora flavescens, assembly GCA_030762895.1. NCBI lineage: Eukaryota > Viridiplantae > Streptophyta > Magnoliopsida > Fabales > Fabaceae > Sophora > Sophora flavescens. The sequence continues at coordinate 134,820,463 of CM061070.1, read as the reverse complement.
TATCATTTATCATAATATAGTCTAAATTATAATTAATATAAAAAATAACTAATGTTTATATTAATTTTGAATTTTATATTAAATATTAAATAATTAATTAAAAATAATTCATATTTTAAATAATTAATTAATAAAAAATTAGTTAATTAAATTATTTAGTTTTATAAAAATGTGTTGCAATTTGCGACGGCCATGCCGTCGTTAATGTTTGATAATTTGCGACGGCCATGCCGTCGCTAATTTATGTTGATTTGCGACGGTCAGGCCGTCGCTAATTTCTATAATTTGTGAGGGTCAGGCCGTCGCTAATTTCCTATAATTTGTGACGGCTAGGCCGTCGCTAATTAGCGACGGTCATTTAAAAAAACCGTTAGAAAGCGTTTGCGACGACCCAATATGTGACGGATTTATGGCCGTCGCAAATCCGTCAGAAACATGTGTTTTGCGACGGATTTAAGCTGTTTGGCGAAGACCTTTGGCCCTCGCTAAATTCAATTTTTCTTGTAGTGGGCTTTCACTCAAGTATCGGAATGGCACCCTATGAGGCTTTATATGGAAGAAAGTGCCCAACACCATTGCCAAATTAGTTTATGAAAGAGATGACACAATAAAAAAAAACTTAGAAGATTATGGAAAAATAAATATGACATAGAGAGAACCCAAGAGAATTGAGATGTTGCAAGTACCGCTAAAATGGTGTTGCAGAAGTTGCAGTGAAGATATCAAACACGTTCAGTTGCTATCATGTCCATTGCCATTTTATATTTCTCTGTCTCTATATTTTCTCCAAAATACATATCATAAATTGTGAAATTGTAAAATGGCGATAACTTGTGTTTTCTTATATTTCAGTCACTGATATTATAACAAGCAAATTACTATTTTTAATTCTTTTCTAGATGATATTTCATTTGGGGGGTTAATTATATCCTTATTTCCCATATTCCACGTTTTGTTGTTTAGCAGCTCTATTAAGTGTGTTTTAAGTTTTTTCACATATATTTGATGATTCAAACATCAGAAATGGAATTGGAGGTCGACTGATTAAGGTGTTTTTTTTTTTTTAGTTAGTACCTTTAAATGCCAAGTTGGATATTTGTTTTGACAATGACAAGATTTGGGAGCTGATTTAGGCCAAAACTCCAAGGCCAATTCAACGCCATGTAGGAGAATACTTTTGATAGTTATAATCCTTTTTGTCTAAACTGTGTGCGATTCTGTTGTGGTGCAATGAAATGTGGCTTAGATTGTGATTGTTTTGTTGGTGAGTGACTTTTGATAGTTGTAAAACTTTTGATAACACATGAGATTTGGCATACTTTACCCTGCAATGATGAACAAATAGCACATTACCCCTATTTTAGGCCTTCTCTTCCACCTCTAAAGATCTTTCTTTTTGTGGAAGCCAAATGAAATTTCAGTTTTTTAAGGCATCTCTTTGGGTTGTGCTTTATGCGTAATAATCTTCTTTCCATTGTTTAAAATTTATGTACTTTTTACATTATTGTCATCCATTGTACTCGTGGGTAATTTTTTCAACTATCTTCCCTTTCTTTTAAATATCTATTGTTTCTTAATTGCTACATCAGTAGTTCAATCAATGTGCAATCCATCCGTATCTTATTCAATATTTTTTTTCAAAACATTAAACCTTTCAAATATGTCTTATACAATAAGTGAATTTTCAATTAAATCATTGAACGTCATAAGTACGGAGAGTATAAATATGATCATATGTCTTAATTAAAGAAAATAAATTATTTTAATATATAATATTTAATTTACCAGATCCGTAAGCACGGGTCTCTTTACTAGCTATCACAATGAAAGCACCAACAAATGGATTCTCATTATCATTATTATTAGGTGAATTCTCTGGTACCATCGATAAGTTTAGTGTAACTTTTATGCTCCTTATGTGGCCCAATCATAACAAGGCAACTCATTTAATAAACCCACATCAGCAACACTCACACATCTCTTGCCCTTTCTGCCCCCAAGGTCATTTTTGTAAAATTAAAGCCAGATTAATTAAAAAAATAAAAAATAAAAAACACAGTGAAAAAGGTTTCTAATAGAAAATCAGATCAAATCCCTAAGTTCTTCTTCTACTCTTCATTCATCACCACACCTTTGACCATTGTGCATCAACTTCGTCTCCTCCTCTTTGATACACCATCCAAGAAACCGGTGAGGGACGAAGTGCATACGAACGCCCAGCTCCAAGAAACAGTTCGAAAAATCTTCCAGCCGCTCCTTTTTGCTGTTGCCGAATGTTCTTAACTTGCGTTTGATGCCCTTGCGTTTTTTGCATTTGTTCGAAAAATTAAGTAGAAATTACTCCTTTTTAATCTTTAAGCATCCTTAATCAGAAGCCATTAGAGAATGTCAAAAAAAAAAAGACTAAAATTGGTCGCGTGTTTTAGGGGTGGTGTGGGGGGAGCGTTTTCAAGCAATCTGGGTATGATGGAGCGGCTGGAGGGTTGGGGATGATGGACTGTTCAATTGTCACTTCTATTTTAAACTTTAAATAATAAAAAAACGAGACAACTTAAAAGCAAATAATGCATGATGGCCCGATGGTTGTTACCACCTAAAACGTAGATCCAGATCATGGGTTCGAACCCCAATTTTTTATTTTTCTTTCGGATTAAGAAATAGGACATCGGTTTTGTTAATTAAATGACATGTAAAAAATGCTACTGTGAACAAGTAGGACTCGAACCGATGACTTGAACGTTTAAAATACTAAGCTACAACCGCTGCACCAAAAGTTGCATTTGATTATTTAGTAAACAAATTTGTTTTATTAAATAGTTAACATTAAAAAAAAAATTGGATAAATTATTTCCAATTTTAGGAGTCCACTAATATAAGAAGGTTTGATCTTATAATAATATTAATATATAATCTAACAAACAAAATTTTCATCTATATTATTTTTTATCTATTAATTTAAAATAAATTAGTTAAATTTAAATTTTATTATATTTTAATATAAGACTTCGTTGGGCCATTAGAAGTTACATGGCCCAATTAGGTCATATTGGCCCAATTAAATCATATAGGCCCAATTAGGTCATGTTGGCTCGATTTAGTCATCTAGGCCCAAGATGACCTAATCGGGCCAAGATGACCTCATTGGGCCAATCCAACCTAATCGGGGCAAATTGAGTTAATTGGTCAAAAAGACCTAATTGGGCCAACATGACCCGAAATGACCAACATTATCTAGTCGAGGATTGATGACCTAATTCGGCCAAGTTGAGTTAATCAGGTCTACATTACCTAATCAGGTTAAGTTGAGTTGATGGTGCAAGATCACATAACTGGGCCAAGTTGAGTTAATGGAGCCAACATTACCTAATCGGACCAAGATGGGTTAATCAGGCAAAGATGATCTAATCGAGGCAACATGACCTAGTTGTGCCAAGATCACTTAATTGGGCAACAATACCTAATTGGGGAGTGACGACTTAATGGAGCCAACATTATCTAATTGATCCAAGATGACCTAATTGGGCCAGGTTGAGTGAATTGGGTCAACACGACCTAATTAGGTCAAGTAATTCAACTTGGCCCAATTAACTCATATAGGACATCTGTTTTGTTAATTAAATGACATGTGAAAAACACTACTGTGAACAATTTGGACTCGAACCGATGACCTGAACATTTAAAATACAAAGCTACAACCGCTGCACCAAAAGTTGCATTTGAATATTTAGTAAACAAATTTGTTTTATTAAATAGTTAACATCATTTTTTTTTGAATAAATTATTTCCAATTTTGGGAGTCCACTAATATAAGAAGGTTTGATCTTATAATAATATTAATATATATTCTAACAAGCAAAATTTTCATCTATATTATTTTTTATCTATTAATTTAAAATAAATTTGTTAAATTTAAAATTTATTATATTTTAATATAAGACTTCGTTGGTGTAACACCCCGATTTTTCTACTTGTCTGTAAATTGTGATTATATGAATATTTAATATTTTATTTTTATAAATGGTGATGAATTATTTTTATAGACCAAATTAAGTCATTTTTATTTAGTTTATATTAGAAATTTACAGTTGAATTTTCGTTAGAAAAATTCCAACGTTACGGGTTGAATTTTCGCTGTCAGTTAAGCTCTACTAACCCGAAAATAATTTTAAAAATTTCGAAAATTCAAATTTGATTTTTCTAACCCAGTTATATTCATTTTTATGATTTTAGAAATTATTTATTTTTATTTGAATTTTTCGGGTGAAATTTTACGAATAAAAATATGATCGGATTTTACCGTTAAGTTACAATCGGTGACGGAACGAAACCAAAATAATTAAATCTGATTTTCCCAGACTTGGAAAGACTTTTGGTTGATGTGAATAGTGACCCATGTCACTATTCAATATTAATTCTGACAATTGTAATGATTATTTTACATTTCCTAGAAACCTAATATATTTGAATTAAAAATTTGCTAAAATTTTAAAAAGTTTAAGACTTTTTTTAGAGGCAGCAGCACCCTCCCCCCTATAAATACCCCCCATCACCTCTTCAATTCACTTACTTCATTTTGGTTTTTGCTTCCAAACTCTTGCCAATTTTCCAATTTTACTATCCATTGTCTTTGATCAGCCTCTGGCTCGACTAGTTTTTGACTAGTAAAGACCATGGTTTTATTCGAGTTTAATCTCGTTTTCGCCCAAATTAGACTTGATTGTCTTCAAGCAACATTTTGAGTCTCTAAAGTAGTTTTAGGGTAATTTAGTTGATTTAGAGTCAAATAAAGCACTTATTGCTATTTATCTTTTTCAGGTTAATAAAGAGAAGCAATTCTGGAATAATTCGCCTCACGAGAGGGTACTCGCCTCGCGAGCTTAAAGCCTTGTTGTGCCAGAAATGCCATCCTCTCTGTCTCACCACGCGAACCGATTCTCGCCTCTCGATCCTGGAAGTCAAAAAGCATCACGGTCAGTCCGTGATGCCCATCACAGGCATGATGAAGAAGGCCCTGAAGGACAGAGACCTTCACAGCTTAGCCGTGATGAAGGTCACGGCTGTGACAGACTGGAATTTGAAATTTCGCCTCGCGAACTTCTCTCTCGCCTCGCGAGAACCCAATTTGAACTCGCCCCATAATTAATATTCGCGTCGCGAGAGTGTGCACGCCTCGGGAGCGCGCGGAACCCAGAGTCTGTATTTATAGTCTGTTTTAGGGCAGAACTAAGGATCTTTGATCCATCTTCTTGATAATCTTTTATGCTCTTCTTTTCCTTTTAGAATAGATGGCTGCGAATCAGGTTTTTGCTATATTGTAATGGAGAACTAACTCCCTTGGGCTGATCTGCTGTAATCGGGTTCCATTGACGCTTGAGGTTTTGTAATTCCTGATTTCATTGCTTTTCTCTTTCAATACTATTCTATATTCTCTGTTTTCTTAATTCAGTTTGTATCGAATGGGTATTGATTTGTTTCGATGATTGTGTGTTCCTATACTTAATCGTGTTTGCTTAATTGTGTTCATTCGTGTTTGCTTAATTCACGAGCGCTTCACCCCGTTTGCTTAATTCGGGAATAGGAACATACATCGCGTAGCGTCGGTTTCGCTTGTTAATTGTCGCTACAATCGAAAGGGGATCAGAATCCGCTTAGGGCTTGGATTTATATGAACCAATGATAGTGGGAAACCGAAAGCCGTAGATTAGTCGTTTCAATTATTGACAATCACCTATTTGCATTATTTTCTTAACTGTTTTTCTTTATTTAGTTTCAAATCTTAAAACCCCCCAAACCTGACTTTTCTGCTAATAGCAATCCGAGAGTCCTTGTGAGACGATACTCGAGTTGTCGCACTTTCCCTAGCTACATATTTTTACAAACCGCTCGCTTTTTGATGCGTGCGCGATAGCGCGTCAAAATTGGCGCCGTTGCCGGGGACTCTTGTTGTTATTAACAGAAAATTAAAAAAAAAATCATTGCTGAATTAGTCTTGGTTAATAGGTCTGGTTGTGAACCTTAGTATGGATAACTATATGCAAAATTATATGCCTAATGTCTATCCCATGGATAATTGCATGCATGATTATATGCCTAATGTTGATTATAAGCTACCACCTTGCATATATTATCCTAACTTTGATGAGCCACCACCATGCATATGTTATCCTAATTTTGCTGGAGGTTATGAGTCTAGTAGTGATTGTGGCATGTTTGGAGTGAATGATCATTTTAGCCAACAAAGTGGAGGGCATAGTAGCTTGAATGAGATAGCTTCTATGGTGCAACAAACGGCAGAGCTCACTCTTCAACTCCAACAAGCAAGTCTCCAGGAAATGGCACAAGACATGCTTGAACACCAACGGAGGACAGAAGCAAGTCTTCAGGATTTGGTCGCTCAAATTGGTCACATTGCCTCCACCTTGACCACACTGCAAACTCAACGTCTCCTTGAAGAACGTACAGATTCACAAATAGTTGTTCTTGACAATACTTCTTTTGAACATGATTTTGATAATGATGTCAAGAACACTATTACTGATGAACTGTGTGTTGAATTTCCAGACATTCAAGCCTTTTCTGATTCAGTTTGTTGTACTATAAGTACTGACTGTACTAACACTAACCTTTGTATGGTGTGTGCTGAGATTTCTGCATGTATAGCAGGTGATGGATTTGTCAGTGCAGTGAATGAAGATCGTGCAGAAGTTGAAGCAGCACCGGAGACCCTCTCTACCTGTTCATCACCTCCCACTGTGGAACCACCAGCGATGGAGTTCAATCCTCTGGATTTTGCACCCTCGGATATGAAGGCACTATGGCCAGTCCAAGAGGTTGAACCCCATTTTTATTGGGAGGACTTTGTTGACAAAATTGACAAGGAGATCATCTCTGACCCAAGAGGGAGTGAGAAGTCCGCCGCACTTGGCGAGGTCACCATAATTGTCAGGTGCTCACCTCCATATCAAGGCTGCAAGTTAGGGGATCGTGGAATGAGCTTCCGTCCCTTGTCTATCACTTGGGCCTTATGCTACAAGCCATGGGATCCGGGAGGATCATATCGCACTTTGAGCATACCGTGGCCGCTGTATCACAGACAGTGGGATCCTGGTGGAACCGCCTCCATGAGTTTCTCTAAACCCTCTTCTTTTTAATTGCTTTGCCTTGCATTGTTTTTTGTTTTGTTTTCTTCTAGCTCTTGAATAATTTGAGAAGATCAAGAGTTTGTGTGTGAGTCTTGTGTCGGTGAGCTTGTTGGTTTTTGATCAAATTTTGCATAGATTGACTGCATGATATGTATTGACTGTTTTTCCCCTAGGTCTTGAAATTTGAAAATTGATACCCATTTGAAAAATTGAAAACTGAACTTTGAGATATTCTGTTATGATTGCATGATTTATGATAAGTTTGGGGTGAAGGGATGCACACACTAGGGATAGAATCTCGGTCAAACAATTTGCAAAAATGTCCAGGTGAGGATTTGAGCCTCCAACATGTTTTTAACTGTGTGAATCACTTTTGAGCTGCACTTTCCCGAATTTGCTTGAATCTCTTCATGGTTTGCATGTCTATGTGTTTGCATCAAATGATTTAGGCAATTTTTCTTTGAATTAGCTACTTGGCCTAAAGTGAACCATTCCCTAATGCATGTTCCTTTGTTAGCCCCTTTGAGCCTAATTAGCCTATTACTTCTGGATGACCTTATGTTATGAGCCTAAAATCTGGAAAAAAACATGTTAACCCAATCTTAGGATTAGGAGAGCATGGAAGCTTAGCAAGAGAATGGTTGCAAGAAATTAAGTTTGGGGTGGCTGCAAGGATATGATGTGTTTTTTGGGATTGAGAAAAAGAAAAATAAAGGTTGGAGCCAAAGGCAAAGAAAGAAAAAAAAAGTGCAAAAATGTCAAAAAGGGTATTAGAAGAAAAAGGTTGTAGTCACCCAAAAGCAAAAAGAAAAAAATGGAAAAAGGAACTTGAGTGGAAATTCAATTTATCAAAATGTTCATGCTCTCTTAGTTCCTAGGGACTTAAGCCCAGTACCTTCGAATATCCTACCCTTAGCCAGGCCCCATTACAACCTTTGAAAGACCTTTTGATGTTGCATGCGTGTTTTCGTGGGAACCTTGTCTGAGGTGAAAATCAAATTCATGGGAAGTGCTCTTAAATGTGAAATTGAGTGAAATGTTGATAGCCTAGACAAACTGAGCGAATGAGAGAAACACTAAATGCCCTTGTGAGGAAGGCGATTGTTTTAGTTTGGTGATCTCCCTTTTGTGTGTAACTTGGATCCCTTGCTTAGATTACTGATTGTATGAATGATGGAATTCTCAATTGTTTAAAGTAAATGAATGTGGGGATTTTATTGTTGCAAAGGGGGGAATCATTGAGAAAAAATTGTTTTGTTGAAATTGCATGTAATTTGTATGAATTTGATTGAATCTTTTAAGCTTGCCAAGTTTGAGTCCTTTTTGAGTTTTATTTTTCTTGGGGACAAGCAAAGTTTAAGTTTGGGGTATTTTGATCAGCCTCTGGCTCGACTATTTTTTGACTAGTAAAGACCATGGTTTTATTCGAGTTTAATCTCGTTTTCGCCCAAATTAGACTTGATTGTCTTCAAGCAATATTTTGAGTCTCTAAAGTAGTTGTAGGGTAATTTAGCTGATTTAGAGTCAAATAAAGCACTTATTGCTATTTATCTTTTTCAGGTTAATAAAGAGAAGCAATTCTGGAATGATTCGCCTCGTGAGAGGGTACTCGCCTCGCGAGCCTGAAGCCTTGCTGTGCCAGAAATGCCATCCTCTCTGTCTCGCCACGCGAACCGATTCTCGCCTTGCGAGCCTGGAAGTCAGAAAGCATCACGGTCAGCCCGTGATGCCCATCACGGGCATGATGAAGAAGACCCTGAAGGACAGAGACCATCACAGCTTAGTCGTGATGAAGGTCACGACTGTGACAGACTGGAATTTGAAGTTTCGCCTCGCGAACTGCTCTCTTGCCTCGCGGGAACCCAATTTGAACTCGCGCCATAATTAATATTCGCGTCGCGAGAGTGTGCTCGCCTCGCGAGCGCGCGGAACCCAGAGTCTGTATTTATAGTCTGTTTTAGGACAGAACTGAGGATCTTTGATCCATCTTCTTGATAATCTTTTATGCTCTTCTTTTCCTTTTAGAATAGATGGTTGCGAATCAGGTTTTTGCTATATTGTAATGGAGAACTAACTCCCTTGGACTGATCTGCTATAATCGGGTTCCATTGACGCTTGAGGTTTTGTAATTCCTGATTTCATTGTTTTTCTCTTTCAATACTATTCTATATTCTCTGTTTGCTTAATTCAGTTTGTATCGAATGGGTATTGATTTGTTTCGATGATTGTGTGTTCCTATACTTAATCGCATTTGCTTAATTCGCGTGTGTTCATTCATGTTTGCTTAATTCACGAGCGCTTCACCCCGTTTGCTTAATTCGGGAATAGGAACATACATCGCGTAGCGTCGGTTTTGCTTGCTAATTGTCGCTACAATCGAAAGGGGATTAGAATCCACTTAGGGCTTGGATTTATATGAACCAATGATAGTGGGAAACCGAAAGCAGTAGATTAGTCGTTTCAATTATTGACAATCACCTATTTGCATTATTTTCTTAACTGTTTTTCTTTATTTAGTTTCAAATCTTAAAACCCCCCCAAACCTGACTTTTCTGCTAATAGAAATCCGAGAGTCCTTGTGAGACGATACTCGAGTTGTCGCACTTTCCCTAGCTACATATTTTTACAAACCGCTCGCTTTTTGACGCGTGCGCGACAGCGCGTCAGTCTTCAACCTTTAATCTTGAGATTTGGAAGCTAAGAATCAACTTCAACTTCATCTTTAGCTCATCATCATCATCATATAAAGGGTATAAAATCTCTACTCTTACTCTTTTCTTTCTTAAGAACATAAAAATTCATACATGCATGATTTTCTTTAAGCTTTATGTTCATGTTCTTAACTTAAATAAATTTTTCTTAACAAAAAAATAGATTTTTATAACTCATCATTCTCTCTACTTTCATCTTTATGGTTTGCATCTGATGAAGAAAACCTTTTAAGTTTAGTGTTATCAACATGCATGTTCATTTTCTTAAGTTTCATGTTTATGAGCTTTACTTAGAAAATGCAAGAAAAATGCTTAGGAAAATCTTTTTTAACATAAAATCAATTTCTACTAACTCATCTTCATCTCTATCATCATCTTATGTATTTGCATGTTGCAAGAAAATCTTTCAAAACCAATATTTAAGGGGAGGCCGAAACCCTAAGAGAGGAAAGGTTGATGGTTTTGCAAAATTTTCATTATACATGTTGATTCTTTTATGTGTTCATGATTTCAACTTGCGTTTCTTAAAAAAATCTTTTCATAAATAAATAAGTTCTTAACACAATCCTACTCATCTTTGGCTTTGTTTTGATGTCTTGCATGTGTTTGAAAAGTTATCCTCCCTATGATCATGGTGTTAGCTGAAAACACCAAGAGGAAAAAGGATGAACTTTGGTTGCAAATCACACATGCTTGGATTTGGATCTTCTACTTGTATTATTATTATTATTTTACTAATGAATTTTGTTGAAAATATGTGTTATTCCATTGTTGTGATTCTATGGCTAAAACTCTAAAATTTTTGAGTTAGTGAAGCCTAACCTTGAATCTTTAGAAAGAATGCAAGTATGATAATTTAATTCCTTTACAAGAATGATTTAATATGAAGTTTTGAAAATTTTAGAATTCCTAGTCTTTTTATTTTAACAAGGCCGAAACTAACATGAGAAGTTGATGAAGTATTGTTCAATTTTTTTTAGTTGAATTATGCTTAAAAACATTTTTATTAAGTACATGCAAGAAATTAGATTGTTGACCAATAATATTTTTCCACTATATTGTGTGAAGGCTGAAACCTATGGTTAATGAGGCTAAGAGTTCAAAAATTTAATTTTCAAGTTTTGAGCTTGTATTTGGCCTTTTTGATACTTAAGGAGCTTAAATCCAAAAGCTTGTAAAAGTTTAAAATCTCTAGCATAATTTTTTTTGCATGGCCGAATGCATGCATGGAGAATTAGGGTGATTTTATAAAATTATTAACTTATGTTATATATGTATATATATATTTTGTTTAGATTTGAGGTCGTGACGAACGTTGAGTCGTTTTATCATTGGAATTAAGGTAAGGGGAGAAAGACTGGGGGATATTAAAATTATGGTAACTATGTACTTGTATGTTTTGATTGTTTGATTTGATTGATATTGTTGATTAATATGTGAAATGTTGATTTACTATATATATATATATATATATATATATATATATATATATATATATATATATATATATATATATATGTGTGTATATGTGTATATATATATATGTATATGTATATATGTGTGTATATATATATATATGTATATGTTTGTGTTCTAGTTTATGAAGTTGTTGTTTACATGGATTTTTTAGAATTAGATGAATTTATATGATGACATGTTGAATTTAAATATGTGCTTAAGTGAATTATGTTATTTATGTTGTAAGTGCTTGAAGTTGTGTTGATTGTTGCATTGTAGCCTAACCATTGGTTAGAGCCCAACTCTTAAGGAAAGATAAAAGCCTTTTACACAAGTTGAAAAATAAATGTTTTAAGTTGAAACATATTTTTTTTTAGAAGGCAAATATTTCTCTAGGTGAAAAGTTTAAGAGATTGAAGATAAAGAATTTATTCACAAAAAGTGAAAAGATATCATTTTAGAAGAGTTGAAGGATACTTTCTATAAAAGTCCTAAATTTTTGAAGACCATTTATGGTAAAGAAATTATTTAAAAACAAATTAAATTATTGGTTCTTTACCAAAAAGATTTTAGTTTTTATATATATTACACTAAGTTTGTTCTTAAAAGTTTCTATTCTTTTTGTAAAAGATGGACTTTTGGAGTTTTATTATAAGATTTTTTTAATGAATTTCAGAGGAAAAATGTTTTTCAATAGAAGGTTTTATTGGAATAAAGTATCCGATAACTTGGATAAGTTACAGAAGTTTTGTTTTTATTTTCACCGAGCGAAAAAGAAGAAAAGTTGAGCCTAGTAACCAAGACGTCGGGTAACTAGTGTTTTAAAAGCATGTTGATCTATGATCCGTGTTACGTTGTTATGGACTATATTCCAATGTACATTGTTATGGACTGTTGTTCCATATACGTTAAGTTGAAACATGGTGAAAGGAATAAAAAGGTGAAAATTGTTTTCTACAACCACAAAGTCCAAGGACTGATGCATAAGTCTGAGACTGTTGTGATTAGACACTCGGACGTGAAAGTCCTGTGTTGATGATAAAAGTTGCAAGATATTAAAAACGTTGAAAAGTCACGAGCTTTGAGCCTCGATGAACGGAAAATATCAAGCATAAAAAAAAGATGAAAATAAAGTGATTTTCTCATGCATTTATTTTGGCAGACGTGCCCATGTTGTTTTTGTATGAATATCTGTAAAAATAAGGTATTTCATGCTACGTTGTTTTGTGTGAATATCAGGAAGGGCCAGGTATTTCATGCTACGGTGTTTCATTGTGCCTTGATGGACAATGAAGTCCATTAGCCGGGATTACTGTGCCTTGTGTTGGATAGTATGCTATGGACATTCCACGCACGTTGCACACTATGCCAGGAGTTTGGACGGTGTAGTTGAAATTCACGTTGTGCCTTTATGGCAACCGAGCCTGGTCAGCTCATTTTTAAAGAAAGTTGAAACTCCGGAGTATTGCATCGAAGTTGAATTTTTCATAAACATCATGGTTTTTTCAAAGTTGATTGATGAATTGGAGTGATATTATATTTAGTTTAATCTTTCACATGTTGTAAATATGACGATATCTGTTGTGTATGTTGTTTGTGATTCAAGTATGTAGTTTATCATAATTACCCATATATTGGTATCTCACCCTTGCATTATGTTTGTTTTATTTCTATGTGGCATATATTATTTGTATCGGAAAATAGATGGATCCAGACGCACCACTGCCTCATTCCCGGGTGCGAGCCCAAATCATTGATAACTACTTTGACCCGGAGGTGTGGGAGTTCGGACCGGGGCCCCACGTAGCTCACTATATTGGTCCCGTTACTACAGTAAAGGGCAGCGTTTTGAACGGACCCATGCGAAGGGTTCAGACTTTTGAGACAGTACGGATCACATTGCCACCTGTGGATATCTGCATCCAGCACTGGGCTGCACATGGTTTGGTGGTCTTAGGATAACAACCACCCCAGGACTTACCCCAGTAGGAGGCACATGTTGCCCTTATGGAGGAGGATCCGCAATAGCCCATGGAAGAGGATCCGGGGGAGGACCCGCCGGAGGAGGTAGAAGAGGACCCACAATATCATCCACTTGATGATGATCTTGACGAGCGCAGTGAGGTAGAGGACCCCCTCCCCAGTTATGTCTCCGCAGGGTGGAGATAATCAATGTGGTCTCCCGAACGGATACCACTAGGACTAGACCAGCCATAGGGTTGTCAATTATCGTAGTAGTGTCCAAAGTTGTTGTTTTACTTTGTATCTGACTATGTCCCTCTAATCTAGTTTAACTTTTTGCAAGTTTGTCAATAATTAACTTAGTTGCTATGAAGAACTATGTTTTATTCACTCTATGCACTTCTGTCAAGTGGCCTGTCACCAAGAAGGCTTTTTATTTATATAAGAAGATGTTATGTGTATTCAGGGTATTATCTTACAAGTTATTTATATCTAAGGTGTTAATGATAAATGTTTTATGATATCCCAAGATGGGAAATATCCATAATGAATATATAAATTTTCCGAAAGAAAATCGACACCTCGTTAATAATAATATTTTTCATAACGCGTAGTAATTAATGTGATGCTCAGGGAAAGGGTATCATAGTTGGGCCATTAGAAGTTACATGGCCCAATTAGGTCATATTGTCCCAATTAAATCACATAGGCCCAATTAGGTCATGTTGGCTCAATTTAGTCATCTAGGCCCAAGATGACCTAATCGGGTCAAGATGACCTAATTAGGCCAATCCAACCTAATCGGGGCAAATTGAGTTAATTGGTCAAAAAGACATAATTAGGCCAACATGGCCCGAAATGACCAACAATATCTAGTCGAGTCTTGATGACCTTATTCGGCCTAGTTGAGTTAATCAGGTCTACATTACCTAATCAGGTTAAGTTGAGTTAATCGATGCAAGATCACATAATTGGGCCAAGTTGAGTTAATGGAGCCAACATTACCTAATCGGACCAAGATGGGTTAATCAGGCAAAGATGATCTAATCGAGGCAACATGACCTAGTTGTGCCAAGATCACTTAATTGGGCAACAATACCGAATTGGGGAGCGACGACTTAATGGAGCCAACATTATCTAATTGATCCAAGATGACCTAATTGGGCCAAGTTGAGTGAATTGGGCCAACACGACCTAATTAGGTCAAGTAATTCAACTTGCCCAATTAACTCATATAGGACATCTATTTTGTTAATTAAATGACATGTGAAAAACGCTACTCTAAACAAGTAGGACTCGAACCGATGACCTGAACGTTTAAAATACAAAGCTACAACCGCTGCACCAAAAGTTGCATTTGATTATTTAGTAAACAAATTTGTTTTATTAAATAGTTAACATCAATTTTATTTTTTGGATAAATTATTTCCAGTTTTGGGAGTCCACTAATATAAGAAGGTTTGATCTTATAATAATATTAATATATAATCTAACAAACAAAATTTTCATCTATATTATTTTTATCTATTAATTTAAAATAAATTTGTTAAATTTAAAGTTTATTATATTTTAATATAAGACTTCATTGGGCCATTAGAAGTTACATGGCCCAATTAGGTCATATTGGCCCAATTAAATCATATAGGCCCAATTAGGTCATGTTGGCTCGATTTAGTCATCTAGGCCCAAGATGACCTAATTAGGCCAATCCAACCTAATCGGGGCAAATTGAGTTAATTGGTCAAAAAGACCTAATTGGACCAACATGACCCGAAATGACCAACATTATCTAGTCGAGTATTGATGACCTAATTCGGCCAAGTTGAGTTAATCAGGTCTACATTACCTAATCAGGTTAAGTTGAGTTAATCGGTGCAAGATCACATAATTGGGCCAAGTTGAGTTAATGGGGCCAACATTACCTAATCGGACCAAGATGGATTAATCAGGTCAAGATGATCTAATCGAGGCAACATGACCTAGTTGTGCCAAGATCACTTAATTGGGCAACAATACCTAATTAGGGATTGACGACTTAATGGAGCCAACATTATCTAATTGATCCAAGATGACCTAATTGGGCCAAGTTGAGTGAATTGGGCCAACACGACCTAATTAGGTCAAGTAATTCAACTTGGCCCAATTAAGTCATATAGGCCCAATTGGGTCATATCGGTCCAATATGAGTTAATTAGTTCAAGTTGAGTTAACTAGGAAAACATGACTGAATTGGCTAAAATCGGGCCAAGATTACCTTAATCGACGCAACACAACCTAATTATGCCAAGATCACTTAATTGGTCAACAATACCAAATTGGGCCATGATGACTCAATGGAGTCAATATAACCTAATCGATCCAAGATGACCCTATCGGACCAAGTTGAGTGGATTGGGCCAATTAGGTCATGCATGCCCAAGTAATTCAACTAGGCCCAATTGACTCATATATGCCCAATTGGCCAAGATGAGTTAATCAGGCCAAGTTGAATTAACTGGGAAAACATGACTAAATTGGCTAAAGTTGGGCTAAGATGACTAATTGATGCAACATGACCTAATTGGTCAACAATACCTAATCGATCCAAGATGACCCTTTTGGGCCAAGTAGAGTGAATTGGGCCAATTAGGCCCAATTAGTTCATATTTGGCCAAGATGATCTAATGGGGCCAGGATGACCTAATCGTACAAAGATAAGCTAATTGTGCCAACGTGACCTAATGGGCCCAATTGACTCATATAGGCCCAATTAGGTAATTTTGGGCCATGATGACCTAATGGGGCCAACATGACCTAATCGATCCAAGATGACCATATTGGGCCAAGTTGAGTGGATTGGGCGAATTAGGTCATATATGCCCAAGTAATTCAACTTGGCCCAATTAACTCATATAGGCCCAATTAGGTCATATTGGGCCAAGGTGACCTAAATATTTAATTTTAAATTTATTTTTATTTTTTATATTTAGCCTTCTTAGTCTAAATTTTATACTATTTTAATTTTAATTCATATTTTTAGATTTTTAGATATACTTTTTAATAAAAATAATATATTTTTGCTTTTAAATATAATTGTTAAATTTTAAAATATTTTAATTGAAATTTGTATTTGAAAATTTAATTTTTTATAATAATAATAGGTTTTTGGTTTTAAATTTTTTTTATTTTTATATCTAGCCTTCTTGCAAAATCCTAAATCAGCGTGCCCACATTTTTGTCCTAACATCATGATAGTGTGATTTCACATCATATTTCATGTACATTTTTGCATGCATTTTCATATAGTTTAGGCATGATTAGTTTGATTTTGGATAGTTTTTACCTTGGAACGGGTAAGGCGGTGTTGTGGTGTTGTTTTGAAGGAATTAATGATAAAATGCTCAAAATTGACCATGAAGGAGCTTGGTTGGAGATAGAGCTTGAAAAGTGAAGAAAAAGAGCCAAACAGAGCCCATCACGGCTCACGGCCATGATCAAGCAGAGCAGAAGGCAAAAGTCAGAAGCTGTCACGGCCTAGCCGTGATGCCCATCACGGCCGTGACATGTATCCTCAACAGACATAACCCATCACGGCCTAGCCGTGATGAGTGTCACGATCGTGACAGTCGAAAATTTGAAAGCGCGCCTTGGCAGAACGCGTCACGGCCGTGACACATGTTTTGGATCAGAAACTCTATAAATAAGGCACTGGGCAGAACAGAGAAAAGGGATATAGAGAATTTGGAGACCAGAAAAAGAGAGCTTGGAACCCTAAAACATCTGCTCTAACCTAGAGCAGCTGCGGCTGGGAATTGCAAAGAGGGATTCCAACCCAAAAAGGGAGCTGTTGAGAGGGGCTGCTGGACTACTGTGGGAAGCTGGCATGGAGTTCTTCCTTTCCCTTTTCTCTATTGCTTTTATTTTGGCTTTCTCTGTAACCATGAGTAGCTAAATCCCTTTTTGTTGGGATTAGATGTAGCTAAAACTGAATATCATGTATTTGCTCTGATTTATCAATCTGTGTTTATGCCTTCGTATTAGTGTTTAATTCCCTTGCTTAGTGCTTTTTGTGGGTTGGCCATCCATGAACTGTTCATGAGAATTGATTTGCAATGGGGACGTTCTTATTGATTCTGGATCTGGAATTAATCACCTAGTAAACCTCGCATCTAGGAATGGGGTTTGGTTTATTTGTAATCGCGTAATCCTTAATCTTAATGTAAATTCATTAATCTAGGCCACCTAAGGAATTAGGGTCTATTAGTGGGTTTAGGCTCTTGTCATCTGAGGAATCAGGGCTTGAGTAATCTTGTGGGTTGATTTAATAGTTGGAGCATAAACTGGATTGGTGTTCTTGGCATTGCATGAGGCTAAGGTTTAGTGAAGTCTAGTCCCAACAAGAATTCCCTTTTCGCATTCCAAGCACTCGACAAAAATACAAAAAGATTTTGTTTGTTTATTCTGCTTACTTTGATTTTTCTTCATGTCATATTTTAGTCTAGATAGTTGCTAAACTTGTGAATTGGTAATTGGCAACCAATCCCCGTGGATACGATAAACGGTCTCACCACCGTATTACTTGTACGACTAGGTATACTTGCCTAGATTTCGTCCAACACATCAAGCCCATGATATGGCATGTCCTAACACCATATAGATGCAAGTTATCCACTTGATCTTTGTCTATGTTGCTCATTGACTGGTAAGAAGGAATCAAGTGAACATGTTCCAGCTTAATAAGATCATGGTTATGTGAATTCACAAAGGCAACAAATATCCACCTTGAAGTATTACCGTCAATATGAACACGAAACCTAGATGGACAATTGGTACGAGTAATAGGCTTGTGTTCTTTCTTTCTGTCCAATCTTGACAAGTGAGTTTGGCTTCTTGTCCCTTCCCTGTTACAGACTAATTGACACAAATTGACTTGACCCCTAGCATCTCGACGAATTTCGTCTTTCCTAGGAACAAAACCACGACTTCTAGCATATGCAAAGTAAAAATCACAGGCTTCTACCTCATAACTAAATACTAACCCAAGAACATCTTCTGGTGTCAAATCAGTTATTCGTTTCTCACCTGCGGCTGCAGCATCGCTTTTCCCCCCATTACTGTTAAGACCATAATTACTCGAACAATCACCATTCTTAGCATCAGAATCACCACTGAGATCTATACAGTCTTCCATGACAAAATTATCCATCCCAATTGAAACTACAAACACAGTAAGAATAGAGAAGTGATTAAAAGTTATTTATTACACAAATCACTGGTAAACCAATCATAACAAATTAAAAGGTGTACAAATACATAATCGATGGTGTATTCTCTATGAAATTCGAAGCTTCTTATTCCTCCACCGTGCATTCCTTCAAAGGGGTGACAAAGTTTCTTCACCAACCCTCAAATGGATTTCAGGGTCGAAGGAGAAAATTTCTTCGATAAGCTAGATAAGGAGACGAAGTTCCTGAATAGTGGGTCGAAAGTGCTTATACGGGTTCAGTTTCGTGTATGATAGAGGAGGAGACAAAGTTGATGGAAAGTGGGTCGATGGTGGGCGTCCGTACGCGTCTGTTAGGGATTGATTTCAGGGTCGAAGTTGCTTACTGTTAGGGATTGATCTTGCGTGTATCAGCTGGGTGTTCGTAAGCACTTGGGTTCAGGGTCGAAGGTGCTTACTGTTTGGTGTATCGAATAGGAGGCGGAGAAGTTGATGGATAATGGTGGTAGGTGTATGAACTGAAGACAAGAAGATGAAGTTAGGGACTGGAGGAGACGGTGGCGACGATGTATGAGGAGGTGGCAAAGTTGATAAACAGTGGTGGCAAGTGTAGGAACCGAAGAGAGGAAGATGAAATTAGGGATTGGAGGGGGAGGAGGAGGCGGCGAAGGTGTGGTGATGAACAAAGAGTAGAAGAAGTTTTAGAGATTTGATCTGATTTTCATTTAGAAACCCATTTCATTATGTTTTTGAATTTTGGTTTTTTTAATTAATCTAGTTTTAATTTTACAAAAATGACCTTGGGGGCAGAAAGGGCAAGAGATGTGTGAGTGTTGCTAATGTGGGTTCATTAAATGAGTTGTCTTGTTATGATTGGGCCACATAAGGAATGTAAAATTTACACTAAACTTATTGATGACACCAGAGAATTCACTTTATTATTATGTGCTTAACAGCAATGATTACGCACGTTGCAACTCTTGCTGTTGGGTTTCCAAACACAGGAAATAGGAGAACAGATAGGGATGTAAATTTTATCCGTATCTATGGATACCCGTGGATAATATCCGCAACAGATAGAAAATGGGTAGCTTAATGGGTATCCACAGGTAAAATAAACGGGTATTTTTTTTTAACCGCTTATTAATGGGGCGGGGACGAGTAGTGTAGTATCCATATCCATGGGTATCCGCTCATATATGTGAATGATGCAATATTTTAGTATTCTTAAAGTAATATTTTTAATATTAATATTTAATATTTTTAACTGCTGAGATTTAATTTAGTTTACTATTTAATATTTTAGATTTTTTAATTTAATGGCATGTATGATTATACTGTCTACATATCATATTGTTTAGTATACTTATTATAATACTTTTCAAGTACACAAGAATTTCTCATAGCATCAAGAAACTCAGATCAAGTTTGATTGATATAATTAGTATGATTTTTTTTTTAATAAATAAATTAGTATGAATTTCATTTGTGAATAAAAAAATTGCAAGTTACTTGAATATCCATGGATATCCATAAATATTGATATATTTGTCTAAAACTCGCAAGATGGATACCTGCACGGATATGGAGTGGGGACAAGTCCAACGAGGCAGGTAGTAGGGGGCTACTACCCGTATCCACCCAGCCCCATTCACATCCCAAAGAATGAAGGAAAATCCCAATTTGACTTTAATTTTTGATAGGGGAACGGGTGAGGGTGAGAGTGAGAGTGAGTCAGTGAGAGAGTCGTTATCTATTTCCAAAGTTCGAGATATGTGTATCTGAGGTGAAGATTCAAGCTCCAAGCTTTTGTATAGGTATCACTAGCTGAGGATATAGAACTGGGCCTCCACTCCACCTAAAGGCAAGTTTTTTTTTTTTTGTATCTCCATATTAGGATATTTTTTAAATAATAAAAATATCTTTCGTCCTATTAAAACAATTAAATAGAAAAAAATATCATCTTCATAAATCATAATTGTAACAATAGAATCGGACCCTTCCTTTCCCACCAAAAGAATATAACTGAAATTTAACTCTCTCAAAAGATTCAAGAACCTTCTAACCTCTAACAACCACGTAACAAACACCTAGGGGTGATCATAAATTTACGACCCGCCCGAAACCGACCAACCCGTTGTGATTTTTTATGTAACAGTCGGGTTTAATCGGGTTGGCGGGTTGGGCGGGTAAAAGAACTGGTTTGATATGGATATATGCGGTCGGTTTCGGGTCTAGATTATTTCACCTATCGGTACCCGAATCGACACGCTCATAACAAAAAAAATTAACCAGCTTTCTCTACCATGGGCTGCCATTCGCCTATTATTCCTGCCAAGGCCCAACCCTTCACATTCACTCACCAAGGCCCAAGTCACCCCAACCCCAACCTTTCACATTCACTCACTGACTCACTCTCACTCAGACACTCGAAGACTCTCGAAGAAGTCATAACTCAGAAGAGTCGAAGAGATACTGAGAAGTGAGAACATAGAAGACTTTGAGCAGCAGCCACCGCTGCCACATCATAATTCACAGCAATCATCCAGTAGTGGAAGCTCGAGGCTTGTTACAGGCCCTCAGGTAAATGATGTTTTGCAACTATTACTGCGCCTAATTTATTCTGTTTTTGTTGAGTGGTCATTATCTCCACTATTTGGATATATATACATTCATGCAATCTTTTTGCCTTGATCTCGTTAGTGCCAACGGATGGGATCATTTTTAGTATTGACTCATTGAGGGAGATATTTGTAATCGGGTAGCAAATACCAGATCTTTTATATGAAAATGTGTTACTCTGGCTGTACGTGAAATTTGAAAGTTGAAACCTTTGAGAATTTTCTATTACATCCTATTTGCAGGTGGCAAGGAACCCTGTGAGACATTCATCTTCATCTTCTAAGCCTGATGGAAAATCAAAAGAAAAATGTACAGTGATGTGAATCTGGCCCATACCCGTATCAACCCGCCCGATCATCCGCTAAACCCGACCAAACCGCCACCCAACCAAACCGATCAACATTTGGTCGGAAATGGGCCATAAAATTGAATGGTCGGTTTACTGCGGATTGGGCTTTTTGAGCCCGAAACCGACCACTGCTCACCCCTACAAACACCTTATCATAACCCCTTCACTGGCGCGTATAGCATATAAATAAGACCACTCTGCACTTCTCAGTTCAAATTTTCCATTCTCGTTCACTCTCTGAAACTTGAATCATCACTCTCTTCTCTCCGCTCAATCGCCATGGATAACTTCTTCCTGCGATTCTTCACACTGCTCTTCGCCGCCATGCTTTGCTGCACCAATGTCACCACTGCCACCGAAAGATTTGAAGCACCGTTCATGATATCAGAGAGGCATGATAACAATTAACACATACTTGTAGCGAGAAGAGAATATAACTCTTTAAGATGATTCATATAACACATTACTTGTTCTGCCTTTTATAGGCAATGATGTTACAACAAAATAGCAAAGTTCAAAATAGGAAACCGATAAAACATATACAGCCACCTATTTTCTTGTCTAGAGAAATGCGGCTACCCTTCCTTTATTTTAGCTTATGAAGGATGGCTATTGCAATCTTTATATTTTAGCCACTTGATTTAATATCTGACATTTCCTCCCTTAAATCAAGCTTGCAAGTTTGTCATTCTGAGTAATTTCTTCAACTTATGAAATAACTCGATCTTCATAGGCTTTGTAAAAATGTATGCAACTTGTTCTTCAGTAGGACAATAGTTAATTGCCACTTCTTTCTCAGCCACCAACTCTCATATCTTGTGAAATCGAATATCAATATGCTTGGGCCGCTCATGAAAAACTGGATTCTTACACAGTGCAATGGAAGACTTGTTGTCACAAAATATTTCTGTTGGAGTATTCTGCTTCTAGTGCATCACTTCCAAAATTCTTATTAGCCGTACTGATTGTGTAGCACAACTGGTTGTTGCTATATACTCAGCTTCAGCGGTAGAGAGCACAACAACTGGTTGTTTCTTTGATGACCATGATATTGCACCGGTGCCCAAATGAAACGCATACCCTGACGTGCTTTTTCTCGTCTCTACATCTTCGGCCCAATCACTATCTGTGTATCCAACAAGATTCATATTATTATTATTAGCATAAAAAATTCCATTAGTCAGAGTTCCTTTGATATAACGAAGAATTCTCTTAGCTCCTTGTAGATGACAAACACGTGGCTCTTCCATAAATCTGCTAAGCAGTCTAACTCCATATACTATGTCCAGTCTAATTGCAGTCAGATATCTCAAACTTCCGATCAAACTTTTATAATTGGTTGAATCTACCTTTTTGCCATAATTTTCTCTTGTCAATTTCAATTTTTCTTCAACTGGCGTGGAAACCGACTTTGAATTCTCCATCTTTAATTTCTTCAGAATATCACCAGCATATTTCTTTTGAGAAATGAAGATTCCATCATGCTGCTGACATACCTCAATGCCAAGAAAATAAGACATCAAGCCCAAATCGGTCATTTCAAAGCAATTTATCATAGCCTCCCTGAACTGTACGATCATCTTGATATTATTGCCAGTAAAGATTAGATCATCAACATAAAGACATACAATAAGAATGTGACACCCTAATTTCGAGTCATCACATGATTACCCGTTTGCGGAAATAAAACTTAATTTGCTGGTTGCTTTCGGAAAATAATGTTTTCTCAACGTTCATTTTTTCAAAATATGGTGATAAATTTTTTTTTCTTTTTAACCTCATAACATCAACAACGTAATCAAACCACGTTTAAATACATAAGGTATATAAGTCATACAACTATACTGCCTCATATGTTTTCACACCTAAATCATAATCAGTCTTATCCTCAAAACACAAAATATCATAATAGGACCTAAGCTGGTCGTAACTAACCGACACTACAGTCAATAGGAGCAGCACAACATGCCTCGAACTAGACAACCTTCTTCTTCTTGTAGGGATCATACCCCTTGTACGACTCTGATATGTTTGTAAGGATGAGACGCCAATATATGGATTTATCACAATAACTAAATGTGCGACTCAAAGAAAAGCATATAAACACACACACACACACACACACACACACACACACACACACACACACACACACACACACATATATATATATATATATATATATATTCAAACAACATCAGTTCTTAAATAAACAAGTAGTCATCATTGGGTTTCATACCCGAAACATCATCGTTTGAAAAACTATGCATGTACACTTCAATAATCATCATCTAACTTTTTCCTAATCTCCGGAGATCCCACAACACCGTGTAAATGAGTTGATCAAGATCAATAGCCAAATGTATGAGGCACTTCGTGGCATGGAATACTTTATTCATCAAAGCACCATACATACTTCGTAGCATGGAATACCTTATTCACCAAGGCACCATACATAACTTCGTAGCACAGAATACCTTATTTATCAGGCACCGTACATAACTTCGTAGCCAAAATACCCTATCATTAAGGTATCCGACATAGGACATAGCATGAATACCCTATCATTTAGGCATCATACATAACTTCGTAGCCAAAATACCCTATCATTAAGGTATCCGACATAGGACATAGCATGAATACCCTATCATTTAGGCATCATACATAACTTCGTAGCCAAAATACCCTATCATTAAGGTATCCGACATAGGACGTGGGCACGTCTGCCAATGCATGCATATAAAACATTCTGTTCTCATCGTTTTCTTTGTGTAAAATCTTTCCTCTGCCAAAGCTCTAAAGCTTACGACCAACATAGTTTTCAATATCTTAAAGTCTTTTATTAACAACATAGGACACGCAGTCCGAGTGCTTAGTCACGAAACCCTAAACCTTGCAATCAGTCTTAGGTTCGTGGTAATAGAAAACATCATTAATCTTTTACCGTCGTGAAGTAGACACACTGTCTACCTACTAAACACCAAGTCTATAACGTCATAAGAACACTAGTACCCCGACGTCTCGGTTACTAAGTTCCATATCGTCCTTTACATCGTTTTTCGTCTATGAAAACAAATCCAAAATAGGATAACGTCATAAGAACACTAGTACCCCAACATCTCGGTTACTAAGTTCTATATCGTCATTTACATTGTTTTTCGTCTATGAAAACAAATCCAAAATAGGATAACATCATAAGAACACTAGTACCCCAACATCTCGGTTACTAAGTTCTATATCGTCATTTACATCGTTTTGCGTCTGTAAAAACAAATCCAAAATAAGATCTCCGTAACTTATCCAAGTTACCGGAAATACGTCATTGAGTAACCTCATTTACAAAAAATCCTTTCTACTTGAAATTCGTTTGTAAAACGTCAAATCATCAAGAACTCTTTTACTGAAACTTCAACTCTAAAAATTAAATCAATTTAGATTAAATCTCTTCTCAAAATAAGTACTGTTGTTTTTAAACTTTCACCGTAAATAATTTCGAAACTTGCCGTCGTTTATCATTCCAAGAAAAAGTTTTAAAGTCAAGCTTTGACTTTTTTTATATAAATAAGATATTTTCGAATATTAATTTCACAAAATTACTTTTTATAATATTACGTAATTTCTTGCGTAAAAATTAGCAGTACAAAAAAAATTCACGGTTATGCTCTCACCGTGACTCATACATTACTTTTACACTAATAAATCATTAAAATAATAATATTTCTCAAAACTCATTATTTTTCCAAAATAATATTTTCCACCACTATTATATTCCAATATTTCCCATAAAACATTGAATATAATCTTTTCACAGCTTATTAAAGCTTTTATCTGATTAATCGGTTGTGCACTGACCATGTCAGGCCTCTCAAACAACATTCAACAACATCATCAAAATTATATCACCAGGCAGATCATGCATCATAGCAATATAATATACTACTGCAGATAATTAAATAAATTAAAAGCAGATCAATCACCGATGTACAGATAAACAACACACCGTAAATAACATAAACAAATAACCACAACCACATATAAATCATATAAACCACATTACAAGCAAATAGTTGTTGAGAAAATCCCTCAGGCAAGCTCCCCTTACCTCTTGAAGACTCGAACTAACGTTTTCAAACAATCTCCCGATTTGATCTGGTTTCCTCCGTTGGCTTTAGGTCAAACCAACCCGATCGATTCCTTCATAACAAATTGCAACCAAAATAAATTAAAATCAAACAAAAACACACTTAAATCAATAGGGGTAGGGTTCAGTCTCTTCTAAAATTCTAGGTTAGGAAAGTTAAAAAATTTCTAACTTAGGGATTTATGATCCTTAAGCAACTTAAACATGATTAAGCACTTAATCCAAAATCATGATCTAAGAACTTTGAATGAAACTCATCTAGCTCCAAGAACTAGGGTTTTAGGTTCTCATAATACCAAAAGGCTAGGGATTTTGAAATCTTCTCAACTCTTGGATTCAACAAACATACATAACATAAAGTTAGATTTAAGTGTCACAAGACAACTTTGAATAAAATTCATCCAACAACAAAATTTAGGGTTTCGGCCCTTTTGAAACAAATAAGCTAGGGTTTGATTTTTGGTTCTCAAATCACTTGTATACAATAGCTATCATGATATCAAGAGATTAAATTATGAATCATGGCTTAAAGTTGAAACAAAATCCAAGAACACCTATTTGACATAGGTTCGGCCTAGCTTAAAAAAATAGGGAAGAAATTTCACATGTTCACATTCTTATAGATGATGAAAATAGAGATGATTATGAGATTATAGCAATTGGTTTCATGTCAAAATGATTTTTCTACAATTAGTTATGAATTTTTGAAGAAAGCTTCAAGAACTTTGAATCATATGAAGAACATGATGATCAAAGGCATAAACTCAAGAATCTTGTGAAGATAAAAGCTTAGAATAGCAAGATTAAGAGAGACTACCTCTTGATTATCAAAGAAAATGATGATTTGGATGATGTTCTTCACAAAATCACCTTGGTGTTCTAAGTGTTCTTGAGAAGTTTAGAGAGAAAGATGAAGATTTAGAGCAGTTTTGGTAATCTGGACATATCTCTCACTATACTTGTCCGTTTTTTATGATCTTTATGTCGTTGGAAATAAGAGAGAAATATGAACAACTTTCATGTAGAAAGTTTTTCGAAATTCAGAATAGAAAATGGTTAGAATTTCGTGGCAGTTTCAGGGGATTGATGGGGAGAAACTGACTTTGCCTTAATGAAAATTGAATGACTCATCCTCTTAACATAAATGCTCATTTATGGCTTAGGAAAAGTGATGTCCAAATGCTTGGAATGGAGGAAGGAGCCGTGGGTTTTAGGGTTAGTTGGGTCAAAATTCTCAATGGCACGGCTTGAAATATTCATGAAGAGCCAAGGGTAAAATCGTCCTTTCCAGGCAAAATATTCATTTGTCATAAATGCACCATTATGGCCATTATGACGCGGATAAGCTTGTCATAAATGCTTGTCACATCGGTCAAATCTGTCACCTCAGCCCCGTTGCCGACTCCCTGGTTCATCTGACGTAGGTTTTTCCTAGAGATATCTCGACGTATCTGCCCGCAGCAAATATAATATTTTAATTTTTACGATAAAATTTTCAAAACTTCCAGTAACGTAGTAAATACGATAAAAACATTTTTCATCTCGTTCACGAATTAAAATTATGTTTTCTGAGCAGTAAACTTTTACTGTCAGTGAAAATGCAGAGAACGGCAGACCGGTTTCCGTCTGAATTCTTAACCAAAAACTTTTACGTATCCTTATAAAAATCAATATAACATGGAAATGACATTGGTTTATCCAAAATCATTTTGAGTCTCGGATAAAACTATATTTTTATATATTTATTACCGATATTAGAAAGCAGCGAAAAGTCAGGGTGTTACAAAGAATATCTCCAGGTTCAATAAATTTAATATATAAAGTGTGCTCAAATGGGCATCTTTCAAATCCATGGTGTATGAAGTAGGAATCAATCTTCTTATACCATGCTCTTGGTGCCTGTTTCAATCCATACAATGCTTTCTTCAACCTGTATACTTTGTCTTCTTTTCCTTTGATCACATATCCTGCAGGCTGCTCAACGTATACTTCTTCTTCCAAAGTACCATTAAGAAATGCAGACTTAACATCCATTTGATGTATTTTCCAGTTATTTTGAGCTGATAGAGAAATAATCATTCGAATTGTATCCAACCTTGCAACAGGGGCAAATACCTCAAAGTAAACAATACCTGGCTTTTGCTTGTATCCTTTAGCCACCAAACTTGCTTTAAAGCGATCAATCTCACCATTGGGTTTATAGTTTGTTTTGTATACCCACTTTACTTCGATTGGTCTTTTATCTATTGGAAAATTTGTCAACTCCCATGTTTCATTCTTCTCAATTGCATGAATCTCATCATCCATAGCTTTTTTCCAAATCTTATCACTTGAGGCTTCTTCAAAAGTCATTGGCTCACAATATGCAAATAAAGCAAAGTTGATAATTTCTTCATCAGATGGATGATTATCATTACTCACAACATAATCTTCCAATCTGGCTGGTAATCTACGATGTCTCTGTGGTCTATTGGATGTCTCTGGCTCATTGGAAGTTTCTGGCTCATCAAGTGTGGGAACCCCATGTTCATTCTCCTCTTCATAATTCTCTGGAATCATCACCGCCTTCTTCTGGGCTTTCAAAGACCAATCCCACATTCCTTCTTCATCAAACGTCACGTCACGACTAATAATCAACTTTTTTGTCTCTGGATTGTAAAGTCTGTAGGCCTTTGAGTTTGTACAATAACCTATGAAGATACACCTTTCACCTTTGTCATCCAATTTCTTCCTGAGTTGATCTGGTATATGGGCATATGCAATACACCCAAAAACTCTAAGATGACGAATTGAGGATCTTCTTCCACTCCAAGCTTCTTCGGGTGTTTTGTCACAAACACTCTTTGTTGGACACCTGTTTAAAATATAGACAGCAGTAGCAACAGCTTCTGTCCAAAATTCTTTAGGCATCTATTTAGCTTTCAACATGCATCTCACCATATCCATGATTGTCCTGTTCTTCATTTCTGCTACTCCATTTTGTTGAGGTGTGTATCTGGTTGGAAGATGATGATGTATTCCATGCTGCTCAAAAAAGTCTGTACAGGCAATGCATTCTTGGCCTTTGTCTGTTCTGAGTGCTTTGATTTTGCAGCCACTTTGTTTTTCTACAAACACCTTGAATGTTTTAAAGGCATCACAAGCGTCTGATTTCTGCTTCAAAAATTGCACCCAAATCTTTCTGTAACACCCCCCCCCCCCCCTTGGGCATTACTACGTAACACATGCGGAATTTAAATTAAAAAGATAATTTGTTGGTTGCTTTCGAAAAATAATTTATATAAATACATAAGCGTCTGAAATTGGGTATAAAAATTTGGGACGACTCCAAACCTAAGCCTTGATCGGCACACAGGCTTACAATCCTAGCCTGGCAAGCCTATTTAATTTAAAGATGTACTTGAATAACAGTTAGTACTTTTACAAAAATTTTGACAGAGTCTCCTCTATAATTCGGACATCCCAAGTAAAAGGACACCTGTTAAAATAATTACATTTTCATTCCAGAATTTCAGTTACACCAAATACAACCAGGCAGTAATATGCTAAAAATAGTTATATCGATAAGCTATACATGACCAAAAGGAATAGCTTAGGTTTTCATTCAAAAGAGATGCTCTCCGAGCCATAAACATTCCATTTTAAAATAAAGACTCTCTGAGTCATACTCATACATACTATCAAAATCTAAGTCTCAAACCCTAAGCTGATCATTCTAAAAGTTATTCATGAGGAAAACTCACGTGCTCATCCCACAATCAAATACTTCATCAAACAACCAGATCTAAGTCTCTGAGTGACTTAGGAAGACTCCTCTGCACCATCTGTACTAAAGTACCCAGGGTACAATAGTGAACCGGAAGAAACCTGATATATCTGTAAGGGTGAGATACCGACAAATGGATATATCACACAACAACCATATACATGATACATACATTACATAATCATATAAGCAGTTAAACCATGCATATACATAACATAACAGTGTTATATCAAAGGGTCTCAAACCCGCACAGTCAAACTTTGAAAATATGCATGACACTTCAATCATCAGGCTCTAACTTAATCTCATGAGATACTGTCACCGTTTTATCATAAGGGAATAAAAAGTTTATCAGGCTCAAATGCCACATTGGCAAGTTGTCTCCGTCACCTCGTGCACCAAGGTACCCGGATCAACATCATCTCGAATGCCTCATTACGCAGGCCATTCGGATAAAACACCTCATCGAATACCTCAACTTAAGCGGGTATTCGGATTACTCAAGCACGTCTGCCAAGGGGAAATGCATATGAATAAAAGTCTTTTCATTATCGAGCTTTTCTTTGTGTTTACTCTTTTTCGTTGTCGAAGCTCAAGGCTGACGGCTATTCACAATTTCCGACACTTGGAAAAATAACACAGGACGCGCAGTCCGAGTGCTCAATCACAACAACCTAGACCGATGCCTTAGTCGAGGGTTGTGCTCATATAAATATTTATAGTTTTATCCATGTTTTATCTTAACATGATAAGGACTCCTAGTCCATAACAACGAAATTAGGACACGCAATCCTCAGTTCCGAGTTTTAGGACTCTTAGACCATAATATCATCATTAGGACCCTAGGCCCATTTATCACGGATCCTAGATCACGTGTATACCACTGAATACTAGAGGCAACGTCTCGCGAACTAGATTCTCTTTCAAATGTACTTACTTTTCGTTCGGTGAAAATCAAATACAAAACAAAGTCTCGGCTACTTGTCCAAGTAACTGGAATATTTCTAAATCATTTAGGAGAAATCCATTTCTTTTACCTTTTGTAAAACATATTGTAAATCCTTTTCTCTTTTGAAATCCTTAGTTAAGTATTTTCACAAGGGTTTTTCTTCATCAAGTAAAGGTTACAAACAAAAGGTTTTCTCTTGAATAAGAAACTTAATTCACAAAAGTAGTTCCCTTTGGTTTGAAATCAACTCAAGTTCCATTTCTAAAATAAGAAACTCGTCCTAATAAGGTAAGCACTTTTAAACAAAGGTTGTGATGATAAACCAAATACTCTTAGAGTTTTATTCAAGGCTTATTAAAGCTTTTAACCCTTAAAATCATTGGGCACGGACTCAAGTCCGGCTTCACAAACTTCAACCAACAATAATATCACAATAAAAGGGCAATTCATCATATATGTACAATTCACCATACTTTAAAGCAAGTAAAGCTCAACTTCACATAATGATCACATTAATTCAAGTAACCAAGTTAGACAAGTATTTGCTCAACATCATAATCATGTTCAAGTTATTCAAGTAAACACATACATATAGTTATTGAATATCCCTAGACAAACTCCCCTTACCTTTGAAGACAAGTAAAGGATCCTCGTCTTAATGCTCACGTTAGTTCCAAGAGTGCAAACTCTACTCCACCAAGTAAGTATAGCCATGTTCAAACGTCTCAGAGAGGGAATCCAACAACGCGCAACAACTAGAAATCAATTACACATGACTAAACACATATTCTAATTTGATCTAAACACTTAATCTTATTACCAAACAAGGTTATTTTCAAAGGAAATCATGTTTGGAGCTTAAGCTTCACAATACCCTTTTAAGGAACTTTGTTTTGATTAAAGGATCATGAAAATGAACTTAGGAATCATCAATGAAGAGTCCTAATTTGAATAAAACATAGCTAATTTTATAGAAACATAATCGATTTCAAATAAAATCAAATTGGGGTTTAGGGTTCAAAGAGCAATTTGGGGAAAATTTGATTTAAATAGAGAATCATAAAATTAACCTTAGAAACCATTAATTACAAGTCTCAATTGCACTAAAACTGAACCAATTTGATGATTAAAGTAAGACGAAAAGTTAGGGTTTCAAAATCAATTTGGGGATTTTTGAATCTAAGCAAAATAGATGACGTTTTTATTTACCCAAGGAAGAAGAAGAGATGACATGGTGGCTGGAGGTGGTGAGCGGCGGCAACCACGATGGCTCCGGCGAGGACACAACCGCAGCGCTCTCTATAGCAACTACTTCACGGTGGAGAACAAAAGTCGCAGTGACGGAGAAGCTAGCGATGTGTGGTCATCCTCTCCACTCCGATCGGCGGCCAAGCGGTGGTCGACGGCGTCTAATGACGGAGCAGCGGCCAAGATGCACGCGGGATGAGCTGGGTCGCGACTAAAGGACCGCAACAACGCGTTCACGACGACGTGCACCACGATGGTGAGGAGCAGCTGGTCGCGCGGTCGTGATGGTGGCCGGACGAGCTTAGGCGACGGCTAAACATGGGTGAGAGAAGGAGGAGGATGAAGTTGAAGGGGGGAATAAGAAGAAGAAAGAAAGAAGGAGAAAGAAAAAGAAAAAGAAAGAAAAGAGAGAGGGGGGTTACGGGTCTGATGAGGGAAAGGAGAGAGAATTTTAGTTTTTTTTGTATTAGTGGGTACAAAATGAGTGGTAAATGTTAAGCCTAAAATAAACATGTTTTTACTTTTTGGAATCTAAAAATAATGGTTGATAAATATATGATTTCGAAATTCAAATTAGAGTAAAGCTTAATAATTGAAACGATCAACTAAGAAAATACTCAATCCAAAATTTAATCTCCGATTGATGTCAAACCAGTTTATTTTCAAGTCTAAAATTAAATATGATAAAATATGAAAATACTTTTCTTTCAATCATATTATTTAAAACATGTTTATGTACTGGTAATAATAGTGGCAATAACCTAAATTATTGTTTATTGTCTAGTAAGCGTGCATTCACTGAAATAAGTCAATGTTAACGCACTCGATAAAATAATTTGAAGAGAGTAATTTAATTACTCAAACTAAACCACATAACAAGATAAACACAAACATACAAATAAAATAATTAATCATATGTGTAAAAACTAGGGTGTTACACTTTCTGCTAAAATCATCAATAAAAGTAATAAAATACCTGCTACCACCTTGTGTTGGCACTTCAACCGAGCACAAATCTGAATGAACTATCTGTAGCATCTTTTTTTCTCTCCAAGACTTTCCAGATGGAAATGATTCTGTGTTTCTTTCCTATTTGACAGGTCTCACATATACTATTTGGAATATTCACAACAGGCAATCTAGAAACATATTCTTTTCGTGATAAATAATTCAATCCAAAAAAATGAAAGTGACAAAATCTCAAATGCCACAACCAATCATCATTTGGAATTATAGAATTTAAACAAGGAAACATATTGTGTTGAATTTTCAAGGGAAATAGGCGGTTGGGAGTCATTTTTACTTCAGCAATGAATATTTCATTTTTGTCAATCAACGTGCAGTAGCCATGGTGGATCTGCATGTTATAACCATTCTCTGACAGTTGTCCCATACTTAATAGATTGTGATGTAGACCAGGAGCATAGGACACATCAGAGATAAAGTTCAGCGAACCATCTTTCAACCTTATAGCAACTTGGCATTTTCCCAAAATTGGAATATTTGTGTTATTTCCAAATTTTACTATAGATTTTACCGTTTCATTCATTTGAAAAAAATAATTCCTTATTTACACACATATGATTACTACACCCAGTATCCAAATACCAAATATTTTCTTCTTCTGAAAATGTATTACTTGCCAAAAATAAACTTTGTGGGTTATCAGAATTCTCACCAATATTTTGATAATGATTTTCTGCCACATTTGCATGTTGTTTGAATCTGCAATCTCCGGCTTTGTGTCCAAATTTTACACAATTAAAACAATTAAAATTTGTTCTTTCTTGGTAATTGTTACTGTGAACACCTAATTTTGTCCGGATGTCTTAATTAATGTTTTGAAGAAAATAATAGACAAAACTAAAAATAAAACAAAAAATGTTTTTATTCTGGGCCCATTACATCATCAAATGGAGCCCATTTTCCTTTCTGTTCCAAGTTATCTTTTGGGCCCATTATCCCAAACCCAACCAAAAAATTGTTTTTTATTATTCTGATTTGTTAAAAACAAAAAATAATAAAAAGTAAAAATAAAAAATAAAAAATTATGTTCTGCTCTCATGCTTGTACCCCTCTTTGTCATCTTCTTCTTTTTCAAAGAAAAGAAGGATAATGGTACAGTACTTCCGCTACACCATTGCAACCAAGCAAGGTGGTGGAGCAAAGGCTGATTTGCTCCCCACTACTTGTACTCACACCAGCTGGCCTAAAAAGAAGATTTGTCATCTTCTTCATTTTCTATGCTATATATTGCATTGAACAGTGACAATAAAGGGGGGGATTCGGAGGAGCAGAAAGAAAAGCAGGAAAATATTCTCAGAGCTTTTTACTCTATTCTTCTCCTTCCCTGATTCCACTTCATCTTCATCAAATTCCTTCTTTCCCTTATTCTGTTTCCTCTTCTTCCTTTTACCTTTTTTTTTAAAAAAAAAAACGGGGGGCAAAAACACAGGGAAACCCCATCTGTCCTTGATGATCTTCATCACCCATTTCCCACTCATCATAATCTCACCTATATTTAACACCCAATAAATAACTCAATCCAACCTCAACACAAAACCCATTCCCAGAACAGATCCATCTCCGTATACCGTCACCATGCCGCGCCACCACCCTCCACACCGTGACCGCCGGCCACCGCACGACGAAGGGAGGACCACCACACGCGACCTGCATCGTGTATTGAGCAGTTCCGCGTGCTGTCGCTATCTCAGTCGCGCGAACGCGACTCCATCGCGAAAGCCGTCCACTGCAGCCGCGGCCGCCATTGTCGCCGCTGCCTACCACCATCACTGCAACACCAAGCCAGATCCGCCACCATCACTGCAACACCAAGCCAGATCCGCCACTCACGAACAGCATCCCCTCCACCGCGATTCGACCACGAGTTGCCACCGCCGCTGTTTGTGCCTGCTTCCTCACCGGCGTCAGAGCCGCCTGCTTCCGCCGTGAACGCTGCTGGTCTCCATTGGCTCCTAGCACTCCTTTCTGGTAACAACAATGGAGGCAAGGTTATGTTATGTTGCCTCTGTCTTCTTTTTCTTTTAGTTCTTTTTATCCTTTTATGTTTTGTTTAAAATTATTAGAGTCTCATGGAGTCTGATGGCATGGGGCTTGCAATGGTAGCATGAATCCCAAAGTTGTTTGCTTCTTTTGGCCTAGACCATTGGTCCCCTTTTATTTGGGTCAAGTTTTTTTTTTTAGAGAAGAAAGATGTTTAATCTAAAAATTTCAAGTGAAAGAAAAATCCAAAAAAGAATCTAAAATAAAAATAATGCTTTTAAAAATATTCTCGGTCCTTATTTTAAATAAAAAAATTCTCCTAAAAAAAATATCTTTTTGAATTCACGCAACAATCTACAATGTTGATGTATGACTTTTCATCCTCAAGTGTTGTATAAATTGTAAGGGTTCATCGTATAGCTTTACTATCTTTAACCCTGTGCAAGAGTGAATCCCCTTTAAAAAATATTAAATGTTTTTTTAATTGATACTTTTAATCAATTTTACCCAATTTCATTCTTATAAAAAAAATCTTTTTAATTCACGCAACAATCTACGACATTGATGTATGTGCTTATCCATCCTCAAGTGTCGTGTGAATTGCAAGGGTTTATCGTATAGCACTGTTATCTTGGACTCTGAGCAAAAGTGAATTTATTTTTAAAATAAAATCCCTTTCTTTAACAAAAAAAAATCAAAAATCAAACCTTTATCAAAATTAAAAATCAACAAACCAATCAAATTTTTCAAGAGAACTACGTGGCTTTGAGTTTCCCATCGCACCCGGGAATACGTAGGAGCAAGATAAATCATCTTGTCAAGCCAAAACTAAATTTTCCTTTTTTGTGTCTCTTTTTATGTTAAAATAATTAAACTTTTCTATTTTTAGGGAGCTCTATGGACACGGCGCCATGTCCATATAAAAATCAATAAAAAATTAAAAAATAATTCTTTCTTGTAAATAATTTTTGGGGAAAAATAAATATTTAAAAGGTTATTAAAATGTTTTTGCACCATTAACTTGAGGTACCGTTTTTTAAACGGGTGATGTGGGGTGATAACACCTTCCCTACTCGTAACCGACTCCTGGACTCATCTCTCTCTTTTTTTAGACCAGTTTACCTTTAAATAATTGGGTTTTCTAAGATTTTCCTAATAAAAATTTTAGTGGCAACTCCTCTGTCTTTCCATCTCCCTTTTTCGCGGCTCCCGGACGGGACGGTCGCGACAGCTGGTGACTCCACTGAGGACTTTTGAGAGTCAGACCTATCATAGTTGGTTGTGCATTTTTTTTAAAAAAAAGTTTTGAAAATATTTGTTTTACCCTTTTTGTTTTATTTCTTTTTTTTTATGCTTTCATAACTACTTTTGTATATTCTTGCAATCTTAGGGTAGAAAACTTTTGTATTGGTGTTGTTTGTTCCTTTTTTTGCAGGTTTGGGGTAGTTTTGTTTTAGTAGGTTTTTGTGAAGGTTTGTATGCTCCCATCACACACATCACTATCACATGTTGCACACACTTTTGGGCTCTATACCCGAGTCTTGGAATGCCATAAGATTAGAAGGGGCTTCAGTGATGTTATTGTGATGCTTTTGCATCCCTGACAGTCACTGATTCTCCCGCTCGGATTACTACCGGTACATGGACTACCATATTGTGACTTATTTGCCCCTGTGGTGAGGTTCATGGATTCGGATCCTTATCTTTTAGATGAGGGTAATCCGGGAACCATATGTTTAGGGGTCTAGATCTGTCCCGAAAGTCATGCACATAAAATGCCATTAGCAGCCTACCAAAATAGGGTCTTGACTTCAGAAATCCCAACTTTAGGATTTGACCTATGTAGGACAAAAGGGAGCGCATTCCATCTTTTTCTGCAACATGAATAATCACATGCATCATAACGATTTTCTGCACGCATCCCACATGCACCTTAACATGCAATTCATTCATGCATTCTGTTACACTCATTATTATATTGTATCCTCGTGCATGTAGTATTTGAGGCCATGCATCATCAATATGTCCTTCATTCATGCATCTTGGTACGTTCCCATGCATAAGTAATTTTTCTTTCCAAGTGTTATTAATAAAATAAAATTTCTTTTGCACAGATAATTTGGTAAGAGAAAACACCTTTGATAACAAGAGATGGAAAAAGTCAGACACACTAGCAATGCTCCCACCACCAAGAGCTCCAAGGTGATTTTGAACTCATTAGAGAATTTGAAAAAGTTGAGCCAATCTTTGCCTCAAGTACATCGAAAAAGCTTCGTCAAGAAGTATGGAGGGATCTTGGACCTAATTTTCATACCGGCTGAAGCTACTGCTTTGAGTGCTCTAAGTCAGTATTGGAACCCACATCTCAGATGCTTCGAGTTGCCGAACATGGACATTACACCCACCATTGAAGAATATGCTTGCCTGTTAAGGTTGCCGATGCAGAAAAATCCCACCGTGTACTTTCACCTGGGGCAATACTTGACCACCGCAAGCATAGCAGGTTACTAGGGCTTCCTGAAATTGAAGTGAAATTGACCAGGCACTCAAACTCGCGAGGGTTGACCCAAAAATTTCTTGAAAATCATTTGAGGAAACTAATGGATCGACAAGACTGGGAAACCTTTGAGAGGGTATTGGCACTAGCAATATATGGGTTGGTTCTATTTCCATCGGTGCTGGACATGATAGATCAAGAAGCAATGGATGTGTTCTTCACAGTTGAAAGAAAGAAAAACCCCATGCCGGCAATATTGGCTGAAACGCTTTTGACTCTAGAATTTTGCCAACGGCATCCAAAGGGGAAGCTCAGATGTTGTGCACAGTTGCTCTATGTATGGGTCATGACTCACATGTACGCAAAAGGCTATATCAACCGCCATTCAGATCCACTAAGAGGCTTCCATAACATCCCTACAAGACAGCTTAATGAAGAGGAATGGAAGAACGAGTTTGACAAAGTGGAAAAAGACTCTTTTAAGTGGGTATGCCCATGGTACGAAAGTCAACAGGGGCAAGATATCATTTATAGTTGTGGTGACTATCCAAATGTTCCTTTGATGGGCCTGAGAGGGTGCATATCCTACACACCCGCCATAGCCTTACGACAACTTTGTTGGACGCAAACCGTGCCCCGAGAAGAACAACTCGGTGGATGTTGTTTCCGATACGAGGATGGTGAGAATACCAAGTTGTCGGCAAAAGAAGTTAGAAATGCATGGAAAAATGTGAGGATGGCGGGGAGATCACAATTGGGTCGACCAATCCTAATCATTGTCTCAGAGTATGAAGAATGGAGAAAATCAAGGAAAGGTCCTGTCAACATTCCTGCTGAAAGCACGAAAGCTGAAGATTACTCCCCTTCGGTAACTCAAATGGCAGAACAACTGAAAATCCTGGAAGCACAAATGAAGGAAATGGAACAACAAAAGCAAGATGCTGAGCTGAAAATAGCCATTGGTCAGAAGCGTTGTGAGAAGTTAACAAAGGAAAATGAACATTTAAAAGATTTGTGTGCAGACATCTCCGCAACCTCAAAAGTCC
The DNA here is from genome assembly GCA_030762895.1 of Sophora flavescens. NCBI lineage: Eukaryota > Viridiplantae > Streptophyta > Magnoliopsida > Fabales > Fabaceae > Sophora > Sophora flavescens. The sequence continues at coordinate 134,782,363 of CM061070.1, read as the reverse complement.
AGAAGAATACGAACAAGGTCCCGTCGAGCGCCATGACTACGATCCAGAATCTTGAAAGCAAAGTATTGTCCTTGACAACAGAGAGACATCAACTAAGAAAAGAAAAGCGTCGATTAGAAGAAGAAGCCATTCAGCAAGGAGATGTGAGAAAGTCATTGGAAGTGGAAGTCAATCGACAAAGGAGAGTCAATGCAAACCTACAAAAGCAAATTTGTGCACAAGACAGGATGACTGATGAATTGGTACAAAAGGTCCAAGAGCTGAATATCCTACTAGTCGAAATCAAGAACCAGTGCGATTTAGGGTGGACCTCAGCAAAACACTATCATGATCAAAGGGTTCAAGTAATGAATGACGTAAAGTGGTGAGAGAAGAGGCCCGAGAGCGAGGAATAGATATTGACATATGGAAAAGAAGATATATGAGCATGAATTTAGAGCTAAACCATTGTATTCCGAATTTTGTCCAATGCTTTGAAAAGGCAAAAAAAAAATCGTGCAGACCCTATGTTTCGTCTCCCGGCTGAGTTGGATGATTTCATGCAAATGTGTGGAGGGTTTGCTCGAGGTCTAAAAATAAAGAGACCCAAGCTATTGACTTTAGGTTGAAATGTTGAAACAATGTTGAAGATTGTGATGTAATCCCAATCTATGTATTGTTTTGAGGAGATTTTAATGAAATATGTCCTTGCCTCCATAATTTTATGTATTTGCTTTGAAGAGTTTTTAATGAAATCAGTTCTTGCTTCTATGATTCCTTCGCACTCCAACTCTTGCACTTGACTTGCGACGACACCTATCGTGGAGCATGGTCTTCCTTTAGTATGTTGTCAACTCCATCCTTGCCTTATAGGACTCTTCCTTCTGCACAAAGGGTAGGACGAGATGTCTCAATTCAGAATTGCAGTGTGTTTGAGACAACATCTATTGTGGAGAGTTGTTTCACCCCTAGATTTGTTGTCAACTCCATTTTATCTTATGAGCACAATGCTCTCTGTGTGGGATGGAGGGACCATCTCTTGTCTATTATAAGGTGTTAACTCAAAAAATATATAATAATAAAGTCCAAAGCTGATTTTCATAAAAGCTTTTCACTTTTTTCAAACATTTTGTTCTCATTTCTCTTGTGGTTTTAAAACAGTGTGTGGCTTTTCTGAACAATTGCTCGAAGACACCCTTATCGCACTCGGTCACAGACAAGAGCCATGGCGGATGAACTAGAAGAAGTCCAAGAGATCAAGGATGAAGTCAGTCAAATCAAGGATCAGATGACTAAGATGATGGAGATCCTACAAGCAATGCAGGGGCCATGATGCCTCTCCCTATTTATCCAAGCAACCAAACTCATTTTTCATTTGACCCGAACAATCCCCCATACGGTTTGCCTCGCGGATTTGTGCCACCAACAGCCCCCAGCCCACAAGATGGCATTCAAAACTCCGAGCATATCACTCAAACACAAACCACCACTGATGTTGTCGAAATGCCACAAACACAAACTGTCAACCCTACAGATGGTAACACCCCGATGGTGACACTTTCTGGCAATCCAAAAAATCCACAATTCACCCTTCATTATGGACCCCAGGGGACTCAAATGATGCCAAACTTCGGATCCTCCTACATGCCATACCCCTTTCCCCAGAATATGTATTGTGAAACTCCAGTGAATCAGTCGGGAGGGGATTCCCAATCTAAAGAAAATCTGGAAGTATCAGAGGAGAGACTGCGGGCCATTGAAGGGATAAATAGTTATGGTCTTCAGGATGCCTCAGAGCTTTGCCTAGTGCCAAATGTTGTAGTCCCACCAAAATTCAAGGTACCCGATTTCGACAAATATCGGGGAACCACTTGTCCCAAAAACCATTTGACCATGTATGTAAGGAAGATGGCATCATATGCTCAAGATGATAAGATCTTGATTCACTTCTTCCAAGACAGTATAACTGGGGCAGCTTCAAATTGGTACACGCTTCTCGAACGGGCCCACGTCCAATATTGACATGACTCCGGATAGGATGCAACTCCAAAATATGGCAAAGAGAGATACAGAGACTTTCAAGGAGTATGCACAACGATGGAGGGAATTGGCTGCTCAGGTAGAGCCTCCATTGGCCGAGAAAGAAATTGTGGCAATGTTCATTGATACCCTCCAGTCGCCTTTCTATGATAGAATGATTGGAAGCGTGTCATCGAACTTTTCTGACATGGTCATCATCGGTGAGAGAATTGAAAGTGGAATGAGGAATGGCAAGATCACTGAAACTTCAGTAATGAACGGCCCGAAGAGAGCCCCGTTTGTGAAAAAGAAAGAAGGAGAAGCACACGCAGTAACCTTTGAACAAAAGAAACCAAACCAATATAGACCAAACCAAACACCCACCTTCCAAGCCCAATACGCCCCATATTACCAACCACCTCCGTATCACCAAGCCAACCAGCCATACATCGCCGCCACCTCACAATTTCCAAATCCTCAACAGATGGCTCCTTACCGACCATCATACCCTTCTCAGCCTCAAACACACCCTACCATGCCACCTCAAATTGTCCAGCCACTAGGTCCAAACCCAAACACCAGCCAAACAAGACCATCGTATAACTCGAAAAGAAAGTCAGTACATTTCGACCCAATACCCATGACCCATACTGAGCTACTGCATCAGCTTATAAGCAAATCTGTGTTGACTCCTATCCCAATGAAACCATTGGGGCCTCCTTATCCGAAATGGTTCGACCCAAATGCTAAATGTGAGTATCATGCGAGAGCAATAGGTCATTCCACTGAGAACTGCAAGGCTTTCAAATTTAAGGTACAAGACCTTATTGATGCTAAGTGGTTGAGCTTTCAGAAAGATGCTCCGAATGGGGGACAAGGTCCTATGCCAAATCATGGGGGTTCGGGAGTCAACGCCATTGATAGCTTTATGGAACCTACTCTTAAGAGCCAAGTGGTTGATGTCAGAAGTCCCATGAGAGTTATTTTAAGGGAGATGCAAAAACATGGATTGGTGCAAACCTCAATTGTTGAAGAGAAGACTCTTGATGAAGAGATAAGGTGTGACTTCGACCGGAATATGGGGCATTCAATTGAAGACTGTGCAGAATTTCGACAGGTTGTGCAACCGTTAATAGATATGAAGATTATCCTAATTGGTTGTGAACCGAATGAGTGTGGCATTAACATGGTCACTGAATCTACAATTTCCCCAACTCTAGTTAAGATAACTCCTTTTACTATTGTGATTAATCCTCAACCGGTTCCTGAGCAAGTCGCTCCGAAGCCAGTGGTGATACACTATACTGAGAAGGAGTCTATGCCGGTTTCGAGTGGGCCAACACCAGTTGTCATCCGAGTCCCAGGTCCTTTCCCTTACAAGGATACCAAAGCGGTACCATGGAAATATGATAGGCAGGTTCAACAAAGTCCTCCCAACGGGACCACTGTGGTTACCACCATTTCGGGAATTGGTGGAATGACTAGGAGTGGTCGCATTTATACTCCAGAGGTATTGCGAAGGGAGGGAACAGAAAAGGAAGGAAAAGATCGCAAGGGGAAAGAGAAGGTGGAAGGAACACCAGCCGAAAAGGATACCAAAGGGGGGGGATAGTAAAAAGGAGGTATCTGATGAAGAAGTCGGCGAATTCTTGAAGTTCATCAAGAAAAGTGAATACAGGGTCATGGATCAATTGAATCAAACTCCAGCTCGGATATCTCTTTTGTCTTTGTTGATGAATTTTGAGCCACATAGGAGAGTACTGATGAAGGTGTTGAATCAAGCTCATGTCTCTCATGACATCATAATTGATAAGCTTGATAACATTGTGGGTAACATCATTGCTGATAAATATATCACTTTCACTGATGACGAAATTCCAGCTGAAGGAATAGGGCACAACAAGGCGTTACACATCTCGGTGAAGTGTCGAGATCATGTCATGGCTAGGGTTCTCATTGATAATGGTTCTTCTTTGAATGTAATGAAGAAGTCAACACTGGCAAAGTTGCCATTCGATGGAACTCATATGAAGCCAAGCACAATGATTGTAAGAGCTTTCGATGGCACCTGAAGGGAAGTTATGGGAGAAATTGAATTGCCCATTCAGGTTGGTCCTTGTACCTTCGAGGTACTCTTCCAAGTGATGGACATCACACCAACTTACAGTTGTCTCCTAGGACGACCATGGATCCATTCGTCTGGAGCTGTACCTTCCACATTACACCAGAAAGTGAAGTTCATTGTCGATAGCAAATTGATAATTGTTTCTGGAGAGGAGGATATGTTAGTAAGTAAGCCATCAACAACCCTTTACATTGAAGTTGTCGAAGAAGCTCTTGAGACCGCTTTCCAATCGTTTGAAATTGACAATGCCACTTATGTTGGGGACGGTGCTCCACTCTTGAAACCTCAGTCATCTAAAGCGTATGTTATGATGGCTAGGGTTATGCTTGAAGGAGGATACCAACCTAGAAGCGGTTTGGGGAAGAATAGCCAAGGAGTCACTAACATCCTCATGCTCGCCAAGATCAAGGACAGGTTTGGGTTGGGATATAAACCCACCAAGGCCGACAAGATGAGGGTTATAGAAGAGAAGAAAAGAAAGAGGCTGGCTCGGCTAGAAAATCGTGAATACGAGGCTGAAAGGGTTCCCATCTGTGACATTCAACAGAGCTTCCGAAGTGTAGGGTTCGCATTCCTGGACCAATCAGCAGCTGTTGAAGATGATTATCTCGCCGATCATGGTGTCAATTTGATGTATCCATGCCCTCCGGATACAGAGCTCAACAATTGGGAGGTCATTGAGTTCCCCGGGACCATAGAGTTTTTTTCAAAGTAATTATGTAATGCTTATCCTTTAGCTCTGCCCAAGGCTTTAGGATTTTTGTTGTAATGGGCTTACTTGTTTCCGTTTCAGTATGACTTATTAATAAATGCATGCATTCAATATCTTTATGTTCTTATCCCTCTTTTCTTTTTTTACTTTCGCTTTTATTCATCGTTCCTCACCAATAAATGCAGTTTCCCATCTTTAACCATTATTCATTCATCTTTCCCTGATAACTACCAAAATACAGATCTAAAAGCGACGCTCTTGAAAACGACAGTGTTAATAACTCAGCATACAATTTTGACTATCCTATTGATCATGCTGATGAGGTTGTTGATGATGACGGGGAAGTTCCTCCTGAATTATTGAGGTTGGTAGAACAAGAAGCCAGGGAAATTCGACCCCATGAAGAGCCGAGTGAACTAATCAATTTGGGAACCGAAGATGATAAAAAAGAGGTCAAGATCGGTCTTTCCCTGAAAGAAAAGGAGCGAAGCAGGTTGATCGGGTTGTTGATGGATTATAAAGATGTTTTTGCATGGTCGTACCAAGACATGCCAAGGTTAGACCCCAGTGTAGCGGAACACAAACTGCCATTAAAGTCGGAGTGTCCTCCAGTAAAGCAGAAGCTACGAAGGATGAAAGCGGAAATATCCTTAAAGATCAAGAAGGAGGTCAAGAAGCAACTGGATGCAGGTTTCCTAGAAGTTGTAAAGTACCCTCAATGGGTTGCTAATATCGTTCCTGTTCCTAAGAAAGATGGAAAGGTTCGAATGTGTGTTGACTATCGAGATCTGAACAGAGCTAGCCCAAAAGATGACTTTCCTCTACCTCACATTGATGTTCTTGTAGACAATACCGCTCAACATGCATTATTATCTTTCATGGATGGATTCTCGGGATATAATCAGATCAAGATGGCACCTGAAGATATGGAGAAAACTACATTTGTCACTTTATGGGGAACTTTTTGCTACAAGGTTATGCCCTTTGGCTTGAAAAATGCCGGGGCAACATATCAGCGGGCTATGGTGGCTTTATTCCATGACATTATGCATAAGGAGATAGAAGTTTATGTAGATGACATGATCGCCAAGTCCAGATCCAAAGATGACCATGTTGATAATCTACAGAAACTTTTTGAGCGGTTAAGAAAGTTTAAGCTCCGACTGAATCCAATCAAATGCACTTTTGGAGTGAAATCAGGCAAGTTTCTGGGGTTCATAGTTAGTCAAAGAGGAATAGAGGTTGATCCTGAAAAAGTTCGAGCAATCATCAATATGCCAGCACCTCGAACGGAGAAAGAAGTCCGTGGGTTTTTAGGAAGATTGAACTATATTGCCCGGTTCATCTCCCAACTGACCACGACATGTGAACCAATCTTTAAATTGCTACACAAAAATCAGGCAGTAACATGGAATGAAGATTGTCAAAAAGCCTTCGAGAAGATCAAACAATACCTACAGGAGCCTCCAGTCTTGGTTCCCCCAGTTCCAGGAAGGCCTCTCATCATGTATTTGACTGTGCTAGATGCATCGATGGGTTGCGTGCTGGGGCAACACGATGAGTCAGGAAGAAAGGAACATGCTATCTATTATCTAAGTAAGAAATTCACTAGTTACGAAGCCAACTACTCACTGCTAGAACGCACTTGTTGTGACTTGGCTTTGGCGGCTCGCCGTTTGAGGCATTACATGTTGTGTTACACTACCTGGTTGGTGTCCAAAATGGATCCAATCAAGTATATCTTTGATAAGCCTGCTCTGACTGGAAGAATTGCTCGCTGGCAAGTCCTGCTATCAGAATATGACATTGTCTATGTCACCCAAAAAGCAATAAAAGGGAGTGCTCTTGCAGAATATCTAGCCAATCAGCCAGTAGAAGATTATGGATCGATGCAATGTGATTTCCCAGATGAAGATATAATGGCTTTGTTTGATCGCGAGTAATCACCAAAAAAAGAAAAGTGGACCTTGTTATTTGACGGAGCTTCTAATGCATTGGGACATGGAATTGGGGCAATACTAATCTCACCGGAAAATGATTATTTCCCTGTCACTGCAAGGCTTTGCTTTGATTGTACAAACAATATAGCCGAATATGAAGCTTGTGCGCTCGGGATCCTGGCAGCGATAGAATCAAAGGCAAGGATACTGGAGGTATATGGGGACTCTGCATTAGTCATCCACCAGCTAAGGGGAATGGGAAACCCGAGATGCCAAGTTAATCCTGTACCATGATTACATCAAAATTTTGATTGAGCAGTTTGATGAAGTCACATTTCATCATATTCCCCGAGAAGATAACCAATTAGCTGACGCGCTGTCTACCTTGTCCTCAATGTTCAAAGTAAGTGACGAGAGGAACTTACCACTCAACAAAATGGAAAGTCGTGATCATCCTGCATATTGTCAAGTGATAGAGGAAGAGTCTGATAAAAAATCGTGGTACCATGACATCAAATGCTTCATCCAAAGAAGGGAATACCCTCCGGGCACTTCAGAAAACGACAAAAGAACTTTAAGAAGACTTGCAATGGGTTTCTATTTAGACAGAGGTATTCTTTACAAAAGAAACCATGACATGGTGCTGTTGAGGTGCGTTGACGCAAACGAAGGTAAACGGATAATTGAGGAGGTACATGTTGGGATGAGATCTAGGCAAGTATACCTAGTCATACAAGTGATAAAGAGGTAAGAGGGATATCGTTCCCACGAGGACTGAGACAGGTACTAGCACGTAACAGATCAATTACTATCTAAGCGAATCTTTGGATGGAAGGCAGCTCAATACTAAATACCAAGCCCAACAAGAGTTAAAATAAACAAAATAAAAGGAAAAAGTTCTTTTTGGATTTTTGTCAAACACTTGGAATGCGGAAAAAGGGATTCGTCAAATAGATGAAAGATGTTGGGATTAAATTTCACTAACCTTTGTCTCATGCAATACCAAGAACACCAATCCAGTTTATGCTTCAAATATTAAAATCAACCCTCAAGATTACTCAAGTCCTAATTCCTTATATGACAAGAGCCTAAATCCCCTAATTAAACCCTAATTCCTTAGGTGGCCAAAATAGTGAATTTGCATTAAGAGTAGGGATTACACGATTACTAATAAACCAAAATCCATTCCTAGATGCAAGGTTTACTAGGTGATTAATTTCAGATCAAGAATTGATAAGAATGTCCCCATTGCAAATCAAATCTCAAAATCAATTCATGGATGATCAGACCACAAAAAGCATTAAGCATAGGAATCAAACACTAATAAGAAGGCATAAACATAGATTAATACATCAAGGCAATTACATGAGGTTCAGTTTAGCTACATCTAAACCCAACAAAAGGGATTTAGCTACTCATAGTGATAGAGAAAGCTAAAACCAAAATAATAGAGACAAGGGAGAGAAGAAACTCCATGGAAGCTTTCCACATGTAGTCACAGCAGCCCCCTGGCTCAGAGAAGATCTCTTTTTAGGGTAAAAATCGCCTCGCAAGAGAAGATGTCTTTTGTTCTGCCCAGATCCTTATTTATAGATTAGGAATAATGCAGGCCGTGACGGGTTCTGCCATGGGCGCGTCTTCAAATTTTGGTTTGTCACGGTCGTGACACTCATCACGGCTAGGCCGTGATCAGTTCTGCCTGTTGAAGGTCTGGCTCAGCTAACGTGTCACGACCGTGATGGTCATCACGGCTAGGCCGTGACAGCTTCTGACTTTTGCCTACTTTCTGTCCAGCTCTGCTTGATATCACGGCTAGGCCGTGATGGGCTCTGTTTGGCTCATTTTCTTCACTTTTAAAGCTCTATCTTCATCCAAGCTCCATCATGGTCAATCTTGAGCATTTTACCCTTAATTTCTGCAAAACAACACCACAAAACCGCCTTACCCATTCCAAGGTAAAAACTAACTAAAATCAAATTAAAATTACCTAAACTATATGCAAATGCATGCAAAAATGTACATGAATTATGATGTGAAATCACACTATCAAATCACCCCAAGCTTATTCATTTTATTGTCCTCAAGCAATCACTAAGGCCAGAAGATATAAATAGTCAGAGCATGGATAGTGAACCAAGAAACCGAGTAACTAATCCAAGTAACAGGCATTTTCAAATAATTCACCAAGAGACAATCAACTTCAAGTCCAATTAGAAGCTTAGGTTTCCTAGACTCATATTCTCACTGATTCGGGCACTCTTTCTTACCTCACTCAAGTGTTTAGGGATATGTGACAATTCGCTCAATTTCCTCAAGGAATGGATTCTACCATAAGCTTGACTATTAACCAAATCTCTACTTTATTAATGAAAACAAATAAGAATCAAGAGGTCTTTTACTTTGGTTGTAACGGGGTCATGGGATTAATCGTTAGGTGGGGAAATCAAGAAAAGGAAATTTCAAGAAGGCTAAATAAAATATCAAGCATTGCAAAGCATGACACCTTCTATAATACCTTTTTGGGTTTTGATTCATTTTTCCACCCTTCTTTCTTTCTTTTTGTTTTATTTCTCACTTCCTTTTGTCATCCCCTTCTCCATTTTTTATTTTTTATTTTTGTGTTTGGAGAAGGGGAGATATTCAATTCAAGAGAAATATTTTTCTAACTTTCTCATCCCATACTTTTTCAAACTACCTTTTTTACCCTTTTTGTAATACCTTAAAAGGTCTCCTATCAAGCATCATTCATCAAAATATTTCAAGGTACCAAGAAAAGTATTTTATTCTTTTAGGCTCAAAATTGGGCAACTAAGGGGTAGCATTTAGTCATTCAAAGCTCAGATGACCGGAAAAATACCTAGTGCCTCAAATGTTTTCAAAAAATTTTAAGTTTCAAAAACGGTTTCAAGCCAAGTTCTAGAGAATACAATCCAAGACGAATAAAACACTCTATCACAAAGAATGGGGTAGATTTAGTGAGTACCCCTTTTTGGCTCAAAAATCTCACATTTAGTAGTTCAAAAACCAATGAGAAACACAAATCTACGAAACCACATGCTAATTATCAACTATCAAAGATCATTTCAAGCATTTTTATTTGTAGCCTTATCACAAGAATAAAAAAATTGGGTTCAAAAATTCACTATCTCAATTTATTTGGCACTAAATTCTCACAATTGGATGCATAATCTAAGCAAGGGGCAATCGAATCATGTGATCATGCAAAGCTATGCCTATATGAATGCAACATGAAAAATTCAAAAATTCAAAAATACCCCTACCCCAAGCTTAAAAACTTACATTGTCCCCAATGTAAACAATCAAGATGGAGAGAGGAGAAAAATGGAACAACTCATCGAGGCGGTAACGGGTGCTGGCTCACATGCCTAGTCAAAGGGATGCTGGAAAATGTGTCACGGCCGTGATGCTATTCACGGGCAGGCCGTGATCAATTCTGGTCCATGGGAGTTGGCCTGTCACGGCTGTGACCTCCATCACGGCTAGGTCGTGATGCTCTCTGATCTTCAGGATCCTCTCATCACGCCCGTGATGGGTATCACGGCTGGGCCGTGATCCTTTCTGGTCTTCATGGTTAGCTCATCTCGGCCGTGACCACTGTCACGGCCTGGGCGTGATGGTTGCTGACTTTGTTTGTCCCTGCCCTTTTTGCTTCTCCTTCCTTCTTACCCTGAAAACACTTAACACATCTATTAATTTATGATCTTTTTCCTCTTGATCTTCTCAAATTATTCAAGAGTTAAATTCAAAAACAAATGGAAAAAGAAAAGAAAACTTGGGTTGCCTCCCAATAAGCGCTTCTTTAACGTCTTAAGCTTGACAGGCCTAGGATCCTCCTCTCGGATCCCATGGCTTGTGGAGTGGCAATTGCAGAAGCAATATGAATCTACCCTCTCGGTTCCTCCTGGGTCAAATGGCAAGTGATAAACTCCTTTTTTGACCTCTTCAGGCATAAATGTTCCATGAAGCACATGAGGTTTTACTTCTGGAGCCAAATTTGTAGTATCCACACATGCATGCAAACCAATATATTTATTCAAGGTAGCAATATCAGGTTTCTTGGCAAGCATGGTGAAATATAGATCCTGTTTTCTCTCCATCCCAAGTTCTTTTTCTTGTGACTCATCTTCCACTAACACTTCATCTATACTTTGATCCATCCCCACAACCATATTTTGCTCAAATAATACTTCATGTGGGTCTTGTACTAACTGTTTGCAAATTTCCTCAACTTGCATTTTGAAGTTTTTCATCAGAGCTTCGATACAATCACAATTGGCTCTTGCTTTGGCCTCAGAGATGGATAGCTCTTGGGAATATTGTTCTAGAGCAACTTTCAAAGGTATTTGCTCATTCCATTCCCATTCCTCCTCGTGCTTCATTATTACACTATAAGCTTGTGCGTGAGGGCATTGATATCCCCAGAGCTTGTAGTCTCCCATGACTACATTAGGCCCAAAGTGATATTTTGTAACACCGTCCAAGGTTGGAAAATAATAAGTCTACATATGTTGCATCCACCTTGCATAAACAAAACTCCAAAGAAAAAATCAAATATATACAAAAAGAAGAAGAAAAATAAATATAAAAAAAATGTCTAAAGTCAAAAAATAAAATTGTGCTTAAATTAGTAATCGAAATGGGTATGCTAATATTAAAACTCAGTCCCCGGCAACAGCGCCAAAAACTTGTTGGGACGAGATCTAGGCAAGTATACCTAGTCGTACAAGTAATAAAGAGGTAAGAGGGATATCGTTCCCACGAGGACTGAGACAAGTACTAGCACGTAACAGATCAATTACTATCTAAGAGAATCTTTGGATGGAAGGGAGCTCAATACTAAATATCAAGCCCAACAAGATTTAAAATAAACAAAGTAAAAGGAAAAAGTTCGTTTTGGATTTTTGTCAAACACTTGGAATGCGGAAAAAGGGATTCTTCAAATAGATGAAAGATGTTGGGATTAAATTTCACTAAACCTTTGTCTCATGCAATACCAAGAACACCAATCCAGTTTATGCTTCAAATATTAAAATCAACCCTCAAAATTACTCAAGTCCTAATTCCTTAGATGACAAGAGCCTAAATCCCCTAATTAAACCCTAATTCCTTAGGTGGCCTAAATAGTGAATTTGCATTAAGAGTAGGGATTACATGATTACTAATAAACCAAAATCCATTCCTAGATGCAAGGTTTACTAGGTGATTAATTTCAGATCAAGAATTGATAAGAACGTCCCCATTGCAAATCAAATCTCAAAATCAATTCATGGATGATCAGACCACAAAAAGCATTAAGCATAGGAATCAAACACTAATAAGAAGGCATAAACATAGATTAATACATCAAGGCAATTACATGAGGTTCAGTTTAGCTACATCTAATCCCAACAAAAAGGGATTTAGCTACTCATAGTGATAGAGAAAGTCAAAACCAAAATAATAGAGATAAGGGAGAGAAGAAACTCCATGGAAGCTTTCCACATATAGTCACAGCAGCCCCCTGGCTTAGAGAAGATCTCTTTTTAGGGTAAAAATTGCCTCCCAAGAGAAGATGTCTTTTGTTATGCCCCGATCCTTATTTATAGATTAGGAATAATGCGCGTCACGGCCGTGATGGCCATCACGGCCAGGCCGTGACGGGTTCTGCCTTGGGCGCGTCTTCAAATTTTGGTTTGTCACGACCGTGACACTCATCACGGCTAGGCCGTGATCAGTTCTGCCTGTTGTAGGTCTGGCTCAGCTAACGTGTCACGGACGTGATGGTCATCACGGCTAGGCCGTGACAACTTCTGACTTTTGCCTGCTTTCTTTCCAACTCTGCTTGATCATGGCCGTGATGGTCATCACGGCTAGGCCGTGATGGGCTCTGTTTGGCTCATTTTCTTCACTTTTCAAGGTTTATCTTCATCCAAGCTCCATCATGGTCAATCTTGAGCATTTTACCCTTGATTTCTGCAAAACAACACCACAAAACCGCCTTACCCGTCCCAAAGTAAAAACTAACTAAAATAAAATTAAAATTGCCTAAACTATATGCAAATGCATGAAAAAATGTACATGAATTATGATGTGAAATCACACTATTAGTACATGAAGGACTTTTTGGAACACACGCGAGCAAAATGCAATGGCCAAGAAAATCTTGAGGGCTGGCCATGGAGGCAGATTGTTTTAATTACGCGAAGAGGTGCCATAAGTGTCAAATATATGCTGATAGGGTTCATGCGCCGCCAGCTCCCTTGAATGTCATGACGGCACCCTGGCCATTCTCAATGTGGGTGATGAGCCTCTGTTTGACTGGTTTTATAACTAGTAAAGACCTTGGCTTTGTGCTTATTTTATATCATTTTCACCCAAATTAGACTTGATTGTCCTTAAGTAAGATTTTGAGTCTGTAAAGTGTTTTTAGGTTAATTTAGTTGATTTGGAGTTAAATAAATTACTTATGTTATTTTCTGTTTTTCAGGGCAATAAGAAGGACCAGAATGTGAAAGGACACCCTTGGCAGAAGCGATCACGGCCTGGCCGTGATAGCCATCACGGCCGTGACGCGCGGCCCTCTTATAAAAACAGAAACGCAGGAGTCAGAACAGGAAAGCTAAAAGGAAGCCCAACAACTTTCATGAAGAACTCAGATGCTGAATTGGATGTATAGTGGGTCACATTGGGCCTTGAAGTCAGAACATAATTGCTGTCACTGGAACCTGAACTGGTCATGAAGATTGGGCCATAACTTGGGCTGTAGATGTCGGTTGGAAGTGAAACCGGTGGCAAATGAAAGATCAAACAAAGAGCTTTAACTCTCATGAAGACCATTATTCCAAACAGAGACGTTTTGAGGGGCTCCAACACGTTTGAAGTCAGAGGCGTTTCAGCTGCCCTATGAATTGAATGTAGACATAACTCCCTCATCTTAATTCATAATGCAAATTAAGTGGCTTTGGAAAGCTAAGAGGCAGAGGTTGAAGTTAATAAAAGGAGCATTCAGATATTGAGAGAGGAGTAGTCATAGTTAGTCATAGTTAGTCATAGTGTAGGAGTCAGAGAGTTAGCCAGTTTTGGCTAGTTCTTAGGCAGTAGTAGTAGTTTACTTTCCTTTCTTTTCTTTTGTGTTTAAGTCTGTAATGGAGAACTAGTCTCCTTGATTAATCTACTGTGATTGGTTTCTATTACATTTGAGGTTCTGTATTTCCTGTTTAGTTTGCTATTCTCTTTTCAATGCAATGCTATATGTTTCTGTTTGTTATTTCAGGAATGTATAGTGTTGTATTGATTCATTTCGGTGATGTTATGTTTCTATATATAATCGCGTTTGTTATTTCGCGTGTGTTCATTCATGTTCGTTTGTTCATGAGGGCTTAACCCCGTTTGTTATTTCGGGAATAGAAACATGCATCCGTAGTAGTGATTGCGTTGTTAATTGTTGCTACAACCGGGAGGGGTTTAGAATCCGCTTAGGGCTTGGATTTATTTGAACCAATGATAGTGGGAAACCAAGAACAGTAGGTTAATCGTTCTTTAGCTAATTTGTTAGTCTCTTAAACTGCCTGTTTTTATTGATTTGTTTTCTTTATTTTGTCTCAATTCAAAACCCCCCATTTCTAACTTCTACTAATTTTCTGTTAATAACAACAACAACTAAAGAGTCCTTGAGAGGCGATATCCGAGTTGTCGCTCCCTATCTGCATTATTTTTGTAATCGCTCGATCTTTTTGGCGCGTGGCGACAGCGCGACCAGTGGGGAAAGGATGTGATCGGTCCAATCGAACCAAAAGCCTCGAATGGGCATTGCTTCATTCTTGTTGCCATTGATTATTTCACAAAGTGGGTTGAGGCTGCATCATATGCCAATGTGACCAGGAATGTCGTGATCAAATTTGTAAAGAGAGAATTAATTTGTCGTTATGGGTTGCCAAGTGAGATTATCACTGATAATGCGACTAACTTGAACAACAAGATAATGAAAGAGATGTGCAAAAACTTCAAGATAAAGCATCACAATTCCTCCCCGTATCGCCCAAAGATGAACGAAGCGGTTGAGGCCGCTAATAAAAATATCAAGAAGATTGTCTAAAAGATGGTGGTGACGTATAAGGATTGGCACGAGATGTTACCTTTTGCTTTGCACTGCTACCGTACCTCTATTCGCACCTCGACAGGGGCAACGCCGTATTCTTTGGTATATGGGATGGAGGCAGTGCTCCCGATTGAAGTGGAGATCCCTTCGTTAAGGGTATTGAGAGAAGCGGAATTGGAAGAAGCTGAGTGGATCCAGGATCGACTAGACCAATTGAACCTCATTGAAGAGAAGAGATTAGGGACGTTGTGTCATGGTCAATTGTACCAGAGAAGGTTGATGAGATCTTATGAGAAGAAAGTACGCCCGCGACAGTTTCGGGAAGGTGATATGGTGCTCAAAAAGATCCTACCAATCCAAAAGGATCATCGTGGGAAGTGGACCCCGAACTACGAAGGTCCTTACGCTGTGAAAAAGGCCTTCTCGAGAGGAGCTTTAATCCTCACCAAGATGGATGGGGAAGATCTTCCACTACCTGTAAACTCAGATGCAGTCAAAAAGTATTATGCTTGAGTGCATTTCCCAAGAAGAAAAAGAAAAAAAGTGAAAAAAAAATGAAAAGAAGAAAAGCTCGCTAGGCTGAAAATCTGAAAAGACGGTCTAGGCAAAAGTTAGAGCAACCTGCTAGGCTGAAAACCTGAAAAAGCGGTCTAGGCAAAAGTTAGTGTTCAGAAAATAAAAACATAACAATGGAAGTGTCGTCAAGTCGATGAATCGGGGCAATCAGTGGGCTATATGCATGAAGACTGGGGCAGATAGCATTCTCAGATGTTGATTAGTAAGCAGTCGAGATAGTATGAGGGATATTAACACTAGTCATGGAAATAGATGTCACTTGAGGAGATGTGTTTCCACTCCACAACCTTTCCGCAATTCCATACTCCATTGTAATATCTGCTTTGTATACCTTTTCAGCCCAAATATAATGACATTGACTCCCATTTCTTTTTACCCTTATCCCTCTGCTTTAACTTTTGTCAATTGTGTGTGTGCATTCGTCTTGATAAGTATGTACGGAAATTTGAAACATGTTTTGGTGTCTTCAAGATGCATTTAGAATCCCCTTGAAAAATCTCAAAGGTTCGTAAAGAACAAGATGATCTCCCGACAAAGGGCACCGTGGTCTACTGACAAGAAGCACGGGGACGATCATTGCAAAGGAAGCGTACCCTGTCAAAAGTGCTTAGCCTTTATTCTCCACGAAGACAAGACTTTTTAGTTCATCTCAGAGCTTGTCTGTGATCAACACTTTAAGGGGTGAAGGGTGATAATAAAAACCACTTAAGCGATGAAAAATTAAAAATAGTAACGTGTTACGAGCTTTCCTTGTGTTGCATTGAAATCATTGGAGGTTTTCATCAAGCATATAGGACATTTTTGGCATCACACATTACAATTGTTTATCTCTTGTGAGCACAAAAGCCAGTAAATTGCACAAACATTGTAGGTTTCTACCTTTCATGTCAAGCTTCCGTGGATAACCGACTCCGCAAGCTTTTAACCCTTGTTTTCAGCTTCAGCGGACAACCGACTCCGTAAGCTTTTAACGTTCCTTTCCAAGCTTCAGCGGATAACCGACTCCGTAAGCTTTTAATCATTTTGCTTTCGGATTCAGCGGACAACCGACTCCGTAAGCTTTTAACATTCCTTTCCAAGCTTCAGAGGATAACCGACTCCGCAAGCTTTTAATCATTTTGCTTTCAGTTTCAGCGGACAATTGACTCCGTAAGCTTTTAAAATTCCTTTCCAAGCTTCAGCGGATAACCCACTCCGCAAGCTTTTAATCATTTTGCTTTCAGCTTCAGCGGACAACCGACTCCGTAAGCTTCTAACATTCCTTTCCAAGCTTCAGCGGATAACCGGCTCCACAAGCTTTTAATCATTTTTGCTTTCAGCTTCAACGGACAACCAACTCCGTAAGCTTTTAACATTTCTTTTCAAGCTTCATTGGATAACCGACTCCGCGTGCTTTTTATTTTCTGTCAAGCTTCAGTGGATAACCGACTCTGCAAGCTTTTAACCTTTCTTTTCAAGCTTCAGCGGATAACCGATTCTGAAAGGTTGCTATCTTCTCTGTCAAGCTTTGGCGGGTACCATGCCCCGTAAGTTCTTCTTGTTTTCAAGCTTCAGCGGACACCCGACTCCGCAAGCTTTTTTACCTTTTCTATCAAGCTTCAGCGGACAACCGGCTCCGTAAGCTTTTAACTTTTCTTTTCAAGCTTCAGCGGATAACCGACTCCGCATGCTTTTTATTTTCTGTCAAGCTTCAGTGGATAACCGACTCCACAAGCATTTTACCTTTCCTTTCAAGCTTCAATGGATAACCGACTCCGCAAGATTTTAACCTTTAATTTCAAGCTTCAGCGGATAATCAACTCCGTAAGTTTTCTATCTTTTGTCAAGCTTCAGCGGGTACCATACCCCGTAAGCTCTTTTATCTTTCTATTTGAGCTTCTATGGGCAATCCATCCCGCAAGCTCTTTTTTAATTGTGTGTCCTTTTTACTTGTCAGCAAACCCCAGCCAAAATCGGAGTTCATGTCTTTACCCGTTTCTTATAATAAGAAACAAGTAAATAGGGGAAATTGTGAACACCTAATTTTGTCCGGATGTCATAATTAATGTTTTGAAGAAAATAATAGACAAAACAAAAAATAAAACAAAAAATATTTTTATTCTGGGCCCATTACATCATCAAATGGAGCCCATTTTTGTTTTTGTTCCAAGTTATCTTTTGGGCCCATTATCCCAAACCCAACCAAAAAATTGTTTTTTATTATTCTGATTTGTTAAAAACAAAAAATAATAAAAATTAAAAATAAAAAATTATGTTCTGCTCCCAAGCTTGTACCCCTATTTGTCATCTTCTTCTTTTTCAAAGAAAAGAGGGATAATGGTACAGTACTATCCCTGCACCATTGCAACCAAGCAAGGTGGTGGAGCAAAAGCTGATTTGCTCCCCACTACTTGTACCCACACCAGCTGGCCTAACAAGAAGATTTGTCATCTTCTTCATTTTCTATGCTATATATTGCATTGAACAGTGACAATAAAGGGGGGGATTCGGAGGAGCAGAAAGAAAAGTAGGAAAATATTCTCAGAGCTTTTTCCTCTATTCTTCTCCTTCCTTGATTCCACTTCATCTTCATCAAATTCCTTCTTTCCCTTATTATGTTTCCTCTTCTTCCTTTTACCTTTTTTTACAAAACCCATTCCCAGAACAGATCCATCTCCGTGTACCGTCACCATGCCGCGCCACCACTCTCCACACCATGACCGCCGGCCACCGCACGACGGAGGGAGGACCACCACATGCGACCCGCGTCGTACATTGAGCAGCTCTGCGTGCTGTTGCTATCTCAGTCACGCGAATGCGACTCCACCACGAAAGCCATCCACTGCAGCCGCGACCGCCATTGTCGCCGCTGCCTACCACCATCACCGCAACACCAAGCCAGATCCGCCACCATCACTGCAACACCAAGCCAGATCCGCCACTCACGAACAACATCCCCTCCGCCGCGAGTCGACCACGAGTTGCCACCGCCGCTGTTTGTGCCTGCTTCCTCACCGGCGTCAGAGCCGCCTGCTTCCGCCATGAACACTGCTGGTCTCCATTGGCTCCTAGCACTCCTCTCTGGTAACAACAATGGAGGCTACAGTTATGTTATGTTGCCTCTGTCTTCTTTTTCTTTTAGTTCTTTTTATCCTTTTATGTTTTGTTTAAAATTATCAGAGTCTCATGGAGTCTGATGGCATGGGGCTTGCAATGGCAGCATGAAGCCCAAAGTTGTTTGCTTCTTTTGGCCTAGCCCATTGATCCCCTTTTATTTGGGTCAAGTTATTTTTTTAAAGAAGAAGATGTTTAATCTAAAAATTTCAAGTAAAAGAAAAATCCAAAAAAGAATCTAAAATAAAAATAATGCTTTTAAAAATATTCTCGGTCCTTATTTTAAATAAAAAAATTCTCCTAAAAAAAATATCTTTTTGAATTCACGCAGCAATCTACAATGTTGATGTATGACTTTTCATCCTCAAGTGTTGTATGAATTGTAAGGGTTCATCGTATAGCTTTGCTATCTTTAACCCTGTGCAAGAGTGAATCCCCTTTAAAAAATATTAAATATTTTTTTAATTGATACTTTTAATCAATTTTACCCAATTTCATTCTTATAAAAAAAATCTTTTTAATTCACGCAACAATCTACGACATTGATGTATGGGCTTATCCATCCTCAAGTGTCGTGTGAATTGCAAGGGTTTATCGTATAACACTGCTATCTTGGACTCTAAGCAAAAATGAATTTATTTTTAAAATAAAATCCCTTTCTTTAACAAAAAAATCAAAAATCAAACCTTTATCAAAATTAAAAATCAACCAACCAATCAAATTTTTCAAGAGAACTACGTGGCTTTGAGTTTCTCATCGCACCCGGGAATACGTAGGAGCAAGATAAATCATCTTGTCAAGCCAAAACTAAATTTTCCTTTTATGTCTCTTTTTATGTTAAAATAATTAATCAAAATAATTAAATTTTTCTACTTTTAGGGATGCTCTATGGACACGGCGCCATGTCCATATAAAAATTAAAAAAAATTTAAAATATTGAAAATTAAAAAATATTTTTTTATTGTAAATAATTTTTGGGGTAAAATAAATATTTAAAAGGTTATTAAAATGTTTTTGCACCATTAACTTGAGGTACCGTTTTTTAATCGGGCGATGTGTGTAACACCCCGATTTTCGCTACTTCCTAATATCGGTAATAAATATATATACATATATATTTTTATCCGAGACTCAAAATGATTTTGGTTAAACCAATATCATTTCTATATCATGATTTATATTATAGGGTTACGATGAAATCTTGGGTTGAAAATTCAGACGGAACCCGGTCTACATTTTCACTGACAGTAAAAGTTTACTGCTCAGAAAACCTAAATTTAATTCGTGAACGAGATCAAAAATGTTTTTATCATATTTACTACGATATTGGAAGTTTTAAAAAATTTAGCATAAAAATTTAAGATATTATATTTGCTGTAGGCGAATATGTTGAGATATATCTAGGAAAAACCTGCGTCTGATGAACCAGGGAGTCAGCAACGGGGCTGAGGTGACGAATTTGACCGATGTGACAAGCATTTATGTCGATCATATCCGCATCATAATGGCCATAATGGCGCATTTATGACAAAGGAATATTTTACCTGGAAATGACGATTTTACCCTTGGCTCTTCATGAATTTTTCAAGCCATGCCATTGTAATTTTTGACCAAATTGTCCCTAAAACTCATGGCTCCTTCATCATAACACACTTAGGCAATTTCATTCCTTCATTTCATGACATCATTCTCTCCAAAACTCATACTTTTCTTTCAAGAACAACCAAAGGTGTTCATACTCGCCAGATTTTGCATAGCGATTCTGACCAATTTCTATTCTCAATCTCGAAAAACTTTCTACATGAAAGTTGTTCCTATTTATCTCTTCTTTCCAACGACATAAATAATACCAAAAACGGATAAGTATATTGAGAGATATGTCCAAATTATCGAAACTGCTCTAGACTTTTCAAGAACACTAGAACACAAAAGCTTGATTTTGTGAAGCAAGTCCTTGGAATTTCACTTGTTTTTGATATTCAAGAGGTGAATCCTATTCTCCTTCCCTAATCATGTCTATGTTCTTCAATAAGTTTTATGATTCAAAGTCTATTTCAACTATGTTCATCACTTTTAAGTTTTTAGATCTAGAACTTTGAAAATTCATAACAAATTCTAGAAAAACCTCATGATGTTGAAACCACTTCCTATGTTCTTATAATCATGTATACTGTATGTATCTAAGAGCATGTGATGATCAAAAATTTTCTTCTCTTGAAACCCATCTTGGCCGAATCCTAGAGGAAAGGATGGATGGAGTTTTTGTTCTTGCTTTTGATGTATGATCATGTCTTTCATCATAGATACTTGAATACTTGTTGAATCCTAGTTGGTTCATTAAACTAAAAGCCCTAACCCTATGTTCTTGTGTTGGCCGAATCTACCATTTAGAGGGTTAGGATGGTTTTGATTCTTAACTTTGTTGTTTAGCCTTAATCCATTTCCTTAAGTATATTAGGATCGTTAATCCTTGACTTAAGCAAGTTTGGAGATTTTGAGCCACAAAACTCTAAGGAGACCGTGACCTATTAGAGAGGATTAGGTGTTTGTTTTGCTTGTTTTGATTGGTTGTTTGGATGTGTTGTTGAAGGTTAATTATTCTACGGCGTACGAGGGTTTCCGACAACCAACAGAATTTTTTAATTTCACCGAGGAGCTTCAAGAGGTAAGGGGAGCTTACCTGAGGGATTTTCTCAATAACTATTTGGTTTTAGTGTGGCTTATATGATTTATATATGGTTGTGGTTAATTGTTTATGTTGTTTACGTTGTGTTGTTTATCTGTGTATCGGTGATTGATCTGCTTTTAATTTATTTAATTATCTGCAGTAGTATATTATACTGCTATGATGCATGATCTGCCTGGTGAAATAATTTTGATGATGTTGTTGAATGTTGTTTCAGAGACCTGACAGTGGTCAGTGCACAACCGATTAATCAGATAAAAACTTTAATAAGCTGTCAAAATTATATTCAACATTTTATGAGAAATGTTGGAATATAATAGTGGTGGAAAATATTATTTTGGAAAAATAATGAGTTTTGATAAATATTATTATTTTAATGATTTATCAGTGTAAAAGTAATTTATGAGTCACGGTGAGAGCGTAACCGTGAAATTTTTTTGTACTGCTAATTTTTATGCAAGAAATTCCATAATATTGTAAAAAGTTATTTAGTGAAATTAATATTCGAAAATACCTTATTAAATAATAATAATAATAATAATAATAATAATATAAAAAAATTATTATAAAAAAAATTATTATTTATTAAAAAAAATAAAAAATCAAAGTTCGACTTAAAAACATTTTCTTGGAAAATGATAAACGACGACAAGTTTCAAAAATTTTTACGGTGAAAGTTTAAAAACAGCAGTACTTAATTTAAGAAGAGATTTAATATGTATTGATTTAATTTTTTTAGAGTTGAAGTTTCAGTAAAAGAGTTATTGATGATTTGACGTTTTACAAACGAATTTCAAGTAGAAAGGATTTTCTGTAAATGAGTTTACTCAATGACGTATTTCCGGTAACTTGGATAAGTTGCGGAGTTCTTATTTTGGATTTGTTTTCATAGACGAAAAATGACATAAAGGACGATATAGAACTTAGTAACCGAGATGTCGGGGTACTAGTGTTCTTATGACATTGTCTTATTTTGTGTTTGTTTTTCACAGACAAAAACGATGTAAACGATGATATGGAACTTAATAACCGAGACATCGGGGTATTAAGGTTCGTTGTGTTGTAGACTGGGTATCTACTTAAAGAAGTTAAAACGTTTTGAGATGTTTTCTATTACCACGAACCTAAGACTGATTGCAACGGTCTAGGGGCTTCGTGATTGAGCACTCGGACTTTGAGGTCCTGTGTTGTTAATAAAAGTTGTAAAGATGTTAAAACGATGAAGCTTTTGAGAGCTTCGATGTTTAAAACGATGATGCTTTTAAGAGCATTCGATGTTTAAAACGATGATGGGTTGTAAGCTTTTGAGAGCTTTGACAACTAAAGATATAACACAAAGAAAAGTGTTGAGAATAAAATGTTTTTCTTGCATTCATTTGGCAGACGTGCCATGATCAAACGAGCGATTACCTTACGGTGTCATGGTAGATCATAACGATGTTCTTATTGTGCCTGGTGATAGTGTGATTTCACATCATAATTCCTGTACATTTTTGCATGCATTTTTCATATAGTTTAGGCATAATTGATTTGATTTTATTAGTTTTTACCTTGGATCGGGTGAGGCGGTTTCTTGGTGTTGTTTTGTAGGAATTCAAGGAAAAATGCTCAAGATTAGCCATGATGGAGCTTGGATGAAGACAGAACTTAAAAAGTGAAGAAAATGACCCAGGCAGAGCCCATCACGGCCTGGCTGTGATGACCCTCACGGCCATCACGGCCGTGATCGAGCAATAATTGAGAGAAAAGAAGGCAAAAGTCAGAAGCTGTCACGGCCTAGCCGTGATCCACATCACGGCCGCGGCATGTTAATGGAGCCAGACCCCCTCTTGGCAGAATCTGTCACTGCCAAGCCGTGACGACTATCACGACCGTGACAGATCATTTGGTGAAGGCAGAAGCTATCACGGCCTGCCCGTGATGAGCATCACGGCCGTGATGCTCCAATATTTGAATGCGTACCAAGGCAGAAAGTGTCACGGCCAGCCGTGATGGTCATCACGGCCGTGACGCGAATCCTGATCTATAAAGGAGCACGAGCAGAACAGAAAAAAAAATAGTTTTTGAACCCTAAAATACTCTCTCTGAACCACGGGCAGTGGCACAAGGATTCCATGGAGTTTTTCCTCCCTCTCATCTATATTTCTTTGGTTGTAGCTATGATCATGAGTAGCTAAACCTCCATTGTTGGGGTTAGGTGTAGCTAATTCTGAATTCTCATGTATCTGACTTGATTTTGTAATATAGTTTTTACTTCTTTATTGAGTGATTGATTTTCTGTGCTTAATGCTTGTTGTGGCTAGCACCCCTATGACTTGATCAGTGTTTTGATATGCAATTGGAAATTTCGTATTAGAACCGGAACTGAAATCAATCACCTGGTAAACCTTGTATCTAGGAATGGAACTAGGTTTATTAGCAATCGTGTAATCCCTAATCTTAATGCAATTTCATTAATCTAGTCCACCTAAGGAATTAGGGTCTATTAGTGGATTTAGGCTCTTGTCATCCGAGGAATCGGGGCTTGAGTAGTTTATTGGATTGATTGTCATACTTGAAGTAGAAACTGTTTATTAGTCATGTCATTGAATGGGGATGAAGTTTAGTGAACCTAATCCCAGCGTTGTTCTTATATTTGAAGAATCCTTTTAAGTGCCTTCCAAGTGTTCGACAGAAATTCCCAAAGAACTTTTCTCTTTATTTTGTTATTTTAGGTTTAGAACTTATTTGGGTCTGGTATTTATTATCGAGCTCCCTTCAATCCAAATATCCGCTTGGATAGTAATTGATTCGGTACGTGTTAGTAACTGTCACAGTCCTCGTGGGAACGATAAACGTTCTCACCACCGTATTACTTGCACGACTGGGTATACTTGGCCAGAGCCGTCACCAAGTTTTTGGCGCCGTTGCCGGGGACTGTGTTTCAATATTAGCATACCCATTTCGGTTACTAATTTAAGCAAAAGCAAAAAAAAATTCTGTGGTGATCTGTTTGCTGTCATTTTTCTGTTACTGTCATATTTTTCTGGTATATTTGCTGTTTGTGTGCTGACTTTTACTGCTAACACTCTTGTTTGCTATACTGTTTGTGTATGCGAGGTACTATCCCAGCTGACCAACTCCTCCACGATCCTGAGATTGAAAGAACAGCTAGGAAGAATCGAAGGCAAGCAAGAGAGCGAAAGCTAGTTAGAAGCAACAAGAAGAACAAGAGACTTCCATCTCTCAAGTTCATCAAGAAAAACTCAGAATGGCAGACAATGGTGAAGGTGCTCCACCACGGAGGACACTGGGTGACTACGGCAATACAAATGTCAATCGGCATGTCACTAGCATAGTGAGGCCCCCAATTAACTGCAACAATTTTGAAATCAAGCCAGCTCTTTTGAATTTGGTTGCACAAAATCAGTTTGCCGGGTTGGAAAAGGAAGATCCTAATAGTCATATCTCCAACTTCATTGAGATATGTGATACGATGAAGCATAATGGTGCCTCTGAGGATGCAATCCGCCTAAGGGCGTTTCCCTTCTCTTTAAGAGATAGGGCCAAGGCTTGGCTCCAATCTCAACCAAGGGGGAGCATTACTACATGGGATGATTTAGAGGCAAAATTTCTGGCAAGGTTCTTCCCCACCTCAAGATTTGTGAAGACAAGGGGTGACATCATAAGCTTCGCTCAACAAGAAGGTGAGACTCTTCATGACGCCTGGGAAAGGTTCAAGGAATTGCTCCGAAGATGTCCAAACCATAGGTTTGATGATCATACCCAAATGCAAACATTCTGCAATGGACTGAGGCCGTCGACCAGGTATATGTTGGATGCCTCAGCTGGAGGGTCCATGAACACAAAGACAGCAGAGGAAGCACTGATTTTGATAGAGGCTATGGCATCGAATAACTATTTGATGCATCATGATCGGGGTCCCACATCAAGAAGGGGAGTGTTGGAGTTAGATTCACAATCTGCACTTTTGGCTCGGAATAAACTCATGACACAACAACTGGAGTCCATTACCAAGCAACTAGCTCAACTCCCACAACAACTCCAAACTGTTCAAGGGACAACCATGCCACCTCAACAAGTAATGCGATGTGATTTTTGTGGCGGAGATCATGATAATGGAAGATGTGAGGCACCACCTAGTTCCCATGAGAAAGCTAATTATATGGGGAACTATGGGCGGCCAGGCAACAACCAATACTCCAACAACTACAACCAAGGATGGAGGAATCAACCGAGTTTTGGTTGGAAACAAGATGCCGGACAAGCAAGCAAGCCTCAACCCACACCACCACCTTAAGACCGGATTTCTATCTTGGAGAACACCCTCAATCAGTTCATGCAGATGTCCATGTCAAACCAGAAAAACACTGATGCTTCTATAAAGAACTTGGAGGTTCAAGTTGGACAGATTGCAGAGCAACTAGCTGAGCAATCTAGCAGCAGTTTTTCAGGTAATACTCAGACTAATCCTAAAGAGCATTGCAAGGCTATTGTGTTGAGGAGTGGTAAAAGCCTTGAGGAAGAGAGTGGTGAGCCCTTGGTGATAAATCAGAGAGTTGATGAAGAAACATAGGTGAATGCTGAAAAAACTGATTTGAATAAGGAAAAAGGCAAAGAGGTTGTAGTAGAGGAGGAAGAAAAAGACAATGAAAAAGACAAGAGGGAAAAATTAGTAGATGAAAATTCAATTTTGAGGAGAACTAAAAGTCAGATTCTGAAAGATGGAGACAAACCTCAAGTGATCCCCTCTTATGTGAAGTTGCCCTATCCTCATTTGAGCAAGAAAAAAGAGAAGGAAGAACAGTTTGCCAAGTTCCTTGACATCTTTAAGCGGTTACAGATCAACATACCCTTTGCTGAAGCACTAGAGCAGATGCCAACCTATGCAAAGTTCATGAAGGAGTTGCTCACAAAGAAAAGAAAATTCAAAGAAGGTGAGACTGTTGCCTTGACAGAAGAGTGTAGTGCAATACTTCAAAGGAAGCTACCTCCTAAGCTTAAAGATCCTGGTAGTTTTACAATCCCTTGCACTATTGGGAGTGTTGCTATTGGGAAAGCCTTATGTGACTTGGGAGCGAGTATCAACTTGATGCCGCTTTCAATTTTGAACAAGCTTGGAGGTGGTGAGGTGAAACCAACAAGGATGGCATTGCAACTAGCTGATAGATCAATCAAGCATCCTTATGGTATTCTGGAAGACGTCTTGGTTAAAGTGGACAAGTTTATCTTCCCAGCAGATTTTGTGATATTAGACATGGAGGAGGATGCAGAAGTTCCACTTATATTGGGGAGACCCTTTCTTGCAACCGGACGTGCTTTGATAGACGTACAAAAAGGCTAGCTTCGACTCAGAGTGCAATATGAAGAGGTTACTTTCAATGTGTTTGAAGCCATGCATCGCCCGAGTGATGAAGAGAATTGCTTCCGCATGGATATTGTGGATGTAGTGGCCAATGAAGTCTTTGCACAGCAGCACCATTCCTCTACTCTTGCGAAGGTAATTATGAACTCTATTGAAAATCTTGATGAAGAGGAGAAGGAGTTAGAAGACTATTTGTGTGATTTGGAAGCTCAACCCAAGCAGCTTGTTGGGAACACTCAGAAAGAAGAGCTCAAGAAAGATGAAGCCCAAGAAAAGCTCGAGTTGGAGCTTAAGCCTCTACCTTCCCACTTGAAGTATGTCTTTCTTGGTGAGAATGATGAAGACCCTATCATAGTGAGCAATGTACTGTCCAAATTAGAAGAGGAGAAACTTGTAAGGGTGCTTCGAGAGCATAAGACAGCTATTGGATGGTCCATCTCAGATTTGAAAGGTATTAGCCCCACAATTTGTATGCACAAGATCATGATGGAGGCTCAATTTAAACCGGTGGTCCAACCGCAGAGGAGGCTCAATCCTACAATGAAAGAAGTGGTGAAGAAGGAGGTGCTGAAACTCCTTGAAGCTGGAATGATCTATCCGATTTCTGATAGTGCTTGGGTGAGTCCGATACAAGTGGTTCCAAAGAAGGGTGGCATGACCGTCGTGCACAACGAGAAGAATGAGTTGATCCCAACTAGAACGGTCACTGGTTGGCGGATGTGTATAGATTACCGGAAGCTTAATCAAGCTACTAGGAAGGATCACTTCCCACTTCCATTCATGGACCAGATGTTGGAGAGGTTGGCCGGGCAAGCTTACTACTGTTTCTTGGATGGTTATTCGGGTTATAACCAAATTGCGGTTAACCCGGAAGACCAAGAGAAAACTGCTTTCACATGCCCGTTTGGAGTTTTTGCCTATCGGAAGATGCCTTTCGGTCTTTGTAATGCGCCTGCGACATTTCAAAGGTGCATGCTTTCCATCTTTTCTGATATGGTAGAAAAATACATTGAGGTTTTCATTGATGACTTTTCTGTTTTCGGTTCCTCTTATGATAACTGTTTGTCTAACCTTGCTGCTGTGTTAAAAAGGTGCATGGACACCAATTTAGTCTTAAATTGGGAGAAGTGTCATTTTATGGTGCGGGAAGGAATTGTGCTTGGGCACAAAATTTCAGCTAAGGGGATCGAAGTGGACAAGTCCAAGATTGATGTGAGTGAGAAACTACCTCTGCCAGTGAATGTCAAAGGTGTGAGGAGTTTCCTTGGGCATGCAGACTTTTACCGGCGGTTCATCAAGGACTTTTCAAAGATAGCCAAGCCGCTGTGTAGCCTTTTGAACAAGGACACTCCATTTCTGTTTGACACTGCTTGTCTTAACTCTTTTCAAATTTTGAAAGACAAGTTGATTACTGCCCCCATCCTTGTTGCACCCAACTGGGAGTCACCATTTGAATTAATGTGTGATGCCAGTGACTACGCAGTTGGGGCAGTTTTGGGGCAACGAAGGACAAGTTTTTCCATGTCATTCACTATGCTAGCAAGGTTCTCAATGAGAACCAAGTGAATTATGCAACAACTGAAAAAGAGTTGTTGACCATAGTGTTTGCATTGGAAAAATTTCGTTCCTACTTAATTGGGTCACAAGTCACTGTTTTTACTGATCATGTTGCGATTAAATATTTGTTGACTAAGTTAGATTCTAAACCAAGACTCATAAGGTGGATTCTATTGTTGCAGGAGTTTGATTTAGTCATCAAGGACAAAAAGGGCAGTGAGAATGTAGTGGTTGACCACTTGTCTCGGTTAGTGAATGAGGAGGTGGCTGCTAAAGAAAAGGACATTCGGGATGAGTTCCCGGATGAGGCTTTATTGCTGGTACATGAGAGACCATGGTTTGCCAACATGGCAAATTTCAAAGCAGCCAGCATTGTTCCAGAGCACCTCACTTAGCAGCAAAAGAAGAAGTTCTTCCGGGATGCCAACCATTTCATGTGGGATGATCCATTTCTATTCAAGGTTGGACCATATGGCTTATGGAGGAGGTGCATTAATCAAGAGGAAGCAAGGAAAGTTCTGTGGCATTGTCATAACTCTCCCTATGGTGGACACTACAATGGGGATCAGACAGCTGCAAAGGTCCTCCAATCTGGGTTCTTTTGGCCCTCAATCTTCAAGGACTCTTACAACCATGTGAAGAGTTGTGACAAGTGCCAAAGGAACATTTCAAAGAGGGATGATATGCCACTGCAGAATATATTGGAGGTTGAGGTATTTGACTGTTGGGGCATAGACTTTATGGATCCACTTCCACCTTCATTCTCCAATCAATATATCTTGGTGGCGGTGGACTATGTCTCCAAATGGGTGGAGGCCATTGCAACATCGCAGAATGATGCCCAGACAGTGATTAGATTCATCAAGAAGAACATCTTTGCCTGGTTCGGTGTCCCAAGGGTTCTTATAAGTGATGGGGGATCTCACTTTTGCAACTCACAACTGAGAAATGTGTTGGCCAAGTATGATGTGAGGCACAAGGTGGCATCTCCCTATCATCCACAAACAAATAGGCAAGCGGAGGTCTCTAAACGAGAGATTAAGAGAATTCTAGAAAAGACTGTGGCCGCTTCAAGAAGAGACTGGGCAAAGAAGCTGGATGATGCCTTGTGGGCCTACTGGACTGCACTGAAAACTTTTGTGGGGTTATCCCCGTTCCAGATGGTTTATGGAAGGGCATGTCATCTGCCCGTAGAGTTGGAGCAACGAGCCTTTTGGGCAATGAAATTCTTGAATTTTGATGCCACTCTGGCGGGTGAGAAAAGAGTGAATCAGCTGCATGAATTAGAGGAGATGCGCCTTAATGCATGTGAGAATGCAGCCATTTACAAGCAGCGAGTCAAGACCTACCACGACAAGAAGATCGTGATGAAAACATTTCAGCCGGGACAACAAGTTTTACTGTTCAATTCCCGGCTGAGATTGTTTCCGGGTAAGTTGAAGTCTAAGTGGTCGGGACCGTTCATTGTCAAGGAAGTCTAATCTCATGGAGTTGTGGAAGTAGAGGATCCTACTTCAAAAAGGACCTTCAAAGTCAATGGCCAAAGACTTAAGGCCTACTTGGGTGGTGACATCGAGAGATTGATCTCAACTGTGCGTCTTCATGATCCTTGAGGTCACCTACCCGTCAAGCTAGTGACGTTAAAGAAGCACTTATTGGGAGGCAACCCAAGTTTTCTTTTCATTTTTCTTTTTGTTTTTTATTTTGCCCTCTTGAATAATTTGAGAAGATCAAGAGGAAAATATCATAGATTAATAGGTTTGTTAAGTGTTTTCAGGGAAAAGAGGAAGGAGAAGCAAAAAGGGCAGAGACAACAAAGTCAGTAACCATCATGCCCAGACCGTGACACTGGTCACGGCCGTGATGAGCCAGAGTTGAAGATCATAAAGGATCACGGCTCAGCCATGATCCCCATCACGGGCGTGATGGAAGGACCCTGAAGATCAGAGAGCATCACGGCCTAGCCGTGATGGAGGTCACGGCCGTGACAGGCTACTCCTATGAACCAGAATGCATCACGGCCTGCCCGTGATAAGCATCACAGTCATGACCCATTTTTCATGCAATTCCTTCTGACTATGCATGTGAGCCAGCACCCGCTGCCGCCTCGGTAAGTCGTTCCAGTTTTTCTTTCCTCTCTCCAACTTGATTATTTACATTGGGGACAATGTAAGTTCTTAAGCTTGGGGTAGGGGTATTTTTGCATTGTTCATGTTGCATTCATATAGTTTTGCATGATAGCTTTGCATGTTCACATGATTAGATTGCCCCTTGCCTAGATTTTGCATCCAATTGTGAGAACTAAGTGCCAAATAAATTGCGATAGTGACTTTTTGAACCCAATTTTTCATTCTTGTGATAAGGCTGCAAATAAAAATGCTTGAGATGATCTGTGGTAGTTTATAATTAGCATGTGGTGCCGTAGATTTGTGTTTCTCACTGATTCTTGAACTACTAAAATGTGAGATTTTGAGCCAAAAGGGGTACTCACTGAATATACCCCATTCTTTGTGTTAGAGTGTTATTCCTCTTGGATTGTACTTCTCTAGAACTTGACTTGAAACCATTTTGAAGCTTAAAAAATTTTGAAAACATTTTTGAAAATGATTGAGGTACTAGGTATTTTTCTGGCCTTCTGAGCTTTGAATGACTAAATGCTACCCCTTAGTTGCCCAATTTTGAGCCTACATGAATAAAATACTTTTCTTGGTACCTTGAAATATGTAGATGAATGATGCTTGATAAGGGACCTTCTAAAGTATTACAAAAGGGTAAAAAGGTAGTTGAAAAAGTCAGGGATGAGAAAATCAAAAATATTTCTCTTGAGCTGAAAATCTCCCCTTCTCCAAATAAAAGAAAAATAAAAGAAAAAGAAAAATCTATGGAGAAGGGGATGACAAAAGAAAGTGAGAAATGAAATAAAAAGAAAGAAATAAAGGTGGAAAAAGGAATCAAAACCCAAAAAGGTATTTTAGAAGGTTATGCTTTGCAATGCTTGATTGTATTTAGCCCTTTTGAAATTTCCTTTTCTTGACTCCCCCACCTAATGATAAATCCCATGGCCCCGTTACAACCAAAGCAAAAGACCTCTTGATTCTTAATTGTTTTCATTAATAAAGTAGAGATTGGGTTGATAGTCAAGCCTATGGTAGAATTCATTCCTTGAGGAAAGTGGAGCGAATTGTCTTATTTCCCTGACACTTGAGTGAGGTGAGAAAGAGAGCCAAGAAAATGAACAAGCTTGGGGTGATCTTCAGGTGAGAAAGAGTGCCCTAATTGGTGAGAATATGAGTCTAAGAAACCTAAGCCTCTAATTGGACTTGAACTGATTGTCTCTTGCTGAATTAATTGAGATGCCTGTTACTTGGATTACTTGCTACTCGGGTTCTTGGTTCACTATCCGTAATCTGATTGTCTATATCTTCTGGCCTTAGTGATTGCTTGAGGACAAGTAATTGAATAAGCTTGGGGTGATTTGATAGTGTGATTTCACATCATAATTCCTGTACATTTTTGCATGCATTTTTCATATAGTTTATGCATAATTGATTTGATTTTATTAGTTTTTACCTTGGATCGGGTGAGGCGGTTTCTTGGTGTTGTTTTGCAGGAATTCAAGGAAAAATGCTCAAGATTAGCCATGATGGAGCTTGGATGAAGACAGAACTTAAAAAGTGAAGAAAATGACCCAAGCAGAGCCCATCGCGGCCTGGCCGTGATGACCCTCACGGTCGTGATCGAGCAATAATTGAGAGAAAAGAAGGCAAAAGTCAGAAGCTGTCACGGCCTAGCCGTGATCCACATCACGGCCGTGACATGTTAATGGAGCCAGACCCCCTCTTGGCAGAATCTGTCACGGCCAAGCCGTGACGACTATCACGGCCGTGACAGATCATTTGGTGAAGGCAGAAGCTATCACGGTCTGCCCGTGATGAGCATCACGGCTGTGATGCTCCAATATTTGAATGCGCACCAAGGCAGAAAGCGTCACGGCTAGGCCGTGATGGCCATCACGGCCGTGACGCGAATCCTGATCTATAAAGGAGCACGAGCAAAACAGAAAAAAAAACAGTTTTTGAACCCTAAAATACTCTCTCTGAACCAGGGGCAGTGGCACAAGGATTCCATGGAGTTTTTCCTCCCTCTCATCTATATTTCTTTGGTTGTAGCTATGATCATGAGTAGCTAAACCTCCATTGTTGGGGTTAGGTGTAGCTAATTCTGAATTCTCATGTATCTGACTTGATTTTGTAATATAGTTTTTGCTTCTTTATTGAGTGATTGATTTTCTGTGCTTAATGCTTGTTGTGGCTAGCACCCCTATGACTTGATCAGTGTTTTGATATGCAATTGGAAAATTCGTATTAGAACCGGAACTGAAATCAATCACCTGGTAAACCTTGTATCTAGGAATGGAACTAGGTTTATTAGCAATCGCGTAATCCCTAATCTTAATGCAATTTCATTAATCTAGGTCACCTAAGGAATTAGGGTCTATTAGTGGATATAGGCTCTTGTCATCCGAGGAATCGGGGCTTGAGTAGTTTAGTGGATTGATTGTCATACTTGAAGTAGAAACTGTTTATTAGTCATGTCATTGCATGGGGATGAAGTTTAGTGAACCTAATCCCAGCGTTGTTCTTATATTTGAAGAATCCTTTTAAGTGCCTTCCAAGTGTTCGACAGAAATTCCCGAAGAACTTTTCTCTTTATTTTGTTATTTTAGGTTTAGATCTTATTTGGGCTTTGTATTTATTATCGAGCTTCCTTCAATCCAAATATCCGCTTTGATAGTAATTGATTCGGTACGTGTTAGTAATTGTCACAGTCCTCGTGGGAACGATAAACGGTCTCACCACCGTATTACTTGCACGACTGGGTATACTTGCCCAGAGCCGTCAACACCTGGTGGACAATGAGGCCTCATCTACGTTGTGACACCTGCGCCACAATGTTGGACTGTGTGTGATGGGTTTTGGCTGTGTGCCTGTGGCCGTGTGTCTGTGGCTGTGTGCTTGTAACAATCGAGTTTGATCAACTCATCACGAGGTTGGAGATATCTCATGAGATTAGGTGTGAATGGTTAGATGATGTATTGAAGTGTTCATGCATAGTTTTCCAATGTTGATGTTTGGGGTGTGAAACCCATTGATAAACGATGTGATATAATATGAATGAGTACGTTGTTATAGACATGTATATGTGTATGTGCCTTCTTTTGTGTTGCGCATTTAGTTATGGTGATAAATCCATATATTGGCGTCTCACCTTTACAAACATATCAGAGTCTTACAAGGGGTATGATCCCTACAAGAAGAAGAAGGTTGTCTAGTTTGAGGCATGTTGTGCTGCTCCTATTGGTTGTAGTGTCTGTTAGTTACGACCAGCTTAGGTCCTATTATATTATATTATGTTTTAAGGATAAAACTGATTATGATTTAGGTGTGAAAACATATGAGGCAGTATAGTTGTATGACTTATATACATTGTGTATTTAAGTGTGATTTGATTTCGTTGTTGATGTTATGAGGTTAAAAAAAAATTATCACCATATTTTGAAAAGATGAACGTTGAGAAAACATTATTTTCCGAAAGCAACCAACAAATTAAGTTTTATTTCCGCAAACGGGTAACCATGTGATGACCCGAGTTTAGGGTGTCACAATGTGGGGTGCTAACACCTTCCCTACTCGTAACCGACTTCCGGACTCATCTCTCTCTCTTTTTAGACCAGTTTACCTTTAAATAATTGGGTTTTCTAAGATTTTCCCAATAAAAATTTTAGTGGCGACTCCTCTGTCTTTCCATCTCCCTTTTTTGTGGCTCCTGGACGGGACGGTCGCGACAGTTACCTCTTCCTCTTCCTCGGTTGGCAGGACCATAATTATTTCCACCTCTTCCTTGACTGAGTGGTTGAAAATTGTTGTGTCTTCCTTGGTTAAAATTGCTATGTCCTTTTCTTTGAAATTTCCTCGACCTCTACCTCTGTAATTTCCTCTTCCTCCATTATAGAAATTATCGTGACTTCTACCTTCTGCACTTGGACTAGATTCGGCAACATTATTGAGATTCACCTGGCTCTTTAAGGCTTCTTCATTTATTTTTTGTCTTTTCCAAGATTCTGTTCAAATGACTTTCAATGCTTCCCTGCAATTCTGCTATTGTCATGGTGTCTATATTGCGGGACTCAATTATTGTAGTCACCACATGATCAAACTTCATCGGCATGGTTCGTAGAATTTTTTCTACCACCTTGCTATCGGGAATGTCTTCTCCATATACTCTCATCTTGTTGACGAGATTTGTAACACGTGAAAAATAATGTTCAACTATCTCTGAGCTTGACATTTCATATCTTTCATAATCTCTAAGTAGAGATTGTAATTTGGATTTCTGGGACTTTTCAACTCCTTTATATGACAGCTTCAAGATATCCTATGCTACTTTGGCTGTTTTGGCATTTGCTATTTTGCCAAAAACTGAATAGTCTACTCCTTGATGAATTTGTGAAAGTGCTAACTGGTCCTTCCTTTGAGTAGTGTCATCAACCCCTTCCTGTAATCCTGGTTCCAAAAAGCTCCAAATATTGTGAGCTTTTAAATGGGTGGTCATTAACAATGCCAGTAACTATAATCAAGTTTCTCATCTAATTTTGGACCAACCCAGACAATATTGAAATTAATTGCCATATCTTTCTCTCAAAATATACTATCTCACAAAAAAATATTTGACACAATGAGAACTCACTTGTTCCTCACACACTCAAAAATATTTTAATGTTCACAATACCAGGCTCTCTAGCTCTGATACCAATTTGATATCAGAGAGGCATGATAACAATTCACATATACTTGCAGCGAGAAGAAAATATAACTCTTTAAGATGATTCATATAACACATTACTTGTTCTGCCTTTTATAGGCAATGATGTTACAACAAAATAGCAAAATTCAAAATAGGAAACCAATAAAACATATACAGCCACCTATTTTCTTGTCTAGAGAAATGCGGCTACCCTTCCTTTATTTTAGCTTATGAAGGATGACTATTGCATTCTTTACATTTTAGCCACTTGATTTAATATCTGACAGTTCACTCCTTCAACGCCATCAGTACCGCAGCCAACTTCACCATATCTTCAAGAACACTCATTCTTCTCACATACCGTGCTTCTTCCTCCGATCCTCTCTCACCTCGACTTCCACGAGCTAGCAACGGCAGCTTCGCCGCTCTCCGATGTCGCCTCCACCGCCTCCTCCCCCTAGACCGGTCCCTCAACCATCTTCGCTCTCTCTGACG
The DNA here is from genome assembly GCA_030762895.1 of Sophora flavescens. NCBI lineage: Eukaryota > Viridiplantae > Streptophyta > Magnoliopsida > Fabales > Fabaceae > Sophora > Sophora flavescens. The sequence continues at coordinate 134,746,914 of CM061070.1, read as the reverse complement.
CCTCCATCTGCACGTGCTACTCGTGCTCCATCCCCAACCACCTCTGAGAGAACATCGTTCCAGGCCTCTTCGCCATCGATTATCTCCAGAGGCTCGCTTTCGGCACCAAGATCGAGACCTTGAGTCTAGGCCGCTGCATGACCGTCACCTCCGATTTCGTCCATTCGAACACCATCTCCGCCGCTGCTGCGAAAATCTTCATCGAAGGCGTGGAGATAACGCAGTCAGATCTCTTCAACAATGGCATGGTCGTCGTTCATGGCATTCACGGTTTCACCTCTCCGCTGTCTCCGTTTTCTTGCGACGTGGAGAGGATGACGCCGCCTGCTCGTTCCGTTCCATCCGGCCACCGCTCGTCAAGCATCTCCACACTCCCGGCATGACGCCACCGCGCAGCCCACTATCATGCGCCTCATGCTCCGCGACACCATGCTCACAAGGGTCCGCAACAACGGCTTCAGCATCCTCGTACTTGCGAAGAAGGTTAAGTACGCGGAGCTCGTTACTCTCAACAGCATGACAGTGTTCGCCGTGGATGACCTCTCCATCTTCTCCTGTACGCACTCGTACATCAACAACATCAGGTTCCACATCATGCCGATCCGTTACCTCTCGATTGTGGATCTGGAGAAGCTTCCGGTGGGAACCACTCTACCGATGTTGGAGCAAGGGCAGATACTGCTGATTAGAGGAGGAATAAGCTTGGCTTAATTGGCCACGGGATTTGATTACGTCAAATTGGCACATACATGGCCTTCAAGCTTCTACAAGGAGTAAGCCATGTTTGGGACCAACACCATCCAAGTTTGTAATACACGGCCTTTGGCCATCAAACTTTTCCGGGTCACAACCACATGAGTTCTCAACAACTTCACCACTACAGGGATCCGTTGTGTAAGTTTTTCATGTCTTCTTAATCAATAGATTTATACAGTATGAGAAATAATTCCACTGTACCCTTAAAAATTTGGAATTTGGATTGCCTCCATCCCTCCAGCAGAAAATTAGAGGGGGAGGATTTGGATCATGGAGAGAGAAATTGATAAATAATGAAGAGAGAGAATGGAGTTAAGAGAGAGATATAGAAGGTCGAGGGATGATGGAGGGGCTTCTGCTGGAGGTAATCCAGATCAAAAAATTTGACTGCTATAGAACAGTTATGTTCTAACCAATAGCTAAATAGAAATTCATTTAATGAAGTGACAACACCCTTTTGACAATGTTTCGGTCTTTGCAGTTTAGTCCTTGAGTAATGAGTAGGTAAAATTGTTTTTACCTTTTTCTATAGATTTGTTTGTACCTTTTTATTTTTTAGTAATGTTTATTTAAAAAGTTAAAAAATAAAAAAAATTGTTTTACTTTTTTCTCCTTGGTAAAGGGTCAAATGTATTGTGTGGATTGTAGAACACTAGAACCCTAATCCCAATTTGGCAGCAACCTTATCTTGTCATTATTAAATTAATTCATATTTAATAATTCAAATAATAGTTTAAATAAAGAAGTTATTGAAATTTACTAGTGGTAAAAATATCATTTTACTGTCAGGGACTATATAGCAAAATTAAAAGTTTAGTTAGTAAACATGGTGCATTGAATAAGCCCTCATTAACTATTGGTCAATTGATTTAAATGTACCGAATCAGTTATATTTACATGGATACCCTAGCAGCTCCCAATATAATATGAAAAAACTGATATTTTTTTGTTTAATTATTTTACTAGATTCAAGTATTGCGGGGTCAACTACAAAGAGATTGGCCGGCTTTAATTGGGGATGCCTTTCGGTTTTGGTCCCACGAGTGGAGAACTCATGGAACATGCTCCTCCTTACCGGCATATGATTACTTTCAGCGGACTTTACAAATTTATGCCCTCCACGATCTTAAGGGTATCCTTGCATCTGCAGGGATAACACCAGGTGCCAACCATGCTAGGAGCGATATTATCAGGGCAATAAAGGGAAGTGTGGGCTTCAATCCATAACTTCAATGTTCACGTACTGGGGATCTAACCGAAATCAGATTGTGCATGGATTATAGCATCTCCTACTTCAGAGACTGTTTTCCTATTTGGATCAAGTGTCGAGCGACTGTAAATTTCCCATCATAATTATAACTAGTGTGTGGTGTCTAGGGTGTAGTATGATGGCAAGTGCTACATCGGTGTAGCACAGGCCACTTTAATTGCTAATATGGGTTTTGGATTAAAAAAATAATAAAATAATTTTCTCCTTTGGCAGTGAATTGCTGCAACAATGATCATGATAAAATATAAAGTATGCCATGACTAATATGAGATGATTTTCGGTACAGTAAAAATAAAATAATAAAATATTAAATCACATTTCATTATATATTAATCCATAATTATCAGACTTATTGATAATATATTATAATCATCTTAATTGGTTATATAACAATGTTTATATTTAAAATTAAGTATAATTAATACTAATCAACGGTAATGATATAATAATCATAATCTTGTGTAAAAAAAATCATAATCTTAATATTTTTTTTTTGAAGAGGTAATCTTAATATTATAAATATTTATGAGTTTTTCTAATCTGTGCAATATTGCATATGTTAAGGTATACTCCTATTTATTACCCACTTTTGTATGGTAAACTCTCTCCCCTATTAATTGTGAATTTTTGAAAAAAAGGAAAAATCTCTTTATTATTCATTTATTCTAACTCTCTCTATCTTCCAACCAAATAACCTTTATGGTAAATTCTCTCTACTAATCCCTTTGGACTCAATTATAAGTAAAAAAAGTACCTACATTTTTTGGACTCAAATATAAGTAAAATCCAACTAACTCAACTCTATTTGTATTGAAAAACTGAGTGTTATACTTTTCGAAATGTTAAATACACTATTTTCCATACAATTTTTCCTTTTTTTGTTCCTTAAACAATGTCCTAAGGGCACTTGTTAGCATTCTTCTTTTCTTTAAAGTAAAAAACTTAAAAGCAATGTTCACGGAAAGACTTTTCTTCCTTACCTGGCTACAGAGAAAAACGAGTCTTTTGACCCGTGAACACGACCCGGGCATATTGATCGGTTTAGACAATAAATTGCTTTGATATTTTAATATATTAATCATATAATAGCGATTAAAGGAAGCACTACCTCAATTTTGAAAAAAGTTTGTAAATGAGGGATAAATCATTCAATAGATTTACAATAAACATAGAGCATTCAACGCAACTAAGTGAGTAAATATTCTTTTCATCTTCGTCTTGTTCACACCAACACGATGCCACCGCCCAAACCCAAACTTCGATTTCCATCTGACCCACCAATGTTTTAAGTCTCGTTAGCTTATAAAAAGAGAAAGAAAATTCTGCAAATAGATACCCACCACCGGAAGAACTTGACGGCCTAACCCGGGAACCCGTAAGAGAGCTTGAGGACTTCTTCAACATCTTCTTGAGTGACACCGTAAACAATATCTTCTAGGGTTTTCTCTACGGAGAGGGAATGGGTGGTGGCGATTATTTCGCATAGGGTTTTGATTTTTGGAGTGAGGTTTGGGAAATCGATGTAGGACGTGAAGCTGGGATGCTTAATCGTTTGATTAGGGGAAAGAGAAGGGTCTGAGGTTGATGGAAGAAGATTAATTAAGTATATGTTTGGAACAATGGTCCGAGCTTCCAAAATCACGTCCAAATTGTAGAAGCTACTCTAAGTGTGTGTTTGGTTTCACGTTGAAAACTTCCATAATTGATTGTGTCATCTGTCAAACGTGATTTTCGTTGTAGAATTGTGATGTTTGATTACTGTCAGGAAAAATTGATTTTGTCTCCAGAAGTGATTCTGACTAGAAGGTACAAAATGTAGATTTTGAGTTGAGTTAACAAATTTACATTAAGTTTTATATCAAACTTGCTTTCAAAATAAAAACATCCAAACGTAAACCACTTCATTTCAAACTCAATTCTAACCAAATCAATTCTACAAAATCAATTACATTCAAAATCACTTTTATCAAACACTCATCCAAACACACACTAAGTAGCTTCCAATTCACCATACGTCCGCATATATTCGCTGCAGTTTCAAACACAACATTAGATGAGGAGAGTAACAATGGCATTTGTTTAGGACGATGATGAGGAGACTGTGACCTAAATCAAATAAAGAAGGACAATAGAAAATAGGATTAATGTTAAAATACGAAAAGGGTATCTCTGCAAAAAGGAGCAAATTGTACCCAAACCAGTTGAACCAATACTCAGTTACCTTTTAAATTTTGGACTAGTTGATTTTATTGTTGATTAATAAATGCATAAATCGGACGGCTTATGATAATGGTTCAGCCATATATCACTTTCCATCATGCCTCATTCTAGACTTCACCATAGTTGAATAAAACTATGTAAGTACTCGTGCGGTATGCACGGGTGCCTATAAGCTTTTTTTTTCCCAAAAGCGATATAATGCAGGTTTATTGAAATGTGATACAAAATATAATTCATATTATATCTATGATAATCTTTCACTGTTTTATCTATCATATAATTTCAAAAACAATTCTCAACAATGATACTTATCTATCATTTAGCACAAGGATCAAGAGGGATCATATCAATATAATGCTATCACATTTTTGAAAGTAATAGCAGGTTGAAAAGTAAAAAGGTGAAAAACGAAAAATCAGAGGCAATTTTTTTAGAGTAAAGGCCTAAAGTGATCCATCAAATTTTTCAAGTAGGACAGTTTGGCCCCTGAAAAAAAAAAGGATAATTTGATCCCCAAATTTTATTGTATCATTATCTTTTTGATTTCTTTGTTTTTTTCTTAGCTCAATTTCCTAAAGCATGTGAAACCACGGAGGCTAAGCAAAGGATTAAGGATAGAACCTATATTTTGTTGTAAAAATAATAAATAAATAAATAAATAAAATAGAAATAGAAAAAGATGAAGAATATTAAGATATTGTTTGGTTGTAGATGGTGGAATTGAGGGGAGCGGACGGAAAGAGATAGATTTTTTTAAAACCTTTGTGTTTGGTTCAAATTTTGGATTGGAGTGGAGGGGAGTAAAATTCATTTTTTAAGTGAGTTTTGGCTCCCTTTCAATAATGAGAGATTTGAAAGAAAGGGGGGAGATTTTAAAATATTTTACATATCTTGATTAAAATATCCCGACTCATCCATTTTAAAATAAACAATTACAAGACTTAAAAATAAATTTGCTTTAAAATACCTCCTCCTCGACCAAACATGAAAATCTTATTTTCTCTTTAATCCCCTAGATCAAACATAATATTTAATTAAAATTATCCATGCACTTCCTTTCAACCAAACATAGCCTAAAAGTTTATACTCTGACAAGCAATTGTCATCTTACCATTCTGCTTCAATCTCTCTTTCTCTTCCCTTCCCAAAATCTCTTCTTTCCTCTGCCTTTCTCTTCTCGAATGCGGCGGAAGACGACGGAGAAGGCATGGCGGAGATAGTGAAGGAGTTGCGGTGTGGATCGAGGAGTGACTGGACGACGATATGGTCGACATTGGTGGTATAACGGAGGTTTCTAAGGTTTCTGATTGGGGTCTCGGAGGGAGTTAGGGGAGTTAGTGGCGGCGGCGGTGCAGTTGTTGGAGAGGTGGAGAGGGTTGACGACACGAGGCAAAAGTTATAGCAACTTCTCAAACCTCTCACTCTGGAAAAAGCCAAAAGCTAGGTAATATTCTGGTCCTACTTTGTGTGTGTGTGATTCATTGGAACGGTTTGCTTCTTTTGATGTCTTTTTATCTCTGAATTCATTATGCAAGCTCTTCACTTTTGCCTATCTACAGTGCTTTTGTTCATCCTCCATTTCATGATTTATCCTCAATTGGATTCAGATGAAGTAACCATACATGAAATTCTCAATTGGGTTTTGGTTTTGATTTAACTCTTCTATTTTTATCCGTGATATGTTACTCTTTATTTTGATTTACTGTCCAGTTGAGGCAGTTCAATGAATTAGGAGCTTGCTCATTCTTTGTTGGGTAATGGTGGAGTAGGTACAATGGGTGCTGCAGCTGAGCTCATAATCGACGGTGAAATGTAAACTTATTCTCTCTATTATGAGAGCACTTGTGCCTTTTAGGACGATCTGTTACATTAGTTGTGTCTTTAAAAAGTTGTGCAGTGCTAAATCTCCTTTTGAATTAACAATTTTGTTTGAAAAGCATGATGTATGAGAATGGAATTTTTTTATCTAAACAATGATCGACCTAAGATAAGTTTAACACCAAATTTCATTTGGCATCCCTGTCAAACTTCATTCACGATTGGTACCCAGTTTTTCAATCTTTCATGCATGTAACAAGAAGACTTCATATTTGTGTAGGTTCATTGGATCAGTGAGGCAAAGCAATGTTAAGTTTTCATTAATTATTATAGGGGGAAGAAAACAAAGCTACCAACTAATTGGTTAACAAAATCTTCTTAGTATGTATCCAATTGTTATGACACTCAATTGTTATGGAATATTTATTAGTAGGGACGTGATATGAAAGCTCCGAGTGTATAACCTTGGAGCCCTTCCATTTTATTTTATAAGCAATAATAGCCTACTTGCTAGGTTTCCATTTGCCCGCCACATTCATAGGTTGAGACGAAGAGCTGCTATATATGTGCGCGCGCACGCGTGTGTGTTAGATGTAGATGATAAATTTTCCTACTTATACTAACAATAATTTATTCACTGGTTCTTTTGAAACTTAAAAAAAAAAGAAACGCAAACATCTCATTCTACCAATTAAAAGGTAACATTTAATACTATTTATCAAGCATATGAGAAAAGAGAAAGAAAAGGCCAAAGCAAATTTTTCCCCCACCTTTGACCTTTCCAACTTTATCCACATTAAGCATCAATAAGGTTCTTTTTTGATAAAATTTGATATTTGCTGCATGTTTAGTGAGGCTTTAGATTTAGTTTTGGTGTGGGATAAATGATCTTGCCCAAAAAAAATGCCATCAAGTCAAGAATTACTTGTGCTTTGTGTGGTCAAATTGAACCTATCTGTATACTTATTAGACCATTGTTGCGATCTACTGTTTATTACTTACATCACTGTGGTGTTTCTCTCTTGCTTATACTTCATAAGTAGCTTATATTATCTATTTTAGCTTCAATGGATAAAAGCTCAGTAAACCATGAAATTAACCATGCTCCAAGATATATATATATATATATATATCTATATATATATATATATATATATATATATATATATATATATATATATATATATATGCTGTTCCCAATATAAAGATGGACATAAGAGAGTCGATATATACTCTTCCAAATGGATGGTTGCTCTATCTGCATTCTTCAGGATCTCTTGGCAAATACAAACTAAGCAGTTGTTGTTTTTTTACCTGTATCATGTCTCTTAGAAATCGCCCTATTTTTTGTGTACAAACATGAAACATGTTGATTTCTTTAATTTTCAACACCTCAATCCTCATATTTAAATATTTTATGATTTCTTTTAAGGTGTAGTTTTAATTGTCCAGGTGTGTAAGAGAAGATCAATATAACAGTAAATTTGAGGAGCCTACAAAATGGGAGTGTAAGATTGGGTTTCTGGTAAGAAGCTCATGGTTGCTTTAAAATAGTTAATTGCAGTTATCTTCCATATGCCAGTTTTGTCATCATAAATTTACTTGTGATTTGAGATGTAAGTAGACATGTTTCATCATGATATCATTTTGCACTTTGCAGGATGAGTTGAAGGGAGTTCTTGCTTCCCATTGGCATTGTTTTGACGGTAATGATTGTTGATTCTATTTAATTATGATAAAGTTGTTCTTGATTTATTTTAGATCTAATTTATTTTGGTTTATTATAAAGTAGACATTGATTCTGGTTTCTTTGCAAAATCAGGAGGTTTTACTCCCTGACCATCTTATTATGCTTTATCCTAAGGTGGCGTTTGGTAACTGGAATGTTTTATTCCCAGGCAAAATACATTCCTGGGAATCACATTCCCGGGCATAGAGTTTTCCCACCTTCACACATGGGAATAAAATTTTCCCAAGTTTCTAACTATCATTCACTAAATCTATACCCGGGAATCTTTTATGATTGGGAATAAATTTTTAAAACTTGTACCAAACACGAGAAACTTTTATTCCCATGCCAACATTTCCGGAAATGTTTTTTTAAAACCTGTAACAAACGCTACCTTAAATATTATTTTTATCCTTGGCAATAATAGCAAGAACATGTAATCCTGACTGCGAACCTGATTACCTTCAATCATAGTTCAATCTCAGGCTGCAAATGGCATGTGAATATGTAATTATTATTACTAGCATTGATGTAACTCCTCCTTCCTTTGTTTAAGGCATATACTTACACTTTATCTTAGGTCTCATTTGGCATTTGGAAATTAGCTCTGAACCAAGTTTGGAAAGGAATTAGGCAATCGAATTATGAATTCCTTGTTTGCTTATGACTTTTTGAATTAGTTGAATTCCTTATATCAAAAAGCAACTAAATAAAACCTTTCTCAATTATTAACCCTAACACTAAAACTTCCAATTGTAAAACGCAAGTTTTAAGAAGGTGGGCATTGTAATTTGATCTATACACACTGAAACCATATATATTGTATTATATAACTTGATCTTTCATTGTTTTTATATGATTTCAGCTTGAAACATGTTTTGCTTCTTTCGCTGATACTATATCAGAGGGATTTAGGAAGTGATTTGTTTGCTCTTTTTCTGGAATATGAGGTAAGAACACTACCCAATCTGTCTAAATTAACTTGCTTTCATATATGAGGCAGGAACATTAACCTTCAGCTTGCACTCAATCAAATATGTACTTGATTGCATTGCTCAACTTAGCACAAGAAAGTTTATAGGCATTGAACCATTTGTGGCTTTTATGCCCTGCTTATGACATCTAATGCAGCTAATTTAATAGCTATCATCTTTATTGGATACCACTGATCCTAACAGCAAACAAAGAGGATTCTCTACACTATAAGAACACTGACACAGATTTTATGTCTGATACACAACAGTGGGATTATTGTTTTGTGATTTGTGGATTTTATGGCTGAGCTTTTATTTGTATTCTATCTTTATTTTTATTAGCATTATATGTTGTATTTTGTGGGTAAATTGCTCGTATGGCTGTGTGTAAATTGCACATATTTTCTTTCTTGATCCCCCTATTTGAACAGACCAATAATATGCTTAAACTGCCTTACTGTGGGAAAGACAAGTACACCGGTAGCTTCTTACTTTTGCTCCCCTCTCATTGAGTATTCTAAATAGTATAGCTTCTTTTCTTCTCTATATATGCTGTAATTGATTTGTCATTTTGCCATTGAGAGATGGAAAGGAAAGGAAAAATAAAAACAAAACATAACTCTTATTTCTTGAGGCATATTTGTCTATATTTGTGTCTTATTTCTTTCTCTCCCTTTTGGAGATTCAAGTGATTGCTCAATGATATTCATTTTTGCTTGGCTATTCACTTTTAGTTTGTATTCTGCCTACAAATGATATTCATTGGAATTTGAATGCAAAATGTTTAGGGCCTATTTAGTTTACTTTTTGTTTCCTGTTTTCATTTCCTGATTTTAAGAATAATTGCAATAAAATTAATTACAAAATTATTACTTTGTTTTCATTCCGTTTTTTGTTTTCAAAGGTTTATACAGAAAACACCGGAAACAACTTTTTGTTTGTTTTCATTGTTTCCTATACAAATATTTGAAAACATGAAACAAAATGAAAATAAAGTAATAATTTTGTAATTATCATTGTTACAATTATTCTTGAAATCAGGAAATAGAAAATAAACCAAACAGACTCTTAGTTTTTAATATTTTTGCTTTTTCCAACCACTTACCTTCTAGATAAACAGAATACAAAAGTATAAATAAAAGAGAGACTCTTAGAGTTGGAGGTTCCAGAACTTTGGTGCCATTTGAATCCTCATTTGAGTTGATGCCTTTTTGTATTTGAGTTGGCAGGTTCCAGCACTTCAGTGATTCAATTTAGCACATAGATTTATCATACATAAATATCTTACCATTCTTCCTTTTGGTTGATGTCAATTCTTTTATCTTAGGCCAAATAATTTTAGGAAACTATAATACAATACAAACTCTCTTTGCTGCAATTTCAATGTTCTTTTTTTTCACCTTGCAGTTTACTAGGACTTTAGTTTAAATGAATCTAGGATCCTAAACTGTATATTTTCTTTTCCAGGTATGGTTGCCTTTTGTTTTGTTGCCATGTTTCTTAAGAATCTTAAAATCATCATATTAATAGTTTTCCTATGTTGTTCTCTCCGTTCTCTTCGGTCCCATGTTTGACATTTTACTACTATGTATAATGTATAACTATTAATCCACAATCTCCAACATTGGCAATATTCAGATTCTCAATCTTTTCCAGCATAGCAATGATGCTTCATAGAATCATAGACAACACACTATGACACTAATGCTGTAAAAACTGTGGTGATATAGTTTAAAATGCACGAGTTTGATATATCTTCCTTCAAATTAGGGACCCAAATAAAAGAGGATAAACTTACACAGTAGCATAGAAGTAGCAGCATGTGGTTTCCTTATAAGAATCTGAGGGTTCATCAATATTCATCATGTTTGTTTGCAAACAACAGTACATGCATAGAAGCCCTCTTATTGATTTACTAGACCATGATGCATTGTTCATTTGGTGTTTGGATACAATATCTGCTTTGATAGCATTTACCACATGTATGATGAATTGTATTGTGTTTTTTATCATTTTGTTTTTATTTAAAATGGAATAATAGAGTTTTTTTCTTCGAAAATTTAGGTAGAGATGTGGTTAATCTTACAAAAGTTTAATGAAATTCATTCTGCAAGTTCTCTAAAAGATGCAATAGCCATAAACTTATACTTCATTATTCATTTTTATTCAAATTGACTTTGTTTTTTTTTCCCCATGTATTGTAATTAAGTTTGGCTACCAACACTTCTGGCCTTAGTGTAGGAAGCTTTTGACTTTTGAGGGTGCAATAATGGGTATTTTGATGTTTGATGGGAGAGGCTATTTAATGTTGCGTACAATGCTCCAAAGCAAGCAATATTGCATGGTAAAGTTTATTATAATGAACTAAATTTTGCGCAGTATGCATAAATATAGGTATTTTACCTGATTTATTAATTATATTACATAACTGATACCTATTTTTTCCTTAAGATTGATCCTAATGATACTTGAATCATGGTTGTGTGCCTACTTTGTATCTCTATTGTACTCATATTTTGATCTATTTCAGGCTCGAACCCATCTCCCACGTGGGACAGATTAGTTTTTTATAAGATAAAAGGTAAAATGTGAGTAGGCTTCAACATAAAGAAAGTGGAGAAACAAGCAGCTAAATTGAATTGGTAGTAAAAGAACTTGAAACACTTGATGTGCTTGAAGAACTGGGAGCTGCCGAAAGGTAGTTCACCATTACCACCTCTTTTATGCCCTGCCAAGTTTGGTTAATATTAATTAAGCAGTTTACCAAGGTTTTTAATGAAGAACTATAGAAATAGAATATTCAATTTTATATAGGCTTCTTTCATCTAGAGCATTTGTTGATTGATTAACACTTCAAATGTTTATTTTTTTATTTTTATAAACAACACTTTAAATGCTTGACTAACTGTCTGTCACTTTGCTCAATGAATGATGAGTCACATGTCCTTCCTATTGAATGAATGGTTAAGAAGTTAGTCGATAGTTCTCTTGATTTCTCATTCCATTTTAATAACAATTCTGCTATATGCTAAGAAGCATGGACACTGCTCCCTTATGCAGTGTCGGGGTGTCGGACACCCGTACGACACGCGTCCGACACCTCTCAGCAGGTGTCCAATTTTTAAATCATTTTTTTCGGCTCCGACACGACTGGAAAATGAAGCCGACACTGATATTTGGCTCGACACGTTTTGGACACTGCTGGGCCGATTTTTTTTTAAAAAAAATTCGATTTTTTTAAAAAAAAAATAAAAGGAATTGAAACGTTAAGTCAGACGCTTCTTGCCTTCTTCTGTCTTCGTTCTTCTTTCCTCTCTTTGGTCTCTACATCGCCATCTTTCCTCTCTCCCGACGGTCCCGCACAGCAAGGAGAGTTCGTCGCTGTCCTCTGTACCGGCACCGCCGTCGTCTGTCTCGCTCTCGCACAACAAAGTTCGCCGCCTTCTCTGTTACGGCACCGCCATCCTTCTTCGTCCTTCGTCGCTCATCCCGCACGGCAAGTCGCACCGCCGTCTTCTCCATCTCGGCATAGGTACGAAACACATTCCTTCTTTTGTTCTTTTCTGTTTCCCCTGTTTTCCGGCTCCTACACCTCTGTTTTTTGCTTCTGTTCACACCTCATATGTCCTCCATGGCAGGTGCTGCTCCTGAGACGGTCCTACTATTTTGTGGTTTCTCCTTCAATCGATTTGAAGTTTCTTGCCCTAGGTTAGTCTTACACTCTCAATTACTTTGCATTTTATTGCTACACCTGGGCATTTTCTTCTAATTATTAGTGTCTTTGTTGTTGTGTTGGTGTCTTTGTCTGTGTTGAAGACCTGCAACACTGCCCTAACTTCTTTCAGTTCTTTGTTAATTGGGTGATTGGGTCTCTGTTATTATTTTGATTTTTGATGTGTTCCATTGGTTGTATTTTTTTTTTTAAATTCAATAGTTGTAGATATGAGTGCTTCTAGTTCTAGTCAAGCCAAAGCCAAAGCCAAAGAGCAAGAAGATGACACCAAACCTCTATGGAGTTATGTTACTAAGATAAAAGGTGTAGGTGGTGGTGGAGGAAACTTTGAACTCAAATGTAATCTCTGTGATTTGATTTTCAATGGCTCTTACACTAGAGTAAGGGCACACTTATTGAAGATTACAGGAAAAGGAGTCAGAGCATGTCAAAAAATAACAACTGCCAAACTTGTTGATTTGAAGAAGATAGACAATGAGGCTACATTGAAGGTAGAGAAATCAAAATCAAGATCTGTTTCATTGCCTCCAGTTTCTGATCCATCCTCAATTGATCCAAAAAAGAGAAAGACATCATCTCCTATAGAAAAGGCTTTCAATATGTATGCTAGAGAGACACTTGATGCTGAGATTGCGAGGATGTTTTACTCTTCGGGGCTTCCATTTCATCTAGCAAGAAATCCTCATTATAGGGAAGCATTTTCCTATGCGGCCGACCATTGCGTCAGTGGTTACAAACCTCCGGGATATAATAAACTAAGGACAACATTGCTTATGAATAAGCGAAGACATGTGGAGAAGTTATTGAAGCCAATTAAAGATACATGGCCTCAAAAGGGTGTGAGCATTGTTAGTGATGGATGGAGTGACCCCCAAAGAAGGCCTCTTATTAATTTCATGGCTGTCAGTGAGAATAGGTCAATGTTTCTAAAGGCTTTTGATTGCTCAAATGAGGTAAAAGACAAGGATTTCATTGCCAAGCAAATGAGAGATGTAATTATGGAGGTTGGGCCCTCAAATGTGGTTCAAGTAGTGACAGATAATGCACTTGTTTGTAAGGCAGCTGGTTTATTAATTGAGGCTGAATTTCCTTATATTTATTGGACTCCTTGTGTTGTGCATACACTAAATCTTGCTTTGAAGAATATATGTGCAGCCAAGAATACAGAAAAAAAACAATGTTGCTTATCATGAATGTTCTTGGATCACTCAAATTGCAGAAGATGCCATGCTCATCAAAAACTTCATCATGGGCCACTCTATGAGATTATCCATTTTCAATTCATTGAAGTTGCTTTCCATTGCTCCAACACGATTTGCCTCGACTATAGTTATGCTCAAGAGGTTTAAACAATTGAAGGACTCCAAGAGATGGTCGTTAGTGATCAATGGTCTTCTTACAAGGAAGATGATGTTGGGAAAGCTAAACTTGTGAAGGATACATTGTTAGATGATATTTGGTGGGATAAGGTTGATTACATTCGTTCCTTCACTAACCCTATCTATGATGTTCTTAGAAGAGCTGATACGGATGCTTCATCTTTCCGCCTAGTGTATGAAATGTGGGATTCAATGATTGAAAAGGTGAAGAAGGTCATATATCGACATGAACAAAAGGAGGAGGGTGAAGGATCAACTTTTTATGAAGTAGTGCACTCCATTTTACTAGATCGGTGGACAAAGAGTAGCACTCCTCTACATTGTTTAGCTCATTCTCTAAATCCAAGGTGATTAACTCAATACTTTTGTAGTTACATATTTTTTAGGATTATGCAACAAGTTTATATATAAATGTGTATTTTTTTAATTGTAGGTATTATAGTCATGAATGGCTAAGTGAAGAGATTAATAGAATTCCTCCACATCAAGACATAGAACTCACTCGTGAAAGAGTGAAATGCTTCAAAAGGTACTTTATTGATGATGATGTAAGAAGACAAGTGAATGTAGAGTTTGCCAACTTCTCGGACGGAAGACAAGGTTTTGATGATCTTGATTCTCTAAGTGATAGAGGCAAAATGGATGCAAAGACTTGGTGGCTAACTCATGGTACTTTTGCTCCAATCCTTCAAAAGGTTGCCCTTAAGCTACTTGCGCAACCTAGTTCGTCTTCATGTTGTGAAAGGAATTGGAGTACATACTCCTTCATCCTTTCTTTAAAGAGAAACAAGATGACACCACATAGGGCGGAAGATTTAGTATTTGTTCATAGCAATCTTCGACTCCTTTCAAGAAATTCTCCACAATATCTTAATGATGAAACTAAAATGTGGGACATTGGAGGAGATGATTTTGGAGCACTTGATGATTGTGGAATTCTTGAAGTTGCCAATCTGTCTCTAGATGAACTGGACCTTGAGGTTGTTTTCTTCAATGATGTTGATCAAGAAGGGGGTGAAGGACCTTAAATAGATTAGATCCTTTCTTAGTTTTTTTGTATAGCTTATAGGTGAAAGATATGTTTGATCTTATATAGGAATCTTTTTGCTAAGACACAAAGTGCTTAAATTGTATAATGATGTCTCATTATTTTTTGTGAGACTCATTATCATTGGAAAGATGTGATGTAGTAATGCTTCAAAGTTATCTTTTGAAATGAATATTCAAATCTTAGGGTGTTCAATTGTTTATATTTAAATATTATATATATATATATATATATATATATATATATATATATATATATATATATATATAAGCGGTGTCCCGGTGTCCTATGTTTTGGACATTAGCCGCTTTCCGATGTCGGTGTCGTGTTGTATCGCGGTGTCCGTGTCGGAGTCGGTGCTTCATAGGCTATATGTCAAATGAACCATCTTTTTGTATTTTTTTTAAATCAACTATGATGACCTACCCATTGATTCACGCTTCCTTTCTCTCATTTTCTTCCCTTTTCATTATCTTTTTTTTTTTCTCCTTTTGTCATTGTTGTTTATCTTTCACCAACTTTATAGCATATGGAGCTAGTAGATAAATAATGTATAATTAAATTAGATTTTGTTTTCTAAGAGCTTTGCATTAACCTCTTATTAATTCTTTTGTCTATCGGTGATGTGATAGAGGATGAGGACTCTCCGCACTGAAGTAATAAAAGGAATATTCCAGGTGTAAGCTATATTTTTTTAGCAGTGAAATTGTAGTTGTATCAATCCATCGACTCAATTCCATTGTGATTTTCTTCTAAAGTGAATGACATTGTAAGGATTTTGAATGACATTGTAAGGATTTTCTTCCATTTATTTTGATATGCATACTTCAAGGTTTGAGCCATTTGGTCTGGATATGAACTCTTAACAAATTTGTTTGTCTCTTATGATTAAATGGTTTTATATGTCAAGTATCTATCCTATCTTGCACCAATATTGCTATAAGTTTTCCATCCTCAACGTAACACACTATTTCAGCATTTCAACTCTGTGGCATCTGAGTTGGGGAGATGTCATGGCTGCATATGCTGTGTTGAGCACTATGTCTAATATTAAAATGAATCAATCTACATTTAGATGTACTAGCTCTACTGGCCAGGTATAATAATGTGTGCGCCTCTTGGATTGTCTCTATGTATTTTAAGTATTCCTCAATATTGATATTATTAAACTAAATGGTGACATCATAGCAATGTTCAGCATATATGATTAGATCATAAGACTAGGAGTTTGACTGAACTGCAAGTTAAAAACTGTTATTAAATTGAGATTGTGTTGTGCGCAGAATTCATTGTAGCCTATTTTTGCCTTTCAGGATTTGTTAGTTTGTATAACTTATTGCCTGCCTCGATGAGAATGTTATTTTGAGGCCTGAACATGTTGGATTTCTGTGTGTGCAAGGAAGTGCAAGAGACCTACCCACTATGCCTACTGTGAAATTGTGAATCTTTCCTCCATGGCAACCTGCATCCATCTTGAGGCAGAATATATTCTGTGTCTGACAAAGAATGTCATGGATTGTTTTCAAACAACAGTTTCACCATTACAGATGTCCAACCCATATAAAGAAACTAAGCTTTGTGAATGGTTTTTGGCGACAACGAAGATATACTAGAAGAGCTGATAGAAGATTTTTAAATGTTGAATTTTATGTTCAAGATTATGGTAGCAATCTAATAGACAGTTTTCAGAAGTTACTTGGTGGTCTATAATTAGTGGAACAAGTTTCTGTGTGGTAGAAAAATCCAACTCTATTGATATGTTCTTTTATTTGTATCTTTTTCTTCTTTCAATTCCTTCAATTAATATTTTTTTCTAAGAGGGTGTAAACAATTCTATGCTTCTAAGTACTAGGCGCATTTACCAAAACATCTCCAATCATTGATAAATAATGAAATGCATCAAATAGTTTTTCATGAGAAAATAAAAATAAGATAGATAAATATAAATTTTTTATATGGTTAACTTTCACCCAAAAATAGGAGAAATAAGTAGAATTCCTATTTTTCTTTTAATATTCACTAGAACTGTTACCCGTGTTACGCATGGGTTATTTAAGGTCTTGTTTGTTTTATTTTTAGTTTCTGTTTTTTATTTTTTATTTTTAGAAATAACTATAAAATTGTCGCATTATTTTCATTATGTTTCTTGTTTTCAAATATTTGTATAGGAAACATCATATACAACAAAAGTTTTCACGATTTCCGGTACAAATATTTGGGAGAAGCGCTAGCAACCTACTCTCCAACATATTTTTTCAAACCCACTTTTTCCTATTGGTTGAAATTCATATGGGTCCCAATATTTTGGAAATAGGTCTCACTAATTCATGTGAGCTCCACTTGAATTTTGTATGACACACATGAATTTCAACCAATACAAAAGAGTAGGGGTGTTCATATCCAAAGGATCCAAAAGAAAACTGAAAATCGATCCAAAAAAATCGAAAACCGAACAAAATCGATGTCTATTGGATTTTTTTGGATATTGTTTTGTGAAAATCGATCGGATCGGATTTTGGATTCCTTTTCTTAAATCGAATCAATCCAAATCAAACCACATATATAAAATTTAATATATATTTATTCTATTTTTTGTATTATTGATTTTTTTTATTTGTTGGTTTTTTCCTAATAATATTTGTTAGTTTGATTTGACATTTTTTTTACTATTTCAAAGTTCCAAATATAAAAAAAGATGTTATGGAACTATTTGTACATATTTTATGAAATTATTACATGAATATATAAAGTTATAAACAACTACATACAAGTTTAAGATTTTGTTCAATTTAGCTTGTAATCTTGATTCTTTGATGTAATATAAATATGTAATGATGTGTCGGTACAAACCAAATTAATCGAACCGATCAAAACCGCATTTGATCGGATCAGATTTTTTATGGAAGCCATTCAAACCGAATCAAACTGCATGCTCTTTTTATCTTTGGATCGGATGGTTTTTTACCTCAAAATCGATCCAAACCGAATCGTGAACACACCTACAAAAGAGTGTGTTGTTAGCATTTATCAATATTTGGAAATAAGAAACAATGAAAATAAGGTGGCAATTTTATATTTATTTTGGAAAATAAGAAATGAAACTGAAAACTGAAAACAAAGCAAACATGTCCTTATTTTTATTATTTTTTAAATAAACAGAATTTTCATAATTTTTTTATATTACTTGTTGACATCATAATCAACACTTATATATAGTTTTACTCATAGCCATTTTTTTTAACCCGATTTATGCAAGCAACAAACATGATACTACACTCACTCCTGCTTCACCGATATGCAATTTAAAATTATTTGATTGAATATTTCAATTTTAATAAATGATATGGGTATGAAAAACTGATAGAGGATGCAATTGATCCAAGGCTCTAGATCTTTCTTTCTTTTGCCTTTTGTTAAACTGGCGGAAATACTACGTGCATATGTACTGTGTACTTTAGCGGAAATTCACGAGATTTAATTATAGTATAGATTGTACATGTGTGCTAGATTATTTTTTTATTATTTTTTATGCAGGTTTCTACATTAAGTGTTTCAACCGTTGGTGTTTCTTTTTGGAAGTTCTAATAAATATGATGCGTTTATTTTTAGATGTTTTGACACTCTTTTTCTTTTATTTTATTTTTACGTATGTGATGAATCTATCTCCCGAATTGTTTTTGCTAATATATTGCGATGTTTGGTCTTTCGGTTTCAAATTATTGATTGAATTATTATGATACCATTTGATTAAAAAATTAACATAAAAAGTGTTGCTGACGAAAATAGTATTAAACCTATATAATTTAGACGATACAATAATAATAACAATGTAAATAGTAATTTTTTATTTTAAGTGAAATTTATAAAAAATAAAGGAAACCATGAAAAATTAAAAGGATAAAAAATTAATACTAAAATTACGTAAATTGATGGTAAATGTGACACCCTTTACCCCGCATGTTATTTATAAAACATTTACTTAAAAGATGTAATATAAAAATATGCATTTATTTCATTAAATAGAAACTTGGATAAAAGGTACCACGTTATAATAACTCAACGCAAAAAGAAACATCAAAGTTTTAAAAGATAAAACATAAACAAAACATAAACATATCCCAACCCCGATGTCACATACAGAGCTGGTATAACCGTTCCAGAATAAATCCTCGGAATACAACAGAAATTGAAACTAAAACGAACTATAACTACTATAAACAAACTAAACATCCTAGCTAGAGTCGCGACTCCTCAGAGTCACTCCTCCACTGGCTGCTCACCGTCCTCTGCATAAAGAGAAACATGCCAACAACAGAAAAGAGAAACGAGGAGTAAGAAATCACGTAAACACAATAGCATGGAAGTAGTTAAGCAGGATGATTATACATCATAACATGGCATAGCAATACATGACATATAACATCAAATATGAATAATCATATCTCAAATAATCTCAACCAACATATGCTATGCGATGCAACACTACTCCGCTACTCCGTCATGCATGTGGATCCAAACTATTTCAGGAAGGCAACTTCGGAGTTACATATCCACATTGGCCAAAAGCACCAATAACGGCAGTCCACCAAATCATGGGTGAACCTCTTGGATAGCAGACCCATCATAACTGGGACACGCCATCGTGGGGCGCACGGTTCACCAAACCTTGGGTGAACCACCGAGACTTGGCCAGATCGTCGTACTCTAGGACGACCTCCCCTATGTTGAACTTCCCTACTAACAACTTCAATGTATGAATGCATGAGCACAGACAAGGGCAACCACCTCCTTCGCTTGGGCCAATAAGCACCCAAGACTTATCAACATCATCAACATCAACATCAACACCTTAACCTTTCTGGGTCAAGGCCCCCTTAGCCAAAAAGTACTAAGGTTCAACTTATCAACACCTCGACCAAAAGGCATCGAGGCCACTTTGGCCAAAAAGCACCAAAGCTTATCAACGTGCGACAACCCATTGGGCACCGGCTTCACAACTTATTATTCTTATTCATCTTAATTAATCTTTAATTAAGTTATCTAGCTCTTCTTCGTTTGATTAGTGTTTCATTAAGCTATTGGGGATATTTGGGATAAAACACCTCTTATTTCCTTTAATCTCATATTCTGATCAGTAAGGGGAGCACGAGCGTGTTCACCCCAGCACGGTCGTGCTGCCACTTAAGTGGAGCACGGTCGTGCTCACCGTCCTGCACGGCCCTGCTCAATGCGCGACCATCTTCCAGAATTCAACTGGGAGCACAGGCATGCTCCCTGTTCAAGATGACCGTGCTCCTGGGCTAGCCATACTGTTCTAGGCAGATTCAACTTATGTTCTTGGAGACAAAACTCTCTAACACTCTCAAATCAGATCCTTGGGTCCTTTGACTAATCCAGTTGGCACCAAACCTCACCTCTCACTAACAGTTCATGTCTTATGAATCGTTGGGTGAATTAATCCCCTAACCACCACATTAATTAAGAGTCCTACGTATCAATTAGGGTCTTATTAACACATTCAACATTAACCAACACTCAGCCAATCAACATTCAGCCAATGCAATGCAAAGTAACCACAATATAACAATCATATTCATATCATGAACAGATTCAACCCAATATACATCATTAGGCATATAACATAACAATCATGATACAATAGGCATACCATTAATCAACTAACGCTTACAAAATTAACTTATACAACCAGGCAGATCATGGCATCAACAACAATTTAGGCATATTCGTAATCAAAGATAATACGGCATTAATAACAGTTAACAACAACATATAACGGGGCTATGAGAACACCCCCATCTTACGCTTCTTCTCACTTTCTTTCAGCATTCTTTCAGCCATTGCAACCTCCTTCTGCTACATGGCGTTATCAAACCTGTTAAGTCGAGTCTCCGAGGGCTGGAGTACAAACACCTTTAGATTTGAACAAAGGCTACGACGATTGTTCGGAGATGAATTAGTGATTTTAAAGTCGGAAACGTTGAAACCCGAATTCAACGTGGAGAATAAAGCTCGTGTCTACATGTTAGGAGTGTTTCATTGTTCAGAGGTAATCCATATCCTTTACTCATTTTCCGCTCAGATGTATGAACATGGTTTTTTTTTTTTTGACTAAATGAATGAACATGGTTGCTGCATTAGAAATAGAAACTATCTTAAAATTAATGTATGAAGAGTTATCTTTATAGTTTTTACTGAAAACGTGACAATGCTCATTCTAATTTAGTAAACCCTTTCAGAGTTATCTTTAATGTAAACTCTAATGTATGTAAACCTTTGCTGGGGACTTGCATAAACTATAGAAAAGTGCCAGAATAAGGGAGTTTGAGTTAAACTTTAAATGGATTCAAAACTTAGAAGTTGAAATCACAGATATGGAAGGGCAAGCATTTTTCCAAAGACACCAAATGCCTGCCGAAAAGCCTACAGCTTCTACCATAACACCATCATCTAGACCTCTATTGTTTTTTCTAATCTTTTTTTATTCTAATTGGTTTGACTTAAGAAATTGTAATCTGCTTCATATATAAAAGAGTAATAATTTGTGCCATTACATGGCGTTATCAAACCTGTTCAGTCGAGTCTCCAAGGGCTGGAGTACAAACGCCTTTAGATTTGAGCAAAGGCTGCGACGATTATTCGGAGATGAATTAGTGATTTTAAAGTCGGAAACGTTGAAACCCGAATTCAAAGTGGAGAATAAAGCTCGTGTCTACATGTTAGGAGTGTTTCATTGTTCAGAGGTAATCCAAAACCTTTACTCATTTTTCGCTCAGATGTACGAACATGGTTTTTTTTTTTGACTAAATGTATGAACATTGTTGCTGCATTAGAAATAGAAATTGTCTTAAAATTAATGTATGAAGAGTTATCTTTATTTTTTTTGCTGAAAACGCGATAAAATGCTCATTTTAATTTAGTAAACCCTTTCAGAGTTATCTTTAATGTAAACTCTAATGTATATAAACCCTTGATGGGGACTTGCATAAACTATAGAGAAGTTCCAGAATAAGGAAGTTTGAGTTAACCTTTAAATGGATGCAAAACTTAGAAGTTGAAATCACAGATATGGAAGGGCAAGCATTTTTCCAAAGACACCAAATGCCTGCCGAAAAGCCTACAGCTTCTACCATAACACCATCATCTAGACCTCTATTTTTTTTCTATTCTTTTTTTATTCTAATTGGTTTGACTTAAGAAATTGTAACCTGCTTCATATATAAAAGAGTAATAATTTTTGCCATTACATGGCATTATCAAACCTGTTAAGTCGAGTCTCCTAGGGCTGGAGTACAAACACCTTTAGATTTGAGCAAAGGGTACGACGATTGTTCGGAGATGAATTAGTGATTTTAAAGTCGGAAACATTGAAACCGAATTCAAAGTGGAGAATAAAGCTCGTGTGTACATGTTAGGAGTGTTTCATTGTTCAGAGGTAATCCATAACCTTTACTCATTTTCCGCTCAGATGTATGAACATGGTTTTTTTTTTTTGACTAAAGGTATGAACATGGTTGCTGCATTAGAAATAGAAACTGTCTTAAAATTAATGTATGAAGAGTTATCCTTATTTTTATGCTGAAAACGTGACAATGCTCATTCTAATTTAGTAAACCCTTTCAGAGTTATCTTTAATGTAAACTCCAATGTATGTAAACCCTTGCTGGGGACTTGCATAGACTATATAGAAGTGCCAGAATAAGGGAGTTTGAGTTAACCTTTAAGTGGATGCAAAACTTAGAAGTTGAAATCACAAATATGGAAGGGCAAGCATTTTTCCAAAGACACCAAATGCCTGCCGAAAAGCCTACAGCTTATACCATAACACCATCATCTAGACCTCTATTGTTTTTTCTATTCTTTTTTTATTCTAATTGGTTTGACTTAAGAAATTGTAATCTGCTTCACATATAAAAGAGTAATAATTTGTGCCATTACATGACGTTATCAAACCTGTTAAGTCGAGTCTCCTAGGGATGGAGTACAAACACCTTTAGATTTGAGCAAAGGCTACGACGATTGTTCGGAGATGAATTAGTGATTTTAAAGTCGGAAACGTTGAAACCCGAATTCAAAGTGGAGAATAAAGCACGTGTCTACATGTTAGGAGTGTTTGATTGTTTAGAGGTAATCCATATCCTTTACTCATTTTCCGCTCAGATGTATGAACGTGGTTTTTTTCTTTGACTGAATGTATGAACATGGTTGCTACATTAGAAATAGAAGCTGTATTAAAATTAATGTATGAAGAGTTATCTTTATTTTTTTGCTGAAAACGCGACAAAATGCTCATTCTAATTTAGTAAACCCTTTCAGAGTTATCTTTAATGTAAACTCTAATGTATGTAAACCCTTGCTGGGGACTTGCATAAACTATTGAGAAGTGTTAGAATAAGGGAGTTTGAGTTAACCTTTAAATGGATGCAAAACTTAGAAGTTGAAATCACAGATATGGAAGGGCAAGCATTTTTCCAAAGACACCAAATGCCTGTCGAAAAGCCTACTGCTTCTACCATAACACCATCATCTAGACCTCAATTGTTTTTCTATTCTTTTTTTATTCTAATTGGTTTAACTTAAGAAATTGTAATCTGCTTCATATATAAAAGGGTATTAATTTGTGCCATTACTTGGCGTTATCAAACCTGTTAAGTCGAGTCTCCAAGGGTTGGAGTACAAACACCTTTAGATTTGAGCAAAGGCTAAGACGATTGTTCGTAGATGAATTAGTGATTTTAAAGTCGGAAACGTTGAAACCCGAATTCAAAGTGGAGAATAAAGTTCGTGTCTACATCTTAGGAGTGTTTCATTGTTCAGAGGTAATCCTTATCCTTTACTCATTTTCCGCACAGATGTATGAACATGGTTTTTTTTTTTTTTTTTTGACTAAATGTATGAACATTGTTGCTGCATTAGAAATAGAAACTGTCTTAAAATTAATGTATGAAGAGTTCTCTTTATTTTTTTTACTGAAAACGCGACAAAATGCTCATTCTAATTTAGTAAACCATTTTAGAGTTATCTTTAACGTAAACTCTAATGTTTGTAAACCATTGCTGGGGACTTGCATAAACTATAGAGAAGTGCCAGAATAAGGGAGTTTGAGATAACCTTGAAATGGATGCAAAACTTAGAAGTTGAA
Source organism: Sophora flavescens (assembly GCA_030762895.1). NCBI lineage: Eukaryota > Viridiplantae > Streptophyta > Magnoliopsida > Fabales > Fabaceae > Sophora > Sophora flavescens. The sequence goes on along the minus strand of CM061070.1, from coordinate 134,722,827 downwards.
ATCACAGATATGGAAGGGCAAGCATTTTTCCAAAGACAACAAATGCCTGCCCAAAAGCCTACAGCTTCTACCATAACACCATCATCTAGACCTCTATGGTTTTTTCTATTCTAATTGGTTTGACTTAAGAAATTGTAATCTGCTTCATATATAAAAGAGTAATAATTTGTGCCATTACATGGCATTATCAAACCTGTTAAGTCGAGTCTCCTAGGGCTGGAGTACAAACACCTTTAGATTTGAGCAAAGGGTACGACGATTGTTCGGAGATGAATTAGTGATTTTAAAGTCGGAAACATTGAAACTGAATTCAAAGTGGAGAATAAAGATCGTGTCTACATGTTACGAGTGTTTCATTGTTCAGAGGTAATCCAAAACCTTTACTCATTTTCCGCTCAGATGTACGAACATGGTTTTTTTTTTTTTGACTAAATGTATGAACATTGTTGCTGCATTAGAAATAGAAACTGTCTTAAAATTAATGTATGAAGAGTTATCTTTATTTTTTTGCTGAAAACGCGATAAAATGCTCATTTTAATTTAGTAAACCCTTTCAGAGTTATCTTTAATGTAAACTCTAATGTATATAAACCCTTGATGGGGACTTGCATAAACTATAGAGAAGTGCCAGAATAAGGAAGTTTGAGTTAACCTTTAAATGGATGCAAAACTTAGAAGTTGAAATCACTGATATGGAAGGGAAAGCATTTTTCCAAAGACACCAAATGCCTGCCGAAAAGCTTACAGCTTCTACCATAACACCATCATCTAGACCTCTATTTTTTTTTCTATTCTTTTTTTATTCTAATTGGTTTGACTTAAAAAATTGTATTCTGCTTCATATATAAAAGAGTAATAATTTGTGTCATTACGTGGCGTTATCAAACCTGTTAAGTCGAGTCTCCAAGGGCTGGAGTACAAACACCTTTAGATTTGAGCAAAGGCTGCGGCGATTGTTCGGAGATTAATTAGTGATTTTAAAGTCGGAAACGTTGAAACCCGTGTTCAAAGTGGAGAATAAAGCTCGTGTCTACATGTTAGGAGTGTTTCATTGTTCAGAGGTAATCCAAATCCTTTACTCATTTTCCGCTCATATGTATGAACATGGTTTTTTTTTTGACTAAATGTATGAACATGGTTGCTGCATTAGAAATAGAAACTGTCTTAAAATTAATGTATGAAGAGTTATCCTTATTTTTTTACTGAAAACGTGACAATGCTCATTCTAATTTAGTAAACCCTTTCAGAGTTATCTTTAATGTAAACTCCAATGTATGTAAACCCTTGCTGGGGACTTGCATAGACTATAGAGAAGTGCAAGAATAAGGGAGTCTGAGTTAACCTTTAAATGGATGCATAACTTAGAAGTTAAAATCACAAATATGGAAGGGCAAGCATTTTTCCAAAGACACCAAATGCCTGCTGAAAAGCCTACAACTTAACCATAACACCATCATCTAGACCTCTATTGTTTTTTCTATTCTTTTTTTATTCTAATTGGTTTGACTTAAGAAATTGTAATCTGCTTCATATATAAAAGAGTATTAATTTGTTCCATTACATGGCGTTATCAAACCTGTTAAGTCGAGTCTCCAAGGGCTGGAGTACAAACACCTTTAGATTTGAGCAAAGGCTACGACGAATATTCGGAGATGAATTAGTGATTTTAAAGTCGGAAACATTGAAACCCGAATTCAAAGTGGAGAATAAAGCTCGTGTCTACATGTTAGGAGTGTTTCATTGTTCAGAGGTAATCCATATCCTTTACTCATTTTCCGCTCATATGTATGAACATGGTTTTTTTTTTTGACTAAATGTATGAACATGGTTGCTGCATTAGAAATATAAACTGTTTTAAAATTAGTGTATGAAAAGTTATCTTTATTTTTTTGCTGAAAACGTGACAATGCTAATTCTAATTTAGTAAACCCTTTCAGAGTTATCTTTAATGAAAACTCTAATGTATGTAAACCCTTGCTGGGGACTTGCATAGACAATAGAGAAGTGCCAGAAAAATGGAGTTTGAGTTAACCTTTTAATGGATGCAAAACTTAGAAGTTGAAATAACAAATATGGAAGGGCAAGCATTTTTCCAAAGACACCAAATGCCTGCCGAAAAGCCTACAGCTTATACCATAACACCATCATCTAGACCTCTATTGTTTTTTCTATTCTTTTTTTATTCTAATTGGTTTGACTTAAGAAATTGTAATCTACTTCACATATAAAAGAGTATTAATTTGTGCCATTACATGGCATTATCAAACCTGTTAAGTCGAGTCTCCTAGGGCTGGAGTACAAATACCTTTAGATTTGAGCAAAGGCTACGACGATTGCTCGGAGATGAATTAGTGATTTTAAAGTCGGAAACGTTGAAACCCGAATTCAAAGTGGAGAATAAAGCTCGTGTCTACATGTTAGGAGTGTTTCATTGTTCAGAGGTAATCCATTTCCTTTACTCATTTTCCGCTCAGATGTACGAACATGGTTTTTTTTTACTAAATGTATTTACATGGTTGCTGCAATAGAAATAGAAACTATCTTAAAATTAATGTATGAAGAGTTTTCTTTATTTTTCTGCTGAAAACGCGACAAAATGTTCATTTTAATTTAGTAAACCCTTTCAGAGTTATCTTTAATATAAACTCTAATGTATGTAAACCCTTGATGGGGACTTGCATAAACTATAGAGAAGTGCTAGAATAAGGGAGTTTGAGTTAACCTTTAAATAGATGCAAAACTTAGAAGTTGAAATCACAGATATGGAAGGACAAGCATTTTTCCAGAGACACCAAATGTCTGTCGAAAAGCCTACAGCTTCTACCATAACACCATCATCTAGACCTCTATTTTTTTTCTATTCTTTTTTTATTCCAATTGGTTTGACTTAAGAAATTTTATTCTGCTTCATATATAAAAGAGTAATAATTTGTGCCATTACATGGCGTTATCAAACCTATTAAGTCGAGTCTCCAAGGGCTGGAGTACAAACACCTTTAGATTTGAGCAAAGGCTACGACGATTGTTCGGAGATTAATTAGTGATTTTAAAGTCGGAAACGTTGAAAGCCGAATTCAAAGTGGAGAATAAAGCTCGTGTCTACATGTTAGGAGTGTTTCATTGTTCATAGGTAATCCATATCCTTTACTCATTTTCTGCTCATATGTATGAACATGTTTCTTTTTTTGGACGAAATGTATGAACATGGTTGTTGCATTAGAAATAGAAACTGTCTTAAAATTAATGTATGAAGAGTTATCTTCATTTTTTTTCCTTAAAACGCGAGAAAATGCTCATTCTAATTTAGTAAACCCTTTTAGAGTTATCTTTAATGTAAACTCTAATGTATGTAAACCCTTGCTGGGGACTTGCATAAACTATAGAGAAGTGCCAGAATAAGGGAGTTTGAGTTAACCTTTAAATGGATGCAAAACTTAGAAGTTGAAATCACAGATATGGAAGGGCAAGAATTTTTCCAAAGACACCAAATGCCTGCCGAAAAGCCTACAGCTTCTACCATAACACCGTCATCTAGACCTCTATTGTTTTTTCTATTCTTTTTTTATTCTAATTGGTTTGACTTAAGAAATTGTAATCTGCTTCATATATAAAAGAGTAAAAATTTTTGCCATTACATGGCGTTATCAAACCTGTTAAGTCGAGTCTCCAAGGGCTGGAGTACAAACACCTTTAGAATTGAGCAAATGCTACGACGATTGTTCGGAGATGATTTAGTGATTTTAAAGTCGGAAACGTTGAAACCCGAATTCAAAGTGGAGAATAAAGCCCGTGTCTACATGTTAGGAGTGTTTCATTGTTCAGAGGTAATCCATAACCTTTACTCATTTTCCGCTCATATGTATGAACATGGTTTTTTTTTTTGACCAAATGTATGAACATGGTTGCTGCATTAGAAATAGAAACTGTCTAAAAATTAATGTATGAAGAGTTATCTTTATTTTTTTGCTGAAAACGTGACAAAATGCTCATTCTAATTTAGTAAACCCTTTTAGAGTTATCTTTAATGTAAACTCTAATGTATGTAAACCCTTGCTGGGGACTTGCATAGACTATAGAGAAGTTCTAGAATAACGGAGTTTGAGTTAACAGTTAAATGGATGCAAAACTTAGAAGTTGAGATCACAAATATGGAAGGGAAATCATTTTTCCAAAGACAACAAATGCCTGCCCAAAAGCCTACAGCTTCTACCATAACACCATCATTTAGACCTCTATGGTTTTTTCTATTCTTTTTTTATTCTAATTGGTTTGACTTAAGAATTTGTAATCTGCTTCATATATAAAAGGGTAATAATTTTTGCCATTACATGGCATTGTCAAACCTGTTAAGTCGAGTCTCCTATGGCTGGAGTACAAACACCTTTTGATTTGAGCAAAGGGTACGACGATTGTTCGGAGATGAATTAGTTATTTTAAAGTCGAAAACATTGAAACCGAATTCAAAGTGGAGAATAATGCTCGTGTCTACATGTTAGGAGTGTTTCATTGTTCAGAGGTAATCCATAACCTTTACTCATTTTCCGCTCAGATGTATGGACATGGTTTTTTTTTTTTTTTGACTAAATGTATGAACATGGTTGCTGCATTAGAAATAGAAACTGTCTTAAAATTAATGTATGAAGAGTTATCCTTATTTTAATGATGAAAACGTGACAATGCTCATTCTAATTTAGTAAACCCTTTCAGAGTTATCTTTAATGTAAACACCAATGTATGTAAACCCTTGCTGGGGACTTGCATAGACTATAGAGAAGTGCCAGAAAAAGGGAGTTTGAGTTAACCTTTAAGTGGATGCAAAACTTAGAAGTTGAAATAACAAATATGGAAGGGCAAGCATTTTTCCAAAGACACCAAATGCCTGCCGAAAAGCCTACAGCTTATACCATAACACCATCATCTAGACCTTTATTGTTTTTTCTATTCTTTTTTTATTCTAATTGGTTTGACTTAAGAAATTGTAATCTGCTTCACATATAAAATAGTAATAATTTGTGCCATTACATGACGTTATCAAACCTGTTAAGTCGAGTCTCCTAGGGCTGGAGTACAAACACCTTTAGATTTGAGTAAAGGCTACGACGATTGTTCGGAGATGAATTAGTGATTTTAATGTCGGAAACGTTGAAACCCGAATTCAAAGTGGAGAATAAAGCTCGTGTCTACATGTTAGGAGTGTTTCAATGTTCAGAGGTAATCCATATCCTTTACTCATTTTCCGCTTAGATGTATGAACGTGTTTTTTTTTTTTTTTGACTGAATGTACGAACATGGTTGCTACATTAGAAATAGAAGCTGTCTTAAAATTAATGTATGAAGAGTTATCTTTATTTTTTTGCTGAAAACGCGACAAAATGCTCATTTTTATTTAGTAAACCCTTTCAGAGTTATCTTTAATGTACACTCTAATGTATGTAAACCCTTGCTGGGGACTTGCATAAACTATAGAGAAGTGCTAGAATAAGGGAGTTTGAGTTAACCTTTAAATGGATGCAAAACGTAGAAGTTGAAATCACAGATATGGAAGGGCAAGCATTTTTCCAGAGACACCAAATGCCTGCCCAAAAGCCTACAGCTTCTACCATAACACCATCATCTAGACCTCTATTGTTTTTTCTATTCTTTTTTTATTCTAATTGGTTTGACTTAAGAAATTGTAATCTGCTTCATATATAAAAGAGTATTAATTTGTGCCATTAGATGGCGTTATCAAACATGTTAAGTCGACTCTCCAAGGGCTGGAGTACAAACACCTTTAGAATTGAGCAAATGCTACGACGATTGTTCGGAGATGAATTAGTGATTTGAAAGTCAGAAACATTGAAACCCGAATTCAAAGTGGAGAATAAAGCTCGTGTTTACAAGTTAGGAGTGTTTCATTGTTCAGAGGTAATCCATATGCTTTACTCATTTTCCGCTCAGATGTATGAACGTGGTTTTTTTTTTTTGACTAAATGTATGAACATGGTTGCTGCATTAGAAATAGTAGCTGTCTTAAAATTAATGTATGAAGAGTTATCTTTATTTTTTTGCTGAAAACGAGACAAAATGCTCATTCTAATTTAGTAAACCATTTCAGAGTTATCTTTAATGTAAACTCTAATGTATGTAAACCCTTGCAGGGGACTTGCATAGACTATAGAGAAGTGCTAGAATAAGGGAGTTTGAGTTAACCTTTAAATGGATGCAAAACTTAGAAGTTGAGATCACAGATACGGAAGGGCAAGCATTTTTCCAAAGACACCAAATGCCTGCCCAAAAGCCTACAGCTTCTACCATAACACCATCATCTAGACCTATCTTGTTGATGACATTCTCGGCCCTGTTACCACTTGTTACCACTAATTCTAGGCTCTAGAATAGCTAAAAAATCAATATTATAGATACTCATAATATCCTTAACAAGATTGTGAAAGTTCTATCCACCTGCCCCTATAAAATCCCAAACTAAACTATTAATTGATAATGCGGGTTTGGCTTGGAATCTCAGTTCCTGCAGCAGCTAAAGAACTAGTCTTTTGACTATCAAGGGAGAAGTACGGAGATTTATCAGGATATTTAAAGGTAAAAGTAGGGGAAGCAGACCTATCAACAGGTGTCTCCAACACAAACATAATTGTTATTACTGGGAGAATGAATTACTCTAGAATTATTGCCGCCTCAGTATTACTGATATGATCATGTCCATTCTCACTTGCTTCTATTGAAACATTTTCTCCTTTGCTGTCTTCCTCGTTGACATCATTTAGAGTAGCTTCTCCTTCGTTGTCATTCCACTCCATGTCAAAAGCAATGAAATAGCTGCGGATCCTGTTGACAGATTTATCAGTCTCGGGATCCTGTTGGAAGCAAATAGTTGTCGGTGTCCTGTTATCTATTCTGTTTTGGTCAGTTGAGCCTTCTATGTTATACTTTTAGTATCAATCTGTCACAGCTTTATGTAGATGGACTCGTGGATCTTTTCCTTCATTGCTTTAGAGCTGTTTTCTTTTGAACCAGGGTGCTCTGATTGGTTTTTCTCTTTTGGCTTTTTTTGGGGATTTTTATTTTGGTTTACAGTTTTGAGTTGGATGTGTTTAGTTTTGGCATTTTGCTTGATTATGTAAACTCTCTTTTTCTGTTGCACTGCCTTGGTACACCTTGTACTTTGCTTATCTTTTATTAACCTTCATTTGACTATCAAAAGAAAAAAAAACAGCAATTAACTCTTTATAGATGCCAACATTTTGTACCTAGAAGGATTGGCAGGCATGGTAGTTGCATTGAGCTCAAAAACACCAGCACCTTAGTGAATTATGCAATTAGCTCAGGGTAGTTCAACTCTACTCTACTAGGCCTAGAAAGAATTCAAGCCCCCAGTGTAATAATAGCCAAACATTAACAGCTTTGGCAAAAACATCTCTTGGATTTGCAAGAGAGGGAATTGTATGCAATATTCAGTAAAATGCACGGGTTGTGCAAAAGGACAGATTAGAACACATTATTCACTAAATGCAAATACATTAAACTGCAGTTGGTTGCCATAAAAGAAATTGTTTCAGTTTCTATTGTTTTTTCTATTTTTTTTTTATTCTAATTGGTTTGACTGAATAAATTGTAATCTGCTTCATATATAAAAGAGTAATAATTTGTGCCATTACATGGCGTTATCAAACCTGTTAAGTCGAGTCTCCAAGGGCTGGAGTACAAACACCTTTAGATTTGAGCAAAGGCTACGACGATTTTTCGGAGATGAATTAGTGATTTTAAAGTCGAAAATGTTGAAACCCGAATTCAAAGCGGAGAATAGAGCTCGTGTCTACATGTTAGGAGTGTTTCATTGTTCGGAGGTAATCCATATCCTTTACTCATTTTCCGCTCATATGTATCAGCATGGTTTTTTTTTTTTGACTAAATGTATGAACATGGTTGCTGCATTAGAAATAGAAATTGACTTAAAATTAATGTATGAAGAGTTATCTTTATTGTTTTTGCTGAAAACGTCACAATGCTCATTCTAATTTAGTAAACCCTATCAGAGTTATCTTTAATGTAAACTCTAATTTATGTAAACCCTTGCTGGGGACTTGCACAGACTATAGAGAAGTGCCAGAATAAGGGAGTTTGAGTTAACCTTTAAATGGATGCAAAACTTAGAAGTTGAAATCACAAATATGGAAGGGCAAGCATTTTTCCAAATACACCAAATGCCTGCCGAAAAGCCTACAGCTTCTACCATAACACCATCATCTAGACCTCTATTGTTTTATCCGTTCTTTTTTATTCTAATTGGTTTGACATAAGAAATTGTAATCTGTTTCATATATAAAAGAGTAATAATTTGTGCCATTACATGGCGTTATCAAACCTGTTAAGTCGAGTCTCCAAGGGCTGGAGTACAAACACCTTTAGATTTGAGCAAAGGTTGCGACGATTGTTTGGAGATGAATTAGTGATTTTAAAGTCGGAATCGTTGAAACCCGAATTCAAAGTGGAGAATAAAGCTCGTGTCTACAAGTTAGGAGTGTTTCATTGTTCAGAGGTAATCCATATCCTTTACTCATTTTCCGCTCAGATGTATGAACATGTTTTTTTTTTTTTTGACTAAATGTACGAACATGGTTGCTGCATTAGAAATAAAAACTGTCTTAAAATTAATGTATGAAGAGTTATCTTTATTTTTTTTGTTGAAAACGCGACAATATGCTCATTCTAATTTAGTAAACCCCTTTAAAGTTATCTTTAATGTAAACTCTAATGTATGTAAACCCTTGTTGGGGACTTGCATAGACTACAGAGAAGTGTCAGAATAAGGGAGTTTGAGTTAACCTTTAAATGGATGCAAAACTTAGAAGTTGAAATCACAGATATGGAAGGGCAAGCATTTTTCCAAAGACACCAAATGCCTGCCCAAAAGCCTACAGCTTCTACCATAATACCATCATCTAGACCTCTATTGTTTTTTCTATTCTTTTTTTATTCTAATTGGTTTGACTTAAGAAATTGTAATCTGCTTCATATATAAAAGAGTAATAATTTGTGCCATTACATGGCGTTATCAAACCTGTTAAGTCGAGTCTCCAAGGTCTGGAGTACAAACACCTTTAGATTTGAGTAAAGGCTACGACGATTGTTCGTAGATGAATTAATGATTTTAAAGTCGGAGACGTTGAAACCCGAATTCAAAGTGGAGAATAAAGCTCGTGTCTACATGTTAGGAGTGTTTCATTATTCAGAGGTATTCTATATCCTTTACTCATTTTCCGCTCATATGTATTAGCATGGTTTTTTTTTTTTTGACTAAATGTATCAACATGGTTGCTGCATTAGAAATAGAATCTGTCTGAAAATTAATGTATGAAGAGTTGTCTTTGTTTTTTTTGCTGAAAACGTGACAATGCTCATTCTAATTCACTAAACCCTTTGAGAGCTATCTTTAATGTAAACTCTAATGTATGTAAACCCTTGCTGGGGACTTGCATAGATTATAGAGAAGTGCCAGAATAAGGGAGTTTGAGTTAACCTTTAAATGGATGCAAAAACTAGAAGTTGAAATCACAAATATGGAAGGGAAGCATTTTTCCAAAGACACCAAATGCATGCCGAAAAGCCTACAGCTTCTACCATAAAACCATCATCTAGACCTCTATTGTTTTTTCTATTCTTTTTTTATTCTAATTGGTTTGACTTAAGAAATTGTAATCTGCATCAAATATAAAGAGTAATAATTTGTGCCATTAAATGACATTATCAAACCTGTTAAGTCGAGTCTCCAAGGGCTGGAGTACAAACACCTTTAGATTTGAGCAAAGGCTGCGACGATTGTTCGGAGATGAATTAGTGATTTTAAAGTCGGAAATGTTGAAACCCGAATTCAAAGTGGAGAATAAAGCTCGTGTCTACATGTTAGGAGTGTTTCATTGTTCAGAGGTAATCCATATCCTTTACTCATTTTCCGCTCATATGTATGAACAAGGTTTTTTTTTTGACTAAATGTATGAACATGATTGCTGCATTAGAAATAGAAACTGTTTTAAAATTAATGTATGAAAAGTTATCTTTATTTTTTTGCTGAAAACGTGACAATGCTCATTCTAATTTAGTAAACCCTTTCAGAGTTATCTTTAATGTAAACTCTAATGTATGTAAACCCTTGCTGGGGACATGCATAGACTATAGAGAAGTGCCAGAAAAAAGGGAGTTTGAGTTAACCTTTAAATGGATGCAAAACTTAGAAGTTGAAATAATAAATATGGAAGGGCAAGCATTTTTCCAAAGACATCAAATGCCTGCCGAAAAGCCTACAGCTTATACCATAACACCATCATCTAGACCTCTATTGTTTTTTCTATTCTTTTTTTTATTCTAATTGATTTGACTTAAGAAATTGTAATCTGCTTCACATATAAAAGAGTATTAATTGGTGCCATTACATGGCATTATCAAACCTGTTAAGTCGAGTCTCCTAGGGATGGAGTACAAACACCTTTAGATTTGAGCAATGGCTACGAAGATTGCTCGGAGATGAATTAGTGATTTTAAAGTTGGAAACGTTGAAACCCGAATTCAAAGTGGAGAATAAAGCTCGTGTCTACATGTTAGGAGTGTTTCAATGTTCAGAGGTAATCCATTTCCTTTACTCATTTTCCGCTCAGATGTACGAACATGGTTTTTTTTTTTACTAAATGTATTTACATGGTTGCTGCAATAGAAATAGAAACTATCTTAAAATTAATGTATGAAGAGTTATCTTTATTTTTTTGCTGAAAACGCGACAAAATGCTCATTTTAATTTAGTAAACCCTTTCAGAGTTATCTTTAATGTAAACTCTAATGTATGTAAACCCTTGCTGGGGACTTGCATAAACTTTAGAGAAGTGCCAGAATAAGGGAGTTTGAGTTAACCTTTAAATGGATGCAAAACTTAGAAGTTGAAATCACAGATATGGAAGGGCAAGCATTTTTCCAGAGACACCAAATGCCTGCCGAAAAGCCTACAGCTTCTACCATAACACCATCATCTAGACCTCTATTGTTTTATCCATTCTTTTTTTATTCTAATTGGTTTGACATAAGAAATTGTAATCTGCTTCATATATAAAAGAGTAATAATTTGTGCCATTACATGGCGTTATCAAACCTGTTAAGTCGAGTCACCAAGGGCTGGAGTATAAACACCTTTAGATTTGAGCAAAGGTTGCGACGATTGTTTGGAGATGAATTAGTGATTTTAAAGTCGGAATCGTTGAAACCCGAATTCAAAGTGGAGAATAAAGCTCGAGTCTACATGTTAGGAGTGTTTCATTGTTCAGAGGTAATCCATTTCCATTACTCATTTTCCGCTTAGATGTACGAACATGGTTTTTTTTTTACTAAATGTATTTACATGGTTGCTGCAATAGAAATAGAAACTATCTTAAAATTAATGTATGAAGAGTTATCTTTATTTTTTTTGCTGAAAACGCGACAAAATGCTCATTTTAATTTAGTAAACCCTTTCAGAGTTATCTTTAATGTAAACTCTAATGTATGTAAACGCTTGCTGGGGACTTGCATAAACTATAGAGAAGTGCCAGAATAAGGGAGTTTGAGTTAACCTTTAAATGGATGCAAAACATAGAAGTTGAAATCACAGATATGGAAGGGCAAGCATTTTTCCAGAGACACCAAATGCCTGCCGAAAAGCCTACAGCTTCTACCATAACACCATCATCTAGACCTCTATTTTTTTTTATATTCTTTTTTTTATTCTAATTGGTTTGACTTAAGAAATTGTATTCTGCTTCATATATAAAAGAGTAATAATTTGTGCCATTACATGGCGTTATCAAACCTGTTAAGTCGAGTCTCCAAGGGCTGGAGTACAAACACCTTTAGATTTGAGCAAAGGCTACGACGATTGTTCGGAAATTAATTAGTGATTTAAAAGTCGGAAACGTTGAAACCCGAATTCAAAGTGGAGAATAAAGCTCGTGTCTACATGTTAGGAGTGTTTCATTGTTCAGAGATAATCCATATCCTTTACTCATTTTCCGCTCATATGTATGAACATTTTTTTTTGACTAAATGTATGAACATGATTGCTGCATTAGAAATAGAAACTGTCTTAAAATTAATGTATGAAGAGTTATCTTCATTTTTTTGCTGAAAACGCGACAAAATGGTCATTCTATTTTAGTAAACCCTTTTAGAGTTATCTTTAATGTAAACTCTAATGTATGTAAACCCTTGCTGGGGACTTGCATAAACTATAGAGAAGTGCCAGAATAAGGGAGTTTGAGTTAACCTTTAAATGGATGCAAAACTTAGAAGTTGAAATCACAGATATGGAAGGGGAAGCGTTTTTCCAAAGACACCAAATGCCTGCCCAAAAGCCAACAGCTTCTACCATAACACCATCATCTAGACCTCTATTGTTTATTCTATTCTTTTTTATTCTAATTGGTTTGACTTAAGAAATTGTAATCTGCTTCATATATAAAAGAGTAATAATTTGTGTCATTACATGGCGTTATCAAACCTGTTAAGTAGAGTCTCCAAGGACTGGAGTACAAACACCTTTAGATTTGAGCGAAGGCTATGACGATTGTTCGGAGATTAATTAGTGATTTAAAAGTCGGAAACGTTTAAACCCGAATTCAAAGTGGAGAATAAAGCTCTTGTCTACATGTTAGGAGTGTTTCATTGTTCAGATGTAATCCATATCCTTTACTCATTTTCCGCTCAGATGTATGAACATGGTTTTTTTTTTACTAAATGTATGAACATGGTTGCTGCATTAGAAATAGAAACTGTCTTAAAATTAATGTATGAAGAGTTATCTTTATTTTTTTTTTGCTGAAAACGTGACAAAATGCTCATTCTAATTTAGTAAACCCTTCCAGAATTATCTTTAATGTAAACACTAATGTATGTAAACCCTTGCTGGGGACTTGCATAGACTATAGAGAAGTTCTAGAATAACGGAGTTTGAGTTAACCGTTAAATGGATGCAAAACTTAGAAGTTGAGATCACAGATATGGAAGGGCAAGCATTTTTCCAAAGACACCAAATGCCAGAGAAAAGCCTACGACTTCTACCATAACACCATCATCTAGACCTCTATTGTTTTTTCTATTCTTTTTTTATTCTAATTGGTTTGACTTAAGAAATTGTAATCTGCTTCATATATAAAAGAGTAATAATTTGTGCCATTACATGGCGTTATCAAACCTGTTAAGTCGAGTCTCCAAGGGCTGGAGTACAAACACCTTTAGAATTGAGCAAATGCTACGACGATTGTTCGGAGATGAATTAGTGATTTGAAAGTCAGAAACGTTGAAACCCGAATTCAAAGTGGAGAATAAAGCTCGTGTCTACAAGTTAGGAGTGTTTCATTGTTCAGAGGTAATCCATATGCTTTACTCATTTTCCGCTCAGATGTATGAACGTGGTTTTTTTTTTTGACTAAATGTATGAACATGGTTGCTGCATTAGAAATAGTAGCTGTCTTAAAATTAATGTATGAAGAGTTATCTTTTTTTTTTTGCTGAAAACGCGACAAAATGCTCATTCTAATTTAGTAAACCATTTCAGAGTTATCTTTAATGTAAACTCTAATGTATGTAAACCCTTGCTGGGGACTTGCATAAACTATAGGGAAGTGCCAAAATAAGGGAGTTTGAGTTAACCTATAAATGGATGCAAAACTTAGAAGTTGAAATCACAGATATAGAAGGGCAAGCATTTTTCCAAAGACACCAAATGCCTGCCGAAAAGCCTACAGCTTATACCATAACACCATCATCTTGACCTCTATTGTTTTTTCTATTCTTTTTTTATTCTAATTGGTTTGACTTAAGAAATTGTAATCTACTTCACATATAAAAGAGTATTAATTTGTGCCATTACATGGCATTATCAAACCTGTTAAGTCGAGTCTCCTAGGGCTGGAGTACAAATACCTTTAGATTTGAGCAAAGGCTACGACGATTGCTCGGAGATGAATTAGTGATTTTAAAGTCGGAAACGTTGAAACCCGAATTCAAAGTGGAGAATAAAGCTCGTGTCTACAAGTTAGGAGTGTTTCATTGTTCAGAGGTAATCCATATGCTTTACTCATTTTCCGCTCAGATGTATGAACGTGGTTTTTTTTTTTGACTAAATGTATGAACATGGTTGTTGCATTAGAAATAGAAACTGTCTTAAAATTAATGTATGAAGAGTTATCTTCATTTTTTTTTCTTAAAACGCGACAAAATGCTCATTCTAATTTAGTAAACCCTTTTAGAGTTATCTTTAATTTAAACTCTAATGTATGTAAACCCTTGCTAGGGACTTGCATAAACTATAGAGAAGTGCTAGAATAAGGGAGTTTGAGTTAACCTTTAAATGGATGCAAAACTTAGAAGTTGAAATCACAGATATGGAAGGACAAGCATTTTTACAGAGACACCAAATGCCTGTCGAAAAGCCTACAGCTTCTACCATAACACCATCATCTAGACCTCTATTTTTTTTTCTATTCTTTTTTTATTCCAATTGGTTTGACTTAAGAAATTTTATTCTGCTTCATATATAAAAGAGTAATAATTTGTGGCATTACATGGTGTTATCAAACCTGTTAAGTCGAGTCTCCAAGGGCTGGGGTACAAACACCTTTAGATTTGAGCAAAGGCTACGACGATTGCTCGGAGATGAATTAGTGATTTTAAAGTCGGAAACGTCGAAACCAGAATTCAAAGTGGAGAATAAAGCTCGTGTCTACATGTTAGGAGTGTTTCATTGTTCATGGGTAATCCATTTCCTTTACTCATTTTCCGCTCATATGTATGAACATGTTTTTTTTTTTTGACGAAATGTATGAACATGGTTGTTGCATTAGAAATAGAAACTGTCTTAAAATTAATGTATGAAGAGTTATCTTCATTTTTTTTTCTTAAAACGCGACAAAATGCTCATTCTAATTTAGTAAACCCTTTTAGAGTTATCTTTAATGTAAACTCTAATGTATGTAAACCCTTGCTAGGGACTTGCATAAACTATAGAGAAGTGCTAGAATAAGGGAGTTTGAGTTAACCTTTAAATGGATGCAAAACTTAGAAGTTGAAATCACAGATATGGAAGGACAAGCGTTTTTACAGAGACACCAAATGCCTGTCGAAAAGCCTACAGCTTCTACCATAACACCATCATCTAGACCTCTATTTTTTTTTCTATTCTTTTTTTATTCCAATTGGTTTGACTTAAGAAATTTTATTCTGCTTCATATATAAAAGAGTAATAATTTGTGTCATTACATGGTGTTATCAAACCTGTTAAGTCGAGTCTCCAAGGGCTGGGGTACAAACACCTTTAGATTTGAGCAAAGGCTACGACGATTGTTCGGAGATTAATTAGTGATTTTAAAGACGGAAACGTTGAAACCCGAATTCAAAGTGGAGAATAAAGCTCGTGTCTACATGTTTGGAGTGTTTCATTGTTCATGGGTAATCCATATCCTTTACTCATTTTCCGCTCATATGTATGAACATGTTTTTTTTTTTTTGACGAAATGTATGAACATGGTTGTTGCATTAGAAATAGAAACTGTCTTAAAATTAATGTATGAAGAGTTATCTTCATTTTTTTTTCTTAAAACGCGACAAAATGCTCATTCTAATTTAGTAAACCCTTTTAGAGTTATCTTTAATGTAAACTCTAATGTATGTAAACCCTTGCTGGGGACTTGCATAAACTATAGAGAAGTGCCAGAATAAGGGAGTTTGAGTTAACCTTTAAATGGATGCAAAACTTAGAAGTTGAAATCACAGATATGGAAGGGCAAGAATTTTTCCAAAGACACCAAATGCCTGCCGAAAAGCCTACAGCTTCTACCATAACACCGTCATCTAGACCTCTATTGTTTTTTCTATTCTTTTTTTATTCTAATTGGTTTGACTTAATAAATTGTAATCTACTTCATATATAAAAGAGTAATAATTTGTGCCATTACATGGTGTTATCAAACCTATTAAGTCGAGTCTCCAAGGGCTGGAGTACAAACATCTTTAGAATTGAGCAAATGCTACGACGATTGTTCGGAGATGATTTAGTGATTTTAAAGTCGGAAACGTTGAAACCCGAATTCAAAGTGGAGAATAAAGCCTGTGTCTACATGTTAGGAGTGTTTCATTGTTCAGAGGTAATCCATAACCTTTACTCATTTTCCGCTCATATGTATGAACGTTGTTTTTTTTTTTTTTGACTAAATGTATGAACATGGTTGCTGCATTAGAAATAGAAACTGTCTTCAAATTAATGTATGAAGAGTTATCTTTATTTTTTTGCTGAAAACGTGACAAAATGCTCATTCTAATTTAGTAAACCCTTTTAGAGTTATCTTTAATGTAAACTCTAATGTATGTAAACCCTTGCTGGGGACTTGCATAGACTATAGAGAAGTTCTAGAATAACGGAGTTTGAGTTAACCGTTAAATGGATGCAAAACTTAGAAGTTGAGATCACAGATATGGAAGGGAAATCATTTTTCCAAAGACAACAAATGCCTGCCCAAAAGCCTACAGCTTCTACCATAACACCATCATTTAGACCTCTATGGTTTTTTCTATTCTTTTTTTATTCTAATTGGTTTGACTTAAGAAATTGTAATCTGCTTCATATATAAAAGAGTAATAATTTTTTCCATTACATGGCATTATCAAACCTGTTAAGTCGAGTCTCCTAGGGCTGAAGTACAAACACCTTTAGATTTGAGCAAAGGGTACGACGATTGTTCGGAGATGAATTAGTGATTTTAAAGTCGAAAACATTGAAACCGAATTCAAAGTGGAGAATAAAGCTCGTGTCTACATGTTAGGAGTGTTTCATTGTTCAGAGGTAATCCATCACCTTTACTCATTTTCCGCTCATATGCATGAACATGGTTTTTTTTTTGACTAAATGTATGAACATGGTTGCTGCATTAGAAATAGAAACTGTCTTAAAATTAATGTATGAAGAGTTATCCTTATTTTAATGATGAAAACGTGACAATGCTCATTCTAATTTAGTAAACCCTTTCAGAGTTATCTTTAATGTAAACACCAATGTATGTAAACCCTTGCTGGGGACTTGCATAGACTATAGAGAAGTGCCCGAAAAAGGGAGTTTGAGTTAACCTTTAAGTGGATGCAAAACTTAGAAGTTGAAATAACAAATATGGAAGGGCAAGCATCTTTCCAAAGACACCAAATGCCTGCCGAAAAGCCTACAGCTTATACCATAACACCATCATCTAGACCTCTATTGTTTATTCTATTCTTTTTTATTCTAATTGGTTTGACTTAAGAAATTGTAATCTGCTTCATATATAAAAGAGTAATAATTTGTGTCATTACATGGCGTTATCAAACCTGTTAAGTCGAGTCTCCAAGGACCGGAGTACAAACACCTTTAGATTTGAGCGAAGGCTATGACGATTGTTCGGAGATTAATTAGTGATTTAAAAGTCGGAAACGTTTAAACCCGAATTCAAAGTGGAGAATAAAGCTCGTGTCTACATGTTAGGAGTGTTTCATTGTTCAGATGTAATCCATATCCTTTACTCATTTTCCGCTCAGATGTATGAACATGGTTTTTTTTTACTAAATGTATGAACATGGTTGCTGCATTAGAAATAGAAACTGTCTTAAAATTAATGTATGAAGAGTTATCTTTATTTTTTTTTGCTGAAAACGTGACAAAATGCTCATTCTAATTTAGTAAACCCTTCCAGAATTATCTTTAATGTAAACACTAATGTATGTAAACCCTTGCTGGGGACTTGCATAGACTATAGAGAAGTTCTAGAATAACGGAGTTTGAGTTAACCGTTAAATGGATGCAAAACTTAGAAGTTGAGATCACAGATATGGAAGGGCAAGCATTTTTCCAAAGACACCAAATGCCTGCCGAAAAGCCTACAGCTTCTACCATAACACCATCATCTAGACCTCTATTGTTTTTTCTATTCTTTTTTTATTCTAATTGGTTTGACTTAAGAAATTGTAATCTGCTTCATATATAAAAGAGTAATAATTTGTGCCATTACATGGCGTTATCAAACCTGTTAAGTCGAGTCTCCAAGGGCTGGAGTACAAACACCTTTAGATTTGAGCAAAGGTTGCGACGATTGTTTGGAGATGAATTAGTGATTTTAAAGTCGGAATCGTTGAAACCCGAATTCAAAGTGGAGAATAAAGCTCGTGTCTACATGTTAGGAGTGTTTCATTGTTCAGAGGTAATCCATATCCTTTACTCATTTTCCGCTCAGATGTATGAACATGGTTTTTTTTTTTTGACTAAATGTATGAACATGGTTGCTGCATTAGAAATAAAAACTGTCTTAAAATTAATGTATGAAGAGTTATCTTTATTTTTTTTGTTGAAAACGCGACAATATGCTCATTCTAATTTAGTAAACCCCTTTAAAGTTATCTTTAATGTAAACTCTAATGTATGTAAACCCTTGTTGGGGACTTGCATAGACTACAGAGAAGTGTCAGAATAAGGGAGTTTGAGTTAACCTATAAATGGATGCAAAACTTAGAAGTTGAAATCACAGATATGGAAGGGCAAGCATTTTTCCAAAGACACCAAATGCCTGCCCAAAAGCCTACAGCTTCTACCATAACACCATCATCTAGACCTCTATTGTTTTTTCTATTCTTTTTTTATTCTAATTGGTTTGACTTAAGAAATTGTAATCTGCTTCATATATAAAAGAGTAATAATTTGTGCCATTACATGGCGTTATCAAACCTGTTAAGTCGAGTCTCCAAGGTCTGGAGTACAAACACCTTTAGATTTGAGTAAAGGCTACGACGATTGTTCGTAGATGAATTAATGATTTTAAAGTCGGAGACGTTGAAACCCGAATTCAAAGTGGAGAATAAAGCTCGTGTCTACATGTTAGGAGTGTTTCATTATTCAGAGGTATTCCATATCCTTTACTCATTTTCCGCTCATATGTATTAGCATGGTTTTTTTTTTTTTGACTAAATGTATCAACATGGTTGCTGCATTAGAAATAGAATCTGTCTGAAAATTAATGTATGAAGAGTTGTCTTTGTTTTTTTTGCTGAAAACGTGACAATGCTCATTCTAATTCACTAAACCCTTTGAGAGCTATCTTTAATGTAAACTCTAATGTATGTAAACCCTTGCTGGGGACTTGCATAGATTATAGAGAAGTGCCAGAATAAGGGAGTTTGAGTTAACCTTTAAATGGATGCAAAAACTAGAAGTTGAAATCACAAATATGGAAGGGAAGCATTTTTCCAAAGACACCAAATGCATGCCGAAAAGCCTACAGCTTCTACCGTAAAACCATCATCTAGACCTCTATTGTTTTTTCTATTCTTTTTTTATTCTAATTGGTTTGACTTAAGAAATTGTAATCTGCATCAAATATAAAGAGTAATAATTTGTGCCATTAAATGACATTATCAAACCTGTTAAGTCGAGTCTCCAAGGGCTGGAGTACAAACACCTTTAGATTTGAGCAAAGGCTGCGACGATTGTTCGGAGATGAATTAGTGATTTTAAAGTCGGAAATGTTGAAACCCGAATTCAAAGTGGAGAATAAAGCTCGTGTCTACATGTTAGGAGTGTTTCATTGTTCAGAGGTAATCCATATCCTTTACTCATTTTCCGCTCATATGTATGAACAAGGTTTTTTTTTTGACTAAATGTATGAACATGATTGCTGCATTAGAAATAGAAACTGTTTTAAAATTAATGTATGAAAAGTTATCTTTATTTTTTTGCTGAAAACGTGACAATGCTCATTCTAATTTAGTAAACCCTTTCAGAGTTATCTTTAATGAAAACTCTAATGTATGTAAACCCTTGCTGGGGACATGCATAGACTATAGAGAAGTGCCAGAAAAAAGGGAGTTTGAGTTAACCTTTAAATGGATGCAAAACTTAGAAGTTGAAATAATAAATATGGAAGGGCAAGCATTTTTCCAAAGACAACAAATGCCTGCCGAAAAGCCTACAGCTTATACCATAACACCATCATCTAGACCTCTATTGTTTTTTCTATTCTTTTTTTTATTCTAAATGATTTGACTTAAGAAATTGTAATCTGCTTCACATATAAAAGAGTATTAATTGGTGCCATTACATGGCATTATCAAACCTGTTAAGTCGAGTCTCCTAGGGATGGAGTACAAACACATTTAGATTTGAGCAATGGCTACGACGATTGCTCGAAGATGAATTAGTGATTTTAAAGTCGGAAACGTTGAAACCCGAATTCAAAGTGGAGAATAAAGCTCGTGTCTACATGTTAGGAGTGTTTCATTGTTCAGAGGTAATCCATATCCTTTACTCATTTTCCGCTCATATGTATGAACAAGGTTTTTTTTTTGACTAAATGTATGAACATGATTGCTGCATTAGAAATAGAAACTGTTTTAAAATTAATGTATGAAAAGTTATCTTTATTTTTTTGCTGAAAACGTGACAATGCTCATTCTAATTTAGTAAACCCTTTCAGAGTTATCTTTAATGTAAACTCTAATGTATGTAAACCCTTGCTGGGGACATGCATAGACTATAGAGAAGTGCCAGAAAAAAGGGAGTTTGAGTTAACCTTTAAATGGATGCAAAATTTAGAAGTTGAAATCACAGATATGGAAGGGCAAGCATTTTTCCAAAGACACCGAATGCCTGCCCAAAAGCCTACAGCTTCTACCATAACACCATCATCTAGACTTCTATTGTTTTTTCTATTCTTTTTTTATTCTAATTGGTTTGACTTAAGAAATTGTAATCTGCTTCATATATAAAAGAGTAATAATTTGTGCCATTACATGGCGTTATCAAACCTGTTAAGTCGAGTCTCCAAGGTCTGGAGTACAAACACCTTTAGATTTGAGTAAAGGCTACGACGATTGTTCGTAGATGAATTAGTGATTTTAAAGTCGGAGACGTTGAAACCCGAATTCAAAGTGGAGAATAAAGCTCGTGTCTACATGTTAGGAGTGTTTCATTATTCAGAGGTATTCCATATCCTTTACTCATTTTCCGCTCATATGTATTGGCATGGTTTTTTTTTTTTTTTTGACTAAATGTATCAACATGGTTGCTGCATTAGAAATAGAATCTGTATGAAAATTAATGTATGAAGAGTTGTCTTTGTTTTTTTGCTGAAAACGTGGCAATGCTCATTCTAATTCACTAAACCCTTTGAGAGTTATCTTTAATGTAAACTCTAATGTATGTAAACCCTTGCTGGGGACTTGCATAGATTATAGAGAAGTGCCAGAATAAGGGAGTTTGAGTTAACCTTTAAATGGATGCAAAAACTAGAAGTTGAAATCATAAATATGGAAGGGAAGCATTTTTCCAAAGACACCAAATGCCTGCCGAAAATCCTACAGCTTCTACCATAAAACCATCATTTAGACCTCTACTGTTTTTTCTATTCTTTTTTTATTCTCATTGGTTTGACTTAAGAAATTGTAATCTGCTTCAAATATAAAGAGTAATAATTTGTGCCATTACAAGACATTATCAAACCTGTTAAGTCGAGTCTCCAAGGGCTGGAGTACAAACACCTTTAGATTTGAGCAAAGGCTGCGACGATTGTTCGGAGATGAATTAGTGATTTTAAAGTCGGAAACGTTGAAACCCGAATTCAAAGTGGAGAATAAAGCTCGTGTCTACATGTTAGGAGTGTTTCATTGTTCAGAGGTAATCCATATCCTTTACTCATTTTCCGCTCATATGTATGAACATGGTTTTTTTTTTTACTAAATGTATGAACATGATTGCTGCATTAGAAATAGAAACTATTTTAAAATTAATGTATGAAAAGTTATCTTTATTTTTTTGCTGAAAATGCGACAAAATGCTCATTTTAATTTAGTAAACCCTTTCATAGTTATCTTTAATGTAAACTCTAATGTATGTAAACCCTTGCTGGGGACTTGCATAAACTATAGAGAATTGCCAGAATAAGGGAGTTTGAGTTAACCTTTAAATGGATGCAAAACTTAGAAGTTGAAATCACAGATATGGAAGGGCAAGCATTTTTCCAGAGACACCAAATGCCTGCCGAAAAGCCTACAGCTTCTACCATAACACCATCATCTAGACCTCTATTTTTTTTCTATTCTTTTTTTATTCTAATTGGTTTGACTTAAGAAATTGTATTCTGCTTCATATATAAAAGAGTAATAATTTGTGCCATTACATGGCGTTATCAAACCTGTTAAGTTGAGTCTCCAAGGGCTGGAGTACAAACACCTTTAGATTTGAGCAAAGCCTACGACGATTGCTCGGAGATGAATTAGTGATTTGAAAGTCAGAAACGTTGAAACCCGAATTCAAAGTGGAGAATAAAGCTCGGGTCTACAAGTTAGGAGTGTTTCATTGTTCAGAGGTAATCCATATGCTTTACTCATTTTCCGCTCAGATGTATGAACATTTTTTTTTTTGACTAAATGTATGAACATGGTTGCTGCATTAGAAATAGAAACTGTCTTAAAATTAATGTATGAAGAGTTATCTTCATTTTTTTGCTGAAAACGCGACAAAATGGTCATTCTATTTTAGTAAACCCTTTTAGAGTTATCTTTAATGTAAACTCCAATGTATGTAAACCCTTGCTGGGGACTTGCATAAACTATAGAGAAGTGCCAGAATAAGGGAGTTTGAGTTAACCTTTAAATGGATGCAAAACTTAGAAGTTGAAATCACAGATATGGAAGGGCAAGCGTTTTTCCAAAGTCACCAAATGCCTGCCCAAAAGCCTACAGCTTCTACCATAACACCATCATCTAGACCTCTATTGTTTATTCTATTCTTTTTTATTCTAATTGGTTTGACTTAAGAAATTGTAATCTGCTTCATATAATAAAAAAGTAATAATTTGTGTCATTACATGGCGTTATCAAACATGTTAAGTCGAGTCTCCAAGGACTGGAGTACAAACACCATTAGATTTGAGCGAAGGCTATGACGATTGTTCGGAGATTAATTAGTGATTTAAAAGTCGGAAACGTTTAAACCCGAATTCAAAGTGGAGAATAAAGCTCGTGTCTACATGTTAGGAGTGTTTCATTGTTCAGATGTAATCCATATCCTTTACTCATTTTCCGCTCAGATGTATGAACATGGTTTTTTTTTTACTAAATGTATGAACATGGTTGCTGCATTAGAAATAGAAACTGTCTTAAAATTAATGTATGAAGAGTTATCTTTATTTTTTTTTTTGCTGAAAACGTGACAAAATGCTCATTATAATTTAGTAAACCCTTCCAGAATTATCTTTAATGTAAACACTAATGTATGTAAACCCTTGCTGGGGACTTGCATAGACTATAGAGAAGTTCTAGAATAACGGAGTTTGAGTTAACCGTTAAATGGATGCAAAACTTAGAAGTTGAGATCACAGATATGGAAGGGCAAGCATTTTTCCAAAGACACCAAATGCCTGCCGAAAAGCCTACAGCTTCTACCATAACACCATCATCTAGACCTCTATTGTTTTTTCTATTCTTTTTTTATTCTAATTGGTTTGACTTAAGAAATTGTAATCTGCTTCATATATAAAAGAGTAATAATTTGTGCCATTACATGGCGTTATCAAACCTGTTAAGTCGAGTCTCCAAGGGCTGGAGTACAAACACCTTTAGAATTGAGCAAATGCTACGACAATTGTTCGGAGATGAATTTGTGATTTGAAAGTCAGAAACGTTGAAACCCGAATTCAAAGTGGAGAATAAAGCTCGTGTCTACAAGTTAGGAGTGTTTCATTGTTCAGAAGTAATCCATATGCTTTACTCATTTTCCGCTCAGATGTATGAACGTGGTTTTTTTTTTTGACTAAATGTATGAACATGGTTGCTGCATTAGAAATAGTACCTGTCTTAAAATTAATGTATGAAGAGTTTTCTTTATTTTTTTGCTGAAAACGCGACAAAATGCTCATTCTAATTTAGTAAACCCTTTCAGAGTTATCTTTAATGTAAACTCTAATGTATGTAAACCCTTGCTGGGGACTTGCTTAAACTATAGGGAAGTGCCAAAATAAGGGAGTTTGAGTTAACCTTTAAATGGATGCAAAACTTAGAAGTTGAAATCACAGATATGGAAGGGCAAGCGTTTTTCCAAAGTCACCAAATGCCTGTCGAAAAGCCTACAGCTTATACCATAACACCATCATCTAGATCTCTATTGTTTATTCTATTCTTTTTTTATTCTAATTGGTTTGACTTAAGAAATTGTAATCTACTTCACATAATAAAAAAGTAATAATTTGTGTCATTACATGGCGTTATCAAACATGTTAAGTCGAGTCTCCAAGGGCTGGAGTACAAACACCTTTAGATTTGAGCAAAGGCTATGACGATTGCTCGGAGATGAATTAGTGATTTAAAAGTCGGAAACGTTGAAACCCGAATTCAAAGTGGAGAATAAAGCTCGTGTCTACATGTTAGGAGTGTTTCATTGATCAGATGTAATCCATATCCTTTACTCATTTTCCGCTCAGATGTATGAACATGGTTTTTTTTTTACTAAATGTATGAACATGGTTGCTGCATTAGAAATAGAAACTGTCTTAAAATTAATGTATGAAGAGTTATCTTTTTTTTTTTTTTGCTGAAAACGTGACAAAATGCTCATTATAATTTAGTAAACCCTTCCAGAATTATCTTTAATGTAAACTCTACTGTATGTAAACCCTTGCTGGGGACTTGCATAGACTATAGAGAAGTTCTAGAATAACGGAGTTTGAGTTAACCTTTAAATGGATGCAAAACTTAGAAGTTGAGATCACAGATATGGAAGAACAAGCATTTTTCCAGAGACACGAAATGCCTGCCGAAAAGCCTACAGCTTCTACCATAACGCCACCATCTAGACCTCTATTTTTTTTCTATTCTTTTTTTATTCTAATTGGTTTGACTTAAGAAATTGTAATCTGCTTCATATATAAAAGAGTAATAATTTGTGCCATTACATAGCGTTATCAAACCTGTTAAGTCGAGTCTCCAAGGGCTGGAGTACAAACACCTTTAGATTTGAGCAAATGCTACGACGATTGTTCGGAGATGAATTAGTGATTTTAAAGTTGGAAACGTTGAAACCCGAATTCAAAGTGGAGAATAAAGCTCGTGTCTACATGTTAGGAAGGTTTCATTGTTCAGAGGTAATCCGTATCCTTTACTCATTTTCTGCTCATATGTATGAACATGGTTTTTTTTTACTAAATGTATGAACAT
This sequence comes from Sophora flavescens, assembly GCA_030762895.1. Classification (NCBI taxonomy): domain Eukaryota; kingdom Viridiplantae; phylum Streptophyta; class Magnoliopsida; order Fabales; family Fabaceae; genus Sophora; species Sophora flavescens. Next base: position 134,697,591 of record CM061070.1, on the reverse strand, counting down.
GATTGCTGCATTAGAAATAGAAATTGTTTTAAAATTAATGTATGAAAAGTTATCTTTATTTTTTTGCTGAAAACGTGACAATCCTCATTCTAATTTAGTAAACCCTTTCAGAGTTATCTTTAATGTAAACTCTAATGTTTGTAAACCCTTGCTGGGGACTTGCATAAACTATAGAGAAGTGCTAGAAAAAAGGGAGTTTGAGTTAACCTTTAAATGGATGCAAAACTTAGAAGTTGAAATAACAAATATGGAAGGGCAAGCATTTTTCCAAAGACACCAAATGCCTGTCGAAAAGCCTACAGCTTATACCATTACACCATCATCTATATCTCTATTGTCTTTTCTATTCTTTTTTTTATTCTAATTGGTTTGACTTAAGAAATTGTAATCTGCTTCACATATAAAAGAGTATTAATTGGTGCCATTACATGGCATTATCAAACCTGTTAAGTCGAATCTCCTAGGGCTGGAGTACAAACACCTTTAGATTTGAGCAAAGGCTACGACGATTGCTCGGAGATGAATTAGTGATTTTAAAGTCGGAAACGATGAAACCCGAATTCAAAGTGGAGAATAAAGCTCGTGTCTACATGTTAGGAGTGTTTCAATGTTCAGAGGTAATCCATTTCCTTTACTCATTTTCCGCTCAGATGTATGAACATGTTTTTTTATTTGACGAAATGTATGAACATGGTTGTTGCATTAGAAATAGAAACTGTCTTAAAATTAATGTATGAAGAGTTATCTTCATTTTTTTTTTCTTAAAACGCGACAAAATGCTCATTCTAATTTAGTAAACCCTTTTAGAGTTATCTTTAATGTAAACTCTAATGTATGTAAACACTTGCTGGGGACTTGCAAAAACTATAGAGAAGTGCTAGAATAAGGGAGTTTGAGTTAACCTTTAAAAGGAGGCAAAACTTAGAAGTTGAAATCACAGATATGGAAGGGCAAGCATTTTTCCAGAGACACGAAATGCCTGTCGAAAAGCCTACAGCTTCTACCATAACACCATCATCTAGACCTCTATTTTTTTTTCTATTGTATTTTTTATTCCAATTGGTTTGACTTAATAAATTGTAATCTGCTTCACATATAAAAGAGTAATAATTTGTGCCATTACATGGCGTTATCAAACCTATTAAGTCGAGTTTCCTAGGGCTGGAGTACAAACACCTTTAGATTTGAGCAAAGGCTACGACGATTGTTCGGAGATGAATTAGTGATTTTAAAGTCGGAATCGTTGAAACCCGAATTCAAAGTGGAGAATAAAGCTCGTGTCTACATGTTAGGAAGGTTTCATTGTTCAGAGGTAATCCATATCCTTTACTCATTTTCCGCTCATATGTATGAACATGGTTTTTTTTTTACTAAATGTATGAACATGATTGCTGCATTAGAAATAGAAATTGTTTTAAAATTAATGTATGAAAAGTTATCTTTATTTTTTTGCTGAAAACGTGACAATCCTCATTCTAATTTAGTAAACCCTTTCAGAGTTATCTTTAATGTAAACTCTAATGTTTGTAAACCCTTGCTGGGGACTTGCATAAACTATAGAGAAGTGCCAGAAAAAAGGGAGTTTGAGTTAACCTTTAAATGGATGCAAAACTTAGAAGTTGAAATAACAAATATGGAAGGGCAAGCATTTTTCCAAAGACACCAAATGCCTGCCGAAAAGCCTACAGCTTATACCATAACACCATCATCTATACCTCTATTGTTTTTTCAATTCTTTTTTTTATTCTAATTGGTTTGACATAAGAAATTGTAATCTGCTTCACATATAAAAGAGTATTAATTGGTGCCATTACATGGCATTATCAAACCTGTTAAGTCGAGTCTCCTAGGGCTGGAGTACAAACACCTTTAGATTTGAGCAATGGCTACGACGATTGCTCGGAGATGAATTAGTGATTTTAAAGTTGGAAACGTTGAAACCCGAATTCAAAGTGGAGAATAAAGCTCGTGTCTACATGTTAGGAGCAAGGTTTTGAAAACCGGACCGGACCGGCCGGTCCGACCGGTCCGACCGGGAACCGGGACCTTGGCCGGTCCGGTTCACAGGGAAAACCGGCCTAGCATCGAACCGGTGGAAAAACCGGAAAACCGGTTCAAAACCGGTAAAACCGGTCATAACCGGTAGTGAACCGGCCAGAACCGGTCAGAACCGGTTTCTTAGAAAAAAAATAAAAAATTAGTATAAAAGGATTTGGGACATCCTAGCCAAAACCCAATTCTTTTGTTTTCTAACATATGTGGGCTAGTTGTAGATTTTGGGTTGGTTTTCCCTATGAAGATGATTTTAACATATATTTTTATATTTATTTAGTTTAATTTCAAAATAAAAAAAATTGTGCTTAATAATTTTAGTTGTTATGTTGTTTTTTTTGTTTAATATTGTTACAAATATTATATTAAAAATTAAAATAATATTATTTAATTATAACCGGTTCAACCACGGTTCAACCTCGGTTGGACCATTGAACCTCGAACCGCTGCCTTCACCGGTTCGATGGCCGGTCCGGTTTTGTAAACCTTGGTTAGGAGTGTTTCAATGTTCAGAGGTAATCCATTTCCTTTACTCATTTTCCGCTCACATGTACGAACATGATATTTTTTTTAACTAAATGTATTTACATGGTTGCTGCAATAGAAATAGAAACTATCTTAAAATTAATGTATGAAGAGTTATCTTTATTTTTTTGCTGAAAACGCGACAAAATGCTCATTCTAATTTAGTAAACCCTTTTAGAGTTATCTTTAACGTAAACTCTAATGTATGTAAACCCTTGCTGGGGACATGCAAAAACTATAGAGAAGTGCCAGAATAAGGGAGTTTGACTTAACCTTTAAACGGATGCAAAACTTAGAAGTTGAAATCACAGATATGGAAGGGCAAGCGTTTTTCCAAAGACACCAAATGCCTGCCGAAAAGCCTACAGCTTATACCATAACACCATCATCTAGACCTCTATTGTTTTTTCTATTGTATTTTTTATTCTAATTGGTTTGACTTAAGAAATTGTAATCTGCTTCACATATAAAAGAGTATTAATTTGTGCCATTACATGGCATTATCAAACCTATTAAGTCGAGTCTCCTAGGGCTGGAGTACAAACACCTTTAGATTTGAGCAAAGGTTGCGACGATTGTTTGGAGATGAATTAGTGATTTTAAAGTCGGAATCGTTGAAACCCGAATTCAAAGTGGAGAATAAAGCTCGTGTCTACATGTTAGGAGTGTTTCATTGTTCAGAGGTAATCCATATCCTTTACTCATTTTCCGCTCATATGTATGAACATGGTTTTTTTTTTACTAAATGTATGAACATGATTGCTGCATTAGAAATAGAAATTGTTTTAAAATTAATGTATGAAAAGTTATCTTTATTTTTTTGCTGAAAACGTGACAATCCTCATTCTAATTTAGTAAACCCTTTCAGAGTTATCTTTAATGTAAACTCTAATGTTTGTAAACCCTTGCTGGGGACTTGCATAAACTATAGAGAAGTGCCAGAAAAAAGGGAGTTTGAGTTAACCTTTAAATGGATACAAAACTTAGAAGTTGAAATAACAAATATGGAAGGGCAAGCATTTTTCCAAAGACACCAAATGCCTGCCGAAAAGCCTACAGCTTATACCATAACACCATCATCTATACCTCTATTGTTTTTTCAATTCTTTTTTTTATTCTAATTGGTTTGACATAAGAAATTGTAATCTGCTTCACATATAAAAGAGTATTAATTGGTGCCATTACATGGCATTATCAAACCTGTTAAGTCGAGTCTCCTAGGGCTGGAGTACAAACACCTTTAGATTTGAGCAATGGCTACGACGATTGCTCGGAGATGAATTAGTGATTTTAAAGTTGGAAACGTTGAAACCCGAATTCAAAGTGGAGAATAAAGCTCGTGTCTACACGTTAGGAGTGTTTCAATGTTCAGAGGTAATCCATTTCCTTTACTCATTTTCCGCTCACATGTACAAACATGATATTTTTTTTAACTAAATGTATTTACATGGTTGCTGCAATAGAAATACAAACTATCTTAAAATTAATGTATGAAGAGTTATTTTTATTTTTTTGTTGAAAACGCGACAAAATGCTCATTCTAATTTAGTAAACCCTTTTAGAGTTATCTTTAACGTAAACTCTAATGTATGTAAACCCTTGCTGGGGACATGCAAAAACTATAGAGAAGTGCCAGAATAAGGGAGTTTGAGTTAACCTTTAAACGGATGCAAAACTTAGAAGTTGAAATCACAGATATGGAAGGGCAAGCGTTTTTCCAAAGACACCAAATGCCTGCCGAAAAGCCTACATCTTATACCATAACACCATCATCTAGACCTCTATTGTTTTTTCTATTGTATTTTTTATTCTAATTGGTTTGACTTAAGAAATTGTAATCTGCTTCACATATAAAAGAGTATTAATTTGTGCCATTACATGGCATTATCAAACCTATTAAGTCGAGTCTCCTAGGGCTGGAGTACAAACACCTTTAGATTTGAGCAAAGGTTGCGACGATTGTTTGGAGATGAATTAGTGATTTTAAAGTCGGAATCGTTGAAACCCGAATTCAAAGTGGAGAATAAAGCTCGTGTCTACATGTTAGGAGTGTTTCATTGTTCAGAGGTAATCCATTTCCTTTACTCATTTTCCGCTCAGATGTACGAACATGGGTTTTTTTTTTTACTAAATGTATTTACATGGTTGCTGTAATAGAAATAGAAACTATCTTAAAATTAATGTATGAAGAGTTATCTTTATTTTTTTGTTGAAAACGCGACAAAATGCTCATTTTAATTTAGTAAACCCTTTCTGAGTTATCTTTAATGTAATCTCTAATGTATGTAAACGCTTGCTGGGGACTTGCATAAACTATAGAGAAGTGCCAGAATAAGGGAGTTTGAGTTAACCTTTAAATGGATGCAAAACTTAGAAGTTGAAATCACAGATATGGAAGGGCAAGCATTTTTCAAGAGACACCAAATGCCTGCCGAAAAGCCTACAGCTTCTACCATAACACCATCATCTAGACCTCTATTTTTTTTTCTATTCTTTTTTTATTATAATTGGTTTGACTTAAGTAATTGTATTCTGCTTCATATATAAAAGAGTAATAATTTGTGCCATTACATGGCGTTATCAAACCTGTTAAGTCGAGTCTCCAAGGGCTGGAGTACAAACACCTTTAGATTTGAGCAAAGGCTACGACGATTGTTCGGAAATTAATTAGTGATTTTAAAGTCGGAAACGTTGAAACCCGAATTCAAAGTGGAGAATAAAGCTCGTGTCTACATGGTAGGAGTGTTTCATTGTTCAGAGATAATCCATATCCTTTACTTATTTTCCGCTCATATGTATGAACATTTTTTTTTTTTGACTAAATGTATGAACATGGTTGCTGCATTAGAAATAGAAACTGTCTTAAAATTAATGTATGAAGAGTTATCTTCATTTTTTTGCTGAAAACGCGACAAAATGGTCATTCTATTTTAGTAAACCCTTTTAGAGTTATCTTTAATGTAAACTCTAATGTATGTAAACCCTTGCTGGGGACTTGCATAAACTATAGAGAAGTGCCAGAATAAGGGAGTTTGAGTTAACCTTTAAATGGATGCAAAACTTAGAAGTTGAAATCACAGATATGGAAGGGCAAGCGTTTTTCCAAAGACACCAAATGCCTGCCCAAAAACCTACAGCTTCTACCATAACACCATCATCTAGACCTCTATTGTTTATTCTATTCTTTTTTATTCTAATTGGTTTGACTTAAGAAATTGTAATCTGCTTCATATATAAAAGAGTAATAATTTGAGTCATTACATAGCTTTATCAAACCTGTTAAGTCGAGTCTCCAAGGACTGGAGTACAAACACCTTTAGATTTGAGCGAAGGCTATGACGATTGTTCGGAGATTAATTAGTGATTTAAAAGTCGGAAACGTTTAAACCCGAATTCAAAGTGGAGAATAAAGCTCGTGTCTACATGTTAGGAGTGTTTCATTGTTCAGATGTAATCCATATCCTTTACTCATTTTCCGCTCAGATGTATGAACATGGTTTTTTTTTTACTAAATGTATGAACATGGTTGCTGCATTAGAAATAGAAACTGTCTTAAAATTAATGTATGAAGAGTTATCTTTATTTTTTTTTGCTGAAAACGTGACAAAATGCTCATTCTAATTTAGTAAACCCTTCCAGAATTATCTTTAATGTAAACACTAATGTATGTAAACCCTTGCTGGGGACTTGCATAGACTATAGAGAAGTTCTAGAATAACGGAGTTTGAGTTAACTGTTAAATGGATGCAAAACTTAGAAGTTGAGATCACAGATATGGAAGGGCAAGCATTTTTCCAAAGACACCAAATGCCTGCCGAAAAGCCTACAGCTTCTACCATAACACCATCATCTAGACCTCTATTGTTTTTTCTATTCTTTTTTTATTCTAATTGGTTTGACTTAAGAAATTGTAATCTGCTTCATATATAAAAGAGTAATAATTTGTGCCATTACATGGTGTTATCAAACCTGTTAAGTCGAGTCTCCAAGGGCTGGAGTACAAACACCTTTAGAATTGAGCAAATGCTACGACGATTGTTCGGAGATGAATTAGTGATTTGAAAGTCAGAAACGTTGAAACCCGAATTCAAAGTGGAGAATAAAGCTCGTGTCTACAAGTTAGGAGTGTTTCATTGTTCAGAGGTAATCCATATGCTCTACTCATTTTCCGCTCAGATGTATGAACGTGGTTTTTTTTTTTTTTGACTAAATGTATGAACATGGTTGCTGCATTAGAAATAGTAGCTGTCTTAAAATTAATGTATGAAGAGTTATCTTTATTTTTTTGCTGAAAACGCGACAAAATGCTCATTCTAATTTAGTAAACCCTTTCAGAGTTATCTTTAATGTAAACTCTAATGTATGTGAACCCTTGCTGGGGACTTGCATAAACTATAGGGAAGTGCCAAAATAAGGGAGTTTGAGTTAACCTATAAATGGATGCAAAACTTAGAAGTTGAAATCACAGATATGGAAGGGCAAGCATTTTTCCAAAGACACCATATGCCTGCCGAAAAGCCTACAGCTTCTACAATAACACCATCATCTAGACCTCTATTGTTTTTTCTATTCTTTTTTTATTCTAATTGGTTTGACTTAAGAAATTGTAATCTGCTTCATATATAAAAGGGTAATGATTTCTGCCGTTACATGGCGTTATCAAACCTGTTAAGTCAAGTCTCCAAGGGCTGGAGTACAAACACCTTTAGATTTGAGTGAAGGCTATGACGATTGTTCGGAGATTAATTAGTGATTTAAAAGTCGGAAATGTTTAAACCCGAATTCAAAGTCGAGAATAAAGCTCGTGTCTACATGTTAGGAGTGTTTCATTGTTCAGAGGTAATCCATATCCTTTACTCATTTTCCGCTCAGATGTATGAACATGGTTTTTTTTTTTTTTTTGACTAAATGTTTGAACATGGTTACTGCATTAGAAATAGATACTATCTTAAAATTAATGTATGAAGTGTTTTCTTTATTTTTTTTGCTGAAAATGTGACAAAATGCTCATTCTAATTTAGTAAATCCTTTCAGAATTATGTTTAATGTAAACTCTAATGTATGTAAACCCTTGCTGGGGACTTGCATAGACTATATAGAAGTGCTAGAATAAGGGAGTTTGAGTTAACCTTTAAATGGATGCAAAACTTAGAAGTTGAGATCACAGATACGGAAGGGCAAGCATTTTTCCAAAGACACCAAATGCCTGCCGAAAAGCCTACAGCTTCTACCATAACACCATCATCTAGACCTATCTTGTTGATGACATTCTCAGCCCTGTTACCACTAATTCTAGGCTCTAGATTAGCTAAAAAATCAATATTATAGATCCTCATAATATCCTTAAGAAGATTGTGAAAGTTCTATCCACCTGCCCCTCTACAATCCCAAACTAAACTATTCATTGATAATGCGAGTTTGGGTTGGAATCTCATTTCCTGCAGCAGCTAAAGAACTAGTCTTTTGACTATCAAGGGAGAAGTACGGAGATTTATCAGGATATTTAAAGGTAAAAGTAGGGGAAGCTGACCTATCAATAGGTGTCTCCAACACAAACAGAATTGTTATTACTGGGAGAATGAATTACTCTAGAATTATTGCCGCCTCAGTATTACTGATATGATCATGTCCATTCTCACTTGCTTCTATTGAAACATTTTCTCCTATGCTGTCTTCCTCGTTGACATCATTTAGAGCAGCTTCTCCTTCGTTGTCATTCCACTCCATGTCAAAAGCAATTAACGAGCTGCGGATCCTGTTGACAGATTTATCAGTCTCAGGATCCTGTTGGAAGCAAATAGTTGCCGGTGTCCTGTTATCTATTCTGTTTTGGTCAGTTGAGCCTTCTGTGTTATACTTTTAGTATCAATCTGTCACAGCTTTGTGTAGATGGACTCGTGGATCTTTTCCTTCATTGCTTTAGAGTTGTTTTCTTTTGAACCAGGGTGCTCTGATTGGTTTTTCTCTTTTGGCTTTTTTTGGGAATTTTTATTTTGGTTTACTGTTTTGAGTTGGATGCGTTTAGTTTTGGCATTTTGCTTGATTATGTAAACTCACTTTTTCTGCTGCACTGCCTTGGTACGCCTTGTACTTTGCTTATCTTTTATTAACCTTCATTTGACTATCAAAAGAAAAAAAAAACAGCAATTAACTCCTTATAGATGCCAACATTTTGTACCTAGAAGGATTGGCAGGCATGGTAGTTGCATTGAGCTCAAAAACACCAGCACCTTAGTGAATTATGCAATTAGCTCAAGGTAGTTCAACTCTACTCTACTAGGCCTAGAAAGAATTCAAGCCCCTAGTGTAATAAAAGCCAAACATTAACAGCTTTGGCAAAAACATCTCTTGGATTTGCAAGAGAGGGAATTGTATGCAATATTCAGTAAAATGCACGGGTTGTGCAAAAGGACTGATTAGAACACGTTATTCACTAAATGCAAATACATTAAACTGCAATTGGTTGCCATAAAAGAAATTGTTTCAGTTTCTATTGTTTTTTCTATTCTTTTTTTATTCTAATTGGTTTGACTTAAGAAATTGTAATCTGCTTCATATATAAAAGAGTAATAATTTGTGCCATTACATGGCGTTATCAAACCTGTTAAGTCGAGTCTCCAAGGGCTGGAGTACAAACACCTTTAGATTTGAGCAAAGGCTACGACGATTGTTCGGAGATGAATTAGTGATTTTAAAGTCGAAAACGTTGAAACCCGAATTCAAAGTGGAGAATAAAGCTCGTGTCTACATGTTAGGAGTGTTTCATTGTTCAGAGGTAATCCATATCCTTTACTCATTTTCCGCTCATATGTATGAGCATGGTTTTTTTTTTTTGACTAAATGTATGAACATGGTTGCTGCATTAGAAATAGAAATTGTCTTAAAATTAATGTATGAAGAGTTATATTTATTGTTTTTGCTGAAAACGTGACAATGCTCATTCTAATTTAGTAAACCCTTTCAGAGTTATCTTTAATGTAAACTCTAATGTATGTAAACCCTTGCTGGGGACTTGCATAGACTATAGAGAAGTGCCAGAATAAGGGAGTTTGAGTTAACCTCTAAATGGATGCAAAACTTAGAAGTTGAAATCACAAATATGGAAGGGCAAGCATTTTTCCAAAGACACCAAATGCCTGCCGAAAAGCCTACAGCTTCTACCATAACACCATCATCTAGACCTCTATTGTTTTTTCTATTCTTTTTTTATTCTAATTGGTTTGACATAAGAAATTGTAATCTGCTTCATATATAAAAGAGTAATAATTTGTGCCATTACATGGCGTTATCAAACCTGTTAAGTCGAGTCTCCAAGGGCTGGAGTACAAACACCTTTAGATTTGAGCAAAGGCTGCGACGATTGTTTGGAGATGAATTAGTGATTTTAATGTCGGAAACGTTGAAACCCGAATTCAAAGTGGAGAATAAAGCTCGTGTCTACATGTTAGGAGTGTTTCATTGTTCAGAGGTAATCCATATCCTTTACTCATTTTCCGCTCAGATGTATGAACAAGGTGTTTTTTTTAACTAAATGTATGAACATGGTTGCTGCATTAGAAATAAAAACTGTCTTAAAATTAATGTATGAAGAGTTATCTTTTTTTTTTTTTTTTGAAAACGCGATAATATGCTCATTCTAATTTAGTAAACCCCTTTAGAGTTATCTTTAATGTAAACTCTAATGTATGTAAACCCTTGTTGGGGACTTGCATAGACTATAGAGAAGTGTCAGAATAAGGGAGTTTGAGTTAACCTTTAAATGGATGCAAAACTTAGAAGTTGAAATCACAGATATGGAAGGGCAAGCATTTTTCCAAAGACACCAAATGCCTGCCCAAAAGCCTACAGCTTCTACCATAACACCATCATCTAGACCTCTATTGTTTTTTCTATTCTTTTTTTAATCTAATTAGTTTGACTTAAGAAATTGTAATCTGCTTCATATATAAAAGAGTAATAATTTGTGCCATTACATGGCGTTATCAAACCTGTTAAGTCGAGTCTCCAAGTCTGGAGTACAAACACCTTTAGATTTGAGTAAAGGCTACGACGATTGTTCGGAGATGAATTAGTGATTTTAAAGTCGGAAACGTTGAAACCCGAATTCAAAGTGGAGAATAAAGCTCGTGTCTGCATGTTAGGAGTGTTTCATTATTCAGAGGTAATCCATATCCTTTACTCATTTTCCGCTCATATGTATTAGCATGGTTTTGTTTTTTTTTGACTAAATGTATGAACATGGTTGCTGCATTAGAAATAGAAACTGTCTGAAAATTAATGTATGAAGAGTTATCTTTAATGTAAACTCTAATGTATGTAAACGTTTGCTGGGGACTTGCATAGACTATAGAGAAGTGCCAGAATAAGGGAGTTTGAGTTAACCTTTAAATGGATGCAAAACTTAGAAGTTGAAATCACAGATATGGAAGGGCAAGCATTTTTCCAAAGACACCAAATGCCTGCCAAAAAGCCTACAGCTTCTACCATAACACCATCATCTAGACCTATCTTGTTGATGACATTCTCAGCCCTGTTACCTCTAATTCTTGGCTCTAGAATAGCTAAAAAATCAATATTGTAGATCCTCATAATATCCTTAACAAGATTGTGAAAGTTCTATCCACCTGCCCCTCTACAATCCCAAACTAAACTATTCATTGATAATGCGGGTTTGGGTTGGAATCTCAGTTCCTGCAGCAGCTAAAGAACTAGTCTTTTGACTATCAAGGGAGAAGTACGGAGACTTATTAGGATATTTAAAGGTAAAAGTAGGGGAAGCAGACCTATCAATAGGTGCCTCCAACACAAACAGAATTGTTATTACTGGGAGAATGAATTACTCTAGAATTATTGCCGCCTCAGTATTACTGATATGATTCAATAGAAGCAAGTGAGAATGGACATGATCATATCAGTAATACTGAGGCGGCAATAATTCTAGGGTAATTCATTCTCCCAATAATAACAATTCTGTTTGTGTTGGAGACTCCTCTTGATAGGTCTGCTTCCCCTACTTTTACCTTTAAATATCCTGATAAATCTCCGTACTTCTCCCTTGATAGTCAAAAGACTAGTTCTTTAGCTGCTGCAGGAACTGAGATTCCAACCCAAACCCGCATTATCAATGAATAGTTTAGTTTGGGATTGTATAGGGGCAGGTGGATAGAACTTTCACAATCTTGTTAAGGATATTATGAGGATCTATAATATTGATTTTTTAGCTGTTCTAGAGCCTAGAATTAGTGGTAACAGGACTGAGATTGTCATCAACAAGATAGGTCTAAACGATGGTGTTATGGTAGAAGCTGTAGGCTTTTCGGCAGGCATTTGGTGTCTTTGGAAAAATGCTTGTCCTTCCATATCTGTGATTTCAACTTCTAAGTTTTGCATCCATTTAAAGGTTAACTCAAACTCCCTTATTCTGGCACTTCCATATCTTTAATATAATCTCTAATGTATGTAAACCCTTGCTGGGGACTTGCATAGACTATAGAGAAGTGCCAGAATAAGGGAGTTTGAGTTAACCTTTCATAAATTGCTTCTTCCCTATGCGGCGCGCGCTACTGACCTTCTAATGCGCATAGTAACAAATATATGTACAAAGTCAGTGCATGCACTAGGATATTGGTCTTTATGTTTTTATTTTATTTTTAATATTATTTTAAAACAACTTATTACTTGCTTTTGGACAAGAGCCCAAAAGTCAAAAGAGGTGTACTTGGGCTTAACGCCCTTATACACTATTTATTTATATATATATATATTTTAATTTTGATTCTTTATAATAGTTAAGTAATTTCAATAAATCATTATACTATCAATTCTTTACACTAAATCTCTTAATTATATTTTATTTACACTAAATCTCTTAATTATATTTTATTTACACTATTCTTTTTAATAACTTAATATATATATATATATATATATATATATATTATCAATTTAATTATATTAAAATTTTAGGATGTTACATTTTCTCCCTTCCTTAAAGAATTTCGTCCCCGAAATTCATCTCATACTCAAGCACCCATTTTAATATATGTCATATTCAAAACATAAAGGTTACCATACCTTCGATAATAATATCTGGTTATTGGCACAGGATGTCCTTCTCCATCTCCCAAGTAGCTGATAACTCATAGAAATAAGAGTTATTACTATCCTTTTAGATTTATCATTGTTCTTGTTTTGATCAATTTTGGAAAAGTAATTCAAGTGTTGCATTATTTAGTAAATATTTGCGTTGAATTGTTAAAATGCTGAAAAAGCTGTGAAATCTGAATTGTTTTTGCTGAAGGTTTGTTTGAGTTTTGAGCAGGATTTAGAAGTGAAATCACTACAGGAGTTGCTCTGGAATGTTGTGGAATGTTGCAACGTCTGGGAAGAGAATCACTACAAGACAAAAGAATTGTCAGCTCAGCATACCTTCACTACAAGACAAAGAACCTGTTGCACTGTCCCAAAACGAGGAAAGAGAAAATGCAAGGCAGCAGCTGTGTGTACTTAAGAATTTAGTCAAAGACTATTTTATTCTTTGAATTTTTGTAAGCCCAAAAAGTGAGGCAAGAGAGAGAGTGTAACCCTACTTTTGGGAGTAGTACAAATAGGATTGTGACTTTGCTTTTAGGGCAGCTCGTACTGTAGCAGCTGGGTACTGTAGCAGCCGTCAGCTCATTGTCCTCTCCGTAATTTCCATTTACGTATTATGCCTTTATTTTCCATTTCTCTTGTTGGTTTTGTCGTTAAGCTCATTATGAGCTAAATTCTCTTAGCTAGGACTCTATGAATTTGTAATTGATACTTAAGGGTGATTTATGCAAATGGATGTTAGTCATTTTATTCTTCTCTGTTCGAAAGTTTAATTTCATTATAGACTAATCAACTAATTTGGAATACTAGCTAGTTGGGTTTGGAAAAACTTAATTAGTGGACTTGTTTAGAAGATAAAGATAGAACAATTAATTGGAAAATTAATTGTGTTGAATGAGCTAGGAATAGCCTTCAAGTCTTTAAGTAGCTGAACGCAATTATCTGACAACTGAGGGAAATTAATATGAACTTAGGAATAAGAAGCTTTTAATGAACGCAGTTTTTACTGCTGGAAAGCAAACTTCAATTCCTGGACTAAATGCTGTAGCATCCTGAAGCATCGATTATCCTGAAGTTAAGATTACAAAGGATTAGAATCCTAGCTGTTTCCATCTCTACTTTAAAACACCCATCTGTTGCTCTTACTACTTTCATGCATTTATTATTACTATTCTGACACCCAATTGCTCCATTTACTTTACATGCTTAAAATAACTCTTTACTTTATTAAGCTAAGTAGAAAATGTTAAAATTAGAATTTATACTCAATCCATCTTCGCTCCCTCCGACGCCTCCATCCGCACGTGCTACTCGCGCTCCATCCCCAACCACCTCTGAGAGCACATCGTTCCAGGCCTCTTCACCATCGATTATCTCCAGAGGTTCGCTTTCGGCACCAAGATCGAGACCTTGAGTCTAGGCCGTTGCATGACCGTCACCTCCGATTCCGTCCATCCGAACACCATCTCCGCCGCCGCCGCGAAAATCTTCATCGGAGGCGTGGAGATAACGCAGTCAGATCTCTTCAACAACGTCATGGTCGTCGTTCATGGCATTCTCGGTTTCACCTCTCCGCTGTCTCCTTTTTCTTGCGACGTGGAGAGGATGACCTCACTCTTGTTCCCGTTCCATCCCGATCACCGTTCTGGTCAGCATCTCCACACTCCCGGCATGATGCCACCGCGTAGCCTGCTATCATGCGCCTCATGCTCCGCGACGCCATGCTCACAAGGCTCCGCAACAACGGCTTCAGCATCCTCGTACTTGCGATGAAGGTTAAGTACGCGGAGCTCGTTACTCTCAACAGCATGACAGTGTTTGCCGTGGATGACCTCTCCATCTTCTCCTGTACGCACTCATACATCAGCAACATCAGGTTCCACATCATGCCGATCCGTTACCTCTCGATTGTGGATCTGGAGAAGCTTTCGGTGGGAACCACTCCGCTGATGTTGGAGCAAGGGCAGATACTGCTGATTAGAGGAGGAATAAGCTTAGCTTAATTGGCCACAGGATTTGATTACGTCAAATTGGCACAGACATGGCCTTCAAGCTTCTACAAGGAGTAAGCCATGTTTGGGACCAACACCATCCAAGTTTGTAATACACGGCCTTTGGCCATCAAACTTTTCCGGGCCACAACCACATGAGTTCTCAACAACTTCACCATTACAGGGATCCGTTGTGTAAGTTTTTCATGTCTTCTTAATCAATAGATTTATACAATATGAGAAATAATTCCACTGTACCCTTAAAAATTTGGAATTTGGATTGCCTCCATCCCTCCAGCAGAAAATTAAAGGGGGAGGATTTGGATCATGGAGAGAGAAATTGATAAATAATGAAGAGAGAGAATGTAGTTAAGAGAGAGATAGAGAAGGTCGAGGGATGATGGAGGGGCTTCTGTTGGAGGTAATCCAGATCAAAAAATTTGACTGCTATAGAACAGTTATGTTCTGACCAATAGCTAAATAGAAATTCATTTAATGAAGTGACAACACCCTTTTGACAATGTTTCGGTCTTTGCAGTTTAGTCCTTGAGTAATGAGTAGGTAAAATTGTTTTTACCTTTTTTCTATAGATTTTTTTTTACCTTTTTATTTTTTAGTAATGTTTATTTAAAAATTTTTAAAAAAATATGTTATACTTTTTTCTCCTTGGTAAAGGGTCAAATGTATTGTGTGGATTGTGGAACACTAGAACCCTAATCCCAATTTGGCAGCAACCTTATCTTGTCGTTATTAAATTAATTCATATTTAATAATTCAAATAATAGTTTAAATAAAGAAGTTATTGAAATTTACTAGTGGTAAAAATATCATTTCTTTATCAGGGGACTATATAGCAAAATTAAAAGTTTAGTTAGTAAACATGGTGCATTGAATAAGCCCTCATTAACTATTGGTCAATTGATTTAAATGTACCGAATCAGTTATATTTACATGGATACCTTAGCAGCTCCCAATATAATATGAAAAAACTGATATTTTTTTGTTTAATTATTTTACTAGATTCAAGTATTGCGGGGTCAACTACAAAGAGATTGGCCGACTTTAATTGGGGATGCCTTTCGGTTTTGGTCCCACGAGTGGAGAACTCATGGAACATGCTCCTCCTTACCGGCATATGATTACTTTCAGCGGACTTTACAAATTTATGCCCTCCACGATCTTAAGGGTATCCTTGCATCTGCAGGGATAACACCAGGTGCCAACCATGCTAGGAGCGGTATTATCAGGGCAATAAAGGGAAGTGTGGGCTTCAATCCACAACTTCGATGTTCACGTACTGGGGATCTAACCGAAATCAGATTGTGCATGGATTATAGCATCTCCCACTTCAGAGACTGTTTTCCTATTTGGATCAAGTGATTAGCGACGGTAAATTTCCCATCATAATTATAACTAGTGTGTGGTGTCTAGGGTGTAGTATGATGGCAAGTGCTACATCGGTGTAGCACAGGTCACTTTAATTGCTAATATGGGTTTTGTATTAAAAAAATAATAAAATAATTTTCTCTTTTGGCAGTGAATTGTTGCAACAATGATAATGATAAAATATAAAGTATGTCATGACTAATATGAGATGATTTTCGGTACAGTAAAAATAAAATAATAAAATATTAATAGATTATAATCATAATCGATTATATAACAATGTTTATATTTAAAATTAAGTATAATTAATAAGTAATCAACGGTAATGATATAATAATCATAATCTTGTGTAAAAAAAATCATAATCTTAATATTTTTTTTTGAAGAGGTAATCTTAATATTATAAATATTTATGAGTTTTTATAATCTGTGCAATATTGCACATGTTAAGGTATACTCCTATTTATTACCCACTTTTGTATGGTAAACTCTCTCCCCTATTAATTGTGAATTTTTGAAAAAAAGGAAAAATCTCTTTCTTATTCATTTATTCTAACTCTCTCTATCTTCCAACCAAATAACCTTTATGGTAAATTCTCTCTACTAATCCCTCTGGACTCAATTATAAGTAAAAAAGTACCTACATTTTTTGGACTCAAATATAAGCAAAATCCAACTAACTCAACTCTATTTGTATTGGAAAACTGAGTGTTATACTTTTCGAAATGTTAAATACACTATTTTCCATACAATTTTTCCTTTTTTGGTTCCTTAAACAATGTCCTAAGGGCACTTGTTAGCATTCTCCTTTTCTTTAAAGTAAAAAACTTAAAAGCAATGTTCACGGAAAGACTTTTCTTCCTTACCTGGCTACAGAGAAAAACGGGTCTTTTGACCCGTGAACACGATCCGGGCATATCGATCGGTTTAGACAATAAATTGCTTTGATATTTTAATATATCAATCGTATAATAGCGATTAAAGGAAGCGCTACCTCAATTTTGAAAAAAGTTTGTAAATGAGGGATAAATCATTCAATAGATTTACAACAAACATAGAGCATTCAACGCAACTGAGCGAGTAAATACTCTTTTCATCTTCGTCTTGTTCACACCAACACGATGCCACCGCCCAAACCCAAACTTCGATTTCCATCTGACCCATTGATGTTTTAAGTCTCGTTAGCTTATAAAAAGAGAAAGAAAATTCTGCAAATAAATACCCACCACCGGAAGAACTTGACGGCCTAACTCGGGAACCCGTAAGAGAGCTTGAGGACTTCTTCGACATCTTCTTGAGTGACACGGTAAACAATTTCTTCTAGGGTTTTCTCTACGGAGAGGGAATGGGTGGTGGCGATTATTTCGCATAGGGTTTTGATTTTTGGAGTGAGGTTTGGGAAATCGATGTAGGACGTGAAGCTGGGATGCTTAATCGTTTGATTAGGGGAAAGAGAAGGGTCTGAGGTTGATGGAGAAGATTAATTAAGTATATGTTTGGAACAATGGCCCGAGCTTCCAAAATCACGTCCAAATTGTAGAAGCTACTCTAAGTGTGTGTTTGGTTTCACGTTGAAAACTTCTATAATTGATTGTGTCATCTGTCAAACGTGATTTTTGTTGTAGAATTGTGATGTTTGATTACTGTCAGGAAAAATTGATTTTGCCTCCAGAAGTGATTATGACTAGAAGGTACAAAATGTAGATTTTGAGTTGAGTTAACAAATTTACATTAAGTTTTATATCAAACTTGCTTTCAAAATAAAAACATCCAAACATAAACCACTTTATTTCAAACTCAATTCTAACCAAATCAATTCTACAAAATCAATTACATTCAAAATCACTTTTATCAAACACTCATCCAAACACACACTAAGTAGTTTCCAATTCACCGTACGTCCGCATATATTCGCTGCAGTTTCAAACACAACATTAGATGAGGAGAGTAACAATGGCATTTGTTTAGGACGATGATGAGGAGACTGTGACCTAAATCAAATAAAGAAGGGCAATAGAAAATAGCATTAATGTTAAAATACGAAAAGGGTATCTCTGCAAAAAGGAGCAAATTGCACCCAAACCAGTTGAACCAATACTCAGTTACCTTTTTAATTTTGGACTAGTTGATCTATATTGTTGATTAATAAATGCATAAATCGGACGGCTTATGATAATGGTTCAGCCATATATCACTTTCCGTCATGCCTCATTCTAGACTTCACCATAGTTGAATAAAACTATGTAAGTACTCGTGCGGTATGCACGGGTGCCTATAAGCTTTTTTTTCCCAAAAGCGATATAATGCAGGTTTATTGAAATGTGATACAAAATATAATTCATATCATATCTAGAGAATCTTTCACTGTTTTATCTATCATATAATTTCAAAAACAATTCTCAACGATGATACTTATCTACCATTTAGCACAAGGATCAAGAGGGATCATATCAATATAATGCTATCACATTTTTTAAAGTAATAGCAGGTTGAAAAGTAAAAAGGTGAAAAGTGAAAAATCAGAGGCAATTTTTTAAGAGTAAAGACTCAAAGTGGTCCCTCAAATTTTTCAAGTAGAACAGTTTGGCCCCTGAAAAAAAAGGATAATTTGGTCCCCTAAATTTTAAAACGGGGGACAATTTGGTCCTTACGAAAGGACTAGAAAATCCCCCGTTATGAAATTTAGGGGACCAAATTGTCCCCTGTTTTAAAATTTGGGGGACCAAATCGTCTTTTTTTTTCAGGGACCAAACTGTCCTACTTGAAAAATTTGAGGGACCACTTTGGATCTTTACCCATTTTTTTATAAGTAAAACTTAAAGTGAAAATGAACATGTCGGCTAGAATATATTCATACTCATAGATCATAGCAATTTTGAAACAACTCTTTAGAGTTTGTCTAAATAAAAACTATTTTTGTATGACAAAATTTTCTCAGTCTCACCACTATATTTACTTGATCAATGTCCCTTGTTAAGGTTAATTTCTTGTTCATGTAATCATGTCCACAAAAAGTGACTCAAGCCCTACAACAACTACAAACACAACTTCAGTATTTTGCTAAAAAATCAATGAATCATGGATAACAAATTAAAGCACAATTGCAACTAAGATAATTCAATGCAAAGTTAGGAATAAATAAATGTTATTTTTTTTAATATTTCATTGTCTTTTTTATTCCTTTGTTTTTTTAATGTATCATTATCCTTTTGATTTCTTTGTTTTTTTCTTAGCTCAATTTCCTAAAGCATTTGAAACCACGGAGGCTAAGCAAAGGATTAAGGATAGAACCTATATTTTGTTGTAAAAATAATAAATAAATAAATAAATAAAATAGAAATAGAAAAAGATGTAGAATATTATGATATTGTTTGGTTGGAGAGGAATTGAGGGGAGCGGAGGGGAAGAGATAGATTTTTTTAAAACTTTTGTGTTTGATTCAAATTTTGGATTGGAGGGGAGGGGAGCAAAATCCCTCTTTTGAGTGAGTTTTGGCTCATCTCCAATAATGAGAGATTTGGAGGGAAGGAGAGAGATTTTAAAACATTTTACATGTCTTGATTAAAATATCCCGGCTCATCCATTTTAAAATAAACAATTATAAGATTTAAAAATAAATTTACTTTAAAATACCCCTCATCGACCAAACATGAAAATCTTATTTTCTCTTCAGTACCCTCAATCAAACACAATACTTAATTAAAATCATCCTCGCACTTCCTTTCAACCAAACACAGCCTAAAAGTTTATACTCTGACAAGCAATTGTCATCTTACCGTTCTGCTTCAATCTCTCTTTCTCTTCCCTTCCCAAAATCTCTTCTTTCCTCTCCCTTTCTCTTCTCGAATGCGGCGGAAGACGACGGAGAAGGCATGGCGGAGATAGTGAAGGAGTTGCGGTGTGAATGGAGGAGTGACTGGACGACGATATGGTCGATATTGGTGGTATAACGGAGGTTTCTAAGGTTTCTGATTGGGGTCTCGGAGGAAGTTAGGGGAGTTAGTGGCGGCGGCGGTGCAGTTGTTGGAGAGGTGGAGAGGGTTGACGACACAAGGCAAAAGTTATAGCAACTTCTCAAACCTCTCACTCTGGAAAAAGCCAAAAGCTAGGTAATATTCCTACTTATACTAACAATAATTTATTCACTGGTTCTTTTGAAACTTCAAAAAAAAAAGAAACGCAAACATCTCATTCTACCAATTAAAAGGTAACATTTAATACTATTTATCAAACATATGAGAAAAGAGAAAGAAAAGGCCAAAGCAAATTTTTCCCACACCTTTGACCTTTCCAACTTTATCCACATTAAGCATCATTAAGGTTCTTTTTTTATAAAATTTGATATTTGCTGCATGTT
This sequence comes from Sophora flavescens, assembly GCA_030762895.1. Classification (NCBI taxonomy): domain Eukaryota; kingdom Viridiplantae; phylum Streptophyta; class Magnoliopsida; order Fabales; family Fabaceae; genus Sophora; species Sophora flavescens. Next base: position 134,677,188 of record CM061070.1, on the reverse strand, counting down.
TAGTTAGGCTTTAGATTTAGTTTTGGTGTGGGATAAATGATATTGCCCAAAAAAAATGCCATCAAGTCAAGAATTACTTGTGCTTTGTGTGGTCAAATTGAACCTATCTGTACACTTATTAGACCATTGTTGCAATCTACTGTTTATTACTTACATCACTGTGGTGTTTCTCTCTTGCTTATACTTCATAAGTAGCTTATATATCTATTTTAGCTTCAATGGATAAAAGCTCAGCAAACCATGAAATTAACCATGCTCCAACCAACAACCAACAACCAAGCCTTATCCCACTAGGTGGGGTCGGCTACATGGATCATACGGCGTCATAATGTTCTATCATGAATCATGTTAACAGTTAAATCATTGGCCTCCAAATCTTTCTTAAATCATTGGCCTCCAAATTAACCATGCTCCAAGATATATATATATATATATATATATATATATATATATATATATATATATATATATATATATATGTTGTTCCCAATATAAAGATGGACATAAGAGAGTCAATATATACTCTTCCAAATGGATGGTTGCTCTGTCTGCATTCTTCAGGATCTCTTGGCAAATACAAACTAAGCAGTTTTTTTTTTTTACCTGTATCATGTCTCTTAGAAATCGCCCTATTTTTTGTGTACAAACATGAAACATGTTGATTTCTTTAATTTTCAACACCTCAATCCTCATATTACAATATTTTATGATTTCTTTTAAGGTGTAGTTTTAATTGTCCATGTGTGTAAGAGAAGATCAATATAACAGTAAATTTGAGGAGCCTACAAAATGGGAGTGTAAGATTGGGTTTCTGGTAAGAAGCTCATGGTTGCTTTAAAATAGTTAATTGCAGTTATCTTCCATATGCCAGTTTTGTCATCATAAATTTGCTTGTGATTTGAGATGTAAGTAGACATGTTTCATCATGATATCATTTTGCACTTTGCAGGATGAGTTGAAGGGAGTTCTTGCTTCCCATTGGCATTGTTTTGACGGTAATGATTGTTGATTCTATTTAATTATGATAAAGTTGTTCTTGATTTATTTTAGATCTAATTTATTTTGGTTTATTATAAAGTAGACATTGATTCTGGTTTCTTTGCAAAATCAGGAGGTTTTACTCCCTGACCATCTTATTATGCTTTATCCTAAGGTGGCGTTTGATAATTGGAATGTTTTATTCCCAGGCGAAATACATTCCTGGGAATCACATTCCCGGGCATAGAGTTTTCCCACCTTCACACATGGGAATAGAATTTTCTCAAGTTTCTAACTATCATTCACTAAATCTATACCCGGGAATCTTTTATGACTGTGAATAAATTTTTAAAACTTGTACCAAACACGATAAACTTTTATTCCCATGCCAACATTTCCGGAAATGTTTTTTTAAAACCTGTAACAAACGCTACCTTAAATATTATTTTTATCCTTGGCAATAATAGCAAGAAGCCAAGAACATGTAATCCAGACTGCGAACCTGATTACCTTCAATCATAGTTCAATCTCAGGCTGCAAATGGCATGTGAATATGTGATTATTATTACTAGCATTGATGTAACTCCTCCTTCCTTTGTTTAAGGCATATACTTACACTTTATCTTAGGTCTCATTTGGCATTTGAAATTAGCTCTGAACTAAGTTTGGAAAGGAATTAGGCAATCGAATTATGAATTCCATGTTTGCTTATGACTTTTTGAATTAGTTGAATTCCTTATATCAAAAAGCAACTAAATAAAACCTTTCTCAATTATTAACCCTAACACTAAAACTTCCATTTGTAAAACGCAAGTTTTAAGAAGGTGGGCATTGTAATTTGAGCTATACACACTGAAACCATATATATTGTATTATATAACTTGATTTTTCATTGTTTTTATATGATTTCAGCTTGAAACATGTTTTGCTTCTTTCGCTGATACTATATCAGAGGGATTTAGGAAGTGATTTGTTTGCTCTTTTTCTGGAATATGAGGTAAGAACACTACCCAATCTGTCTAAATTAACTTGCTTTCATATATGAGGCAGGAACATTAACCTTCAGCTTGCACTCAATCAAATATGTACTTGACTGCATTGCTCAACTTAGCACAAGAAAGTTTATAGGCATTGAACCATTTGTGGCTTTTATGCCCTGCTTATGACATCTAATGCAGCTAATTTAATAGCTATCATCTTTATTGGATACCACTGATCCTAACAGCAAACAAAATTCTCTACACTATAAGAACACTGACACAGATTTTATGTCTGATACACAACAGTGGGATTATTGTTTTGTGATTTGTGGATTTTATGGCTGAGCTTTTATTTGTATTCTATCTTTATTTTTATTAGCATTATATGTTGTATTTTGTGGGTAAATTGCTCGTATGGCTGTGTGTAAATTGCACATATTTTCCTTCTTGATCCCCCTATTTGAACAGACCAATAATATGCTTAAACTGCCTTACTGTGGGAAAGACAAGTACACCGGTAGCTTCTTACTTTTGCTCCCCTCTCATTAAGTATTCTAAATAGTATAGCTTCTTTTCTTCTCTATGTATGCTGTAATTGATTTGTCATTTTGCCATTGAGAGATGGAAAGGAAAGGAAAAATAAAAACAAAACATAACTCTTATTTCTTGAGGCATATTTGTCTATATTTGTGTCTTATTTCTTTCTCTCCCTTTTGGAGATTCAAGTGATTGCTCAATGATATTCATTTTTGCTTGGCTATTCACTTTTAGTTTGTATTCTGCCTACAAATGATATTCATTGGAATTTGAATGCAAAATGTTTAGGGCCTATTTAGTTTACATTCTGTTTCCTGTTTTCATTTCCTGATTTTAAGAATAATTGCAATAAAATTAATTACAAAATTATTACTTAGTTTTCATTCCGTTTTTTGTTTTCAAAGGTTTATACAGAAAACACTGGAAACAACTTTTTGTTTATTTTCATTGTTTCCTATACAAATATTTGAAAACATGAAACAAAATGAAAATAAAGTAATAATTTTTTAATTATCATTGTTACAATTATTCTTGAAATCAGGAAATAGAAAATAAACCAAACAGACTCTTAGTTTTTAATATTTTTGCTTTTTCCAACCACTTACCTTCTAGATAAACAGAATACAAAAGTATAAATAAAAGAGAGACTCTTAGAGTTGGAGGTTCCAGAACTTTGGTGCCATTTGAATCCTCATTTGAGTTGATGCCTTTTTGTATTTGAGTTGGCAGGTTCCAGCACTTCAGTGATTCAATTTAGCACATAGATTTATCATACATAAATATCTTACCATTCTTCCTTTTGGTTGATGTCAATTCTTTTATCTTAGGCCAAATAATTTTAGGAAACTATAATACAATACAAACTCTCTTTGCTGCAATTTCAATGTTCTTTTTTTTCACCTTGCAGGTTACTAGGACTTTAGTTTAAATGAATCTAGGATCCTAAACTGTATATTTTCTTTTCCAGGTATGGTTGCCTTTTGTTTTGTTGCCATGTTTCTTAAGAATCTTAAAATCATCATTGTAATAGTTTTCCTATGTTGTTCTCTCCATTCTCTTCGGTCCCATGTTTGACATTTTACTACTATGTATAATGTATAATTATTAATCCACAATCTCCAACATTGGCAATATTCAGATTCTCAATCTTTTCCAGCATAGCAATGATGCTTCATAGAATCATAAACAACACACTATGACACTAATGCTGTAAAAACTGTGGTGATATGTTGGGGAGTCCGGGGAGCACCGGGAGCAACAATGGCCTAATGACCAGGACCACCAAGAGATCAGGACACCACATCTCCACCCAAAACCTTAAGGCATTAGGTATATGGGCCACCTCTCTTATATATCCTTCATTTAGCTCATTCCTAGCTAATGTGAGACTAACCACTCACACTTAAATTTCCAACAATCTCCCCCTCAAGTGTGAGTCTCTCACATCACTTATACTTGCACCGTCGTTACCAACCAATGGAACACGCCGCCTGACTCCACCTTGGTCAGGAAGACTTTCGATACAAGGATCCAATACACCTGGATCCACTCCCGCTCCACCATCAGGCCAAACCATGGCTCTGATACCACTGTTGGGTCATGAGGGGGGCTAAAACACCGGGGAGATCTCCACATTGGGCTAAGACCAAACCATACAAGTGATTTGGACACCACATCTTTCACCCAAAACCTTAAGGCAATAAGTGTATGGGTCCTCTCACTTATATGTTGCTCAACATGTCCATTTCCATCCAATGTGGGACTTCTTACTCACACTTGACACTCCAACAATCTCCCCCTCAAGTGCGAGTCCATCCATTCATCTAGTATGCTCCCCCTCAAGCTTCCATACTTGTACTTGTACCGTCGTTGGCTCACACACATCAATTGGGACACGCTGCCTAACCTCCACATTGCCAGGAAGACTTTCGATACAAGGAGCCGGTCACCTTAGTCGGTCGAACCATCGGCTCTGATACCACTTTGTTGGGAAAAAGCCAGAGATAACAATCTCTAATGAAGCAAATATTTTTCCCTTCACCTGTGCAAATAAATAGGCACAACAAAAATATTCTTCCACAGGATAGTATCAATGACAGAAAAATAAATAGGAATGACACCACAATTTTTAACGTGGAAAACTCCCCAGTGTAGGGATAAAAACCACGGGACCAAGTCCAGCAAAAACTTCCACTATAAATAATAATGGGTACACCAAGTCTTCCTAGAAATACTAGGGAACGCCAAATCAGCAATACGTCACCCAAAAGGTGGATACAAGCAAGCAACAGGAGAGAAACCCCACCACAATGGGTATAACAACTCATCTCAAAGAGAAGGCAAAAAAACAAATAGAATATATCAAACTAACGAGCTCATTGGTAGGAATAACATACTGAAATTTCAGCAAAAACAGAGCAAGTTTGCTGTACCACCTTCCACCACCTGAACCCCCTTTCTTCTTCTCTTTTCTTCTTGCGCCGAAAACTTTTTATCTGATTGCTCGTGGAGCAATTTTTTCGTGCCAGGCACCTATCTCTCACTAGAAACCCTTTCTTTCTTTCTTTTTTTTTCTTTTTAACGCCACATGGGCTTGGCCCATTAACAACCATTGCCCTTTTTTTTCTTTTCTTTGTTTTTACTTTTTATCTAGTGGGTCCCATTTAGGAGGGAACCCACCCAACAAATCTCCCCCTTCCCGACTAAGTGGGAAGATACTGCTCAACCATGCCTGCTATCCTTCTACAACAAATCAACTTTGTCATAGGCAAGGTCTTTGTCATCATATCTGAACCATTTTCATCAGTATAGATCTTTTCAAGTGAAAATGTCTTCATCTCTAGCGCGTCTCGTATCCAATGATACCGCACCTCAATGTGCTTTGACCTGGAATGAAAAGTTGGATTCTTGCTGAGATGGATAGCACTCTGACTGTCACAAAATAACACAAACTTCTCTTGTTTGAGGCCAAACTCTTGTAGGAATTTCTGCATCCACAAAAGTTCTTTAGAAGCTTCAGTAATGGCAATATACTCAGCCTCAGTGGTAGACAAAGCAACACATTTTTGTAATCTTGATTGCCAAGACACCGCTCCCCCTGCAAAAGTCATCAAATATCCAAGTAGATTTTCTAGAATCAACATCACTCGGCCATATCCGAATCCGTGTAGCCGTCTAACACAGGGTTGATCACCCCAAAGCATAAACATACTCCGGAAGTGCCTCCGAGATACCACGAAAATCCACTTCACCTGCTTGCGGTGGTCTCTATCAGGATTAGAGAGAAAACGACTAACAACTCCAACAGCATGGGCAATATCCGGCCTTGTGCATACCATAGCATACATCAAACTACCAACCGCGGATGCAAAAGGAACCTTCTTCATCTCTTCTTTGTCTTTCTCACTTGTAGGGCATTGTTGAGAGCTCAACTTGAAATGACTTGCAAGTGGAGTACTAACAGGTTTGGAATTGCTCATGTTAAACCTCTCTAATACCTTCTCAATATACTTATGTTGAGACAACCACAATTTACCATTCTTCCTATCACGAGTAATTCTCATGCCAAGGATTTGCTTTGCAGGACCCAAATCCTTCAAAGCAAAGGCCTTGCTCAAATCTTTTTTCAGACAATCAATCTTCTTTGTGTCATGACCAACAATCAACATGTCATCCACATATAGCAAGAGGATAATAAAATCATCATCAGGGAATTTCTTCACAAACACACAATGATCTGAAGTGGTTTTACTATAACCATGTTTCTCCATGAAAGAATCAAATTTCTTATACCATTGCCTTGGTGCTTGCTTGAGTCCATACAGACTTTTCTTCAACTTGCACACAAGTCGTGTTCTTTTCCTTTGACCTTGAAGCCTTCGAGGTTGCTCCATATAAATTTCCTCCTCCAAATCACCATGAAGGAATCTTTGTCTTCACATCAAGTTGTTCAACCTCTAGGTTCAAGCTGGCTGCTAATCCAAGCACAACTCGAATAGAGGACATCTTCACCACAGGTGAGAAAATTTCTTCAAAGTCAATACCTTTCCTCTGATTGAAGCCTTTCACAACCAATCTTGCTTTGTACCTTGGTTGGGAGCTATTCTCTTCTGATTTCAACTTGAACACCCACTTGTTCTTGAGTGCTTTCCTACCCTTAGGCAACTTCACCAATTCAAATGTGTGATTCTCATGCAAGGAATTCATTTCTTCTTGCATAGCCTTCAACCACTCTTCCTTGTGCACATTTACAATTGCCTCTTCATAACTTTCTGGCTCTCCACCATCAGTGATCATCACATACTCATGTGGAGTGTATCTTTGGGAAGCATGACGCTCTCTAGTAGGTCTTCTCAACTGAGGCTCAACTGGTGGCTCAAATGGAACCTCTTCAATTGGTTCATCATGGTGAGGTGTAGGGTCATCATTTGCATTCCCATCATCTACCTGTATATCTCCCCCTTCAACAAGAGTTCCAGTAGGGGGTTTAGGCACAACATCAATATAACTTCTGGCAACCGGTTTCTGTTTCTCAGCTTTCTCAAAATCTTCAATGGTTTGGTCTTCAAGAAATATCACATCCCGGCTTCTAATAATTTTTGTCAGCTGGATCCCAGAGTCTATAACCAAACTCTTCATGACCATAACCCAAGAAGATACATTGTTTGGATTTTCCATCGAGCTTGGACCTCTCATCTCTTGGAATGTGAACAAAAATCCTGCAGCCAAACACTCTCAAATGACTATAAGAGACATCTTTCCCCTCGTCCATACTGTTTGGAACATCACCATCTAGTGGCACGAGAAGGAGAAAGGTTGATCAAATCCCGCTAGCTTCTCATTGCTTCACCCCAAAAGGATTTGGGTAATTTTGCATGAGAGAGCATACACCGATTCTGTCATTAATGGTACGGTTCATTCTCTCTACAACTCCATTATGTTGAGCGTCTTTGAACTGTCTTCTCAAGCCTTATTCCATGTTCTTTGCAATAGTCTTCAAACGGACCACTGTATTCACCACCATTTTCTGCTCTGAATCATTTCAACTTGCTTACTTTTTCTCTTTCAACACTTGCATGAAAGTGCTTGAAGACACCAAGTACCTGGTCTTTAGATTTCAAAGCAAAAGCCCACACTTTTCTAGAGTGATCATCAATAAAAGTAACAAAGTATGAAGCACCACCAAGAGACTTACAATCCATAGTGCAAACATCGGTATGAACTAAATCAAGAACATTTGACCTCCTATGAGGACCAGAACTACGAAATGAAATTCTATGTTGTTTTCCAACAAAACAATGAGAGCAAGTATTTAAAGGTGTACCTTTTATAGGAAGAGAATTTTTCCTGGCAAGGATGTTGAGTTCTTTCTCACTCAAGTGACCAAGGCGCATATGCCACAAATCAGAAGAAGCATCTTCAACTGCATTCACTTCCTCCTTGCTTAACTTTCCAGGCATCCTGTAGAGAGTAGTGAGGCTTTCTTCTTTTGCCACCATTAGTGACCCTTTGGTGAGCTTGCATATGCCACCACCAAAGTAAGTATGATAACCCTCAATGTCCAAGGCTTTAATGTAAATCAAGTTGAGACGGATATCCGGAACATGTCGACATTCTTCAATTGCGATTTGCACCCAATGCTTGGTTTCAATCCAAACATCTCCCATACCAACAATTTTACATACCCTTCATTTCCCATTTTAAGCGTGCCAAAATCACCAGCAGTATCAGATGAGAAGAAATCATGCCTAGGAGTGACATGGTATGAGGCTCCAGAATCAACAATCCAACTAGAATCATGGCATACTAGATTTATAGAATTATCATCACAGACAATGTAAACATCACTATCGGATGCAAGCTGCAAGTTGTGTCTTTATCATTTTTCTTCTCTTTGTCTTCATCTCTTTCTCTTGACTTCTCTCTCTTTAGGAACCTGCATTGTCTTTTGATGTGTCCCACCTTGCCACAATGATAACATTTCACTTCTTTTCTAGTCCTGGACTCGCTTCTTGACTTGCTACGATTTCGCCGATTTTTCATGCTTATGGAAATGTCCGGTTTGACTTCTCCCAGTGACTCCGCAACTAGTGCTTCGGTCGAGTGGAGGTACCATTCAAACCACGCTCCTTTCTTCTAGCTTCTTCATCCAACATGCTCTCTTTTACCATTGACATTGTCAACTTCCCATTAGAGGTGAGTTAGTCAATGTCACAACCAGAACTTCCCAAGTGTCGGGCAAGGAACTAAGCAACAACAAGGCTTGCAACTCATCATCTAATTTAATATCTCGCTTGTCAAGCTGATTCACGTGATTACGAAAAATACTCATATGCTCGCCATTGAATCCCCTTCTTTGTATTTCATATTCACCGACTTAGGATCGAAATGCTTTATTTTGCACATTCTTCCGCTCATACTGACTCGGCCAACTTCTTCCACATTTTCCGGGCATCTGTTTCGTGTCTACATGAGGATATACACTCAAATTCAGTCCTTTGCCTAATCAAAGCAAGCTGCCTTTCTATTCATCTTCTTCCAATCACTTTCATTTTTATCCTTGGGTGGGCAGTGTCCCCTCAATGGGATCATACAAGTCTTTGTTGTATAACATATCTTCCATGAGGGTCTTCCAAAGTGTATAATTTGTAGAGTTCAGTTTAATCATATTTGGCCCTTGATTTTCCTCCATTTAAATGCACAGTACAAAACAACCTAAGCTCTGGATACCACTTGTTGGGGAGTCCGGGGAGCACCGGGAGCAACAATGGGCTAATGACCAGGACCACCAAGAGATCAGGACACCACATCTCCACCCAAAACCTTAAGGCATTAGGTATATGGGTCACCTCTCTTATATATCCTTCATTTAGCTCATTCCTAGCCAATGTGGGACTAACCACTCACACTTGAATTTCCAATATGATATAGTTTAAAATGCATGAGTTTGATATATCTTCCTTCAAATTAGGGACCCAAATAAAAGAGGATAAACTTACACAGTAGCATAGAAGTAGCAGCATGTGGTTTCCTTATAAGAATCTGAGGGTTCACCGATATTCATCATGTTTGTTTGCAAACAACAGTACATGCATAGAAGCCCTCTTATTGATTTACTAGACCATGATGCATTGTTCATTTGGTGTTTGGATACAATATCTGCTTTGATAGCATTTACCACATGTATGATGAATTGTATTGTGTTTTTTATCATTTTGTTTTTATTTAAAATGGAATAGTAGAGTTTTTTTCTTCGAAAATTTAGGTAGAGATGTGGTTTATCTTACAAAAGTTTAATGAAATTCATTCTGCAAGTTCTCTAAAAGATGCAATAGCCATAAACTTATACTTCATTATTCATTTTTATTCAAATTGACTTTGTTTTTTTTTCCCCATGTATTGTAATTAAGTTTGGCTACCAACACCTCTGGCCTTAGTGTAGGAAGCTTTTGACTTTTGAGGGTGCAATAATGGGTATTTTGATGTTTGATGGGAGAGGCTATTTAATGTTGCGTACAATGCTCCAAAGCAAGCAATATTGCATGGTAAAGTTTATTATAATGAACTAAATTTTGTGCAGTATGCATAAATATAGGTATTTTGCCTGATTTATTAATTATATTACATAACTGATACCTATTTTTTCCTTAAGATTGATCCTAATGATACTTGAATCAAGGTTGTGTGCCTACTTTGTATCTCTATTGTACTCATATTTTGATCTATTTCAGGCTAGGACCCATCTCCCACGTGGGACAGATTAGTTTTTTATAAGATAAAAGGTAAAATGTGAGTAGGCTTCAACATAAAGAAAGTGGAGAAACAAGCAGCTAAATTGAAGAAGGAATTGGTAGTAAAAGAACTTGAAACACTTGATGTGCTTGAAGAACTGGGAGCTGCTGAAAGGTAGTTCACCATTACCACCTCTTTTATGCCCTGCCAAGTTTGGTTAATATTAATTAAGCAGTTTACCAAGGTTTTTAATGAAGAACTATAGAAATAGAATATTCAATTTTATATAGGCTTCTTTCATCTAGAGCATTTGTTGATTGATTAACACTTCAAATGTTTATTTTTTTATTTTTATAAACAACACTTTAAATGCTTGACTAACTGTCTGTCACTTTGCTCAATGAATGATGAGTCACATGTCCTTCCTATTGAATGAATGGTTAAGAAGTTAGTCGATAGTTCTCTTGATTTCTCATTCCATTTTAATAACAATTCTGCTATATGCCTATATGTCAAATGAACCATCTTTTTGTATTTTTTTTAAATCAACTATGATGACCTACCCATTGATTCATGCTTCCTTTCTCTCATTTTCTTCCCTTTTCATTATTTTTTTTTTCTCCTTTTGTCATTGTTGTTTATCTTTCACCAACTTTATAGCATATGGAGCTAGTAGATAAATAATGTATAATTAAATTAGATTTTGTTTTCTAAGAGCTTTGCATTAACCTCTTATTAATTCTTTTGTCTATCGGTGATGTGATAGAGGATGAGGACTCTCCGCACTGAAGTAATAAAAGGAATATTCCAGGTGTAAGCTGTATTTTTTTAGCAGTGAAATTGTAGTTGTATCAATCCATCGACTCTATTCCATTGTGATTTTCTTCTAAAGTGAATGACATTGTAAGGATTTTGAATGACAAAGAAACTGGATCATGGAAACATAAGTTCAATTTGGGTAACATGTCAAGGTCTTTGTGCTCATTTATTTTGATATGTGATGAGCCTCTGGTTGACTGGTTTTATAACTAGTAAAGACCATGACTTTGTGTTAATTTTATATCAATTTCACCCAAATTAGACTTGATTGTCCTTAAGCAGTATTTTGAGTCTGTAAAGTGTTTTTAGGTTAATTTAGTTGATTTAGAGTCGAATAAATCACTTATGTTATTTTCTGTTTTCAGGTTAATAAAAAGAAATAATTCTGGAGTCTTTCGCCCCGCGAGAAAGGCATTCGCCTCGCGAACCAGAAGGTGACTGCCAGAGAAATTGCAACCATTCTATCTCGCCCCGCGAAACATGACTAGCCTCGCGAGTAATCCAAGCCTGGAAGTCAGAAAGCATCACGGTTTACCCGTGTGAAAGGTCGCGGGCGTTACAGTTTGGAATTTGAAGAGTTTCGCCTCGCGAATGATATGCTCGCCTCGCGAGAAGAACAAAAGTTGCAGACTGTTCACATTATTCGCCTCGCGAAGGTTCGTTCGCCTCGTGAGACAGCGGAATCCGGAACGTGTATATAAGACTGTTTTAGGCAGAACATAAGGGATCTTTGTTTTTTTCTTTTGTTTTTCTTTTAGTTTAGATGTTTTACTTTTGTAATGGAGAACTAGTCTCCTTGATTAATCTACTGGGATTGGTTTCCATTTACATTTGAGGTTTTGTAATTCCTGTTTTCACTTACTTTTCTCTTTTCAATACGATGCTATATGTTTCTGTTTGCTTAATTCAGGAATATATAGTGTTGTGTTGTTTTGTTTCGGTGATGTTATGTTCCTATATATAATCGCGTTTGCTTAATTCGCGTGTGTTCATTCATGTTCGCTTAGTTCATGAGGGCTTAACCCCGTTTGCTTAATTCGGGAATAGGAACATATATCTGTAGTAATGGTTTCGTTTGTAAATTGTTGCTACAATCGGGAGGGGATTAGAATATGCTTAGGGCTTGGATTTATATGAACCAATGATAGTGGGAAACCGAGAACAGTAGGTTAATCGTTCTTTAGCATATTTGTTAATCTCTTAACTGCTCTGTTTTTATTGCTTTCGTTTGTTTTCTTTAATTTATCTCAATCTAAAACCCCCCAAAACTAACTTTTGATTTTCTGTTAATAATAACAACACCTAAGAGTCCTTGAGAGACGATACTCGAGTTGTCGCTTCCCTATCTACATTATTTTGTAAACGCTCGTTCTTTTTGGCGCGTGGCGACAGCGTGACCAAAAATTGGCGTCGTTGCTGGGGACTCTTGTTTGTTGTTATTAGCAGAAAATAAAATTAAAAAAAAAATTCTCTTTGCTGAATTAGTTTTGTCTGGTTGTGAATTTTATTCTGCCCCATGGATAATTATATGCAAGGTTACATGCCTAATGTTTACTATGAACCACCACCATGCATATATTTTCCGATTTTTATGGTTTATCGACTTTGGTTGTCAAGGTTTAGTGGTCTTGCGGTGAAAATCCGCAGGAGCATCCGAGGGAATTCCGGATTGCTTGCTCTATAATGCTTTGAGACCTGCGGGAATAACAGAAGACCACATCAAGATGGAAGCTTTCAGTTCTCACTTGAAGGCGCCTGCAAGGGATTGGCTGTATTGTCTTGATGAGAATTCCATCTCAAGTCTGGTTTGATTTGAAGGAAGCCTTCTGTTTAGATACTATCCCGCCTTGAGTTGCACCTTCCGAACCTTCACTAGAGGACATGCTAAAACAAGATGGCCGCACAAATGGAAGCATACAATCTCGAATTTCAACAGAGGATGGAAGCAAGTAATCTCGAATTCCAACATAAGATGGAGGTGAATACCGAGGAGGAGAAGGCTGAATCTCGGAAGTTGTCCATTCTAATTGACCAAATTGTCGCCAACTCGGCTGCAATGCTAACTCCACGACCCCCTTGAAGAACATACGATTCACGAGATAGCTATTCCACAAAACACTTCGATGATAATTGTGATAATGTTTTTGTTGATGATGAACTGTGTGTTGAATCCCCTGATTCTAATGCCTGTCTTGATTGTTATTGTGATGGCAATTGCTTTGTGTATAGACGTTATGCGACTTTATTACGTTCAGAAACATAGAAAATGAGGATCGGGAGGATCGGAGGACATCTCGCTTCACCGTGCACGAGGATGATGAAGAACCTTTGGAAGTAGATGATTCAATTAAAGCAAATGCATGTGTTGAGAGTGATGGGGTGGACGAATTGAGTCTTTGAAAGTCCGGACATTGAGGCCGTTACTAATTCAGTTCCTTTTACTACATGTCTTGATTGTCATCGACACTAACCCGTGTCTTTGTTTGTCTTGAGTTTCTTGACTCTATTTTGCAGGGTGATAGTGAGAGTGAAGCTGCATGTTCGACCGAAGTTCCAAATATATCATCCATTGAGCAGCCACCCTCCTCAGTTTCTTGTAATATATCTATTGACTGTACTAACTCTAACCTTTCTGTGGTGTGTCCTGAAATTTCTGCAGATGAATCCGGTAGTGCAGTGGATGAAGACCTTGCAGAAGTTGAAAGACACAGAACCCTTGACTAACTGTTTGCCACCTCCCATTGTGGAGCCACCAGTGATGGAGTTCCAGCCTTTGGATTTGTCACTGTGGCCATTTCAAGAGGTTGAGCCCCGATATTATTGGGAGGACTTTATTGACAAGGATGAAAAAGAGGTCAGCTGTGACCCAAGAGGAAGTGAGAAGTCCGCCGCACTTGGTAGAGTTACCATGACTGTCAAGCACTCACTTCCATATAAATGCTGCAAGTTAGGGGACCATGGAACAAGCTTCCGTCCCTTGTTTATCACGTGGGCTTTATGCTGTAGACCATGGGATCCGGGAGGATCATATCACAATTTGAGCATCCCGTGGCCACTGTATCACAGACAATGGGATCCTGGTGGAATCACCTCCAATGAGTTTTTCTTAACCTTGTTCTTTTAATTTTCTTTTCCTTACTTGATTTCTGTTTTGTTTTTAATAAAGCTCCTGAATAATTTGAGAAGCTCAGGAGTGTGTTGAGTCTGGTATTGGCAAGTTTGCTGGATTTGATTAATTTTTGCATAGATGGATTGCATGTTATGTGTTGACTGTTTTCCCCCTGGGATTTGAAATTTTTTTGAAAAATGATCCCCATATGATTGAAAACTGAACTTTGGGATTTTGTTATGATGGCATGATTTATGATAAGTTTGGGGTGATAGGGAGCACACACTAGGGATAGAATCTCTGTCAAACAATTTGCAAATAATGTCCAGGTGAGGTTTTGAGCCTCCAACATGTTTTTAATTGTGTGAAAATCACTTTTAAGTTGCACTTTCCTGAATTTGCTTAAATCTCTTTTTGGTTTGCATGATTATATGTGTGTAGCAAATGATTTAGGCATTTTCTTTGTAAATAGCTACTTAGCCTAAAATAATCATCCCTAATGCATGTTCCCTAGTTAGCCCCTTTGAGCCTGATTAGCCTGTTAATTCTTGATAACCTAATGTTATAAGCTAAAAATCTGAAAAACCATGTTAACCCGATCTTAGGATTAGGAGAGCATGGAATCTTGGTAAGAAATTTGGTTGCAAGAAATTAAGTTTGGGGTGACTACCAGGTGCAATGTGTTGTTTGGGATTGAAAAAAAAAAGAAAAAAAAAAGAGAAGGAAAAAAAAATAAAAAGTGGAAAAATGCCAAAAAGGCTGTTTGAATAAAAAGGCTGTAGTCACCCAAGGCAAAAAGATGAATGAGAAAAGGAACTTGAGTTTAATTTCAAAGTGTAAAAAGTTTCATGCTCTCTTAGTTCCTAGGGTCTTCAGCCTAGTACCTTTGTATATCCTACCCTTAGCCAGGCCCCATTACAACCCATAAAAGACCTTTTGATGTTGCTTGCATGTTTTCTGTGGGAATCATTTAGAGATGAAAATCAAATTTATGGGAAGTGCTTCTTAAAAGTGAAAATTGAGTGAATTGTTGATAACTTGACAAAAACTGAGCGTATGAGTGAAACACAAATTTCCCTTGTGAGGTAGGCAGTTGTTTGAATTTGGTGATCTCCCTTTTGTGTGTAACTTGGATCCCCTGCTTAGATTAATGATTGTTTGAATGATGAGATTCTCAAATGTTTAGAATAAATAAATGTGGGGATTGCTTTGTTTGAAAGGGGGAACATTGAAAAATATTTTGATAAATTGCTTGAAATCTGTGCGAAAGTTGATTGAATCTTTTGAGCTTGCCATGTCTTGAGTCTTTTTAAGTTTCTGAGTTTTAGTTTGCTTGGGGACAAGCAAAGTTTAAGTTTGGGGTATTTTGATGAGCCTCTGGTTGATTGGTTTTAACTAGTAAAGACCATGGCTTTGTGCTAATTTTATATCATTTTCACCCAAATTAGACTTGATTGTCCTTAAGCAGTATTTTGAGTCTGTAAAGTGTTTTTAGGTTAATTTAGTTGATTTAGAGTCGAGTAAATCACTTATGTTATTTTCTGTTTTCAGGTTAATAAAAAGAAATAATTCTGGAGTCTTTCACCCCGCGAAAAAGGCATTCGCCTCGCGAACCAGAAGGTGATTGTGCCAGAGAAATTGCAACCATTCTGTCTCGCCCCGCGAAACATGACTAGCCTCGCGAGTAATCCAAGCCTGGAAGTCAGAAAGCATCACGGTTTACCCGTGTGAAAGGTCACGGGCGTTACAGTTTGGAATTTGAAGAGTTTCGCCTCGCGAATGATATGCTCGCCTCGCGAGAAGATCAAAAGTTGCAGACTGTTCACATTATTCGCCTCCCGAAGGTTCGTTCGCCTCGCGAGACAGCGGAATCCGGAACGTGTATATAAGACTGTTTTAGGCAGAACAGAAGGGATCTTTGTTTTTTTCTTTTATTTTTCTTTTAGTTTAGATAATTGTTTTACTTTTGTAATGGAGAACTAGTTTCCTTGATTAATCTACTGGGATTGGTTTCCATTTACATTTGAGGTTTTGTAATTCCTGTTTTCACTTACTTTTCTCTTTTCAATACGATGCTATATGTTTCTGTTTGCTTAATTCAGGAATGTATAGTGCTGTGTTGTTTTGTTTCGGTGATGTTATGTTCCTATATATAATCGCGTTTGCTTAATTCGTGTGTGTTCATTCATGTTCGCTTAGTTCATGAGGGCTTAACCCCGTTTGCTTAATTCGGGAATAGGAACATATATCTGTAGTAATGGTTTCGCTTGTAAATTGTTGCTACAACCGGGAGGGGATTAGAATCTTCTTAGGGCTTGGATTTATATGAACCAATGATAGTGGGAAACCGAGAACAATAGGTTAATCGTTCTTTAGCATATTTGTTAATCTCTTAACTGCTCTGTTTTTATTGCTTTCGTTTGTTTTCTTTAATTTATCTCAATCTAAAACCCCCCAAAACTAACTTTTGATTTTCTGTTAATAATAACAACACCTAATAGTCCTTGAGAGACGATACTCGAGTTGTCGCTTCCCTATCTACATTATTTTGTAAACGCTCGTTCTTTTTGGCGTGTGGCGACAGCGCGACCAATATGCATACTTCAAGGTTTGAGCCATTTGGTCTGGATATGAACTCTTAACAAATTTGTTTGTCTCTTATGATTAAATGGTTTTATATGTCAAGTATATATACTATCTTGCACCAATATTGCTATAAGTTTTCCATCCACAACGTAACACACTATTTCAGCATTTCAACTCTGTGGCATCAGAGTTGGGGAGATGTCATGGCTGCATATGCTGTGTTGAGCACTATGTCTAATATTAAAATGAATCAATCTACATTTAGATGTACTAGCTCTACTGGCCAGGTATAATAATGTGTGCGCCTCTTGGATTGTCTCTATGTATTTTAAGTATTCCTCAATATTGATATTATTAAACTAAATGGTGACATCATAGCAATGTTCAGCATATATGATTAGATCATAAGACTAGGAGTTTGACTGAACTGCAAGTTAAAAACTGTTAATAAATTGAGATTGTGTTGTGCGCAGAATTCATTGTAGCCTATTTTTGCCTTTCAGGATTTGTTAGTTTGTATAACTTATTGCCTGCCTCGATGAGAATGTTATTTTGAGGCCTGAACATGTTGGATTTCTGTGTGTGCAAGGAAGTGCAAGAGACCTACCCACTATGCCTACTGTGAAATTGTGAATCTTTCCTCCATGGCAACCTGCATCCATCTTGAGGCAGAATATATTCTGTGTCTGACAAAGAATGTCATGGATTGTTTTCAAACAACAGTTTCACCATTACAGATGTCCAACCCATATAAAGAAACTAAGCTTTGTGAATGGTTTTTGGCGACAACGAAGATATACTAGAAGAGCTGATAGAAGATTTTTAAATGTTGAATTTTATGTTCAAGATTATGGTAGCAATCTAATAGACAGTTTTCAGAAGTTACTTGGTGGTCTATAATTAGTGGAACAAGTTTCTGTGTGGTAGAAAAATCCAACTCCATTGATATGTTCTTTTTAGTCTTTTATTTGTATCTTTTTCTTCTTTCAATTCCTTCAATTAATATTTTTTTCTTAGAGGGTGTAAACAATTCTATGCTTCTAAGTACTAGGCGCATTTACCAAAACATCTCCAATCATTGATAAATAATAAAATGCATCAAATAGTTTTTCATGAGAAAATAAAAAATAAGATAGATAAATATAAATTTTTTATATGGTTAACTTTAACCCAAAAATAGGAGAAATAAGTAGAATTTCTATTTTTCTTTTAATATTCACTAGAACTGTTATCCGTGCTACGCACGGGTTATTTAAGGTCTTGTTTGCTTTATTTTTAGTTTCTGTTTTTTGTTTTTTATTTTTAGAAATAACTATAAAACTGTCGTATTATTTTCATTATATTTCCTGTTTTCAAATATTTGTATTGGAAAAATCATAAACAACAAAAGTTTTCACGATTTTCTGTACAAATATGTGGGAGAAGTGCTAGCAACGCTTCTCTCCAACACACTTTTTCAAACCCACTTTCTCCTATTTGTTTGAAATTCATGTGGGTCCCAATATTTTGGAAATGGGTCCCACTAATTCATGTGGGCTCCACTTGAATTTTGTAGGACCCACATGAATTTCAACCAATACAAAAGAGTAGGGGTGTTCATATCCAAACGTTCCAAAAGAAAACTGAAAACCGATCCAAAAAAATCGAAAACCGAACAAAATCGATATCTATTGGATTTTTTTTGGATATTGTTTTGTGAAAATCAATCGGATCAGATTTTGGATTCCTTTTCTTAAATCGAATCAATCCAAATCAAACCACACATATAAAATTTAATATATATTTATTCTATTTTTTGTATTATTGATTTTTTTTATTTGTTGGTTTTTTCCTAATAATACTTACTAGTTTGATTTGACATTTTTTTTTTACTATTTCAAAGTTCCAAACATAAAAAAAGATGTTATGGAACTATTTGTACATATTTTATGAAATTACTACATGAATATATAAAGTTATATACAACTACATACAAGTTTAAGATTTTGTTCAATTTAGCTTATAATCTTGATTCTTTGATGTAATATAAATATGTAATGATGTGTCGGTACAAATCGAATTAATCGAACCGAATCAAACCGCATGCTTTTTTTATCTTTGGATCGGATGACTTTTTACCTCAAAACCGATCCAAACAGAATCGTGAACACACCTACAAAAGAGTGCGTTGTTAGCATTTATCAATACTTGGAAATAAGAAACAATGAAAATAAGGTGACAATTTTGTATTTATTTTGGAAAATAGGAAATGAAACTGAAAACTGAAAACAAAGTAAACATATCCTTATTTTTATTATTTTTTAAATAAATAGATTTTTCATAATTTTTTATATTACTTGTTGACATCATAATCAAGATTTTTACTCAGCCATTTTTTTTAACCCGATTTATGCAAGCAACAAACATGATACTACACTCACTCCTGCTTCACTGGTATGCAATTTAAAATTATTTGATTGAATATTTCAATTTTAATAAATGATATGGGTATGAAAACCGATAGAGGATGCAATTGATCCAAGGCTTTAGATCTTTCTTTCTCTTGCCTTTTGTTAAACTGGCGGAAATACTATATGCATATGTACTGTGTACTTTAGCGAAAATTCATGAGATTTAATTATAGTATAGATTGTACATGTGTGCTAGATTATTTTTCTTTTTTTTTTTTTTTTTTTTGCTTTTATGCAGGTTTCTACATTAAGTGTTTCCAACCGTTGGTGTTTTCTTTTGAAAGTTTTAATAAATATGATGCGTTTATTTTTAGAAGTTTTGACACTCTTTTTCTTTTATTTTTTTACGTATGTGTTGAATCTATCTCCCGAATTTTTTTGCTAATATATTGCGATGTTTGCTCTTTCGGTTTCAAATTATTGATTGAATTATTATGATAACATTTGATTAAAAAATTAACATAAAAAGTGTTGCTGACGAAAATAGTATTAAACCTATATAATTTAGATGATACAATAATAATAACAATGTAAATTGTAATTTTTTTTATTTTAAGTGAAATTAAAAAAAAATAAAGAAAACCATGAAAAATTAAAAGGATAAAAAATTAATACTAAAATTACGTAAATTGATGGTAAATCTGACACCCTTTACCCCGCATATTATTTATAAAACATTTACTTAAAAGAGGTAATATAAAAATATGCATTTATTTCATTAAATAGAAACTTGGATAAAAGGTACCACATTATAATAACTCAACGCGAAAAGAAACATCAAAGTTTTAAAAGATAAAACATAAACAAAACATAAACATATCTCAACCCCAATGTCACATACAGAACTGGTATAACCGTTCCAAAATAAATCCTCGGAATACAACAGAAACTGCAACTAAAACGAACTATAACTACTATAAACAAACTAAACATCCTAGCTAGAGTCGCGACTCCTCAGAGTCACTCCTCCACCGGCCAAGCCACCGCCCTCTCGGATAAAGAGAAACATGCCAACAACAGAAAAGACAAACGAGGAGTAAGAAATCACGTAAACACAATAGCATGGAAGTAGTTAAGCAGGATGATCATACATCATAACATGGCATAACAATACATGACATATAACATCAACATATGAATGATCATATCTCAAATAATCTCAACCAACATATGCTATGCGGTGCAACACTACTCCGCTACTCCGTCATGCATGTGGATCCAAACTATTTCAGGAAGGCAACTTCGGAGTTACATATCCACATTGGCCAAAAGCACCGATGCTCTAATCCACCAAATCATGGGTGAACCCCTTGGATAACCCGACCCATCATAATGGGACACGCCATCGGGCACACCCGTTCACCAAACCTTGGGTGAACCACCGAGACTTGGCCAGACCGTGCATTACTCAGACGACCTCCCCTATGTTGAACTTCCCCACTAACAACTTCAATGTATGAATGCATGAGCAATGGACAAGGGCAACCACACTCCTTCGCTGGGCCAATAAGCACCCAAGACTTATCAACATCATCAAGCGTCAACATCAACACCTTAACCTTTCTCGGGTCAAGGCCCCTTAGCCAAAAAGCACTAAGGTTCAACTTATCAACACCTCGGCCAAAAGGCATCGAGGTCACTTTGGCCTAAAAGCACCAAAGCTTATCAACGTGCGGCAACCCATTGGGCATCGGCTTCACCAACTTATTATTCTTATTCATCTTAATTAATCTTTAATTAAGTTATCTAGCTCTTCTTCGTTTAATTAGTGTTTCATTAAGCTATTGGGGATATTTGGGATAAAACACCCCTTATTTCCTTTAATCTCAGATTCTGATCAGTAAGGGGAGAACGACCGTGCTCACCCCAGCACGGTCGTGTTGCCACTTAAGTGGAGCACGGTCGTGCTCACCATCCTGCACAGCCCTGCTCAATGCGCGACCATCTTCCAGAATTCAACTAGGAGCACAAGCGTGCTCCCTGTTCAAGACGGCCGTGCTCTTGGGCTAGCTTACACTGTCTCGGGCAGATTCAACTTATGTTCTTGGAGCCAAAACTCTCTAACACTCTCAAATCGGATCCTAGGGTCCTTTGACTAATCCATTGGCATCAAACCTCACCTCTCACTAACAGTTCATGTCTTATGAATCGTTGGGTGAATTAATCCCCTAACCACCACCTTAATTAAGAGTCCTACTTATCAATTAGTGGTCTTATTAACACATTCAACATTAACCAACACTCGGCCAATCAACATTCAGCCAATGCAATGCATAAGTAACAACAATAGAACAATCATATTCATATCATGAACAGATTCAACCCAATATACATCATTAGGCATATAACATAACAATCATGATACAATAGGCATACCATTAATCAACTAACACTTACAACAATTAACTCATACAACCAGCAGATCATGGCATCAACAACAATTTAGGCATATTCGGAATCAAACATAACATGGCATTAATAAAGTTAACAACAACATATAACGGGGCTATGAGAACCCCCTCTTCTTACGCCACCCCTTGCCTAATGTATCCACTATCCTTCTCCCCATACCGTATGAAGAATCCGATGCGATAACTCAAACGATAGACCAAACAACAACCAACGAGTTTCCCCTCGAGCGGTTCGATCCGCTTCCAAGTCTTGGTCAAACAGAACATTAACCCATTAGTTCCCAAATTTAAATAATAGAGAGGAAACCAAAATAGGAGAAACGATTACCTATACCGATTGGCATGCACAAACTAGACGTTCTCACAAGTCTCCAAAGCTCCAACAACGCAATGAGTTTAGAGAAAATAGGAGAAAACTAGGTTCAACCGCACTAGGGTGGTCATTGTTGCCAAAATAGGATTTATGACTAAAACCCTCGGTTAATGTTCAGATTTAAAGCACTGCACTGAGCACCCCATGCTCCTCCTGAGCACGGGTGTGCTCAACTTAGCGATACGAGGCACGATCCGCACTCAAGACGGCGTGCTCACTGCTGAGTATGAGTGTGCTCAAATTAGCATCACGAGACGCTTATAGCCAAATGAGCACCCGCCGTGCCCTTATTCAAAGACGGCCGTGCTTCTCCGACTCAGACATACCACAAGTTTCCAAGAAAGGGATTTTCCAACTAAAACCCCACTTAGCTCATTCTAAACCTTCCTAACAAACAAGGCACATACAAAAGTGCTTAACGAAAAACGGGGTGTTACAACTCCCCCCTTATAAAAATTTCGTCCTCGAAATTCCTCTACTCACCTCGGTTGAAAAAGCATTGGATACGATTCTATCATCTTGCTTTCCAGCTCCTATGTAGCACTTACCTCAGTAGCACCACTCCAAGCGACCTTGACCAAATGAATCTCATTGCCTCTTAGCTGCTTCACCCTCCAATCCTCGACTCGAAGGGGTAATACCTCAAAAGTCAAGTTCTCTTTAATCGTATGGTATCGGCACTATCACGTGACTAGGGTCACGAATGTACTTTGGCGAGCTTGAGACACTATGAAGATCAGATAAGAATGGTGGTAAAGCTATTTGGTAGGCGATCTCCGCGACTCTTTTTAGAATTTGCAAGGACCAATGAATCTAGAAGTGAATTTCCTTGTTTCATTACTCTACCAACCCCAGTTGTCGAGGTAACTCTCAAGAACACATGGTCACCTTACTCGAATTCAGCGCCTTCCTCATTTTGTCATGGTAGCTCTTTGCCTACTTGTGCCACTTTCATCTTTTCCTGAATCATCCTCACTTTATCAGTGGATTCTTGTACCACTTCAGGTCCTAACACCACACGATCACCTGGTTCCATCCAACACACGGGTGTCACTGTTGACGAATGCGGGCAAGTATACCTGATCGTGCAAGTAATACTCTGGTGGTAAGACCGGTTTATCGTATCCACGGGGATTGGATGTCAAGTACCAATTCACAAGTCAAGAACTATCTAGACTAAACTATTAATCAAGAGAAAGTAAAACAAACAAAAGACAAGAAATACAATCTTTTTGTCTTTTTGGGGATTTTTAACAAACACTTGGAGTGCGAAAGGATATGTTGGGACTAGACTTCACCAAACCTCTAACTCATGCACTATCGGGACTAGATACCTCCCATTCATGCTTGAGATATTAAAATCAATCCACTAAAATACTCAAACCCCGATTCCCCGGATGGCAAGAGCCTAAACCCACTAATAGACCACTAATTCCTTAGGTGGCCTAGATTAATGAATTTGCATTAAGATTAGGGATCATGTGATTACTAATAAACCTAGTTCCATTCCTAGATACAAGGCTTACTAGGTGATTAAATTCAGTTCCGGATTATGATACGAACGTTCCATTGCATACCAAAACACAAATCAAGTCATGGGGGTGCTAGCCACAACAAGCATTACACACGAAAAAATAACCACTAATATGAAGACATGAACATAGAATAATCCGTCAAGATAAATACATAAACATAGGTTTGATTACATCTAATCCCAACACAGGATTTAACTCACTCATAAAACAAAGAAAACCAAACCAGAGAAATAGGAAGGAAGAGGAGAAGAGAGGCTCCATGTGAGCTTTCCTTCTTCTTCAAAGCAACCCTCTTGGCTCCCCTTCTAGGGTTGAAACCTAGCCCACCGCAGCCTCCAAATGCCTTCAAATGGACCACAAAAACCTCCATTGCCTCACACGTTCTTATTTATAGGTGCATTGCGGCGTCACGGTCGTGATGGCCATCACGGGCTGGCCGTGACGCGTTTCCGGGGTGGGCGTATTCTCAACTTTTTGAAGCTCGCGAGGCGATGAGCTGCGACGCGAACCTTAATTTTTAGCCTATCACGTAGTGATGTATATCACGGCAGGCCGTGACAACGATCTCGACTTTTGCCTTCGCTTCCGCGATCACGGCATAGTGATGGTCATCACGCCAGCCGTGATGGGCTCTGTTTGGCTCATATTCTTACTTTTCAAGCTCTATTTCATCCAAGCTCCACCATGGCTGATTTTGATCATTTTTACATTGAATTCCTGCAAAAACAACACCAAGAAACCGCTTCACCCGTTCCAAGGGAAAAATCTAACTAAAATCAACTAAAGAATGCCTAATCTATATGAAAAAATGCATGCAAATATGTACAGAAAACATGATGTAAAATCACACTATCAAATCACCCCAAGCTTATTCAATTGCTTGTCCTCAAGCAATCACTAAGGCCGGAAGAATAAACAACATTGATAGTGAACCAAGAACCCGAGCATATAATCCAAGCAATAGGCAATTCAAACAATTCAGTAAGAGACAATCAATTCAAGTCCAATTAGAGGCTTAGGTTCCTTAGACTCATGCTCTCACCGATTTGGGCACTCTTTCTCACATGAAGGTCACCCCAAGCTTGTTCATTTGCTTGGCTTTCTTTTCTCACCTCACTCTAGTGTTTAGTGGGATAAGACATTTCGCTCAATTTTCCTCAAGGAATGAATCCTACCATAGGCTTGACTATCAACCAAATTCTTTACTTTATTAATGCAAACAATTTAGAATCAAGAGGTCTTTCACTTGGTTAACGTGGCCATGGGATTAATCGTTAGGTGGGGATACAAGAAAAGGACATTTCAAAAGGTTACATAAACATCAAGCTTTGCAAACATGACCTTCTAAAATACCTTCTTGGGTTTTCAATTCACTTTCCACCTTTCTTTGTTTCTTTTTCTTTTTATTTCTCACTTTTCTTTTTGTCATCCCCTTTCTATTTTTTTTTTCTTTTTTTTTTTTTTTTTGGAGAAGGGAGATTTTACAACTCAAGAGAAATTTTTTTTTTTTTCTCGATTCTTTCATCCCAAATTTTCAACTACCCTTTTTACCCTTTTGTAATACTTCCTTAGAAGGTCCTATCAAACATTATTTATCAATAAATTTCAAGGTACCAAGAAAAGTATTTCTATTCTTTTCAGGCTCAAATTGGGCAACTGAGGGGTAACATTTCATCATTCAAAGCTCGGAAGGCCAGGGAAAATACCTATTGCCTCAATCATTTTCAAAAATGTTTTCAAAATTTTTTAAGTTTGAAATGGTTTCAAGTCAAGTTTTAGAGAAAATCATCCAAGAGGAATAACACTCTAACACAAAGAATGGGGTAAAATTTTAGTGAGTACCCCTTTTTGCTCAAAATCTCACATTTTAGTTCGAGAATCAATGAAAAACACAAATCCACGAGAACCATATGCTAATTATCAACTATCGAAGATTATCTCAACATTTTCATTTTCAGCCATATCACCAAGAATAACAAATTGGGTTCAACAATCCACTTATCTCAAATTATTGGGCACTTAGTTCTCACAATCGAGGTGCAAAATCTAAGCAAGGCAATCTAATTGTATGATCATGCAAACTATAATGCAAAACTATATGAATGCAACATGCAAATGCAAAATACCCTACCCCAAGCTTAGAATTTACATTGTCCCCAATGTAAACAATCAAGTTGGAGAAAGGAAAGAAAAATAAAATAAAGCAAAATAAAAATTGGAACGGCTTACCGAGGCGGTGCGGGTGTTGGCTTTCATTTAAACTCGCTTTGAAAGTTGGGTTGCTTTTATTATCTTCTTGCTCTTCCCTCCTTCCTTCTTACACTGGAATCACTTGGCAATTTTATTAGTAAAAGAAAACTCTTGATCTTCTCAAATTATTCAAGAGTTTAAAAATCCAAAATAAAATCTAACTAAACAAAAAGGAAAAAGGAAAAGGAAAAGAAAAGATTGGGTTGCCTCCCAATGAGCCCTTTAATGTCACTAGCTTGACTTATTAAAAAGATCTACCGGATCCTCCACATTCGATCAAATGGAAATTGGGGTGGTGATTGCAATAAGAATATAACTTTATTCTCAATTCCACCCACCATTGGGTGAAATATCCATTGACAACTTGCAACCATAATAATGCACTTACTTCTAGCGGGTCAAATGGCATTTTCACCGTGAAGTTTGAAAAACATGGGGAAGGGACTAGTTTACCAATGTCCACACATGCATGCAAGCCGACATATTTGTCCAATGCAGAAAAATCAAAGCTGCCAAGCATGGTGGAATCCCTACCACCGTCTTCATCTTGAACTATCCCCCAAACAGATTTTCCTCAAATTGGGCTTCATGTGACTCTTGTACTAACTGTTGGCAAATCTCCTCCACGTGCGTTTTGAAGTTACTCATGACTTCGATACTCTCACAATTTGCTCTTGCCTTGGCCTCAGAGGGGATAGCTCTTGGGAATACTTGTTCTGAGCGGCTTTCAGCGGTATTTGCTCCTTCCATTCCCATTCCTCCTCATGCTTCATTATCACACTATAAGCTTGTGCATGAGGGCGGTGGCGTCCCCCGAGCCCGCAGTCTCCCAAGACTACATTGGGCCCAAAGTGGTATTTTGTAACACCGTCCAAGGTGGGAAAGTAATAAGTCTCCATGATTTTGATCCACCTTGCACAAACAAAACTCAAAACAAAAAGATCAAATATATACAGAAAAATAAAAAAAAAGAATAAAAATGTCTAAATTAGTTGCCTCCTTTGTTACTAATGATATTGGCAAAACCAATCCCATCGCACGCCAAAAACTTGTTGACGAATGCGGGCAAGTATACCCATCATTGCAAGTAATACGGTGGTAAGACCGGGTTTATCGTATCCACTGGGATTGGATGTCAAGTACCAATTCACAAGCTCAGCAACTATCTAGACTAAACTATTAATCAAGAGAAAGTAAAACAAACAAAAGACAAGAAATACAATCTTTTTGTCTTTTGGGGATTTTTAACAAACACTTGGCGAGCGAAGGGATATGTTGGGACTAGACTTCACCAAACCTCTAACTCATGCACTATCGGGACTAGATACCTCCCATTCATGCTTCAGATATTAAAATCAATCCACTAAAATACTCAAACCCGATTCCTCGGATGGCAAAAGAGCCTAAACCCACTAATAGACCCTAATTCCTTAGGTGGCCTAGATTAATGAATTTGCATTAAGATTAGGGATCATGTGATTACTAATAAACCTAGTTCCATTCCTAGATACAAGGCTTACTAGGTGATTAAATTCAGTTCGGTTATGATACTAACGTTCCCATTGCATGCAAAACACAAATCAAGTCATGGGGTGCTAGCCCTAACAAGCATTAAGCAAGAAAAATAACCACTAATATGAAGACATGAACATAGAATAATCCGTCAAGATAAATACATAAACATAGGTTTGATTACATCTAATCCCAACACAGGATTTAACTACTCATAAAACAAAGAAAACCAAACCGAGAGAAATAGGAAGAGGAAGAGGAGAAGAGGCCCATGTGAGCTTTCCTTCTTCTTCAAAGCAACCCCTCTTGGCTCCCTTCTAAGGTTGAAACCCCTAGCCCAGTCTGCAGCCTCCAAATGCCTTCAAATGGACCACAAAAACTCCAAGTTCTGTCTGCTACGTTCTTATTTATAGAACATTTGCGCGTCACTCGGTAGTGATGGCCATCACGGCTGGCCGTGACGCGTCTGCGAGTGGGCGTATTCTCAACTTTTGAGTCTCGCGAGGGTAGCTGGAGTTCGCGACGCCAACCCCTTTTTAGCCTATCACGGCCGTGATGTATATCACGGCGGGCCGTGTACCGGTCTTCTGCCTTCGCGTACCTCTGCTGTGATCACGGCAGTGATGGTCATCCCGGCCATGCCGTGATGGGCTCTGTTTGGCTCATAATCTTCACTTTTCAAGCTCTATTTCATCCAAGCTCCACCATGGCTGATTTTGATCATTTTTACATTGAATTCCTGCAAAACAACACCAAGAAACCGCTTCACCCGTTCCAAGGGAAAATCTAACTAAAATCAACTAAAGAATGCCTAATCTATATGAAAAAATGCATGCAAATATGTACATGAAAAACATGATGTAAAATCACACTATCACTCACACATCTCCTCCCATAAAGATTCATAAGGTGCCATCCCAATACTGGAATGGAAACTATTGTTGTGAGGTAAACTCTATCAAAAGAACTTGTCCCAACTTCCCGATTGTTCTAGCACACAAACCTGTGAATACATCGATTTTAATTATATTGGTCAACCGATTAAAATATAATTAATTATATTTTAATCTGAGAGTTAAAAGTGTTTTTGAATAAAGCAAAATCATATTCATAGTCTAATTTACGGTAAAATTTTCGGTTGAAAATTCGCACTAAAGCTTGGTCACTTTTCCCTTTGCCGCAGATAAATTTCTTTGCTAAAACCTAATTTTGACTCGTGAACGAGATAGTTAGTGTTTTTATTATGTTTCCTTCAACTTTGGTTATTTTGAAAATTTTCGTTCAAAAATAAAATAAAAATATTTTATTCGGGGAAAACTGTCGGAAGAATTACGATCGAGTAATGCAACTTGGTCTGAAACAGAGCAGAATAGGAGACATAAAAGGCATGAGGTGAGATGAGGGAGTGAGATCACTCACTAGAGAGGTATGGCCTAAGCTACCTCATAAAAAGTGGTCATGATGGACTTTTGAAATATATCATATTATATTCCTAAAAACTATTTTTCTCTTTCCTCTTCAACCAAACAAGTCTTAAAGACAAAACTTGCTCTCCAAGCTCATCTTCTCTCCAAAATTTCTGTGGTCCCCTCTCCCTCCCTCTATATAATCATCACTCATCTTCATTCTCTCATTTTCTTCCTCCATCTTCATACTTCTTCAACTTTTCCATTTCTTCTTTTTTCAAACACTTAAAGCTTCCATTTTTATTAGTCTTTTCCACTCGAGTTCTTCATTAAAGTTCTTCCCTAATACTACGGGTAATGCTCTCATATGAATCTTTTGCAAGTTTCATCTTTTATTTCTTAGTTTGCTTTATGTGTTCTTTATATGCTTTAAACTTCTAAAATCTCTCTAAAATGGTAGAAAACTCCTTTTGAGTTGAAACCACTTTCTATAGTCTTGTATTAACTTATATTTTCACATACTAAGAGATTGTGTAAAAAAAAATCTACCTATCTCTTCCAATGAAGGCCGAATGCTTGCATTTGTGACCCAGGAAGTTTTTGTTTCAACTTTGGAATATGATCATGTGTTTGACTTTCTAACTATCCATTGATCTTAAATCTATAAATCTTGGAAGTTTTGATAGCTTGTTCCTATGATTGGCTGAAAATATGAACAAGTAAGCCTAGGATACTATGTTTCAATCTTTCCAAGTATGATCATGGATTTAGAACTCTTAATACCTTGTAATTCTAAACCAAGAGTTATTGTTAAACAAAGAATATTTTTCCTCATCATCCTATGATGGCCAAAACTTAGTGTTTAGGTACTAGGATGTTTGAGTTTCTATTTTTCCAAAATGATCATGGACTTAAGCTTCATAAGATATTTGGATGCTAAGTCTAAGAGATTGGAAAGTTTAAGGATTTAACTTGTTTATTCTATGTTATTAAAGCTAGGATGTATTACTTTCATTTTTCCAAGATGATCATGGACTTGAGCTCCATAAGATATTTGGATTCTAAGTCTAAGAGATTGGAAAGTTTAAGGATTTCTAACTTGTTTATTCTATGTTATTAAAGCTAGGATGTTTGCTTTCATTTTTCCAAGATGATCATGGACTTCAGCTCCATAAAATATTTGGATGCTAAGTTCAAGAGATTGGAATGTTTAAATTTCCATTGTTTTCCAAAATGATCATGGACTTGAGCTCCATAAGATATTTGGATGCTAAGTCTAACAGATTGGAAAGTTTAAGATTTCTAACCTATAAATCCTATGAAGGCTTCGAACCTAGGAAGGTTATGGACCTAAGATTTTGTTCTTATTTTCCAAAATGGATCATGGTTTTGAGCTCCTTAATACATATGGATGCTAAACCTAAGAGATTAGAGAAATTTAGTGAATGCTAGCCTATTTTACTAGCCTTGACGCGAATACCCTAAGTTTATAACTTAGTGGGATTTTAATTCAACTTTGTTAAGTGATCATTGTTTATGAAATCCTAACACTTAAGGATCATAAATCCATGAGTTGTATAATTTTCTGAATCTCTAACCCTAAAGAACTAACCTGGCCGAACCTATACCTTGTGGTTTAGTATTCTTGTTTGATTTTAACTTGTGATTTTGTGTTCATAACCTTAGACTTCCATCTGGAGTAAACGAGGAATGCGTGGGATACCTCGATCATCTAATTTCCTTACCTTCACGAGAAGGTGGAGTTAGTACTTTGTGGTGTGACAACGAGGAGCCTTCGAGTTCGGGAGTCCGGTGATAACTGAGGGGGAAAAAGAACCAACCTAGTCAGAATGGATAGAAGTAGTAGATTAGTATAATAATTGTGTAGAGGCACCTAAACCCTACTAGTAGCTCGATGTACCCGACAAGACCAAAGTCACATTGGAAACTCCTTTTCCCGAAAAACCAATGGGATTCGGGGGAATGTAGGTTTATACGATATTAGGTTGATTTTATATTCTTGATGGTTGATTTTGAGCTTATTACCTTTTTTTATTGGAATTGATTTTTTATGCTGTATGTTGGTGATATTGGAATATTTTGACTGATATTGTGTTGTTCACTTATCTGCTTGGTTTTTATTATTATACATAGTGGATTTTAAGCAAGAGATATATATGTAGTGTCCGCTTAGATGATTATTTTGGGTGTGAGGATAATGATGATTTAGAAGTGCCTGACTTAGATGATGTATGTTAAAGAGGTACAGGCATGGAATATGTGTCAGAAGGTCTAATGGGAAGGTTAAGGCATCTGAGGATGTTGTTAAATCGGGTTGGTGGGATTCAAGTATAGGTGTTGTTATCCATGATTGTGTATTGGTAGTATAATAGGCAGGGACAAAAGTGTATTGGTAATATAATACACCAAGACAAAAAGGTATTGGTAATATAATACACAAAGACAAAAGTGTATTGAGCAATATAATACGCAAGGACATCCATTGTATTGGTAATATAATCCACGAAAACACTTCGTGTAGTGGTAATATAATACAATCGTGTATTGGTAATATAATACACGAAAATTAAGAGTTCTCGCTGAGACCACTTCACCTTAGGAAATAAGTGTGCAACTATGGTGTCTTTGAGTAGCATGAGATTGGGATGAGAGAGGATATATTAACTTGAGGGTGATTCATAGTTATGGCATTGTTTGTTCAGTGATTCAATTTCGTATGATTTTATGACTCTTTTTCAGCTTTTGATGATAGAGAGCGTTTCTTATTTCCTATGTTTCGTATTTTTGGAGTTACTTTGGTTTGCATTAGAAGACCAGCTGGAGGTTATGTTGCCATGAGCTGGGACTGAATCCTCTATATGAAACAGGAGATTGCCGAGGAGCTGGGATGGAACTCATAGCGAACTCGATTCTTTGGGGTCGAGGCTGTGATCCATGGCGATTAGAGTAGTATTATGGCCAGTGTGCATGAGCATTTTATATTTCCGCTAAGTATGTCCGATATTAAGTTTAGTGCCTTGTGAGTGGATTCACTGCGAGAGGACTACCCTCAGCAAGAGTCGATATCAGTAATGAACAATAGGGTGTGTATATACATATATGTTAAAGTCATGTTGTTTTTAAAATTTACGGTATGTGGATAATTAAATAAGTTTTTAATTTTACGTACTTTTTCATGATGTAAAGCGCTATTAAGAATTGATTTAAGAAGGTAATTAATCTACTGACACAAAGGCATTCAGGTGTCTCACAAGCTCTAAGCAGTCCTCTAAGGACTTGGATGGTTGCTCAGCCCGACCATCATCGTAGGTGATAAGCCGAGATCTGGCCTAAGCTTCGTTCCTAAGGGCTCTTGCAAACTGTTCCAAAACCTAGAGGTAAACCTCGGGTCTCTCTCAGATACTATGCTAGAGAGGGTACACCATGTAGCAAACTATCTCTCTCGATGTACTACTTTAGCCAACTTTTTCAAAGGGGATAGTTCCATGTTCATGGGTATGAAATGGGAAAACTTAGTCACCATCCACTACAACCCATATAAACCTTGAAACTAGCTGAGTCCTAGGGAGTCCAAAGAGACACAAAACCATGGTGGAGATACCATCCGGCTTCCATTACAGGCGTTTCGACGAGTTAAGATTGGCGAATACTAATAATATTAATGATGAGTCAGTGTGGAAAATATATATAATGTCCACATTTCTAAGGTTTTGGAGGTTTTGTTACAATTCAAACGCACTTGCCTTAATCCATATTAAAAACATAAATTATTTTTAACACCAAAAAATACTAGGAAGCATTATACTTTTGATCCCTCTATTATTGTCCAAGTGCATTTAGTCCTTTTAATATTTTTTTGAGCATATTTGTCCCCCTTACTTTTTAAATGTTGCAAATCTAGTCCTTCCCTTATGATTTCCGTTAAATTGTTAACAAAAGTTGCAATTGTGACGATCTATGTATTAAAATATATTAAATAATTAATAATTTTAATTTATTAAATTAAAAATCCAAAAATGATTTAATAATTATTTTTGAAATAATTAAAATTAAAAAAGCGGATCGCCCATTCCTTGCCCCTTTCCCTTGAAAGCTTGAAACCTAGAAGCACTTCATACTCCGGCCATGGGACCTTTCCAAATCGCATAACCCCTCTTCCACGCCTACAAAACCACACACATGCTCACCATGAAACACTACGCCTCCTGACAGAATCGGGCAACGCCGAACGCATCAACTAATGACCTCGAGTCCATATCAAAGACCTCCACCGCTCCCATCACGAACCAGTAGACCAGATCCACCTTCCTCTATGAGCCTCCATCGGAGCCTCCACCTGAAACACGTTGCGCACTTCACCAGGTGACTTCCTCCCACATACTGACACGGCCACATGGCTCGACTAGAGCAAGGCTGCGGGCCAACGTCTCCACCATGTGCGCCGTTTTTTCGCCACCCTCCGCGAGGCGACTCCAATTTATTCTACGACCTCTTGCCCATCTTTATTAGTCAAGAGTGGAGAACCCTTTTGCCAGGGATCGCGAGGTTAGTGGAAGTGAAAGCGAGACAGGGAAGAGGGGACTTTACGATTTTATTTGATTATTTCAAAATAACTAATAATTTTTTTCAATTCTACTAATATTAAGATTTATTAATTGTTTAATAAATTTGAATATATTTTAATCCATTCGTGCTACATTATGCACATTTTTTTTTAATAAATGCTTACTGGAAATTAGATGGGAAAGAATAGATTTTCCACGTTGAAAAAGTGAGAGGGACGAAATATGCTAAAAAAATATTGGGACCAAAATCACACTTGGACGATAATCTAGGGACTATATGCTATTAAGACAAATATCTATTAAAGTAGTATCCACCTATCACTATAAAAAAAATATCACCGACGTTTTTTATTTTGGCAGTAGCTTAACTTTTCGCATTAAAAACGGAACTCAACGACTTGTTACTTGGAGCGATATGTTTTTTGTGAATCGCAGCATTAAAGGAAATGTCAAGTAAAAATGCTGATGAGGTAGTTTTTAGAATCAATTAGAAATATTAGTAGTATTATTCAGTATAGTAGTAATAATAATAATCACAATAATAATAATAATAATAATAATAATAATAATAATAATGATCATAAAATATGAAAATCATTTTTTATAATGCATAATAAACGCACCAATATTGTATCTCTCCTCCAAAATACAATTTTCTATTTCCATTATCTTCCATCGTCAAATAATCCATCATTTTTTTTATTAATCTTTAAACAAAAAATGATTTTAATGAGGAAATTACCCCGTGACTTTACACGGGGTATATTCACTAGTATAAGTGATTTTAGAAACCAATCGGTATTTTTAATCATTTATCACGAGCTCATATTGTTTAAATTCACCAATTACCACAATAGCGTGATCTTCATCAGGACTCTAAAAATTTAACGAGACATAGAGGAAAAACTTGCCTGATCTAGCAAAATGGCCACCCGAAAAACATGGAATTTTTCTGCATAATAACATTTTAGAGGGAGATCCAAACAGTGGTCTAGAAAATTTTGGGGCTACTTTTGGGCTTAAATGAAAAAAATAAATTATCGCATTAGGTCGCCAATGTTCAAACATGGGACACATTAGTCCCCATATTTGCTTCGACGTCCATTTACTATGGTTACTGTCCATTAACCATCTATTTGAGAGAAGTTAGTGGTCTTTTCATGACTATGAGAATTTCTTCATTGGAAAAGTGAATAAATATTGAAAATATGCACAATTTTAAAATCAAATACCGATAACTCGTACATTTTTTTCAATTTTCATTAATTTTTCATG